>CM077224.1:39602134-40802134 GCA_039654775.1 Spinibarbus caldwelli | reverse complement strand
TAGATAGCAATTATGTTCCTGTATATTTAATCATTAATTTCATACCTTGTTTAAAGAAGTGATGATCCTTAGAAACTAGATAAAACTAAAGATTTACTGGAAACGCTTGGACTTACAGTTGTAGCTAAGTCTCATTTTCAGTAACAGTAAGAATGCAGCCAGGGCTGATTGAACAGTGACGCTGAAAACCTGTTGGTCTCGTTGTCCTGCTTCGAGAGGTGGGACAAGTCACAAGTAAGTCTCGAGTCAAATCTCAAGTCCTCAAAGAGTTAAAGTTAATGAGATAAGTAAGTGACTAATTAAATGATGATTGTGCATTAGTGATGAACACCTGTTGTTACTGAGAATTACAGAGGATCAGATGTTGATGTTTTATTGGTTAAAATGATGCCACCATCATGGAGATCAGTGTTTGCTTCAGGGGCGACGCTAGCAATTCTGGGCCCTATGAAAGAATATGAGGTTGGGCACCCTACTGCACCAAACATACATGTACAATATTGCCCAAAGTATTGGGACACCCCCTTCTAATGAACAGGTTTGACTACTTTAGTAATTTCCATGAGTGCAAATCTTAATGTTTAAGCATATAATGATGTTCTAGGGAATTGTGTGCTTCTAATTTTATACCAATAGTTTGGACAGGACCCTTTTCTATTCTAACGTGACAATGTCTCTGTGTATAAGGCAAGGTTAAAAAAATAAATAAACAAAAAAACAAGATTGATTTAGTCAGTGTGGAAGAACTTGACTGGTCTGCATAAAGCCAAGTCCTAATCCAGCTGAACACCTCTGGTGTGATTTCACATACCTTGAGCCAAAAACTCATCACCAAACACCAATGACTTGTACTTACACTATATGGACAAACGTATTGGGACACCTCCTTCTTTAGAACAGTAAAAGGCACTTCCAACTGTGGCAACAAAGATGGAAACATAATTCATGTATTTAAAAACTGTATTTCCATCTTTGTTGCCACAAGTGTCTAAAATGATTGTATGCATATGTACAAGTCACTGGTGTTTGGCATTGTCGTGTTAGAATAGAAAAGGGTCCTGTCCAAACTATTAGTATAAAATTAAAAGCACACAATTCCCTAGAATATTGTTATATGCTTAAACATTAAGATTTGTACTCATGGAAATTACTAAAGTAGTCAAACCTGTTCATCAGAAGGGGATGTCCCAATACTTTTGGCAATATAGTGTATAAGCCAACCTAGCTATTCAAAATCTTTGTCTGCAATTTAATAATACTGACCTATTACTTTTTTATTGCCTTTGACCATTAGGTATCAGTAATTCATTCAGAACCTGTTCTATGGACATAGACTTTCTGTACCACACTATTCTGCTGATATGGAATGAGTTTTGACTACTTAATCAGTTATATTAACAGAAATGCTTCACTGGGGCAAACAAAAAAAAAATCCTAAAATAATAAATATGATACCTCATAACACCAGCATTTCCAGCAGTATCCAACATTTCTCAATCATGATCTTACTCAGCTAAATGTGACTATTAGCTTAACCGCTGTATTCCTTGTTTGCTAGCTACCTATGAACATACAGCATACAATATTAAAAATGTTCTACATTATGAACCTTAACCCAAAAACCTTTAGCTTCATACACTGTAGATAACAGTGACCCTGCCTGTGGAAACCCAGCTAAAGT
The DNA here is from genome assembly GCA_039654775.1 of Spinibarbus caldwelli. NCBI lineage: Eukaryota > Metazoa > Chordata > Actinopteri > Cypriniformes > Cyprinidae > Spinibarbus > Spinibarbus caldwelli. The sequence continues at coordinate 40,800,453 of CM077224.1, read as the reverse complement.
ACTTTTTTTTTACAAACCTCCTGCAGGTACAACCTCCCGCGCTTCCTGCTGCTGTTCTGTGTAATCAGAGTGAATTTGTAGATTTTCTAAAGCAAAACTAAAATGTGTTTAACAGTGCAACTGACCAAATCGTCTGGCTCGGTTTGCCCCCCTCGAACTCGAAGACATAATTTGACAGTTTATCATCTGATCTCACTCAGTGACTCTAGGCTACGTAGGACGGGACGAAACCATGCAGTGAATGGGGGGAGATCATTTCGCCGGCGATGCAGAAATAAGCCGTAATTTTGTTTTATTCGTAACTCTTTGGTAGATACATTTATAATTTCTATTACATTACTACTACTGCTGTTACTACTGATAAACAGATCTCTGGGGGCCTCAAAAGTGTGTGGGCCCTTAGAATCGTCCTAACTTTCCCCCCCTTAGCGGCGCCCCTGGTTTGCTTCAGTTGGGCTCTTGACCCTTTTAATAAGTCAAAGTGGTTTGCTTTTAAATCAACACTAAATTAACATTAAACCTAATCACAGATTTAGATTGATCTACTTTTTTAAAAACAACAACTGATAACTGACCTATAACTGATCATCCAAAACCAAACTGATCATGCTTTCTTGTTTTGTCAAAATAAATGTTTTACAAACACAGCTTTATAACAGCCAGAGAAAAAATAATGTCATAATTATAAGGGTCAAAAGCCCAACTAAAGCAAACACTGACCACAGTGATGGTGACGTTTTGTGAAATGAAACATCTAAACCTCTGTTAATTCTCATTAAGCACTTTTGTATGACAGAAATAAAGTCAAACTGGTTAGTAATAAGTGAAGCTGGTGATGCTGTTTGTGGAGTTGTTTAATCCTTGAGATATTTAATGTGTTTTATTTCAGTTGATTTCCTCTAAGTCTGTGATTAAGTCAGTTGTAGTTGTGTTTCTGTTTGTCTCTCTCTGTTTTTCTGTTTCTCTTTCCTTCAGTAATTCTGCTTGTTAACATTCTCATTAAGTTCAGCTCTGCTTCAGTGTTACTTTAACACTCTGTATTGTGGGACCAAACACACTCTGAGCAGTGTGAATCTCTGAAGGTCCTCCAAATAACGTCCCCCAACACTTTAAAGAGCTCCACATCATGAGCATCTCAGGAAACGTTCTGGGAACGTCATTGACGCCGGCGGGACGCTCTGAGAATGCTCTGAGAACTTTACATTTCTAGCGGGGTAGATGTTGTTCATTCTAACAGTGCTTGTGAACTACTTTTTGTATTATTAATGTTCAGTATTCAAATCACATGTGAATATTGACTTTGAGTAAATGTAGCAGTCACGTTTTAATATATATATATATATATATATATATATATATATATTAATAGCTTTTTTGTATTGCATTCATTTAAACTGGTTAAGAAAAGCACATCTATGACACAAATCGATTTGACACATTAGTGTGCTAAATTTTAACACACTGCCTGTGTAAAGAAGAATAACACACTGTTGTGTTAAAATTGAATTAACACAAAATGTGTTGTCCTTAACTAGACACACAGGTGTTTTAAGTTTTAACACAGGTTGTGTTGTTTTTAACACATCTGTTTTTTAACACACTAATGTGTCATAAATAACACAATTTGTGTCATAGATGTGCTATTCTTAAAGGTGCAATATTTAAATATTTGAAGAATATCAACCTGTGTTAAGAAGAATAACACACTGGTTGAGTTAAAATTAACACAAAATGTGTTGTCCTTAACTTGACACAAAGGTGTGTTAAAATATAACACAGGTTGTGTTGTTTTTAACATATCTGTTTTAAGAGTGTTGTACAGCAGTAATTTATAGCATTCCATAAATATATTTATCACATCAGTGAGGCAAGTATTTGCTGAGTTTCGGTTCAGTTTTTGTGAAGTGTTCCTGCTCAAGATCAAGACCACCCTGTTTGTTTTCTTTATTTTACAAAACATTTTGTTGATATTGTGAGTGCACACAAATAAAACTATTTGCAGATTCGAATGATGTATACTCTTACCTTTATGAGGAAAAATTATGGTGTATTTTAATTTTCCACTCTTATTAAGAAAAAAAAAAAAAAATGCAAGTGATCTCGCTAGCGCCTCCATGTCCTTCAAAGCATGCTTCAGCTTCCACTTTTAGCACAAACGATTTGATATTTATCACACATTTATCTTAAATTTTTAAATTTATATTGTGAAATGCATGGTTTTTTATGTCTCAAATCATGTTTATTTGAGAAGGCTAAACTGATCAAACATATGCTCAACTCACTGTCTGGTGCTGGCCATTAAAAAAAAAAAAATAAATAAATAAAAACTTGAATTTAAACATAAAATGTTCCAATCATATTTCTAAATTAACTTAATAATGAAACAAAACAAAATATAACCACTTTGCCATTAAAAACCAAAACTGAACTTTTTTAATGGCTGCAACAGCAGCTGTGTAAAGGGAAAGAGAGAGAGAGAAGAAAGACATGGGCTCGGGTCGGACTCGGGTGGAGAATTCTGATAAGCTGTTGGACAAGGGCCGGGCCCGTGCAGGGCTCTATATTCATTCCCTTGTTTCAATTAAAAGTTCCCCCTCGGCTCGGCGGGTCCCCAATCTACCTGGGCCCATATGCACCTGCATACCCAGACGCTATGCCCCTGGAAGTCAAGTATATATCGCTGCAGCCCGGAGACCTCCAAGTGGGAGGAACTTACCTCCAAGTGGGAGGGACTTATGCCGCAAGTAGGTTGGGACAGCTCCAAGTGGGAGGGTAGGTTTAGGGCTGGGTTTGGTGTAGGGCGTATTAACAAGGACCAACCCATTTGGAGCTGACACGCCCATTTGGAGCTGGCTCCGACCTCCGTTTATACCTATCTCCTGGAAGTAGCAACTTATCTTGTGGAAACATGCAATTACTGTAGGAGTAGTTTGTGCGGTAGGAGCCATAGTGGTAGTAGCATGGAAGAAATCTGAAAAGTACAATGAAATTCCAACATTTGAATCTAAACAGAAAAACTGTTGAAGGTTGAGTTTCTTTCACTGTCATTTTCATTTTGGAACTTTGGTTAAAGAGCAGGTCAAATGGGCATTCAAATAAATATATTTTGCAGTCTGCAAAGTTATTTAAAAAAGTGCATGATAAATAAAGATATTGTCTCTCAAAAGAAAGAGCCGATTCTGAATCGCCTTAACGAGTCATCATATTTTCGAATCTTTTGCCTGTTACCGATATAAGTCTCTAGGTAACACATTTGCATAATCCCCACCTGCCCGTGAAATATGAAAACTCTGACCCGATAATTCCCCGTGAACCCCTAAGAATGTGTCGATTAATGTAGACCAGGGGTGTCAAACTCTGCAGAGTCTAGTTCCAACCCTGCTCCAACACATATACTATGCAGTTTTCAATTAAGCCTGAAGGACTCGATTAGCTGGACCAGATGTGTTTAATTAGGGTTGCATCTAAACTCTGCAGGGCTCTGGCCCTCCAGGAATTGAGTTTGACACCCCTGATGTAGCCTGTCATTGTTCTATTTACTTTGTTTAATAATAAAGAATGTAGCGTACAGGCATTTTGCATATTTCCTCTGTCTGATACACATTTCAGGTCTCGGAGTCTCTACTAATGAGCTGATGAGTTGAATCAGGCGTGTTTGATTAAGGAGACATGCAAAATGTGTAATGTTGGGTCTACAGGAATGTGACAGGAAACAATCTCCTCTCTGCTACTACAGCAGACTACATCAAAATTGCTACCTGCTCTAGTCCACATCATCGACACCTCCCACACTACTGATGAATTTCCCAAGCTATTGTAATTTCAAGACTGGACTACTGAAATGCTCTACTGCTGGATCTCTGCAGATAATCCAGAACGCAGCAGAAAAAAACAGTCTTCAGTCAGCCAAGAGAACCCATATCAAATCATTCCTGATCGCAGTAGAATGGCTTCTAATTGCTTCCAGAATCAAATTTAAGGTTTTGCCTCTGGCTTTCAGGACGTCATTTGGAATCACATATCTTACCTCGATTCACTACTACTGCTCCAACCAGCTATAATCTCTGAACGAGTGGCACTTTGTTTTTCCTTAAGGCACAAATTTATTTTCCAGACCTTTCACCCTCTCTGTTCCTCTCTACTGAAATGAGCCAAACTCCAGCTTGTCTGAAGACACATGTCCAGGAGTGTAAAATACTTGAGTAATGTTACTTAATTACAGTACATAAGTATTATTTTGGGATATTTGTACTTTATTCAAGTACAATTTTAAGTGACTACTTGTACTTTTACTTGATTTCTTATTTCTTTCTTCATTTCTTTACTCCTTACAATTTTATTTCAACTTGAAAAGTACTGGTTACATTTTTGCGTTTTTATTTCATCTTAACACACATTAAATATGGTACATGGAAACTCAAACGCATTTGGTACATGGAAACTCAAATGCTAATGCATTTTTTTTTAATCATTATTTTGTTTTACTTATTTATGCATCAGGCACATCCATTTCAGCTTTGGTTATAACTTTCATCAGGTAAATTTCTGGCTTCAAAATTTCTTTGCCATCAAATGTGAGAAAGCATATTAAGGTAGCTATCTAGATATAGCGCTATCCACAGGATCGATGATAACTCCTAAAAAGAGTGTCTTAAACCCATGAACTCCACAATCTGAGTCTTCACCTTGCTTCACCATCAGCGGGACTCGAAGCACGAAATGCAGATGCTTGTTACTCATCTCTCGAGAAGAGGGACAAAAGCGAAAGGAGCTTCTCATCGGAACCACTCACAATGAATGCACTCAGAACCATCGAGCACCGAATGCACAAGCTTCTGACAAAGACACATGACACATAGATGGTCCTCATGTGTCCTCAGGCATGGAGGCAGAGATGTAAAGTCCAGGGGTTAGAAAGTAAAAGTCCTGCCATATAGCTTTCTAGTGATCCTGAAGACCTTGATTAACTTATTCAGGTGTGTTTGATTAGGGTTGGAGCTAAACTCTGCAAGAAAGTGGATCTTGAAGGCCAGAGTTGAGAACCTCTGTATTAACATTTCTTATTTAGAGCAAAAAAAACAAAACAAAAAAAAACAAAACAATTAATTTAAAGAATTTATTTCATTTTATTGTTCCCATGTTCCCTGTTTCCTTAGTTTCTAAGTATATCCTTATTGTTTCTATAATTACTGACTGATTTCCATAGGTGTCTATAGTTTGGTTCCTCATTTTCTCTTTTGCATAGTCCTTTGTCTTAGGCCCGAAACACACTGCATGATTTTAGCAATCCTATAAGATCACTGCATGTCACACTGTGTGACATAGATCTAATAAACTTGACTACGACACGTGTAGACTGTACGATGATGGCACCTATTGACTCGTACTCTACGATGCATGTTACATGAAGTGGATATCACCAGATATTCCGCCATGATTACAGTTCAAAACGAGCGTATTTGTTCCATACAAAGGGCATTAAAGTGTGTGAGATGTGAATTTAAATAGTATTTATTTACAGAGGTGTATGTCACACTGCACACTTCTCCAGAAAGTTTCATCTGTGTGTGAAGACTAAATGAATGTTCCGATGTGAAGTAAACTTCAATGAATTTCCCCTGCTCAGGGAATAGGGAGCAAAGAACACTGTGTAGGGATCACATTAATCGGAACACAGTTCATGCACGTAGCTCTCTTCTAACGAGCTGGTTATATGAATCAGGTGTGTTAACTAAGAGGGACATGCTAAATATTCAGAGTGGGGGGCCGCTGTGCTAGTGGTAAACAAAAGAAGCACGATAAATCACACTTTAGCAGTTGTAGTTTTTATGTGTGCTGAATAAAAGTGGAAGCGGCAAAAGAGGAAGGGATAAGAGCTTGAGGTAAGCAGTTTTATGTTTTAGTGCCATGTCACGTTGATTTCATGTGGCATTTTTATTGGTTGATCAGTAAATGTGGATTGTATCGTAGGCTATCTTTGGTCACAAGACCGTGACAACAGGCGTCTTACCTCTCTCACTGTACGACATAAGAGCACCGATTAGAAGCCACGATCACAGAAATCACCACAATTGATTAACAATGCCAATCTTTCATCTGGGACAGCCAAAAATTGTGCAGTGTGTTTAGGGCTTTAGGTTGTTGTCATACAGGATTGTATTGTCATCAGATGATGCCTCTGAAACTCCCAAGAGTTTCCCATTTTGTTTGGCTTATACATCAGATATTCAGCCAACAGTCTGTGATTGTGACATCAAAGCAGCAGCATAGGCCACATGGCATAAAACTTTGCTGTGATGTCCTGATATGAATGCCCCATTAGATGGCACTCTAGTTCCTTACTTAGAGAGTGTATAAGAAAAAGGAGATAGAGGAAGTGTTGTTACAGAGAATGCTGTGCATGTGAGTTACTAGGCTAGTTTAATGAGTTATTAAAAGTTCCTGAGAAGAATATATCGCTGTGTTTCTTGCCTACATGATGACATAACAATTGCCACATTCAGACTTTTGATCATAAATGAGAAAGAATGTTTAAAATATGAAAACAGAACTTCACAAGTGGAATAAATATTCATTAAAGTATGTTGTTGCAGACTTGCAATATACCTCCATTACAGGAGTTGTTTCCTAAAATTTTCAGAACAAACACTGTCATCTTATTTTAGTCTCCCTAAATAAATGAATGAATGAATAAATGAACGAATGAATGAATGAATTAATAAATTAACGAACAAACAAACAAATAAACCAACCAACCTCTATTCAAATCCAAAATTTAAAGGATTTGCTAAATGCCCTCTGGATTTGTTTCTTGACAATCAGTGTTTACAAATGTGAGTGATAAAAAAGCATTTGCAATAAATAAATAAATACATAAAATAATAATAATAATAATAATAATAATAATAATGTATACACATGGAATCTTACGAAAAACGATTTGATCTTTTTCTTCAACCACCAAAAATGCTAACTAGTATAGTTCTTTAAAAGACCAGACTAAAATCAAACTTATTAAACTTACCAAATGAGTATACTGAGAATTTGTCTTGTGGTGTTAGTAAGTAGTGTTTATCATGTAATAGAGTGGTGAATATCAACATTAAGCATTTACCTTTTATTATTATTATTATTATTATTATTATTATTATTTCCATGATGAGTTCATTTCCATGAGTTCATGCCTCTCCCGAATATGATGCTGCTCTGAGCCACTAGAGGGAGAGTGATTGTCCGTCGAATGAGCTTCAGAAACGAAAGTGAAAGAAGGGAAAATAAGAGACGCCATTTCAAGTCGAAAAAGCAACACTATTCAAACAGCCTTAAGTTTTGTGGTAAGCAAGTAACTTTTTTTTTTCTTCATGTAACCATGTATTCATAAAAGGAAGTGCATGTTTTTGGTCTTCCTTAAATGGGATTTCAAATCTGGATTATATTTCGACATCGTAACAGCTCTGAACAAAATGGCAAATAACATCGACAAATAACTTAAAAGTAAAGCAGGCTATCTTTATATACAGTCAGACTTACTCTGGTCGTTGGTGTATAACATTATTAAATATTTGCCTACAGACTGAAAGTCATCGAGTAAATGTTTTAAATGTTGATATGTGTAAATGTTTCTCTACAGTGACTTTTTTAAATGCACAGGGATGGTATTATGGTAAGTACAGTAAACAGAAACAATTTCCATGGACCAATGATTATTGATTGTTGCACAAACACAAAAAAGGGGTCACGTGCCTAGGGCCTTTAACTGTAACAAAAGTGATACATTCAGCAACACTGCAAAACAGCAGTGATGAAAATCACACTTCTACTGCATCCAAATGACCACAGCTGTACATAAACAGTCATAGATTTAAAGCTGAAACAACACTTCACAATAGTACAAATGAACATGATATTTTTGGTGAGTAAAGTGAATTATGCCATCAAAGAAAGCCCTGTTGTTGTCACACTCTCAAAAACGATGTGTTAAATAATAACACATTTTTTGTGTTATTGCCATTTTAACACATTTTGTGTAATTTTAAGTTGATCATGTGTAAAAAGAAAGAGAGAGAGAGAGAAACAACACAGTGTGTCCAACACAATATGTGTTAACTATCATCCAATCACATTGCTGCCTGCATCACTCCACAAGCTGTTAACCAAATACATGTCTCTTTTTTCATTGGTGGATGACGTGGATGCACTCATGTCAGATAAATGGATTTCGCCGCTAGAAATGTAATGTTCCCAGAGCATTCTCAGAGCGTCCCGCCGGTGTCAATGACGTTCCCAGAACATTTCTCGAGATGCTCATGATGTGGAGCTCTTTAAAGTGTTGGGGGACGTTATTTAGAGGACCTTCAGAGATTAACACTGCTCAGAGTGTGTTTGGTCCCACAATACAGAGTGTTAAAGTAACACTGAAGCAGAGCTGAACTTAATGAGAATGTTAACAAGCAGAATTACTGAAGGAAAGAGAAACTGAAAAACAGAGAGAGACAAACAGAAACACAACTACAACTGACTTAGTCACAGACTTAGAGGAAATCAACTGAAATAAAACACATTAAATATTGCAAGGATTAAACAACTCCACAAACAGCATCACCAGCTTCACTTATTACTAACCAGTTTGATTTTATTTCTGTCATACAAAAGTGCTTAATGAGAATTAACAGAGGTTTAGATGTGTTTCATTTCACAAAACATCACCATCACCGTGGTCAGTGTTTGCTTTATTTGGGCTCTTGTATATTTACAAAATTATTTTTTGTATATTTATATTTCTGTAGTTTTGTGCTTACAAAGCATATTAATGTAGCAAAGAAACCTTGGAGAGAATATGATGCTGAAAGCAATCATCATGTAGTGATTTGGTTCACTCACTGTTGTATTTCACAGTGTTGAAAAAAAGAAGCTTGTTTAGAAGTTTGTTTCTGACGATTGAATTTTAACAGTGTTTGGAAAATTTAACAATTGTGCATATAAAGCTTTTGTTTATGGCACACACTGATATGAAGAATCTGCATATGAATCTCAACAATGGTGACAATCAACAAAATATTCAGATAAACATCTTTGAACATCACAAAGCAAGCTACTATAAAGTCACATCAAAAATAGCAACAATTAAAGCAAATAATAAGAATAAAAGAAAATACTAAGACAATTCAGCTGCATAATTTATTTGCGTTGCAATGCATTCTGGGAGCCATGAATGAGTTTTGATTGGTGCACCCAGAATGCACTGCAGCATGAAGCTTTTTGTTTATTGTCACCATCATTGAGATTTATATGCTGATTCTTGATGAATGTTTGTATCTTAATTGCACAAAATGTCTTATGCAAAATGTTTGTTATTATTATTAAATCTAATAAATTATGTGATGAAAACATAATTAAAATAACTTATCGAACATACTTACAGATTTAGACAAATATATTCATGTATTTTTTAAGCAGATTATTGATCCGACTAAATCAACTGATCATGTTTTTTTCTAGTTTTTATTGTCACAATAAAAGTGTTTTGCAAACACAGATTTAAAACAGCAGAAAAACTAATGTTACAAAGTCAAGGGTCAAGAGCCCAACTAAAGCAAACACTGACCACAGTGATGGTGATGGTGACGTTTTGTGAAATGAAACTAACATTTAAACCTCTGTTAATTCTCATTAAGCACTTTTGTCTCTGAGTAGTGTTAAGCCCTGAAGGTCCTCCAAATAACGTCGCCCACCCTTTAAAGAACTCCACATCATGAGCATCTCGGGAAACGTTCTGGGAACGTCATTGACTCTGGCGGGACGTCCTGAGAACTTTACATTTCTAGTGGGGTAGATGTTGTTCATTCTAACAGTGCTTGTGAACTACTTTTTGTATTATTAATGTTCAGTATTCAAATCACATGTGAAAATTGACGGTGTAACTGTAGCAGTCAAGTTTTAATATATATATATATATATATATATATATATATATATATATATATATATATATATATATATATATATAATTTTTTAACTGGTTAAGAATAGCACATCTATGACACAAATCGTGTGATTTATGACACATTAGTGTGTTAAATTTTAACAAAAGAAGAATAACACACTGGTTGTGTTAAAATTGAATTAACACAAAATGTGTTGTCCTTAACTAGACACACAGGTGTGTTAAGTTTTAACACAGGTTGTGTTGTTTTTAACACATCCTTTTTTAACACTTTAATGTGTCATAAATAACACAATTTGTGTCATAGATGTGCTATTCTTAAAGGTGCACTATTTAAATATTTGAAGAATATCAACCTGTGTTAAGAAGAATAACACACTGGTTGAGTTAAAATTAACACAAAATGTGTTGTCCTTAACTTGACACACAAGTGTGTTAAAATATAACACAGGTTGTGTTGTTTTTAACACATCTGTTTTAAGAGTCAAGGGAGTAAATTTTTGCCCGTCTTGCCTTTTTGCTTGCAAAGTCATTTTTCATATAGCTGGCTGCCAACCTCACGATTGATCCAACCCGATCTCTTGGAAGTGTGTATCAATAAAACAAGTTTGTTTCAATTTAGCATACTATTTATACACATAAATTGACTTTGGCGTGCATATGATACACAGTGGTTAGGATTAGGGATGTGGGGTAGATGCGTATCATATGCACGCAAAAACTGCATATCAAATGCATGCCAAACATATGCGTATTATATGCATACCAAAGTGAATATAGCATGATTTTCTGTTTTTATGTGGCATACTATTTATATGCATTTTCATGAGACCAGGCTCGACTGATACTAATTATGGCATGGCACTTGAGCTTTGAGAAGCTTCTCACCACCAATGCCACTGTCACTGGTACATGAAATGCTGAGAAGAGCTACTCGAATGTTTGGGTACAAATCACATATCCCTTTATCATGCAGGAATGCAAGTAGTTCCAGTGCTGTTAGTTTGCTTTAGGGAAAGTTGTGAGTCTTTCTAATTCCATGACAAGGTCTTTCCAATCGAAGTTAGACTCATTTCTAGTGCTCAATGTTCTTTCAAGCTGCTAACATTGATACCTTATTATCTGAACATCAAGATTTTGAAAGTTATTTTGCACTCTAAAATTGTCTGTCACCTTACCCAGTTACCCAGGGAGCTGAAATGGTCCTCAAGCATTTGGATAGAATATTCCACCACAAGATTAAAGAATGACACATCCATTCTTTTTTGAGCACTGGGCTTTGGCTCATCAGCTGCTTTATAATTGTCTCTTTGTGGTTCGCAGCCTTTTCTCCTTAAAGTCAGTGTAAAGTCAATTCTGAGAATTGTTTGTAAACATTATAAATGTTAGAAATGCATTGCTGAAACATGTTACAAAGACTGTGAACTATGTAGTACTTAATTGTGGAGTTAGACCGTTAAACAGTTTTTCACCATTTTCGTGATCAGGATTTTTTGGGCGGGGCTAAATCATGACTCGATGATGCAATCAAGCCACCAAGCATGGCCCCTCCCCCAACACTATAAGAGGTGTGTTCGACTTGAAGCAGCACTGACTGCACAGACCGATCAGTGTGTGACATCAAAGTACAGTGAGAGCTATAAAGAGCAGACACTCCTGATGCTTTCGATTTGATCTTGCGGTACTTTGATGTCATACACTGATTGTTCTGCAGCGCTGCTTCAAGTGGAACACACCTAATAACTAGAGTGCATTAGCATCAGTGGTTTACAGCTCAGTCGTGATTTACTGTCATTACAGTTAGTTACTACAGCCTACAGTTTGCTAACTAGCTATGACTTCATCACGTAAATGTATAATTGGTTGCGATCATTTACTAAACAGCTCAGTCTCCTTATTAAATAAGCTGCTAGAGGAAGACAGTTGTTGAGAGACAGCAGCTTTTCCGTGAGTGGGCGTGGTTTCTGCGCCGCCAGTGGACACGCCCCCAGCGTTTGAAAGCAGAGAATAGGCCTTTATCACACTTCCGTGTTCAAAAAAGTGGAAGTTTCAAATAGTAGCGTAAAAGAACTTCCGCTGCAGCCTCTATCAGTGGCTGTGTCCATAGCATGGCATTGTTGTGGATTATTTATGTAGAATTCAGCACTTATACTTCTTCTAAAGACACCAATCTCAGATTACGACAATTAATTGAGTATTATGAAATGAAGGAATATGTTGTCATGATATCCCGATGCGTATTTCGTGACTTAAACAGGAGCGTGCGAGGCATACTGTATGTGTATAGGCAATTCTTCACAGTCTTATTTCATTACGGAACAGCGAGAAAACTATACAAACAACATATCACATTAATAAGCATTAGAATTAGCCAAAGCTTAAAACATTAATTATGACTAAAGGCTGTAGGAGGATTAAATTAAAGGTTTAGAGTAAACTTGTTGTATTAAACATAATGCTGTCATTTTTTCACGTACTGACTTTATGATGCAATCCTCCATAATTGCATCAAATTGAAGTTGTTCAAATAAAGAAATATTTCCAGCCCATAGATGACAATTAAAAATACGTTTGATTATCTTAATCGAGTTATTCTCCGTGATTGCGTGCAAAGATTGAATATCATTATACTGTGAACAAGAGCGGGAGGTTAATCACAATAAATGTAATTAAAAAATAAACAAAAATAATATTAAAAATAAAATAAGTCTGAGTAGGCCTATTCCTCTGGCAGTAACTGTGTGCTCTTCATTAATCTGACAAATCAACACCGGCAGCGCTGACAGTCGCGTCGTTCAGATAGGCTAATGTTACACATTAAAATGAAGGATGACATGACACGTGGTATGGAATCGGTATAATACGCAGTTTTAACATTGATGTTTATTGCATCAATGTTCAACTAAACTAAATTAGTTTAATTTTCTTCACAAAACTGGCGTCTGTCCATGGACAATAAAGCAGGAAATTCCTTTACGCTACTAATTGGAGCCGGATGTGACGACACGCGGACTGTGATAAAGGCCTATACTGCTTATTTTTTCAAGATTTTGATACCTTATATTATTTACTTGACAGGTTTTTTTAGCATTCAAATTTGGCTGGGTGGTTAATAACACATTTTTCTGTGGTGTGACAAACTCAGAACACACATTTAATATTGACTTTACACGGACTTTAAGCGCTGCTTAGACATATATTTCCTCAAACTTTTTTTTCGGTTGCTGTCTTGACTGCATCATTAAAGCTGATTTCACTGTAGGGTAAATTAGTGGCAACAGATAAGCTGAAAGCAGAGGTGGAGAAAGCAAGACCAAAGGAGGCTGATGCAGGGGCAACAATGTCATGTTAGGTAGTGGCAGCTTCTGCATGGGGCCCTGTACAACCCCGCTGTTATGATCCAAATGAAACGTATGCACAGAACTGACAGTTTCGATTTCTCCTTCCAGTTTTCAACATAGAACAATGTTATGAACCAAATGGACCAGTGATACAATACTTTACAACCAAAAATAGATGTTGAATTGATGTCTGCTTATTTTGTTGTGTCATTGTAAACATTGACAAATATTTGAGAAAACTTGTTTGAGAAAAAAATTCATTATAGCTGCTAGCAAGTGCTGTTTAGTTCAGTTTGAAAAGTTGCAGTAACTGCAACTGTGGTTCTATTTGAACTTTAGCTTAAAAGTACATTGATTCATTATATTTTAAATTATATTCTAATTAACTGACATATTTGTATTATGGGAAATGTAAATGAACTGCATAAATCTTGAGCTGTGCTGCAGTTATACAACAGTATTGTGTGCATACTTAGGAGTATATGTAGCTTTACTACAGAGCACTAAAGGGAAAATTCCGTCATTTACTCATCCTGCTTTGTATGCTTTCTGTCTATTTAATTTATTTTTCTTTTTGGTATTTTTTTTATTTCAACAACAACAAAAAAAAAGGTCAATCAATCTATAAACACTTTTTTTAAGAAAAGAGGAGGAACCTAACGCCAAAATGAGTCTCTGTGAAGAAAAAGAAGATGAAGACACTGCCGCCAAAAATAGCTTTCCTGAATCAAGCTGCAATCAACCCAGAGAGAATCTGCCCTCTTCCTTCAATGATGCAGTAGAGACCTCTGACCCCAGGTAAAACACATTTTAGCGTTTTATCCAAACGTTTTATCCATTTTAGATGCTTTTATCCAAAGTGATTTACAGTGAATTCCAGAAGGCTGTGGTCGGTGAGTGAGCAACGTTGCATTACAGAGCACAAAATAACTTTCCAAAACTTTCATTGTTATTTTCCTTCTTAAATATTATCCATACATTTATTATTTATTTTTGCATTTCATTAAAAGTTTTATTACAACACTTCTTGTGTCACTGAATCTATTTGTTGTACTGCTTATTTGTAAATTGTTTTGGATTAAAGTTTCTTCTAAATGAATAAATGTAAATCAAGGTTGCATGCAAGCTATAGACATGGAGATTGACAAACATATTGATGAAAAGAGGTTTAAAATGCTGTTTGGTTTGTCTGTTGTCAGCAACAGCAGAAGGAAGAGAAAGAGATCAGAGTCTCCAGCTCCCAGCGGCGTGCCTGTGAACAGTGACAGCTCTAATGAGCAACATCCTGGATTTAGTACTGAAACAGTGACCTCTGACCCTCAGTTAGTATACATTTACTTGCTAATTTAAAACAGTGCATCTCAGATGAATAATGCTTTCAGTGAAATAACACTAAATGTTCTCCAAAATGCATGCAACAGGGGTACCTAAATCTGGTAGCCAATATATTTCTGATGGTCAATATATTTCTGATGGGTCATTGTAATAGCTGTATTTGTCTTTTTTGATGGTCATTTATTTGAATTTCAGAAGGGGGGAGATACAAGAGCTGATCAGATCTGTGCAGTCCTCTACATCCCACTATCAGATTTACATCAAGCAGGAAAGAACCAAATCAGTCCTGCAGAAACAAACACTGGAGACTGGAGACCTACAGAGAGTCAAAGACCGGCACAAAACTAGCATGAAGAACAAGTACAAGAGATTATTTGAGGGTATCAATCTCCAAGAGAATCAAGCCCTCCTGAACAGGATCTACACACAGCTCTACATCATAGAGGGAGAGAGTGAAGGAGTGAATGAAGAACATGAGGTTTTACACATGGAGAAAACAGCCAGAACACAACACTTACAAGACACTCCAATCTACTGCAATGACATCTTTAAAGCCTCATCTGAACCAGGATGTGAGGAGAAAGACCAGATCAAGACTGTTCTTACTAAAGGCATCGCTGGAATCGGAAAAACTGTCTCTGTGCAGAAGTTCATTCTGGACTGGGCCGAGGGAAAAGCCAATCAGGATGTAGATTTCATGTTTGTGCTTCCATTTCGAGAGCTGAACTTGATCCGAGATCATCAGTACAGTCTTCACAGACTTCTGCTGGACTTTCATCCTGAACTTCAAGATCTGGACTCAAAGATTTATGAAGAGTGTAAAGTTGTGTTCATCTTTGATGGTCTGGATGAAAGCAGAATCCCACTGATGTTTTCAGATGATCAGAAAGTTTGTGATGTGACTGAGACTTCATCAGTTAGCGTGTTGATGTCAAAGCTCATGAAAGGAGAGCTGCTTCCCTCTGCTCTCATCTGGATCACCTCCAGACCAGCAGCAGCCAATCAGATCCCCTCCAAATACATCAACCGTCTGACAGAAATTCAGGGATTCACTGAGCCTCAGAAGGAGGAATATTTCAGGAAGAGAATCTGTGACCAGCATCAAGCCAGCAGAATCATCTCACACATCAGAAGAGCAAGAAGCCTCCACATCATGTGCCACATCCCTGTCTTCTGCTGGATCTCATCCACTGTGCTTCAGAAGCTCCTGGAAAAAGATCTGAGTGCAGAAATCCCTCAAACTCTGACTGAAATGTACATCCACTTCCTGCTGATTCAGATCAACATGAGGAACCAGAAGTATGAAGAGAGAGATCCAGAGAAACTCCTGCAGTCCAACAGAGAAGTGATTGTGAAACTTGCTGAAGTGGCTTTCAAACAGTTGATGAAGGGCAATATGATGTTCTATGAGGAGGACCTGATTGAGAGCAGCATAGATGTCACTGACGCCTCAGTGTATTCTGGGATTTGTACTGAGATCTTTAAGGAAGAATCTGTGATACATCAGAGCAAAGTCTACAGCTTCATTCATTTGAGTGTTCAGGAGTTTCTTGCTGCTTTCTTTGTTTTTTACTATTACAACAGACAAACATCTGTCACATCCAAGTTTTTTGATTTAATTTATAGTTTACTGGAAGGTGCAGTAGATAAAGCCGTTGAGAGTGAGAATGGACAGCTGGATCTGTTCCTGAGGTTCCTGCTGGGCGTCTCACTGGAGTCCAATCAGAGACTCTTACAGGATCTACTGACACACACAGAGAACAGCTCAGAGAGCATCAGGAGAACCACACAGTACATTAAAGAGAAGATCAAAGATGGACATGGACTCTCCACTGAAAGATCCATCAATCTGTTCCTCTGTCTGCTGGAAGTGAAAGATCAGACTCTGTCCAGAGAGATTCAGGAGTTTGTGAAATCAGACAAACACTCAGAGAAGAAACTCTCTCCTGCTCACTGCTCAACAATCGCCTACATGCTTCAGATGTCAGAGGAGCCGCTGGATGAGCTGGACCTCAAGAAATACAACACATCAGATGAGGGGAGAAGGAGACTGATACCAGCTGTGATCAACTGCAGAAAAGCTCTGTGAGTGTTTATTAATGTCTGAAATAATTAAGTTGAATGTCTTTTTTGTAGAATAAAGCTGACATCATTAAAATACAGTTGAGGAATTAGGTTAACAATTAATGATCATGTCTGTCACTTTCTCTCAGTCTTGCTGGCTGTAATCTCACTGCTCAGGATTGTGAAATTATGTCATCAGCTCTACAATCTTCAAACTCTGTCCTGAGAGTGCTGGATCTGAGTAACAACGACCTGCAGGATTCAGGAGTGAAGCTGCTCTCTGATGGACTGAAGAGCCCAAACTGTCAGCTGCAGATACTGAGGTAAGAAAGGAAGAAAAGTTTTCCAACAACTGTAAAATTTACTTTACATTGTATTTTCTTTTTTGTTTGTTTGTTTGTTTGGAGTTTAAGCGTTTTGGATGCTTATGATGTTGATAAATTATGGAAGAAAAAATATTAACATGTCTTTGAAAAAGAAAAGCAAATTAAATTACACTAACAGAAAAAATAAATAAATAATGCATTGCATTAACAGTGCTTGCATTTAATACCTTGTATTCTCAGGGTTTGCATTTTTAGGGGCTGAAATTCAACATCATTTTTGAAATTCAGAATTAGTTTTTGTGAATGAATGACTTGTTCTACCTCAGGGGTCCTCAACTCAGGACCTTGAGATCCACTTTCCTGCAGAGTTTAGCTCCAACCCTAATCAAACACGCCTGAACAAGCTGATCAGGGTTTTCAGGATTACTACAAAGTTGCAGGTATAGGTGTGTTTTGGGTCCGTGTACCTTCGGATAATTTGTTTTTTAATTTAATATTGAAATCTGAAAAATGAAAAAACTGCACATTTTCCGTTTTTTATTTGTTCAAACAAAATGAAAAATCAAGAATTCGGCTTCATTTTTTAGTTTTTACATTCAGGGACAGAAAACGAAAAAACAACTTGAATATTCGATCTCTACATGTGGGCGGGAGTGAAACGCCCCTCTCCGCTGATTGGTCAACCAAACATTACAACATAATAATAGTCCTAAAAAATAACGAGTCCTCCTCTTCTACGGATTCTTAACGTGTTTATTTCTACTACATTTTATCTCGTTCTCTTCATCAAACAGCCAGATTAACGAATGGCTTGACACAAACCGTACCGAGGCAGAGCCTTTTGGTCCTTTGGCACACCGCCTGTTTTATTATAGCTAACCACCTATCAAAATCTGTGTGGCAAAGCTGCGCAACGCACTGCGACCACTATCAGTTTATGTGAACATGTAGTCTTGACTTTTGTTTTAGACAATAGGCCTATGCTGCGTTTTGGACAATGGAGGAACTTAAATAATATGACAGATATGAAAAGAAATTACTTTGTGTAATTTACCTTCACAGCACATCTATTATTTTTTTCTATTTTGAGTTTTATTCATAGAGCAATTTATACAAATTTAGGAAATCATATGTTGTTATCCCACTGGCATGGGACTGTTTGTTCCCCAGAATGCTTGTTTCAGTGATTGACTTTAGTGATATGTGAATTTGACGTCATGATTTACAGGTGAACTCGTTTGAGTTATAAGAACATATCCAAATCCTGAAATAACACTTTGAACAATAAGCCAGTGTCAGCAGTGTCAGAAATGAACTTTCCCATAAGGGGCAACTGATTTTCAGGGTTTTTTTTTATTTTTTTTTTTTTTTACCTTTTACCTTTTGTATGTCATCTTTGCTGTTAAAATCTTACATCAAATGAATAATATGACAATAGGCTGTTTCAATTAAATCATCAGAGATAGAACCTGCATTTGAAGATGCTTTTAGATGTAATTACAGTTTAATGCTGATCAGATGGCTGTACGTGCATTTGCATAGCAATTACAAATGTATAATGAAATGAGATTAATGTTTTATACAACGTTTTTAATACAGAAATATGAACAAAATGAAATGATACTTGAATTATGAAAGTAATATCACTAGGTGGCGGTATTTCATTGTGTTAATAAAGGAACCTTTTATTCAATCTATTCGTTCTAAATGCTTCATTCATTAATTCAGAAATAAAATCAAGTGGCTGTCTATATTAATAATTGGTCATTGAATTGTTGTCTATAATAATGGGTCTTTCAAAGACTGATTCATTCAGGAATGATAAACCACTCTATGTGCCTACTGTGAGTCAGTCGCACAACAGTTCTGTGACTTTGGTTTAATTGACAGAGAAAATAACAGTTTTGCATGCCACCAGTTAGCTGGCCAATACTCAATATAAATTAAATAAACTCAGCTTATTGTCTAAAACTACCTATGTTAACATGAATTAATAGTGGTCGTCTGCGCTTGCCTACAATACATTCTCCCCATGCTGCAGTGTGTCGCGCAGCTTTGCCACACAGATTTTAATAGGTGGTTATAATAAAACAGGCGGTGTGCCAAAGATGTAGGCTAGTAGGTAGTTGTGAGTGCAGGTGCGAAGTAAATTCATATTTATGAGAGAAATTAATATTTCACGGGTTGCAGAATTTATGCCTAAACAAAAGAAAGCTCTGTCTCGGTACGGTTTGTGTCAAGCCATTCGTTAATCTGGCTGTTTAATGAAGAGAAAGAGATAAAATGTAGTAGAAATAAACACGTTAAGAATCTGTAGAAACGGAGGACTCTTATTATTTTTTTAGGACTATTATTCTGTTGTAATGTTTGGTTAACCAATCAGCGGAGAGGGGCGTTTCACTCCCGCCCACATGTAGAGATCAGAAAAACTGATGACAGCACGGTTTGATCTTCAGCTGACCAATCAGCAGAAAAGGGTGCTTAAATCCCGCCCACGTGTAGAAATTGAATATTCAAGTTGTTTATTCGTTTTCTGTCCCTGAACGTAAAAACGAAAAAAAATGAAGCCAAATTCTTGATTTTTCGTTTTTGTTTGAACAAATGAAAAACGAAAAATGTGCAGTTTTTCATTTTTCAGTTTTCAATATTAAATTAAAAAAACGAATTATCCGAAGGTACACGGACCGTTTTGTAAGAGGCTAAATGATCATCCCATGAAACCAAATATCAGGAACTCACACAAAACAAATCCGTGTATCATTCGTTCATTTGTTTTTTGATTTAATATGGAAAGTAGAAAATGGCTCCTTTTTCGTTTTTTCGTTTATTTTTCTCCAAAAAACTAAAAACAAGAATTCAGCTTAAATTCTCATTTTTCGTTCAGGGGTAAAAAAAAAACAACAACAACTTGAATATTCAGTTTCTACACGTAGGCGGGATTTAAGCACCCTTTTCTGCTGATTGGTCAGCTGAAGATCAAACCGTGCTGTCATCAGTTTTTCTGCAGTATCACGCAGCAGAATAATAGTCCTCCACTGCTGCAGATGTACGGATTCTTAACGCATTTATTGCAACTACATTTCATCTTTTTTCATAAAACAAACAGACTAATGAATAGCTTGACACAACTCGGGACAGAGTCTAGACAGGGCTTTCTTCTATGTAGATATAAAATCTAATCTTTGCATCAGCTGGGCATAGCAGGGTATGATGATGTCTATAGGTCAAGGTCAAGTTTAGTTTATTATCCCCGAAGAGCAATTTGTTTCACAGCCAGCAGTAAACCATATGCAATAACAAACAAGCACCACAACACACAGACAAAAACAATGGGCCTCATTCATGAAACATTCGTAAATATAGGAGTAAATTCTGAGTAATTTGCGGGCAAAACAGACCTTCCCGAAAACTCTCCTCCGGATTCACAAACGCTTCGTAAACGTCCAATTTGATAATAAAACATGTGTATGTTAATGAATTCCAATCATTCGTAAATAGGGCGCTCGTGCAAGCTCATTCACAATTAGCATAATCCCCGCCTATGAATTACAGGTACGCAAATTGCTCACCAGGAATGCAGTGGAATATTCTGGTCTACTTTTTCAGGTTTAGCTCCAGTACATTGCATAAATGCAAAAAAAAAAAAAAAAAAGACTAATAGGCCACATGCCTAACAATAAATATTCAATAACGTGTGTCTACTAAGGTGTTTATAGCCAGATGAAAAAATGTCAGGCACTCTTCTTAAAATGACCAGCTGGTGGTGCTGGAGAATGGTTTGGTGGCACAGCATTTTTCCAGCTGATACGTTTTGATTTCTATAATTTAGAATATCCATGGCTGTAACGTATTACTAGTATCTCATTTTGAAGAATATTACTGAATATAAAAATGCAGTAACCAGCAATATTAACTTATATATTGTTGTTCAGTTGTTGTACAAGTAGGATGATTGGTTGATGTAGTATTTGTCCCGCCCCTCCTCCAATGATTGGATGGCTGGGTAAAAGTGACAGTGACACGCGCTGCGTTTTACCCAAAGCTAAACAAAAACAGAGCAAACAAACTTGTAAAATATTTATGATGGCAGTGCATCAAAATTCAGTGCCATCAGTTTGCCAAAAAGAACACAGAACGTTTTACGCACCATTTACACGTGGTAGGGAGCAGGTGTAAATTTCTTTCGTATCAACTAACATTTTGAAAATACGAACACTTTCATGAATCTGAAAATTTCTGTCAGAACAGCTTTACGAAAGATTTACACAAAAATTCGTTCTGCTCGTGTTTCATGAATGAGGCCCAATGACTTCCATTAATAATATACATAAAATTATTTGTAATTTAAAAAACCGATGGCAGCTGGTTTAAAAGAATTTTTAAATATATTGGTCCTACATAAAGGCAAATAATATCTGCGAGTAGAAGGAAGCAACTTAAAAGCATTCTGCAAGGGATGGCTGGGATCATTCATAATTAACTCCGCCTTCTTCAAAGTCCTGGCTTTATACAAGCTGTTCAAATCATTTAAAGTTGTGCCAACACTCTTACCACACACTTTAACAATACCTTGCAGTCTGTTTCTGTTTTTAACATTAAGTGACCCATACCAACACACAAATGAGAAAGTAATGACAGATTCAATACAACAAGAGTAAAACATCTTCATGAAAGTACTATCCCCTTTAAAACTACAAAGCTTCTGCAGATAGAACATACGCTGGTGGGCTTTCTTACACACAGCATCCACATGAGCCTCAAAGGTAAATTGTTCATCTATTACAGTAGCAAGGTATTTAAATTGATGTACAACCTCAACAACATGATCATTAATAACCACAGGAGAGATGACCGTAGGATTCTTCCTAAAATCTATAATCATCTCTTTAGTTTTAAATACATTAATGTCCAGAAAGGACAATTTACACCAATCGATAAAATCTGTCAGTACAGGACCATGATCAAGATCCTCACTATTTAAAAGGGAAACAATCACTGAATCATCCGCAAATTTGATGATGTGATGCCTCTCTAGTTGCGTTTGACACTCATTAGTATAAAGCACAAATAAAAGAGGTGAAAGAATGCATCCTTGCGGTGACCCAGTCGAAGAAAAAAGCACATCAGATAGAACCCCATTTACTTTCACACGTTGAGACCTATCAGCCAACATATCAGCATAGCCTACCCTGGTCACACAGTAAGTCTGTTTGTGTAATTAATTTGTTCATTCATGAATTAGTTAGTTTCAAAAATATTTTAAACACTAAGACAAAAAGGAAAGAATAATAAAATGGCTTGTGTATATATAGGCCTATAATGTTCACGCAAGAACTGTCATTCTGACTGACAACCAGAGAACAACAGATATTAAATAGCCTACTGTTAGAATTTTATAATGTGGTCTTGTGTTTTATTAAAATTGATTATAATTGATATCTCAAAAGGATATGCACTTGTGTGTGGTGTGAGCTGCTGCGCACTCGCACACAGGACTGCAACACAAGATTTTCATAAAATATAATAACTTGCCATTTCGGTTTGTTTCTCACCAAACCCACAGTATACCTTCAGAATGCTTGGAATATATGCCACGATATGCATAGGATTATTTCACGACAGATATGCATCCGCTTCAAAAATACAAAAAAAAAAAAAAAAAAAAAAAAACCTAAAGTCACCATTCTCTGTCATTAAACTGGCAATTGCGAGCAGGACTTTTTTTTGTGTGTCAATTAAGTAATAAGCCTTTAGAACAACATGTTGAGGTGACTCTAGTCCAATAAATTGCAATGGGTTAAATAAACTCAATAAACAGACAGACAACTACAGTCAAGCGCAAACCAGTATTGAAGTGCACAGGAAATAAGCAGCAGTCATATTTAAAGCAGTTTAAATATTCAGTTTAAATTAATATTGAGTAGTGATTGATGTTCACTTGGATTTTTTTCCCCATTGAAGGGCAATAACTTAATACTCTGTCATTTATAGTCATATAGTAAAATGTATATTTTTTTATTTGTGTAATGTTATGTTCAAAATAACTACAAAATGTCATGCCTTTGAAAAATAAAGAAGACAACAGAATGGGCTGCTTTAGCGCGTCTCGGTCTCCTTGAGCATCTTTCTGGCGCATGCCACAAACATGAACTACAGTGAATACTTGTCTTTTAAAAGGCTTCATTTCGATTATTTGACAGTAAATGCATCGTATAAGTCACTTTGGAATAAATCACAGTAGGCCTATGTATCATGAAAAAAAAAAGCGACTTTACAGTCTGGAAATATGGTAGGTTATAGCAAATTATTTTGCAGACCCCCTATCACTTTAAGAACCGCTGGTCTACACAGAAGAAAGCCCTGTCTAGACTCTGCCCCGGTACGAGTTGTCGAGCTATTCATTAGTCTGTTTGATGAAAAAAGATGAAATGTAGTCGCAATAAATGCGTTAGGAATCCATGATTAACAGCAGATGGAGATCATGCATCAGTACCCGGCTGCTATTCCTGCAGTTCCCGGATTTGTAAAGCTGAATATTCTGCCAAATTTGAACCAGTGAATTTGTGGAAGCAAATTTGTAAAGTGAAATAAAATGGATCAAAAATTAAATGGATTGTATATTATGTAATTGTTAATGTAATTGTTCTTATGAGACCTAATTCAGTGATGGCCCTTAAAGTAAGGGCTTGTTCCACTGTATTAACTGGACAAACTTCTGTATACAAAACAGGAGAAAAAAAAAATACATAAATAAAAAAATAAATAAAAACCTTGTGCAATTCTGACTACAGGATCAATAAAGTGATGATTAAATACTTCAGCCACTTCAGGAACCCAAATAGCATGGCATCTCCCTTTTGAAATCTTTCAATTTTAAGAGAGTATAAATCATGAAATATGTTTCAGAATAACACAATCCGAATAATGATTGTAAACTATGGTTGATATGTTATCTGTGAGCAATTGTACATCAATTAATCGCAACAAACCCCTGCTATGGGCACTGCAATTGATACAGGGTACAGTAGAAGTTATTAGTTATTATTTGATCCTTCCACTTTTCAAACACAGAAGTGTGATAAAGGCCTATAGTGGGGAAGTATGCAATTTTGGACACAGCCAATAAGTCCATGAAAAATGTCAAAATAAGAATCTTTAGAACACACAGGAACAACTGATATGTAGCAAATATATGGTTTGTATGTGTTTTCTATGTGATTTGGAGTACTTTTTATCGGAATAAAATATCGGAATAAAAATTATATTTCCAAACAATAAATGAGCCTTTTTGTTTTTGCACCTAAATAGAAATCAAATCTGAATGCAAACATGTCTGCATATGAGTATTTTGAAAAAGGAGGTGATAAAAGCATACTAACACTAATCATTTTTCATCTGTAGGTTGTCTGGCTGTATGGTGACAGAGGAAGGCTGTGGTTATTTGTCTTCAGCTCTGAGTTCAAACCCCTCACACCTGAGAGAGCTGGATCTGAGCTACAATCACCCAGGACCATCAGGAGTCCAGCTGCTCAAACACAAACTGGAGGATCCACACTATAAACTGCAGATACTTAAGTATGGAAAATCTAGTGTTTTCTTTTTCTTTTCTTTTTTATTCACAGTTAAAATTCAGTAGGTATGCCTGATATTATTCACAGTATTGCATGTTGAGATTTTGACACATTAACATATTAAGAATGTTAATAAGTTACAATACAAAATGCAATAGTTTACAGTAGATACTGTATGTCTCTGTAATTTGTTATGTTTGTGTTGCTGTAGTATGGACCATGGAGGACAGACCAGGATTTCACTAGGACTGCAAAAATGTATGTTTTAAAACAAACACACAGACATGTCCTCACATACCGACTTTATACTCTTTATGTTGTCGTCTGGATCATTCTCCAAAAAAAAAGTATTTTTCTTTGTCTACATATAACAAAAGTATTTTGTCTACATAAAACATTCCCCAACCAAGTTGTGGCCATTTATTACATTATTATAGGCACTTTTCAATGAAAAACAGGTCTATTCAGTTTACTGACAGTATAGATGTGTCCAAAAACGTTTAGGGAGTAAATGGAAACAGTGTTATATAAAAACACAGTAAAAAAGTGATTTTTTTCCAGAGATATATATTTTCAGTCTGAGCCTGAACAACAAACACAAACAGTGAAGTCTGAAAACAATTGCACAAATTGTCTAGTGCAACAAAAATACAAACAGTGCAAATGAAAACTATACACAAAATGAGAGAGAAATATACAGAGTGCAACAGAAAAAAATTATGTAAATGACCTTTATAAACTATATAAGAATTATTATCATAATATAACAGCCAAAGGGATCGATCTGCTGGTTGTATGCGTCAGAATTGAGTTTACAGGGACAGTGCCTAGCGATTTGAAAACATATGAAGAGTTTGGTTCCAAAATGCTATAAATCCATTTTGATTAATTTGAGTAAAAACTTATTTTCTTTACCAAGAAAGTGGCAAGATGAAAACCAATATTTTCTGTTTCAAACTTTCACATAGCATCTTTAGGTTATAATAACATTAATAATTCAAATCCAGATTTTGATTTTCACAGATTTATTATAAAATTGTATTATTTTTTCCCAAAATGCAATAAATCCATGATATATTTTTTTCTTTTTCTTTTTTTCAAAATGCAATAAATCCACTGAATCAATATGAAAGTTATTTTTCACACTGAAACTATTGAAAATACATAGTAAATTGATCCACATATGACAGCCTCTGAACTTGTCATAATCTTATATACAGGCACTGGACTAAAAATACATTCAATCAGTCATCGCTCCCAAAATAAATTCAACGGGTCATCTTGTTTGCTATAAATTAATTACAACAATAAAAGAAAATTTCATTATGAACAAGAACATGAACAACAATATCACATTAGACCACAGAAATTCCAAAATGACATTTCTCTTACATTCAACTTCCAAAAGTGCATTCATCTTTAATGTTACATTCATTTAGTTGACTAGTGCTATATGCTGTATTAACAAAAACATAAATGGCATTAAGATCTATGTCAGTGATCTATGGCTCTGTGTATTAAATGCCGCTCCATCTGAAAGCACGTGATGGAGATTTACTATCACAGAACCGGCTTTACTGATGAGATGCGCATGACAATCACATGCGATTTATCGTGCAGCCCTTGTTTGTTGATCACAAAGTACAAAGTAGATGAGGAAAACTAGGATGTCGGGTGTATTCAAAGCATTACTGTCTAGAGTGCGTGGAATGGTGCGCTGTGATTGGTTGAGCGGATATATCGCGTTCTGCAGAGAAAGGAAACTGGCGTTTGTCGCGGTTTGGAAAAAAAGGGAGAAAACATGAGCTAATAACTCGGCGGATATCACATTTTGCGTAAAATTAAAAATTGACTTTTCAATACTGACCAAATACAATACTGATTTTGGCAGAAACTAAATTTTTTGAAAAATGGCGTTTATTGCATTTTGGAACCAAACTCTTCATATATTCCAATGCTTTATTCGATATGTACCACTGTTTCATCCTTGTTAATGGTTTGTTTTATGTCAAAGTGCTCTGTCATGTGTTTTTCTGTGCTTTATCAGAGAGTACTCTCAGGCAAATGTGTTATTGTATGTTTGTTTTCATGCACACATGACATGCTTTACTTTCACTTTCCCTGCGTTCCATTCGGAAGGGCTCATCCCTATGCCCTAATCCCTTCAAAGGGGTTTACCCTCCGGAGTGAGCGCTTCGAAGGGTTGAAGGGTGTAGGGGACCAAACAACTGTTTCTTGAAGTGCCCTTCTGCGTCATCATACGGAAGCGCCATCATCATGCAAAGAATCTGCGCAAAGGATCATGGGAGCCCGAAGTGTCCATCAGTTGTACCCTTCGAAATCCTTCATTCCGAAGGGCCCTTTGAAGTGGCTAGTTTTGAGCACTTTGGTTTGGAACGACCCTTCAATATTGCGGCCATTATTGTTTTCACTCTGAAGTGCCCTTCGGAGGGCAATATATCCCGTTTGGAATGCACCGTTTGTGTTTGTTCAAATTTCCTAAGAAACATGCTAACTAGTGGTCCAAAAGACCAAAATGTATGTTTATTGGTTGAATATGTGACAGTTTGAACCAATCTGGGCACGGGGCTGGGACTAAGCATTAACAAACATTCCTGTTTGACTCAGAGGAACACTGATCAAAATGTGATGACGTAATCACGTCCACTATGGAGCCTCTGAATGTCCAAAGGAGACAAATGTGATACCTCTATTTTATGAGACTTTTTAAAGCATTCAGATTAGATCAGCGGTTCAAAAGTTATTAAACATTTAAGAACAATAGTTATTTTTAGCTGTAAGCGGCTATCTCTGTCTTTGAGGGTCAAATAGCAATATTAATTACACGTCTACTTTTTTACCCTCTTTGCGTCGCGCATGTAACCTGCCAAAACTCCAATGGAATCACAATTCCTTTAGCATCTGAATTTCTGATGTCTATACGGAAAGGTGTCAATAAGTGTCAGGGGCAGGACTGTGTTATGGGGCGTGTTTGTATTGGGAGGTGACGTCACTGACAGACGACTGTGCTGAGTGCTTGTTTACTGACAGACTAGATATTCCAGTTATTCCTGGATTATGAGCATAACTTTATCCCTATTTCTGCCATGTTATCTTAAAAACATAAGACCAAGATATACAGTAACAAGATATATGTGTGTTGGGACACATTAACCAGAAAAAAAAAAAAAAGGGATTTTATTGTGTTGTAAAAGTTCCCTCTTTTCTTCTCTCTTCTTGTGTTCAGATGCCTGTGATCTCACACTGGATCCAAACACAGCACATGCTAAACTCGTCCTGTCCGAGGAGAACAGGAAGGTGACACGAGTGGAAGATCATCAGCCATATCCTGATCATCCAGACAGATTTGATGGCTTTGAGCAGGTTCTGTGTAAAGAGTGTCTGACTGGACGCTGTTACTGGGAGGCTGAATGGAGCGGAAGGGGAGCTGATATTTCAGTAGCTTATAAGGGAATCAGGAGGAAAGGGCTGAGTGAAGACAGTTGGTTTGGATACAGTGAAATGTCCTGGAATCTGTATTGCTCTAGTAGAAGTTATTCTGCTTGTCACAATCTAAAGCAAACAGATATAACTGCTCCTTCATCGTCTAAAAGAGTAGGAGTATATCTGGACTGTCCGTCTGGCACTCTGTCCTTCTACAGTGTCTCTGACACACACACACTCACACACTTACACACATTCAAAACAACATTCACTGAACCCCTCTACGCTGGATTCAAGGTTTATCCAGACTCCCCTGTGTTGTTGCAGCAGAACAGCAAAACCCCCTAGACATACCTGTCATATAAACACACAGCTAAATATGTATCATAAACATGATGCTAGATTTAAAGAGAGATAAAACCCTTATTTATTATGATGCCATCTATTTTTGATTTTACAAAGTTTGAACTTATACATTATTTTATGAAATTTGTTATGATTTGTGATCTGTTGTTATCATATGAAAAAGTATATTTGAGTCATCCTATTGTTATAGTAAGAAAAAAAATGTCACTGTCACATTGATCTTCAGTGTCTGCTCAGTGCCTATAGTTCTGTTACTATTACATGTCCTACATTTTGAAAACAATCACCAATCATTTAATAAGAAAAACAAATCCTATATTACCGCAGGTAACATTGTGTGGTTAGTGTTTTGGTCAGTGTTTATTTAAATAATCTTACATTGACATAACCAGCAATGTTCAGACTGTGCTAATACCAATCAGCATTATTACACTGAGTGTCATTGCTAGTTATGGTTATTTCTGTTTAGACACTCGTATGCTGATTTGTTTCTGTTCCTGTTATATTGAGTTCTAGTTTCCTATGTTTATTTCCAGTTTTCTGTGTTTATATTCTCATTTGTTTCTAATTACGATTAGTTCATCCTTTGTTTTATTCACTGATTGTTCTGTCTTGTCTTAACATGGTCAGCTTGTGGTTTAATAAAGACTGTATAAATATGAAACATACATGTTTAATTATAAAAATTAAAAAAAATCATAAAGGTGTGACGAGTCGAGACAATGAGGTGTGGATCCATCTGCAGGCTTTATTACACAAAACGTGGTCAAGTACAGGCATGGGTAGATACCGGCAAACAGTGGTAAACAAGGCAACACAAAAGAATAATCCAGGATACAGGTGAGGGATGAACTACGGCAAACAACATCCAACAGGGCTAGACAAAAGGTCATTCAGTATACAGGCGAAGGGTCAGGGCAGGCAGTGAATAAGCAAGACAAGATAAACAGGTTAGGATCAAAGACATGGGAAATAAGACAATGACAAGACAAGACTAGACTATGACTCAGACTTTGACTAGGAATGGCTCCTTAACGCTGCTAATAGCTAAACAATACTCAGCCCTGAATGAGGGTGAACGTGTGTGTTAAATAGTCCATCTGATAGGTTACATGTGTTTCTGCTAATCAATATTGTGTGAAATGGATTGTGGGAAATGCAGTCCAGGGTGAAATGCAACAGTCTTTGTGGTGTAAGGAGACCTCTGGTGGAGAACTGGAGGAAGAACAAGGACCATATACTCAGTTAAGGACCTTATAACTCAGTTACAGCAGCCAAACAAAATCTAATGTTAAAAAATTAAGGGTCAAGATCCCAACTAATGCAAACAGTGACCACTATAATGTGACATAAAAATTGTGATTTTCTCCTTTGGTGATTCTGCTTGTTAACATCAAGTGTCTCCAATAATGGTGTAGCATTTGAACCAATCAGACACACCATTTTTCATTAGATTTAATAAATCAATTAGTCATTAGATTAACACATTAGTCAAATACCCCTCACCCAATAAACATACTGGGTGCTAGGATGTCTGTGGACAACACCAGGCCCCTGGTTACCATGGCAACCAAGACACCTCACCCAGATCAGATAAACTTTATGAGCTAAAAGTATGTAGAGAGAATCTTCCCCCTACTCAATTCTCTCTAAAACAGACACATACTGCTATAGGAAATGACTTCTTTCATTAACTCATAGACAGATTTTTCTTTGACCTTCCTATCACATATCCTCAGGTCATTGTGTATATTATTACTGTTCTTGTATATTGCCTTTTGTATTGTATACTGTTTTATGCATGCTTATGATAGAACCACTCTTTCATGTAACCTTTCATATGCCATGTTTAGTATCTATGAATTCGTCTTGGGATGATCTAATTGAGAGTGTATATTACATGTTGATACCTATGCAACATATTAGTGTCCTAAGAGACTTTAGTAGTTTTTGCATTAACACCCAATCGAATCACATATGCAGAATACCAGGCTCTAAGACAAAGAGTCGTAAACTTTCCCTCCAAAAGTGAAAGTCACCATTGGCTCTTTGACTCCCCGGAGGTGTGAACTCTATTGGAGATAAAGCTCTCTCATCAGTGACCCGCCCACCCAGTCTGCGGTTCTTTTAGATCCTAAGAGGATGAGGAGGATGAGCTAGAACTCTTCTGGACCTTTAAGTTTTTGTGCCAGGCTCGTGGCCTTGACTTTCCATTCACCAAAGATCCTCGGATCTCAGCAGATGTCTCTTTGCTCTTTCTCACTTTTCATCTGGGAAGAAACTCCCAATCACCACTGAGTCAGAACATATTTGGAATTCATCACTCTTAAAACCAGGAAGAACGTGATCGCAAGTCCAAAACCTTGAAACCATCAAGACTTTCATCCAAGACTGCATCCGGACACTCGTCAAAGACCAAGGCAATTCAAGTATCGTACATTTAACTAAACGAAACAGAGGTTTAGTATAAGCTATAGACCCCGTTATAAACGGTGCTGATGGTTTTACTCAGGTGGTTAACTGACTCTTTTCATAGCTTCATTATCTGGTTTTCCTGATGGTTTCATCCATCAAGTCTCATTTGCCCTTTCCCATGTATGAGTGTATGTATGTTTGTTTAGATTAATTATGTCTGCTAGCGTTTAGTTAATAAAAATCTTGTGCACAAATTACATAAGTTTCTGATTCTGCTTGTAGATAATGTCCCTTTACGATTTTGGTCCTTACTACATGCTCTAATGCATTAATACTGTATGAAAGTATTTTCTGTGGCCACGAAAATATCTTTTCTTAGAGTTGATATGAACTTACACTGAATGTTCTCTGGACGAACAGATTAGTTGATGGCAATTTAATTCTGAAACAGTTACTGCTGGCAGCTGATATAAATAATTGTAATTAATCATAATTAAATGTAATTATTTATATACATTTACCATTTGAGCTGATTTGCTACAATGGTCAATCATCACTTAATTAATCACCTAATTATCTCATTAGCTTTAACTCTGTTAATTTGACACTCTTCAGTGTTACTTTTTAACACTCTTGAGTGTGGACTCAAATAAACTCCCGGGAGAGTTCATTTAACACTGGGCTTTTTGCTGCGCAGGGCCCACGACCAATTCAGATAGAAATTTGTCACCCATTCTCAATGGGAAAGTGCTCAAGCAACATTGCTCAAAAAAAGTTGCCTGGCAAAACTGCAAAAAATAAAAAATGAAAATAAAAAATTGCTCAAAAAGTTGCCCGGCGTGTCATCATCCTATCAATCATTTAATGGTTCCCAAACCTGTCCTGGAGGACCCCCTGCCCTGCACATTTTGTATGTCTCCCTAATCAGACACACCCAAATTAGTTCTTGCAGTCTCTGCTAACGAGCTGATGAGTTGAATCAGTTGTGTTAGATAAGGGAGACATACAAAGTGAAAAAAAAAAAGTGAAAGTCGTGACATATTGTCAAGTATGGTGACCCATACTCGAAATTGGTGCTCTGCATTTAACCCATCCAAGTGCACACACACAGCAGTGAATAGTGAACAAACGCACACGGAGCAGTGGGTAGCCATTGCTCCAGCGCCCGGGGAGCAATTGGGGGTTCGGTGCCTTGCTCAAGGGCACCTCAGTCATGGTATCAAAGGCAGAGAGAGTGCTGTTCATTCACAATCCCCACCTTCAATTCCTGCCGGTGTGAGAATCGAACCGGCAACCTTCAGGTTACTAGCCCAACTCTCTAACCATTAGGCCACGACTTCCCCAAAATGTGCAGGGCAGGGGGTCCTCCAGGACAGGTTTGGGTGATTGTTCTAGAATTTGGGCACTAAATAGGAAAAGGTTCTGCTGCCCGCAGTTGATTTGGAAATTCTAGGTATTATCAAATGGATGAGCCAAATCTTTCAGGACTTAAAGTAATTAGCAAGATTTTAAAATGTGTGTGATGTTTAATAGGGAGCCAGTGCAGTGTTAGCAGATCAAATTAATGCTGCATTCAACATTTTTCAATTTAATATTCATTTAATTTCTGAAAACAGTAATGGATTTAGTTTAACTGTGCAGGGGCATTTTAGTCACAAGCCCCTATTAATTACTGACCCATTGCCAGCAGCCTTACAACTTTACCATCGGCTCAGAGTCGTTCACAAGCTGCATGCGCAATAAAGAGCTGCATCGTTTTTGACAAATGATAGAAGACATTTGCTAATTTTGCTTCCAACAATGTAGGTAAATATCCATCTGATCCAGCGCTCTTTTTATTTCCTTTCCTTTCGCCACAAATGATCCAGCGTGTGAGTGAACTGTCCAAATGACTCAAACCGAATTGTGAACAATTTCACACCTTTTTGCAAACGTGTTTGACCAATTAGTTATAAAAAACTGATTCATTCGCATATCTGGCACCACCAGTTATGATTCTAAACAGCGGATAGAAAGCACAAATGACTTGACTGCTGAAATATTATCACAGAAAATGATTCTCAGGTCAGCATCTGTAAATCCCACTGAAATATAAGGATTCATCAGTAATATTTTACTAGGGAACATTCCCAGATAAAAAGGATCTAGCGACACTCCTGACTATTAGAGGAGATCTTAAATCATTCAACTGCGCACTTGTGTATAAATCACAAAGATCTTTTGTGATTTATACATTTCTCATCTGAAAGAGCCTGTATGCATGTTTTTTTTTTGTTGTTGTTTTTTTTTTGTGTGTGCGTGTGTGTACGTTCATTCTCTGATTCAAATGTATGATAAATTTGAGAAAAGAGGATCAAATATAGGATGGCTTCTACATATTTCATAAATGAGGCTCATAGTGTTCATCCAGGTTTGGGAAATTTAAACATTGCAATTAAAATGTTTCCACTAATATATGCTATTTATTTTTAATGATGTAATGAATCAAGTATCTTCTTTTAACAAAGTCAGGAGGATCTTTCAATAATATATGCCAAATTGCATGCAAACTGTACAAAGTCAAAGTAAAAAAAATAAATAAATAAAAAAATACTGGGTTTTGTATAAAAAAAAGTGTCAGAAATTGTTTCTTCTAGAATAAGACATCTGTAAGTCCATTTGATTCTCTGTAGGATTCACATGAGAAAATCCTACATCTGTTTCATCTTATAATTTCCTAGTTTCTTGTCACATTAAATGTAACAGTATCATGTCTGGATAGAAATATGCATATGGAAATTGTATGCAGACTAAGTTATGATTAAAAATATATATATATATATATATATATATATACAATAAGTATAAGAAAAAGTCTACACAATGTTTTATGTACAAGGTCCTTTTATTGAGCATATCAACAGCAATGCTACTAACAAAATCAGAGAAATCATCTCAGAGAAATTTTCTTAACACACTTCTAAAAGTGTTGGTATGTTAGATATTCTTGTTTTCAGCTGAGCAGTTGTTTAGGTGGCTTGCTAATGTACTAGATTTCTTATAAACACACATAAAATAAGTTAGTTTGACCAAAGTTCTTGCAAGGAGAAAAATTTATTGAGGATAGTATTGTAGCACAGTTTTTCAACAGAGAAGTTCATTGGCCTTCAAAAATCTTAACCTTAAGTTCTGTCTGTGGGACAGAGTTATACTTAAATACAAAAAGGATAGGAACAATAGATACAATACAGGATAACAGTACAATGCAATACAGGAATCTCCTTAGGAACTATGTCCATTTTTTCTATTTGTATACCATACCTTTAGTATTATGCTAACTACATCTATGGAACGATTTTCCGGACTATTTTCAAATAGAATTGCAAATTGTAGTTTCAATTGCGTTTTCCATATGTGGATGCATAAATTGTGACATAATCCAAATGCAATTGCAAATCTTGCATTACCGTTTGCATTTTGGCTTTCACGAACGCACAGTGACTGCCACATTTCAAATGAAAAAGCAAAGTCTATTTGCAACTGTATTTCCCATGTCTTACGAGTTATGAGCCTGTCATATTTAAATAGCAATATTAATTACCACATTTGTTTTTTCACTCTCTCTGCACCGTTCATATAACCTGTCAAAACTCAAATGGAATCGCAATTCCTTTTGCATTTGAATTTCCGATGTCTGCACTGAAAGCTGTCAATCAATGTGAGGGGGCGGGACTAAACTAGGGGGCGTGTTTGTTTTGGGAGGTGACGTCACTCACAGACGATCGTGCCGAATGCTTTGATCAATGGAGGTCATCGGTAAAGCCTCCGCTAAAGGCAGCTGCCAATCAGTTCGTGCCTGTGTTAACGAACAGACAGTGCAACCTTCTTGGCACAATACATAATTCTGTCTTTTTTACCCCAAATACAGCGATTATCCCCTGATAACACAGCCACAAACGGTACGCACAATAGGTCAAAATGCACTATTACCCAAACGCTTTTCACCTGTCTCAACATCTCTGTTTCTCTCACTCTGATTGATGCAAGTGAGAAAAAAGACTACACTTATTACAGTATTACAGTACATTTTATTCGTAAGCAAACAAAACAGTGCCTATCTATATTTATTTACCCATTTTCCACCTTACTTTGTATTTTATTCAACAGTTTTAATCTGTTATGGAGTTATGGCACCAAAGCATCATAACTCGTAAGACATGGGAAATACAGTTGCAAACAGACTTTGCTTTTTCATTTGAAGTGTGGCAGTCACTGTGCGTTCGCGAAAGCGAAAATGCAAACGGTAATGCAAAATTTGCAATTGCATTTGGATTATGTCACAATTTATGCGTCCACATATGGAAAACGCAACTGAAAATACAATTTGCAATTCTATTTGAAAATAGTCCGGAAAATCGTTCCATATACATCTGTTAACTATCTTTGTAACTACTTCTGAATCAGTTCAATTCTTTAAGTTCCCGTGTCTCTAACACAAAAACACAGAGGAGCCTGGATATAAACCAAATCCAGCATAGAGGGGTTCAGTGAATGTGGTGTTGAATGTGTGTAAGTGTGTGAGTGTGACAGTTTCTGTTTCTGTGCCTGTGTGTGTCTCTTTGTCTGTGTGTATGTCTGTGTCTGTGTTTGCGTCTGTGTGTGTGAGTGTGTGTGTGTCAGAGATGCTATAGAAGGACAGAGTGCCAGCCGACACATCCACATACACTCCTACTCTGTTAGAGGATGAAGGGGCTGGTATGTCAGTGCTTATTTTATTGTGTAATGCAGAGAAATTGCTACTTGTGCAGTAAACAGTCCAGGATTTTTCATTGTATCCAAGAAAACACTCGTTACTGTTTCCTTTCCGCTGTATTCCTTTACATACCACTGCTATGTCAGCCACTCCACTCCATTCAGCCTCCCAGTAACAGCGTCCAGTCAGACTCTCTCTACATAAAACGTTACCATAGTAATCAAATCTCTCTGGATGATCAGGATATGGCTGATGCTCTTTCACTCGGATCACTTTTCGATTCCCCTTGGTCAGAGCGAGACGAGAGTCTGCTGTATTTTCATCCAGTGTGAGATCACACTTATCTGTGGTTGAGAAAAACAGCAAGATCATTCATAACATGGTAAAATGAGTGAGAATTAAAAAAAAAAAAATACAAGTTATCAAGTACAACTATCCCAGGGCGAATAGTGATCATGTCATCTATTCCTCTTCCTTTCTTTGACTGTATTATTATATATAAATGCATAAATGTATATCATGTTAAGTAATCTGGTGTTTTATGCACCTGCTGTATGTGTGGTTGTTTATTAAAACTTACATTTTTTCAGTCCTGGATTAATTCTCTTCTTTCCTCCATGACCCAATCTATAGAAACCCAAACACACACCACACTGGTATGAAGGATAACACAATAAGATGATGTTGTAGTCATGCTTAGGTATAAAACATAAAAGTCAACGTACATCCAGTGATGCACAGATTTATTTCAATTTTTCAAATCATCTTCATAAACTATATACTATTTGAAAGCTCAAAACCTCTCAATTTGACTATGAAGTCAAATTTTCAATTAATACAAAATAAAAGAAATAATACTTAAAAAAATGGAAAGAAGTTTGTTTTTGAACAAGAAATTAAATAAATAATCACTCGGTGTGATATGTCCTGTGATGTTGTTCATCTGAGTTTTTACCCCCCAAATTTTAAGAATTGCCAAGGACCAGATTTTTCTTTTTTCTTTTTAATGTCCTGATATAGCAATCCATGGAATTCCATGGGTGTCCTAAATTTTTCACATGACTGTATGTAGCCTCATTTATAAAACATGCATACGCACAGATTTAATTGCATACATGCCAACATTCAGATTTATAAAAATGGTCTTTAATGTGGAAAAGTGCTTAGCATGGCATCAGGTTCTAAGCAGTCGTATGCACTTTTCCTTGTGGCATAGTCGTTATACTGCAGGTAAGCAATTATTGCTGCTTGCCATTTTCAGCTAAAGGATTTGGAGATTAACTTGTGCTTTATTATATGTTATCGACATTAATTAGGAGTTGTAATAAGTATGTTTATTACCGTTTATTCTGTTCTGGGCAAGAACTCCCTGCGCACCCATGCAGTCTAGCATGGATGAGAGCAGGGAGAGCAGCGATAACCCCCCAAAACAAAACCATATGCTGATATCCCCTAACACAAACTGATAGCAAAATCTCAGAGCCTTAAGCAACAAGCATGTTGCCCTTAACCGATGACCAAAACAAATATGTTGCCAAAACCCGTATAACCTGTAGCAACAATCATGTTGCCTTTAACAGATGAACTGATGAGTATGTTGCCAATACCTTCAAAGCTTAAGCAACATGTTCTCAATAACACCAAATAGACTTAAGAAAAACATGTTTCCGATTCAACTACAGCTTTTAGAACAAGCATGTTCCAAATAACGACCGGATTGCTCTGGAACAATCAACAATACAACTATAACTTAAGAACAAGCATGTTCCCAGTAAGACCAGGTAGCTTAAGAACAAGCATATTCCCAATATGACTAGATAGCTTAAGAACAAGCATGTTCCCAATACGACTACAGCTTTTAGAACAAGCATGTTCTCAATAACAACCAAGAGCTTAAGAACAAGCATGGTCCCAATACGACTAGACAGAACAAGCATGTCTGATAAGTGTAGAGGTAATCAAGCATTTTAAGTGTAGAGGTGATCAAGCATTTCCAGTTGTGGCCCCTAGACTATGGAATGATCTTCCTTTTTCTCTTCAACCTCTCTGCAGATGTTCAAATCACGTCTTAAGACCCATTTGTACTCACAGGCATTTGATGTGTAGTTTTATAGGTATTTACTTATGTATTTTAATTCATTGCTATCATTGTTTTTGATCTGCTTGTACAGCACTTTGGTATACCTTCATGATTTTAAATGTGCTTTATAAATAAATGATTGATTGATTGATTGATATCGGAGCAGAAACAACGCTGAACTGACGGTGCATCCAAAACTGGAAAATGCTGCCTTTGGAGGACACATTTCAAGGTAGAAAGGCATCAAGACACGTCAGATCCAGTGTTAGCTTCACTTCCTGCCTCCTGAGATACCTTCATCTGGTCGATATTTAAAGGCAGAGTAGATGTATCCTTCGCTGCCTTGATACCCACAATCCTGTGGGTTCTATCCCATGATGGTTGTGCAAAATAAAGATGGCATCTGAAGTTATTTTTAGCGAGAAATCAGTATTAAGTAATTACATATTTGCTTATCACCAAAGCTCGTTCTATTTTGTTGTAATCATTGAACCGTTAAGCTGCATCAGAAGCATGCCTGATATCAGTTTTATGAGTTACCTACGTGAAAAAACGCTGCCTGCGAAGTCATTGGCTGATAGGCAGCAAGGCAGTATGACAGCAGCCTAGGTTTTCGGATGCAGACGACTTTAACTGGACAACAACCATATTCTCTTTGGAGCTGTGCCGCAGCAGAAATGATTCCGTTTGCACCATGGTCATTATTTCCTGCTGCTTAAATCTGTGCTGTAAGTGCTATAAAAAATAAGGGCGACTTTACTAGGTTAAAGGGATAGGGACTAATTTAAACACACACAGTTTCGCCAATCTCATGTTAATCTTGAGTACCTATAGTGTAGTATTGCATCATTCACATCTCCGAAGAGTCTTCAGTTTTATCAGATTTATAAAAGAAAGATACAGATTTACGATTCTCTCCGAAAACAGCCGAGCTCCTGGAGGCGAGCCGTGGGCGGAGCTGAAGAGTCGCAAGCAGTTATGGGCTGATTGGCAACAAAACACAGACATTTGATGCAGTTGTACAGCAGTTTCTAGTCATGACCGGGATCTTTTATTGCTGGGACTGCTCCGTCTTTCAGTATCAAATAATGTGCAAATCCAGTGTCAGAATCTTGTATAAAACATTTGTCACCAAAATGACAGGAACAAACCAACACGCTTATGAAACTCCGTTGCTTCCCTGGAAAAACAAATTGCATCCACTGTTCACATAACACGGAATAAGGTTATCTTTTCCTCACATCCATGGCATTAGACCCCCCCTTTAAGCGCAGCATATTGCAGCGACAAGCGTGTTGCCAGTGACAACAGATAAATATCACACACTGCCAATAGGTCCAAAACGTCGCATAAACTACCACAAACATTTAACTGAAAACAACTAGGCTAAATGAGCCTAAGCAACACTGATAGCCTTAGCAACACGCATGTTGCCAATAACCTGAGAGCATTAAAAGGAACTTAGTTTGTGAAGACGTTCGAGAGAGTGAAACATAGCAGCTGTGAAGAAGGATGCTTGATCTCTTTATATCCTTCTTGGGGATGAAGTTCCCATCTGAACTTGTTCTTGAGTCAGTCACATAACTCGTGGAGTCCGTGTCAATAACGTAGTGATGCGGGAAGTAATGCTAACTCAGTCACTTCCGAATCAGGCAGCTTATGATCAATGCGGTGAATTCACGTGTTCAAATTAATGAACTTGAATGAATCTGAGGTGAGTCCATTGGGGAAACGAATTCCACTCGCTAAATTCCAGATTCCTAGTGATGATGGTGTTTTGCCTGCCAAATTCACCATTTAATTAGCTATTGAGCAATGCGAAAACTACACTCTAAAAAATGCTGGGTTAAATATAACCCAGCGCTGGGTTAAAAAGGGACGAACCCAGAGGTTGGGTTATTTTGACCCAGCAGTTGGCAGAGGTGGAAAGTCCGGGGGTCAGAAAGTAAAAGTCCTGCCATATGTTTATTCCACCCATGAACTCAGCAGCTGATTTCACCAGAGGAGGAACCAAGTCATTCCTTTCAAGTCACAAGCAAGTCTCAAGTCAATCCCAAGTCCTCAAAGAGTTAATGAGATAATTAAGTGACTGAAGAAAGCAACATCACTGAAGAAAAGAGAAACACAAGAACATGTGACTTGAGCCACAGCCTTGGATGGAATCAACTGAAAAAAAAAAAAAAAAAAAACAATGCCACCATAATCGTGGTCAGTGTTTGCTTTAGTTGGGCTCTTTAGACTTTTAGTAACTCAAAGTAATTTGCTTCTAAGCAATTGCAATATTGTTTCATTGCAAACATTTGTGCATTGTTGAATCAAACCTTGAAATAGCAGATTAACTTTTGCCTTCTGAAAATGAAAACTCATTTGAGTAAACATCATGAAGTGGACTCTCTTGTTTATTGATGGACATTCAGCCATCACTGAACTTGAAAAATAAACAAAAAAGTCCTATTATGCAAATACAACCATAATGCTTCAATATTAAAAAAAAAAGAGAACTGTGTAGGCTCAGGCTTTTAGACATGCACACTTATATGATCCTCAACAGTGGTGACAATAATTTTTCATACTGCAGTGCAAGATGGGAGTTTTTACTATGGTGTTACCCAGCATGCATTGCAGCATGAAGCATTCTGTTGCTTGTCACCATTGTTGAGATTCATATGCTGGTTCTTGATGTCTGTGTGTGTCTAAATAGTAGAAGAGTTCAAATTTATATATGCGTTACATGGATTTAAAATTATTTCACTATAACTTTTTGATCAGCACTTCGCTTGCATGCTGTAGTTTCACAGGGTTGATTAAGCAAAACTTAAACATATAAATGAAAAAAAAGTTACTTTGATTGTAACCAGGACAACTCACGATGACTATCTTATCATATGAAAACAGTTAACACGTGCTTACTGTACAGCACTGACCTCTCTGCTTTACAACACCACATGCATTGTTACAGAAAGATATCTAAGACTGGAAGACAAGGGTCAAGAGCCCAACTAAAGCAAACACTGATCTCCATGATGGTGGCATAATTTTAACTAATAAAACATAAACATCTGTAATTCTCAATAACAGCAGGTGTTCATCACTAATGCACAATCATCATTTAATTAGGCACTTAATTATCTCATTAACTTTAATTTGAGACTTACTTGTGACTTGAAAGGAATGACTTGGTTCCTCCTCTGGTGAAATCAGCTGCTGAGTTCATGGGTGGAATAAACATATGGCAGGACTTTTACTTTCTGACCCCTGGACTTTCCACCTCAAAACAACCCAACCGTTGGGTTCGTCCCTTTTTAACCCAGCGCTGGGTTATATTTAACCCAGCATTTTTTAGTGTACTGATGATACTGATGGACCTTATATATATGAATGCTTAGATAGGTGTCGTATTCCTATAAGTAGATGGGGATCAGCTAAGAGTCAGATGATGCGAGCTTGACTAACGTGTGACCAGCCAGAACTAACGCTACGCTTTATTTCTCTGAATCACACAAATGCACACATTTGAGAAATAATCTTAGATCAAATGTAGGACATTTTGCAGTAGCGGCTCCTGACCATAAATTTAGGTGGGGAAGATTCTGGGTTGTAGAGCTAATTTATAAAACTGAGTGTTTATAGTCTAATCACTGAACACATGCACACACACTTTGGCAGAGATCTAATGTCCTCACTTTATTCAGCCTGTGGGTGGCATGCTAATGTCGACTGACAGGCTTGAAGTTCACACACATTGAATGCTATAGAATTATTGCCTTAATATTGTCTCCGAATGTTGATTTAGAATGTTACAAGTTGTAGAGGAATTTAAGTGAGGAAACGAATACCATGTCTCATCTCAAAACAAACATATAACAAATACAACAAAACTAAAGTTATATAAAGGCTTTTTCACTTGAGCACATTTAAACTAAAGGATTAACACTTTTAATAATTTAAAACAAAATAAATGTTGCAGAATGCTGAACACATTTACAGTTTATTATTTATTCAGTTTATATAGAGGTCTATGTTTTGGGTGAATATTTTAGTGGGGCTCTGCTTCACCTGCCCTTACAGACGAGCTGCGCCTGACGGATTGTATGCAGCATTTTTTTTTAAAATTAGCCCCCTAGTGTCCTTTTGGAGTGTCCAAGTGTTCTCGGAAGTACACCTAAATATACTTTGACAAAAGCTTGTCTTTGAAATCATAAGGCAAATTATTGTTTCCTAAATGTACATTTTAAAAAAGGTGTTTTTCACTCTATTTGAGCTTCTATTTGATGTGGATTGAAGGTTAAATAGATAAATATTTGTCATACTTGAGTATCTGCAGTTTATAGTTTGGATCCTCCAGTTTGTGTTTGAACAGCTGGACTCCTGATGGTCCTGGGTGATTGTAGCTCAGATCCAGCTCTCTCAGGTGTGAGGGGTTTGAACTCAGAGCTGAAGACAAATAACCACAGCCTTCCTCTGTCACCATACAACCAGACAACCTACAGATGGAAAATTATGAATGGTTAGTTCAGAAATATTTTTTATTTTGACAGAACAGAGCTAATAGATTTATTATGAGTATTATGCATTAATTAGACCAAATTATTTAGGTCTAACTAAAATTGTGCTTTTTACCAATGAAGCAGTTGGATATGTGTCAGTTCATTGTTACTGATACACTGAAAATGTGTGGGTGTGACTGTTTTTAAAGCGGCTCTTGCATACTGTGCAAGTTCAGATTTACAGATATATCAAGACTGTCAAGTTTTTTTATGCTCACAAAGGGTGGTAAAAACATCATTATTAAACTACATAACACCAATAAACTTAGCTGAACTGAAGATATATTTTCAAAACTGTAAGGAAATTAATTTTACTAAATCATTCTGAGATTTAATACAAATAGATCAAAGAATAACATGTTATTTGTTTTTCTTGACAACAGGAGGTTACATATTACTTTCTCCCTCATTCACTGTCAATTCTATGTCACTTTTCTGCTCTGTCTTAAGGTGTTATTAGGGATTTAATGGTCATTCATTTGTGTAAATATACATGTGGCTGCGTGTTGTGGCTGGATTGTTTTAATATGCACTTTGAGGCACTTTCCACTCAGTCAGCACAGGAGCACAAAAGGGGCCCACCTGGGTTACCTAACTGGAGCCCAGCCAGTTTTCAGCTAGTACTCAGTTTCCATTGAGGCCCCACAGGTGTTAGACCAGATGAGTTGATGAAATGAACACTGACAGTTTGGATAATCTACACTACAGATTAGTGTTGTCACAATACCAAAATTTTGACGTCGTTACGATACCTCACTAAAATATCAAGAGACTACTATTGAACCGATACTATGACAAAAACATAGACCAACAGGAAAAGTCATTGAATAATAGATGATCCAAATGGAGATCATAATTATTTTATCTATTTAAAAAAAAAAAAAACATTTCATCCCTCTTCAAAGAAAATAATAATAATCACATGCCAGTGCCACTACACAGGACTATGGTGAGCAATTACCGAGCCTAAAGGGATGTAGAGATCTTTGCTACATCGGTAAGTTAGCTAAACGGTTAAAGCCAAATCTTATTTCATTATAAAGTAATTTTATTTCACATTAACAATTTATATCATGATATAGTTATTTTTATTATTTTATCTTTGTTATTAAAAATAAGAACATAGATGCAAATAACAAACTAAAGGACAAATACAATAAAACAAACTAAAGGACAAATACAATAAAACAAAGACACAAATGAAATAAATAGGGCCTTATGAAATCTGTTTTATTTTTTTCCAAATTCTATTTTAATTTTTCTAGACTATTTTAATGGTTACTTTAAAAAATATTAATCAAAAAGCATGTCTAATTAATTTAATTCATGAAATGTATTATGAATAAGTATTATTAAACAATTTAACAGCTATTTATTAAAAGTTTAACAAAAATTTAATTTTTTTAAGGCCCTAGGAAATACACTTTATTATTTTTCTCAAATTCAGTTTTATGTTTCTGTGAATCTGTGTGTTTCCATTAATTTTCTGGATTCGATTTTAATAGTTTCATTACATTTTCATTTAACCAAAAGCATATCTAATTAATGAATAAACTATAATTAGATTTTTTAAATAATTAATTTAGGCTATTTATTTATTTATTTTTCAGAAATACTGTGTTATATATTTACAATTTTCTGGTAAATAAATTCTGGTAAATATTTTTTTTCTGGTAAATATTCCTTACATATTGTTTTACGAATATTTTTAATAGTAGTAGTAGTAGTACTATCATTACATTAAGTAATATATTTCTGTCAAGTTAAACCAAACTTTTATTTTAACGGGTTGCTGTGAAGACCTTTAAGTTTGTTTGTATATGATATGACGTTAGTTTTCTCAAAAGAAACGGTAAAATGCTCATGAAGTGACTCTCAGAGCAGTTCTGGAGATGTTTTTCATGTACTCATATATTGAGGTGGCAGAGGCTAAAAACACCGCGAGTGTCACGCGCACTTCAGTATGTATGTAGTAAACAAAACCACACGTCTGTGCCATTCACTAATACCGAGACACACAGAACATGCAGGATACATATTTACAGGGCCGGCCCATGGCATAGGCGACATAGGGCGCAAAATGACTGGGGGGCGCCGCATGAAAGGTTTTTTTTTTTTTTTTTGGTCAGAAGTGCGCCCTCGTGACCATCGTGCGCTCCTACACCCATATATTAAGCAAAATAATTTCTGACAGTTAACATAATTTTAGTACTGATCGATCATAAGACTAATTAAAATAATGTTAGAATAAAATAAAATTGACATCAACGAAAAATCATAAGATTTGACAGCATGTCATGTTGGACTAATTTAAACACTTTCTGTGTCATGACGTAATTATAATACATCATCGTAACGCATTAATTATGCATGGCACACACGGTTAAAATAGTTTTGCCATTTATGTGCTCTTAAAATAGTAGTTCACATCTAGAACAAAAATTTATACATAATG
Source organism: Spinibarbus caldwelli (assembly GCA_039654775.1). Classification (NCBI taxonomy): domain Eukaryota; kingdom Metazoa; phylum Chordata; class Actinopteri; order Cypriniformes; family Cyprinidae; genus Spinibarbus; species Spinibarbus caldwelli. The sequence goes on along the minus strand of CM077224.1, from coordinate 40,755,834 downwards.
TACTCACCCCCTTGTCATTCAAGATGTTCATGTCTTTCTTTCTTCAGTCGTAAAGAAATGATGTTTTTTAGGAAGACATTTCGGGATTTCTCTCCATATAATGGACTTCTATGGTGCCCCCGTGTTTGAACTTCCAAAATGCAGTTTAAACGCAGCTTCAAAAGGCTCTAAACAATCCCAGCCAAGGAAGAAGTGTCTTATCTAGCGAAACGATTGGTTATTTTCTAAAAAAAGAAGTTATAATTTATATACTTTTTAACCTCAAACGCTCCTCTTGTCTAGCTCTGCATGAACTCTGTTTTTTTCCGGTTCATGACAGGGTATGTCGAAAAACTCCCATCTCATTTTCTCCTCCAACTTCAAAATCGTCCTACATCGCTGCAGAAGTACTGATGTAGGATTAGTAATTAGACTAACTAGCTAGCTAGTTTGCTAACATCTACAAATAAATTACAAAATGCAGCCTTTATTTTGTTGCCTTTGTTGTCTGTTAGACTATTTTAGGCATTTCATATTGCTCATATTTTTCTTTGTTGTAATAAGTACTTGTCATTGTAGGCATAGTTGTGGGTTGCATTTCTGTTTGGGAGTATAACTCATGTCTGGTCTCTTCAATGTTTTAACAGATTCACTCATAAAATACCTGCAAGGTGCTTTTATTTATTATCACAATTTATTTACTACTTATTTATGCTAATACTTATCAGTATTTATGTTATGTTATAGTATTGTAAAGTTTTGAAAAATCTGCATTTTCTGAATTTTTTTAGAGGGGGGGGGTGGGGGGCGGAAGAGCCTGGGCCGGCCATGCATATTTAAATAGTCTTTTGCAGCTTAATGTTCACAGACCCTAGGCCAGGGATAGGCAACTTCGGTCCTGGAGGGCCGGTGTCCTGCAGAGTTTAGCTCCAACCCTAATCAAACACACCTGGCTGTAACTTTCTAGTGATCTTTAAGACATTGATTAGCTTCTTCAGGTGTGTTTGATTAGGGTTGGAGCTAAACTCTGCAGGACACCGGCCCTCCAGGACCGAAGTTGCCTATCCCTGCACTAGACCATCGCATTTTGATTTCAGTGTACTGACTTGGCTACTTTTAATCTACATAGTCACCACTGATAAGCTACTACTAATATATTGTAGAATCTTTAATTTTCTGTAAAGGTGCTTTGCAACGATTTGTATCGTGAAAAGCGCTATACAAATAAACTTGAATTGAATTGAAACTTGAATTGAATCTATTCATCCCAGTGTTTTACTCATGAAATACGGCATTTATTAAAATGCATTATTAAAGTAACGGTACTAGTAAAATGCAGAATCATACCGTTTTTAGAAGCAGGGTCTCATGATACGTTTTCTTTAGTACCGGTATATCATGCAACACTATTACAGATAGAATGTTCCAACCCTGTTCACAAACCTCAGTATCTCCAGCTGACACTTTTGACTCTTCAGTCCATCAGAGAGCAGCTTCACTCCTGAATCCTGCAGGTCATTGTTACTCAGATCCAGCTCTCTCAGGAAAGAGTTTGAGGATTGTAGAGCTGATGATAAACTCTCACAACACTGACCAGTGAGATTACAGCCAGAAAGTCTAGAACAAAGTAAATTAATCCCATTTTTAATTACTACATTTTGAAAATAAATATGACATAAAATTTTTGTGAACATCATAAATTATTCCTTTCAGAGAGGATAATGCATTTTACTCATTGTAATACCCACAGGGCTTTTCTGCAGTTGATCACAGCTGGTATAAGTCTTCTTCTCCCCTCATCTGATGTGTTGTATTTCTTGAGGTCTAGCTCATCCAGCGGCTCCTCTGACATCTGAAGCATGTAGGAGATTGTTGAGCAGTGAGCTGGAGAGAGTTTCTTCTCTGAGTGTTTGTCTGATTTCACAAACTCCTGAATCTCTTTGGACAGAGTCTGATCTTTCACTTCCAGCAGACAGAGGAACAGATTGATGGATCTTTCAGTGGAGAGTCCATGTCCATCTTTGATCTTCTCTTTAATGTACTGTGTGGTTCTCCTGATGCTCTCTGAGCTGTTCTCTGTGTGTGTCAGTAGATCCTGTAAGAGTCTCTGATTGGACTCCAGTGAGATGCCCAGCAGAAACCTCAGGAACAGATCCAGCTGTCCATTCTTACTTGCAAGGGCTTTATCTACTGTATTTTTTATAAAGCTATAAATTAAATCTAAAAATTTAAGGGTGTCTATATTTTTTATTACATGGCAGTAAAACAGATAGAAAGCAGCGAGAAACTCCTGAATGCTCAGATGGATGAAGCTGTAGACTTTGCTCTGATGAATCAAAGATTCCTCCTTAAATATTTCAGTGCAAATCCCAGAATACACTGAGGCGACAGTGATGTCTATGCCGCTCTCAATCAGGTCCTCCTCATAGAACATTACATTGCCCTTCATCAGCTGTTTGAAAGCCACTTCAGCAAGTTTCACAATCACTTCTCTGTTGGACTGATGGAGTTTCTCTGGATCTCTCTCTTCATACTTCTGGTTCCTCATGTTGATCTGAATCAGCAGGAAGTGGATGTACATTTCAGTCAGAGTTTGAGGGATTTCTGCACTCAGATCTTCTTCAAGGAGCTTCTGAAGCACATTGGATGAGATCCAGCAGAAGACGGGGATGTGGCACATGATGTGGAGGCTTCTTGCTTTTCTGATGTGTGAGATGATTCTGCTGGCTTGGTGCTGGTCACAGATTCTCTTTCTGAAATATTCCTCCTTCTGAGGCTCAGTGAATCCCTGAATTTCTGTCAGACGGTTGATGTATTTGGAGGGGATCTGATTGGCTGCTGCTGGTCTGGAGGTGATCCAGATGAGAGCAGAGGGAAGCAGATCTCCTTTCATTAGCTTTGACATCAACACACCCACTGATGAAGTCTCAGTCACATCACAAACTTTCCGATCATCTGAAAACAGTGTGATTCTGCTTTCATCCAGACCATCAAAGATGAACACAACTTTACACTGCTCATAATTCTTTGAGTCCAGATCTTGAAGTTCAGGATGAAAGTCCAGCAGAAGTCTGTGAAGACTGTACTGATGATCTCGGATCAAGTTCAGCTCTCGAAATGGAAGCACAAACATGAAATCTACATCCTGATTGGCTTTTCCCTCGGCCCAGTCCAGAATGAACTTCTGCACAGAGACAGTTTTTCCGATTCCAGCGATGCCGTTAGTAAGAACAGACTTGATTTGGTCTTTCTCCTCACATCCTGGTTCAGGTGAGGCTTTAAAGATGTCATTGCAGTAGATTGGAGTGTCTTGTGAGTGTTTTGTTTTGGCTGTTTTCTCCATCTGTAAAACCTCATGTTCTTCATTCACTCCTTCACGGCCTTCACTCTCTCCCTCTATGATGTAGAGCTGTGTGTAGATTCTGTTCAGCAAGGTTTGATTCCCTTGGTGTTTAATTCCCTCAAATAGTCGCTCATACTTGTTCTTCATCCTGGTTTTGTGCTGGTCTTTTACTGTCTGCAGGTCTCCAGTCTCAAATTCACGTGTCTGCTTAATTTTTTTAATTTTGTTCTGCCTGATGTGATTCTGATATTGGGATGTAGAGGACGGCACACATCTATACATCTCATGTATCTCCCCCCTACTGAAAAAAATGAAAAGACAAAACAATTTAAAGACAATGACTGTTGGAGACCACTAGAAACATACTGGACACAGGATATGGTTTTAGCTCAATGTGCACCCCTGTGCATTGCATATTTTTAGTACATTTTGTTATTTCATACTTTTTTAAAATTATTAATCTAAGATGCACTACAGTAAATTATCAAGTAAATGTTTGTACTAACAGTGAGTCAGAGGTCATCACACCACTTAATTGAGGGGGTTCCCTCATGGATTTGTCACTCTTCATAGATACATAGCTGGCTTCTGGAGACTCTGATTTCTGTCTCTTCATGCTGATGCTGACAAAAGTCAAACATAATGCATTTTACACACACACATACACACACACACACATACACATTGTATTAGAGCCCGACCGATATATCTTTTTGCCGATATGAGCCTGTCACAGATATATCGGTATCTGTGAATATGCCGCCGATATGAATTTTATTTTTACAGAACATATAACGCAGATTAAATGCTTCTGAATGGTGTAATTACTTAGTTTGTCCAGCAGAGTGTGCTCCATATTTGCTACTGGCGACCCAGGTCAGTGTAGTGTAGAGATGCGTGGATGAGCTCAAACTTCACCTGAGTCCGCTGCTTATCCGACCGCCACCCACCGGCACCTATATTTGATCGTCACATTACAATGATTCTAATTCTTAGTTTTGCATGATGATATGATGAATGGATGGCTAATTTTTAACAGCAGATTCAGTGGCGTTAGAGCTGATCTAAGCATCACTGCACACGTCTGTAGTGCATTATGGCTTCACTCACGGCCACCGGAACTGATCGCGGCCACTCAGTCAATGCTGGTGTTTATACTGGCCGCGCCACGGCCCAGAACTCATGCTTATCACATCGGTCACATCACATTTCCTAACTGGGTGTCTACACCCGACACGAGCGGCGTGGCGCGACAAAATACAATAGAACCCATTATAATCATTGATGCTGTCTACACTGGATGCGGCACGACACGACACGAGAAATCCTGACAGTAAACTGATGCCTCGTTCTAATCTATTTATGACGTACTGACACAAAGTTCAAATGATTTGCAGCGGTCGCTTTGTCGCATCCTGTTGCGGCGCAGACATGTGTGTCAGCATATTTTCTCAGTACAGTCAGTAACGTAGCAGATTGAAAAGTTAGTATCTTTCTGCAGTCCAATAGACGGCAGTGTGGTGGTGGCTTGAATTTATTGAATGTTGATTTAACGCTACGTTGTCACCTAGTTGGAGAGACTCAATCCTAAAGTAAATAAACAACAATGTACCTGTCTTTTACTCTCACAATGAGCTTATCATACTCGTTTGCTACATTAGTAGGGCCCTGTGATTTCCACGATGCAGAAAACATGGATGGAATCGCGTAACCCAGTCATACTTTTACTTTCCTTTTACTTTTAGTCATTTAGCAGACGCTTTTATCCAAAGCGACTTACAAATGAGGACAACAGAAACAATCAATTGTAGTATTAAAACAACTAAAACTGATCCAATACTAAAAGCTAAAACTTTATAAATAGTATATATACACACACATCAAAAAAATTAATTAAATAAAAATGAGAAATGCATATGAAAAAATTTCTACACTTAACATTTAAATGAAAACAAAATAAAGCTACAAACAATTCAAAATATTAAGAGAACAAAAGCTATAAGTGTGATAATGATTCTAACATAAAACTAAGCCAAACACCAAAAACAACTACGTGTATGTACACACACACAGACATATATGCACACACACACACACACACACACACACATATCCATAAATTCAATATTATTTCATTTCATTTCCAAGTACTAAAATAACTCAAATTAAATAAAACTAAAACTTAATAAATAACTTATACAGACATAATGGAAAAAACTAAAATTTAAATAGATAACACATACAAATCAAACTACATTAGTTTAACAGTAATCCTAAAAAAATAACTGTGCCAAACATACAAGTAAGAAATGGTTATAAAAACTGAAAGAGAAGTGAAACAAGTAATAGGAAAGAGAATAAATGAAAAGTGATACTCATCCCTCGGTAGAGTCGATGGTCTTTACACACTTCGGTCTTCACACGACAAGGGCTGCCGCGACCGCTGCCGCGGTATAATAACCTTTTTTATACCCGTCTAACAAAACACTAATTGAATTCAGCTGGACGCACTTTCCTGTTAATCACAATAAATGGCCACGCAAGCGCAGACACTAACAAGGTACGCCATACAGTACGAGACCAAACGAAAAAAAATTTTGATTGGAAGTTATAGTTAAAGTTATAGGCTAAGTAAGATATTTGGGGTTTAAAATGAATGAATGAATGAATGAATGAATGAGGCATTTATATACCGCTTTATTGTGTATTGCTGTACACCCAAAGCGCTTTACACTCATGACTAATGACATTACTCCTCAACCACCACCAGTGTGCAGCATCCACCTGGATGATGCGATGGCAGCCACAGTACATCGGCGCCAGTGCGCTCACCACACACCAGCTACAGGTGAAGAGGAGAGAGTTAAAACAACATATATTGTAATGCAACCATGATTTCAAAAAGTAGGGTGAATTCAGGTTGATTGTCATAAAAACGGAATTACTGTATAACGTGGAATTTCATGGAATTTGTCATATTTTTGATGAATAAATAAAAAAACAGGTCAGTACACTTAAATCAAATCGTGATATAGACTAGTGTCTGTGAATATTAAACTGTAAAAAGACTATTTAAATACAAATCCTCATGTTCTGCATGTTCATTTGATTACCAGAAAATACACAACACAGAATTTGTGATAAATGATTATTAAATCATAAACCTGCCTCTGTTGGATTGGCAGTAGCTTGTTGCCCTACAAAGTTACCTTGTTTATTTTATTAGAACAATATATATATATATATATATATATATATATAACTTCAATTATTTGTGTTTTTTAAGTTATTTATAATAAGTGAACTTTACTGTTAAGTGTACTGATGTCAGACTCATTTTGAATAATAAAGCTTATTGTTAAATTATTAAATACCTGTGTTAAGTGTTTGATCACCACATTTGAGTTATCATTGCAAAAAATGTGGTTATGTATTAGGGCTGTGCGATTAATCAAAATCGTCATAAAATCACGATTTGAGCTTGTGTGATTTCTAAATCGCTTTATAGTACGATTTTATAGCATCCCGACCTCCCACAGAATGCTATCCGAACCAATCAGAATATAGAGCGCCCAAATGGAGCACGAGAACAGAACAGACTGGGCATACAGACAGACATAATGCCATAGTCCGTCTGTGGTGTGAATGCGGTGCGTATTTTTCCGTGCCCATGTTAATGGTTTAAATAGATTTAAAACAAGCAAAAGTGCACTTTTAGATAAGGCAATAATAGATGGCACTCATGGGGGTAGGAAAACAAAGTTATATTTCTTAAGTTTAAACATGAATAAGTCTATGAAAGATTGCATTACTGTACTGTGATAAAAGAGAATTACAATGCTGAAAAATAGTTTCAGTAACAACGTTTGCATGTGAAATCAAAATAATGGATAAATGTTGCGTTTGTAATATAAACAGCCGTGATATTTGCCATATGTCTGTTCTGGAGACATTTTGTTACACCTTTACTTAGTGATTATTTTGCCTTATGTCTGTTCTAGAGACATGTTACAGCTTTTTGATAAAGCTCTAATTGGTTTTCTTTTGGAAATATGTTTCAAATTCACACTGAATGCATTTATGACTGTAAAGCATGTCTGTGTGTGTCAAAATCATGATTAAAATCGAAATCGAGATAGGCTTTTTTTGTCCATATTGCACAGCCCTATTATGTATATAAATTCTGTTTATGTATATACTGTAATCTAGATACAGTACCAGTCAAAAGTCTGGACACACGAATGGGAAGTGTGTCCAAACTTTTGACTATACTGTACTATAATATAGCCAACACATAAAAAATATCGGCCGATATTTCGATATCGTTCTATGGCTACTCCCTAATATCGGTATTGGCATCGGCCCCCAAAAACCCATATCGGCCGGGCTCTACATTGTATAGCTTGAATGCACTGCAGATTTACATTTTCAATTATTCATGTAACAGATGCTTTACTCAAGGCGGTTTAACAAATAAACAATAAAATCGATCCAGTGTGGAAAGTGATTTTTGCATATGCCTTGAAATAGCCCTGTCTTGTGATTGTGAAATGATTCAGGACAATGATTCTGTGTCTCTTTGTTATGGTACCAGGAGACAGGACTCATCACTCACTGATTACAGGCTTCTGGAATGCATTGCATGTCACTTTGGATTAAAGCATCTGCCAATGCTAAAATGCTAAAAGGACAGTGCCTTACCTGTGGTCAGAGGTCACTGTTGCATCACTGGATACTGCACCACTTAGTTGAAGGGGTTCCCTCATGGATCTGTCACTCTTCATAGACACATAGCTGGGTTCTGGAGACTCCGATCGCTGTCTCTTCCTGCTGATGCTGACAAAAGTCAAACATAATGGCATTTTACACACACTCACTCACACACACACACACACACACACACTGTATAGCCTGAATGCACTGCAGATTTACATTCACAAATATTCATTTAACAGTTGCTTTTATGAAAAGCGGTTTAACAAATAAAAATAAAGTTATCCAGTCATAGGTTCTGGATTCTGGACAGTAATTTTCAGTGTTGGGGAAGCTACTCTGAAACTGTAGCTTGACCAGCTACAAGCTACTCATAAATTAAAGTAGTTAAGCTACGTTCAAGCTACCCTTCTGAAAAAGTAGCTAGCTACAGTACAAGTCACTATCAAAAAGTAGTTAGCTACATTGAAACTACTTTCAGATTTTTATTATTATTATTTTAATTTTTTAAAAAAAAAAAAATTTTTTTTACATTTAACATTACAAATAACTGAATAATTGTTAATGAAGAATTATAATAAAGTTATAAGTCAAATATAATGAAGTTATAGGCTAAGTAAGATATTTGGGGTTTAAAATGAATGAATGAATGAATGAATGAATGAATGAGGCATTTATATACTGCTTTATTGTGTATTGCTGTACACCCAAAGCGCTTTACACTCATGACTCATGACATTACTCCTACATTACTCCTCAACCACCACCAGTGTGCAGTATCCACCTGGATGATGCGACGGCAGCCACAGTACATTGGCGCCAGTGCGCTCACCACACACCAGCTACAGGTGAGGAGGAGAGAGTTAAAACAACATATTGTAATGCAACCATGATTTCAAAAAGTAGGGTGAATTCAGGTTGTTTGAGATACTTTTTCAAAGTCATTTCAATTACAAAAAGTGTCCCAATCATTTGATTTTGTAAACTATCCAATACACACAATAATAAAATATAGTTATATAGTTAGATTATCTCAAACTGACTGTCAAAGTGCAAAATCGCTACAAACGTAACATCAGAGCAAGAACAAAATGTATGCAACTTAAACTGGACAAGGAGGAGATGTAAAATAAGCAGGTTAAACTCACAGCACTGACTGTGAATGGAGCCACTCTGTGATGTAAATCATCAGCTGTGTGCGTGAACACTGCGCTTTGTGTGGAATCCCGCCGCAACCATCCTTTGCCAAATGGTAAGGACACTACTATATTGCGATTTTATTTTCTGTTCAATTAGTTTTCATTACAAAACTGAGGGGGGACAGACTGTATTATGACGGTTGATCATTGTAAAATAGACATTTAATAGAGTGCAACAAAGCAAGAAAATTAATCAGTTTAAAAAGGAAATTATTCACCTCCCGTATGTGCATTAAGTCTTCGATGTAGACCATTTTAATCTTTGTTTTGCATAAATTACAGTTGATTCATGTGAAATATCCACTCCTGTACATCCTTTCATCAGCAAAATCATCAGACGATCTTTTGTCGGAGGACAGACTGTAAAGCCGTGAGATGCGTGATATCACAACAGATGGCGGTAATGAATAAATTTAGTTTGTGAACTAGTCAGAAGAAGACACTGCGCTGCTTCTATGCATTACAGGCTCGTGACTCGTCAGAAAGCAAAACAGAATGTAGCGTTTGGTCGCGTTACACTGCTACTTGCTGGAAAAAGTAGTTAGCTACTGGAAAAGATATACTGTTTTAAAAGTAGCGGAGCTACCGTCATGCTACTGAAAAATGTAGTTACATTAGCGTCACTACTTATAGCTAGCTACTCCCCAACACTGGTAATTTCTGCCTATGCCTTGAATTGGCCCTGTCTTGTGATTGTGAAATTATTCAGGAAAATGATTCTGTGTCTCTCTGTAATGGTACCAAGAGACAGGACTCGTCACTCATTGATTACAGGCTTCTGGAATGTACTGTATGTCACTTTGGATCAAAGCATCTGCCAATGCTAAAATGCTAAAAGGACAGTGCCTTACCTGTGGTCAGAGGTCACTGTTGCATTACTGGATACTGCACCACTTAATTGAATGGGTTCCCTCATGGATCTGTCACTTTTCATAGACACATAGCTGGGTTCTGGAGACTCTGATTGCTGTCTCTTCCTGCTGATGCTGACAAAAGTCAAACATAATGGCATTTTACACTTACACTCACTCACACACACACACACACACACACACACACACACACACACATACACACACACACTGTATAGCCTGAATGCACTGCAGATTTACATTTACAAATATTCATTTAACAGTTGCTTTTATTAAAAGCGGTTTAACAAATAAAAATTAAGTTATCCAGTCATAGGTTCTGGATTCTGGACAGTAATTTTCAGTGTTGGGGAAGCTACTCTGAAACTGTAGCTTGACCAGCTACAAGCTACTCATAAATTAAAGTAGTTAAGCTACGTTCAAGCTACCCTTCTGAAAAAGTAGCTAGCTACAGTGCAAGTCACTATCAAAAAGTAGCTAGCTACATTGAAACTACTTTCAGTTTTTAATTATTATTATTATTATTATTATTTTTTATTTTTTTTGTTTACATTTAACATTACAAATAACTGAGTAATTGTTAATGAAGAATTATAATAAAGTTATAAGTAAAATATAATGAAGTTATAGGCTAAGTAAGATATTTGGGGTTTAAAATGAATGAATGAATGAATGAATGAGGCATTTATATACTGCTTTATTGTGTATTGCTGTACACCCAAAGCGCTTTACACTCATGACTCATGACATTACTCCTACATTACTCCTCAACCACCACCAGTGTGCAGCATCCACCTGGATGATGCGACGGCAGCCACAGTACATCGGCGCCAGTGCGCTCACCACACACCAGCTACAGGTGGAGAGGAGATAGTTAAAACAACATATTGTAATGCAACCATGATTTCAAAAAGTAGGGTGAATTCAGGTTGATTGAGATACTTTTTCAAAGTCATTTCAATTACAAAAAGTGTCCCAATCATTTGATTTTGTAAACTATCCAATACACACAATAATAAAATATAGTTATATAGTTAGATTATCTCAAACTGACTGTCAAAGTGCAAAATTGCTACAAACGTAACATCAGAGCAAGAACAAAATGTATGCAACTTAAACTGGACAAGGAGGAGATGTAAAATAAGCAGGTTAAACTCACAGCACTGACTGTGAATGGAGCCACTCTGTGACGTAAATCATCAGCTGTGTGCGTGAACACTGCGCTTTGTGTGGAATCCCGCCGCAACCATCCTTTGCCAAATGGTAAGGACACTACTATATCGCAAATTTATTTTCTGTTCAATTAGTTTTCATTACAAAACTGAGGGGGGACAGACTGTATTATGACGGTTGATCATTGTAAAATAGACATTTAATAGAGTGCAACAAAGCAAGAAAATTAATCAGTTTAAAAAGGAAATTATTCACCTCCCGTATGTGCATTAAGTCTTCGATGTAGACCATTTTAATCTTTGTTTTGCATAAATTACAGTTGATTCATGTGAAATATCCACTCCTGTACATCCTTTCATCAGCAAAATCATCAGACGATCTTTTGTCGGTGGACAGACTGTAAAGCCGTGAGATGCGTGATATCACAACAGATGGCGGTAATGAATAAATTTAGTTTGTGAACTAGTCAGAAGAAGACACTGCGCTGCTTCTATGCATTACAGGCTCGTGACTCGTCAGAAAGCAAAACAGAATGTAGCGTTTGGTCGCGTTACACTGCTACTTGCTGGAAAAAGTAGTTAGCTACTGGAAAAGATATACTGTTTTAAAAGTAGCGGAGCTACCGTCATGCTACTGAAAAATGTAGTTACATTAGCGTCACTACTTATAGCTAGCTACTCCCCAACACTGGTAATTTCTGCCTATGCCTTGAATTGGCCCTGTCTTGTGATTGTGAAATTATTCAGGAAAATGATTCTGTGTCTCTCTGTAATGGTACCAAGAGACAGGACTCGTCACTCATTGATTACAGGCTTCTGGAATGCATTGTATGTCACTTTGGATTAAAACATCTGCCAATGCTAAAATGTTAAAAGGACAGTGCCTTACCTGTGGTCAGAGGTCACTGTTGCATTACTGGATGAAGAGTGCAGACTGCTTATGTATTCATCACTCATAGACACACAGCTTGATCCAGGAGATGGAGAACTCATTTTAGATGCAGTGCCCTCACCTTCTCTTTTTTCAGAGACACTCATTTTTAGAGGCAGACTTTTACTACAAAAAATAGTAAAAAAGCAAGAAGTTAAAGTGGTATCTGCACAAACATAGAAATACAAATAATGTATAGACAAAATTTGAAATCTGTACATAGAACTGGCAACATATGTAGTAAGAACTGCAGTTTTGTATATTACATTAATGCTGTACCGCACAATGGGACATTTTACTGTAGTTAAAACGTTTTCAAATCTGATCATGGGGACCCACTGTTCTGCACATTTTGTGTATCTTATTCAACACATTCATACTGCTTTTCCACTGGGGCTGAAGCCAGAGCCCAATTGGGAAATGGTAGTTTTTAAATGGGCATATAGAGGGTTGTGATGTAGAGGTTTCTGCTCCCTGCCAGTGGAAACGTGAGCCTGTTCTGAATGAGTGCCACTGGCTTCAGCTCGAACACCAGCCCCAGTGGAAACGCATTACAAGTTGATTCATCATTAATGTGATAATTAAGTGATTAATTGAGTGATGATTGAGCATTAGGCTAGCCACAAACTAGAAGATTTTAAGACCTGGTTTGAGGCTTGTCGCAAATGATTTTTTGTCCAAGAAATCCTCTGTTGTGTGGTGTCATTGTGATTATTTATCTGCTCCAGAGCTCCGGAGCGTCCGCTAACTCAAATTGTAAATATCAATCATGTTTGATATTTACAACTCTTGATCGGGCTGCCTTTGAAGTGATACCCACGATAGCAAATGAGAGCGAGCAAGCGTCACTTACCGGATGTTACGTGCTTCTACAGCTGAAATTTGGCAGCCACAAACATGCAACGAAAGCAGAGTACATCACCCATATTCTTTTTCATACGCGGTAGCACAGTGTCGTGTTGTTTTCACCAGCACGGGACTTATTTTTCATCACTAATTGATGGATGTCTAAAATATAAAAATAAGTAGAAGCCTAAAACAGGCTCGAGGCCCGGCCCGCATATGAACTATGACGTGAAAATTGGCCCGAAGCCCAGGGGCATAAAAAAAGTCGGGGCCCGTTGAGCCCAGGCTGAAATGCAGGGCTCCCATGGCACGGAAAGATTTTACTCCCTCAATTACACCAGTCTGGAATAAAACATAAAGATGGGGAAATGATGACAGCTTTTTCATTTTTGGTTAACTATTCATTTAAAAATACAACCTTATAGGAAGGTTACTTTAAACAATGAAATGAAAGCACCATCTGAATGTGGCAATTGAAATAATTGAATTATTTCACAAATGTCTTTCCAACTGTGAAACAGCAGTGTTGCACCGGCTGAAGCTCAAAGAAATGTTCAATGCTCATACTATCCATTCGAAATAGTATGTGAGATTAGAATAAGTGTGCCCCAAAGCATAGTATGTTGAAAAGAGTATGCCAAAAGTCCCCAGCCCAACCCTGATCAGGCATAAACATGAATTTGAGGCTTTATGCACTTTGGCTCTGTGTGTGGATATCGCACACCGAACACGACATTCAAGTTGCTGAGGAAATATTAAAGTCATACTTTTAAAGGTCTAGATTAAATTGTAATGGAGTAAAAAGCATTTAAGTGTTCTGGTTTAATATAACTCGATTAATATAAATGAACTGTATAATACTTAGCATAGTAGCAACTATATTAGCCAACTTCATACCTCTACTTACAGATTGTTAGTATTAGAATAGTTGTTAATTAGTGTAAGAACTGATATCAAAAAGCACTTTAATCGTCGAAGTTTCTGCCATTTTGGTTAGAAATTCCCACAAAATTAAAGTGACGAAATAAAATGATCCGATCAGCTTGATGATCAGCTTACATACCTATATGTATGGTTTCATGAAGAAAAAGTTTTAAACTTACCACAAAATACGCTTCTTTTAAACAGTGTTAAAGGCTCGAAATGGTGTCTCTTCCGCCTGTTTTACTTTCGGTTTTGGAAAGTGTTTGTGCTCTCTCTAGTGGCGCAGAGCAGAATCACATTCTCAGGTGAGTCTCCAAGCAGTTATGTTATTGAACAAATACAGTATGAATAAAAGTCTAACTCAACATAAATGTTAAGTGGTCTAATATAAGAGCTTACTTTTTCATTTAATGGCAGTTTGCAACTTAAGTATTTAAAATAATAAAGAAAATATTCAAAGGGTGGAATTAAAGGTAAGATAATGTGGATTGATGGGTTTTAAGGGTTTGGTGGTTGCGGGGTGCGCTGTTTTTTTTAGTTGATATCTGGGGGTTTGCAGCAACAGAGTGGGATTGCTGCCTTTTTATAAAGCTCCGCCTGTCATTAAAAGTGCACTAAGCAATATTTGAAAAACACTTTTGACCACAGCATTGGACCGAGTCCCAAAACACTTGTAGCCAATCAGCAGTAAGGGGTGAAAGGAGTGAAATTATTTCCCTATGAAAATATTTCCTCATAAATCCAAAACATCAGGAATTCACACAAAACAGATGCCAGGCAATAAAGCAATAAAACTTATCTGGAGAGGAAATCTCCAAAGAGAGCAAACAACACCACCTGTCCAAACTTGTCTCCTTGCTCGTTTACGCCCTGCCCTCTCTGCCTCTCCTTCTTTTCCCCCAAGAGGTTTCACTCAAAGTTCATTAAGAAGATGTATGTACCACATCATGTATCTTGTGAACCTGTTATTTTTCCCCTTCATGTTTGGTATCATTTTAAAGGTCTCTGTGCGATTGGTAAATTGGTCTCAATTTCACAGTAGTCACTTGTAGTATGAGAAAGGTGGAAAACTTTTGTCTATTGAGGTGGGGGCGGGTCCCCCTTTAGAGCTCTGTGAGCATGTTTTCCTATCTCCAGCCAGGTGCGACCCCGGAGCACGGGAACCAAAAACCCAAAAGGTCTTTTATGTTTTTACAACTGATCTCAAGATTTCTTTGTTGTCTGGTCTGAGTATATGAGGAAGTGACAAAACACTAATGCGAGGTTCTGTTTCCAGAAAGCCCGTAGTGTGGCATGTGTCTTTACACTCCATACTATGTATTTTTTAACATCAGGTATGCATCTTTTATTCTTAGATTGATCTTTGAGAATTTGATGTTTTGTATTGATATGATTTGATATCTTTGAATTGACTATGTAATTGGTGTAATACACATTTACCTGACTGATAATAAAATGTTATATTTGATTTATTCTGAACTCTCCTGAAATCATTATGACTAGTAAACTATGAGGAGGCTTTTGTTACCACAAATATACGGCCAGGATAGGTCAAACTGAAGGCTCATAAATGAATGGAGCAGCAGGCACGTCATCGGAGACCTCAGATTTCTGTTTATCCCTGGTGCTAGCAAGTTGTACGGGAAACGACTAAGTGAACTACACTTTTTGTCATAAGCAAGCAGTAGGCGGCAGACAGTTAGGTATTAGTCTACCTACACCCTCTGACTAACATCAGACTGGCGAGTTTGTGTCCGCAAGATCTACGCAAAACCCGGTGCGTGAGACTCTGTGCGACATTAGGTCCCCAGTGAACTGATAATTGAAAGTATGGGATGTCTAGAATAATCAAATATCTAAATTAATACATAATCGATATTTGTGATCAGTTTTTAATTAGAAGTACAGTCTAAATTCAATGATCACTTGAAATTGGAGTCAGACTGAACACGGAGCTAGACTAAAATTGAAATTAAGTCCTGATAAATTCAGAAGCGCAAATAAAAGACCAAACACGCATTAAACCTTCGATCAGGCTGCTGAATTCCGTTTTTTGGGCTGGTGGGTGGATCCTTACAGGGGCGTGTCTTGTAACCTAATGATAGAGAGAAGAGAGCGATCAATTTGAGTGCACAGGACAGCTGCGTCGACTATAGATAGAGAGAGATGGCAGATAAAAAAAGAGGAAAATATCGGAGGAACAAAACATGGGTTACAATCAGGTTAGAAGCCTTTCTACTGCACATGACATTTGGACAATGTGGGTGCTTATGGCTGAGGAAGTGATGGTTGAACGCTGAGGGACTCTGCTTTCAACAGGGCCCTTGAAGCAGGCACTAAAAAAATTCCACCAGATGCCTGTCTGCCAGGAGCTGAACATTTAGGCCCACTTCCTTATGCTTTAGAAGTAGAGCCTTCCCACTCCGTCACCATCTCCTGCGACCTTATCACGGGAAGAACCTGCAAAGATGCCAACTGTTGTACCTGAGACAGAAATTGCCAGGCGCTCGGCTGGACTGATGGATTCCCAGTTAATGCAGTATCCTGCCTGCCAATTTTTGGGCCAACGACCTAGAGAATCACCTGAAAATACTCACAGAAATCTTCTCTATTAAGGCATATTTCTTGCACTAAACAGTGATACTCACCAAGACATTTCCTACGAGCCATGTAGTATTTTACCCACACAATATAGGGATTATTATAAATAAAGCTAATACTCCATTGTGTTCTATCTCAAGTGCAGAACATCTTTGGCCTCATCTGGGTTAGTGATGTGACATTTGAAACAAGGCATCGCAACTTGTTTGGAGAACAAAGGGGCATGCCAGATGAGGCCTTGATACGAGGCTTGTGTTGTTAACGGAGTAATCACGTTACCCATGACAAACAAAGCCTCACTTTCTGTCCAGTCTCATGCACGATTCACTTTGCGTGTCGGAATGTTCGATCCCCCAGATCTTACTTCAGATTTATTCACTAACATTTTTAAATAGGCTACCCAGTCATAAAAGTAATATGAAGAATACAAATTATTTAAGGAAAATTAAATATTTGCAATATGCAATTCATATGAGTAAAAAACGTGAAATATTACAACTTTTAATTGTGGATTTAGTAAAATGTGGATTTAGTAAAATCCTGAGTGTTAAATTAACACTCCTCGGAGCATATATGGTTCCACTCTAAGGCTTAGTTCACACTGCAGGCTAAAGTGGCCCAAATCCGACTTTTTTGCCCAAATGTGACCCATATCTGATTTTCTTATGACAGTCTGAACAGCACAAATCCGATTTTTTCAAATCAGGCCCAGGCCAATTTCACATGTGGTCCTAAATCGGATACATATCCGATGTTTTACAATGCGACTTCAGTCTGAAGTCTAAATAAACTGATATTTAGCCCCTGGAAAGCAGCATTTATCAGCGGAACCCCACCAAAAAACGTGTATTTTACCCCACCGGAACGCGATTTTTACAGGAAATCCCCCCTGAAAAGTGATTGGGCTAGTTTTGGGCTAGTTTTGAGTAGCAATTGGGCGGGTTTTGCTGTGAAAACCTGGCAACCCTGTGCCAGACCCAAGCTTATTGCCCAGTATTTCAAAGATGGGTTCTTGGCCTTGAACTGAAGCATCTGAAAGATGATCAGACTCACCGGTCTTTTGACACACTCTCATATGTTAATGACAAGAAGCTAATAGCATAATCTAGTGGGCTGAGTCTGTGAATCTACAGAATCTCTACACAGTACAGATCGTCATTACCATCATCCTCCTTTCCAACGACACAAAAAAGACAACAGATCACTGAGAAAACATGAAAATGTCTGAAGATACAACACATATTGAAGAAATTATTTCTGATATAAAAGGGGTTTACAAGAAAAACAAAGGTAATGTTTTCACTTTAAATTTACACTTCTTTTTTTTTACACAAATAACATTTTAGTGAAATAAAAGAATTACAGTGAAAATAAACAAAACAAATATATAAATGATACTTGTAATTTAAACAAATAAATTACAAATATCTGCTGTAATCTGTATAACCCAATTTGAAGACTGTAATAACAGGTGTCAGTAACCTTTTTGTGGCATTTTTTCTTAGTCTCACTGGGCAATACCCCACTAAATTAACTAATTAATCATGCTTTTAGAAGCTCGTAACCAAATGGAAACGCATTTATGCGAATAAACCTTCCCCCCAATGGTCTCCTCGTTTAAGTGGCTTGGTGTCAGTAATGGTCGCACGAGCACCATAGGTTACCGACTTCTGCAGTTTAATTATAGTTCAAGAGAATGCAAGCTACTGTAATGTTTATGTAGCATTAGTAAATTAGTCACGCTAAAACATTTTAATAATCATGCCAAAATTTAATTAACTTATGAAAAAGTAAGTGCATACAATTAGTTTAATGAAGTGAACAGGGGAAACTTTCTCATTCTAAAATGTATTTAAAACTATCACGTGAACCCTCGCAAATACTGCGTATTGTATAGAATACAATACTTCTTCTTTTTTTTTGAAGTATTTTTTTTTTGAAGCTGAAACAAAATATTTCTAACAAAACTCTTTCTAATAGACAAAAACTGTCTCTCCGCAGAGAAAAGACGGACACAAATAACTGAGGATTTGGAAAACATCAGACAGAAATACTGGCTAGATTTTTTTTTTTTTTTTTTGGAAAATGACAGATCATTTCGCTAGATAAGACCCTTATTCCTTGGATGGGAGGGTGTAGAGCCCTTTAAAGCTGCACTGAAACTGCAATTTGGGGGAAAAAAAGATAAAACCAGATAAAAAAAGAGAAAACCAGGATGATCCATCCTCCTGTCCCAGAAATCAACACAACAGCACTTAGAAAAAAATAAGTTGTTTTAATTTGAAAAGTGAACGCTTATAACAAATCATGAAAGAAAATATCCATGACCATGATTACCAATACATACCAATAACACAAAAAGGGGACGGTAACTTCAGAGGAGCTCAGTCAACGTAACAAACAAGACTTAACTAACCCAAAAATCTCTACATTACCTAGAAAAGAAAACAATAAAAAAGAAGAAAAAGAAATTACAAAGAACTTCCCTCTCTCCTTATCTAACCATAAACAGGAGAAAAAAAAATACAAACAAAAATGGCACCATCCCCCTATATTCCCCAATGAGAAATAGAAAAGATAAATATCAATCTAAACTAATCCATTACAATACAAGAAGCAACATCAAAATATGACACTGGTTCAGTTCTCTCTCTGTTAAGGAACACTTCACCATTGAGCAGGGGTGCCCAACCCTGCTCCTGGCAATCGACTGTCCTGCAAAGTTTAGCTCCAACTCTAATCAAACACACCTGCCTTTAATTTTCAAGCCATCCTGAAGACCTTAATTAGTTGCTTCAGGTGTGTTTGCTTAGAGTTGGAGCTAAACTTTGCAGGACAGTCGATCGCCAGGAGCAGGGTTGGGCACCCCTGCCATAGAGTCTTGAGCACACTTACTCAAAAACAAGATCATGTGAGTCTGGGAAACAGGAGGAAGAATTTATCACAGCAAAAGGGAAGTCTCTCTCCAACTCCACAGATCCACTGTTTTTTACATTTCTGCTTACATTTCTGAGTTGGAGCTGAACTTTGCAGGACAGTCGATCACCAGCAGCAGGGTTGGGCACTCCTGATTTAGACACTTGTTCTTGACAGCATCCTTGGGCCACAGGAAATAGTCTGTTACTTCTCCAACAGACAAGCTGGTGCTTCCTTCACATCTTTAGAAGAGAGGAAGCACTGGGTGGAAGTTTTATATTTATACACACAAACCAGATGACTGTTAGATTGTTCTGATAACTCATAAAGTCCAATTCCAATATGACACATCTTAAGTACAACTCAATAAAAAGACTGATAAATATTTTAACGTGAATATTTCAACACATTTCAGATTCTTCTAAAAACTTTCCATGTACTACATTTCACATTTACTACTTTGATAGTTAAATTAATACACTATGTTGTTATTCTCACAATTAAGTTTCATTAAATTTTTCATGTACTGACATGACCAAAACAATGACTGATGTGGAAAATCTTAGCAAATATGTGTATTAGTGTTAAAGAGATGTGATGTCAAAGTACTTCTGTTGTGTAATCTGACACAGAGACACTGAGGAATCTAACAGCCTAAATCCAGCATAGAGGGGTTCAGTGAATGTTGTGTTGAGTGTGTGTAAGTGTGTGAGTGTGTGTGTGTCAGAGATGCTATAGAAGGACAGAGTGCCAGCCGACACGTCCACATACACTCCTACTCTCTTAGAAAAGGGTGAAGGGACGGGTATGTCAGTACTCTTAATTTTGTACCAGATAGTGAATCTGTTATCAGAGCAGTACAGAGTCCAGGATTTGTCACTGTACCCAAACCTGCAGTCAGTGCCTCCTTTCCTGCTGATTCCTTTATATGTCACTGCTACATCAGCATTATATCCAGTCCATTCAGCCTCCCAGTAACAGCGTCCAGTCAGACTCTCTCCACACAGAACCTGACGACACTCATCAAATCTGTCTGGATGATCAGGATACAATTGCTGGTTTTCCACATGTGTTACCTTTCTGTTCTCCTCAGACAAAATGAGACAAGCGTTTGCTGTGTTTGGATCCAGTGTGAGATCACAGGCATCTGAACACAAGAAAAGAGAAACATTTTTTATCATCAATTATAAACTGCTGTTACACATTAAAACTTGAAAATTCACATCAATTATCGGAATTATTTTTTTCTGGTAAATATTTACCCGCTGTTCACACAAGCAATGACCTATATTCTGTGTGAATGACCTGGTGTAAGAGGTCGTTCACAGAAAAAACAAAAAACAAAAACAAGACTACTCACAATAATAATAATAATAATAATCCATCTCCAAAGACAGAGCTGATAGGTGGAAGAGGCAGGGTCTCCATGTGCACTTTTTTAAAATGTGGCACTTGTGTAAAGGTGCAGTCGCATTACTTGAAATTTCTCGAAAATATGCCAAACAATGTGACCACACCTTAAGACACTGGAAAAGCAGGACTTGCGGCAGTTAGATATGTCCATCTTGCACAGAGATGTCCGACTCAGCTACTGAAGGGCCATAGTACTACAGAGTTTTGTTCCAACACTAAAGCTACGTCAACACAAATATGGATAAATTTTTAAATCCATCTTTTTCTCGACATTTTGGCCTTTCCTCCTCAATGAAACAATTTTTGTCCTGCGAAAACTACGCTTTTTGAAGATGCTCTTAATAGATCTTAATAAATTTTAAAAAAGGTGTTGTAGTGTGGAGGTATTTGAAATGCTGAGAAAGTTTAGTCATGTGGTGTATATCCCAGCTAACGGAACATTCTCAGAACTTGGCTAACGTTCTTTCAAAGTTCTCTCAAGGTTATAAACAAACATTCCTCCAGTAATGTTATTATAACGTTTGTTCAAAGTTATCTGGTCTTTCATAATGTTGTCAATTGGTTAGACAAAAATGTTATTTACACATTGTTTGTAGAAGGTTTTTTAAATGTTCTCATAATAATGGGAGAAAACATTCTTGAATATCCTTCTCAGCTATCAGGGAACATTCTCAAGATGTTGACACAACAACGTTACTTATACATTGTTTCTAGAACATTTTTCTGGAACATTTTAGTAGACGTCCATCTAAAGTGTTTTTTTTTTTTATGTTAATACTTGGTTGTTTGATCAATTAAACTTAATCATCTGAAGTTTGTTGTCTTTCTAATGTTTAAAGGACACTTCAAGAATGTTGTTCTAAGAACATTTTCTCCCTAAAATTTGAGAACATAGCAATTCTATCAACATCATAAGGTTGATCAGTTAACATTACTTTAAAAATGATTCATCCTAACATTTATATAACCTTTTCATAACATTAGTGAAACTTGTGGAAGCTCAGTGTTCATATGTGTCCACACTACAAAAGCAATGTTGGATTGAATTAAATGATTAATTGAATGATGATTGAGCATTAGTGATGAACGGCTGTTAACAAGCACAATTACTGAAGGGAAGCGAAACAGAAAAAAAAAGAAAAAAAGAAAAGAAAAGATGAACAGAAACACAGTGCAACTGAATTTTATTACTAACCAGTTTGACTTTATTTCTGTCATATGTTTAAACCAGTTTTATTGGCAACAGAGGTTTAGATGTTGAATTTGTTTGGTTTGAAGCCACCATTAATGTGGTCAGTGTTTGCTTTAGTTGGGATCTTGACCCTTGATTTTATAACATTAGTTTTTTTTTGGTTGTTGTAACTCTGTGTTTGACAAAATAAATAAATAAAGCATTTGTTATAGCAAAAAACAAAACAAAAAAAAAAGCAAAAAGACAATATGAACAGATGGCTTTGGCTAGTTATTGAATTAGATGTCATCTAATAGGCTGATTCATTAATCTCATCCAGAGTCTAAATCTGTGACAAAATGTTATGAAATGAATTTAATACTGTTGCTAAAAGTAATGTTTTAATCTGATAATTTGATGGACCATAAAATTACTTTGCACACAAGGCATTTTAAATATCTATATAATTGAGACAAACATTTATCAAGAATCAGCATATAAATCTCAAAAACGGTGATTGCAACAATGCTTGATAATCACAGAATTACAGCAGTCAGAGAAAAAGAAACCTTATAAAGTCAAGGGTCAAGAGCCCAACCAAAGCAAACACTATTCACCAAAATGGTAACTTCAAATGAAATAAAATTATGAACCTAAACCTCTGTTAATTCTCAATAAGAACTTTTGCATGACAGAAATAAAATCAAACTGGGGTGCGTTTCTCAAAACCATCATCAGCTAACTATGGTCGTTATTTCCATTGAACTCTATTGGTAACGACAGAACTTGTGACCATAGTTGCTTTTGGGAAACGCACCCCTGGTTAGTAATAAGTGAAGCTGGTGATGCTGTTTGTGGAGTTGTTTAATTCTCCTCTGCTAAGAGCTTCAGAGATTTTATTTCAGTTGTTTTCATCTAAGGTTGTGATTGTATGTCAGTTGTAATTGTTGTATTTCAGATGGTCTCTTTATCTAGACATACAGACATAGAGTAGTGTTCATTCAACACTGAGGATTTTAATGTGCAGATGCTGAGATGTTAATAAAACTTCAGTTGAAAGAATATTTCAGAACATCTTACTAACCTTTAAATAATGTTCTATTAACATTAAGGAAACTGGACAATTTTATGTTCTTGGAACATTACAAATCAATGTGCCTACAATGCTGAGTAATTAATGAAAATGAAGTTGAAAGAACATTTCAGGAACATCAATACTAACTTTTAAAAAAACGTTCCACTAACATTAAGAAAACTGGACATACAGAACGTTTCCATAACCAAAACCATAATGAAAAAAATGTTTTTAAAACGTTTTTAGAACTTAAAATTGTTAGCTGGGATTGTACTGACTAGGGAGGTCAAATTTACTTTTTCTTATCATAGCCATTTTTTATGCAGTTGTCATATTTCAAAACATAATTATAAAAAAAGAGAAAAAAAGAAAACACAAGCTTAAAAACAATGTTTAAAAAAATGTCAGAATGTTTTGAGTGGTCAAAAGCAGACTTATTTCAGTGTGTCCTGACCTTGTATGCTCATAAGGGTGATTTTATTTTTTCTTCATATACAGCATCAAAATGGTAGTTACTGGTATTTCTTAACATTCATGTCCTATTCACACATGATTAGTGTTGTATCCGAGTCCATCCGAGTCCAGTGTCGAGGACTTTCAAAGGGTTAAAGAGTTAAAGTCAATGAGATAATTAAGTGACTAATTAAATGATGATTGTGCATTAGTGATGAACACCTGTTGTTACTGAGAATTACAGAGGATCAGGTGTTGATGTTTTATTGGTTAAAATGATGCCACCATCATGGAGATCAGTGTCTGCTTTAGTTGGGATCTTGACCCTTTTACTAGTTTAAAGTAATATGCTTTTAAGCAGTTACAATGTTGTTTCACAGCAAACATTTGTGTTGTTGAACCAAACTGTTAAGTAGCGGGTGAGTTTATGATTTCTGCTTATAACTCATAATGAATGAACATCGTGAAGTGGGCTTTCTTTGATTTATTGACTGACTTTCAGCTGTTACTGAACTACAAAAAAAAGGCTTTTAGACATGAACACTTATCATACAATCCTCAACAGTGGTGACAATAATTTTTCATACTGCAGTGCACGATGGGAGTTATGGTGTTACCCAGCATGCACTGCAGCACGAAGCATTTTGTTGATTGCAACCATTGTTGAGATTCATATGCTGCTTCTTGATGTCTGTGTGAGTCTAGGTACTTTCTGACATTTAAATTTTCATATACATTACATAGATTTAAAATTCATTCACTCTATTAAAGCAACCATTTGCTTGCATGCTGTGCTT
This sequence comes from Spinibarbus caldwelli, assembly GCA_039654775.1. Classification (NCBI taxonomy): domain Eukaryota; kingdom Metazoa; phylum Chordata; class Actinopteri; order Cypriniformes; family Cyprinidae; genus Spinibarbus; species Spinibarbus caldwelli. Next base: position 40,731,429 of record CM077224.1, on the reverse strand, counting down.
TTCCAGAGCTGATGATACAAATCCTAAACATATAATCCATTACATATAATCATGAGCTGTTCTCAGTACAATCAATGTATCTTCATATATAAATATAATATTCTTATACATATAAATAGAAGATACTTTGATTGTACCCGGTACAGCTCATGATGACTGCACTGAGCTCCCTGCTTCACAACAGCACATGCAACGTTATAGAAAGAGATCTAACATAAAGTCAAGGGTCAAGAGCCCAACAAAAACAAACACTGATCTCCATGATGGTGGCATCATTTTAACCAATAAAACATCAACATCTGATCCTCTGTAATTCTCAATAACAGCAGGTGTTCATCACTAATGCACAATCATCATTAATTTAGTCAATTAATTATCTCATTAACTTTATCTCAACCCTTTGATAGTCCTTGACACTGGACTTGGATGGACTCAGATACAACACTGCACATGATCTCTGAAAGATAATTTAATGGTAATTTCTGGAAAGGTCTGTATGTGTGAAAGCCTCCAGTGAAGACAAGTGCATTGTCTTTGTGCCTGTGTTTGTAGACCTACATTTCCGTAGTCCCGCTGTCATCATGTACTCTCCTCCATGATCCACACTATTAACACACAAACACACATTAAAGGTGATATGCATCATTTACAAACAGACAAATGTGTCATACTTCCAAACATACTTGAGTTTCTCCAGTTTATAGTGTGGATCCTCCAGTTTGTGTTTGAGCAGCTGTACTCCTGATGGTCCTGGGTGATTGTAGCTCAGATCCAGCTCTCTCAGGTGTGAGGGGTTTGAACTCAGAGCTGAAGACAAATAACCACAGCCTTCCTCTGTCACCATACAGCCAGACAACCTACAGACACACAAAGTGAAGATAGCATATGAAGAGAAGTTTGTTGTCAATGTTTGGTCTAATTACAAAGACTCAAAAGATCTGTGTAAAGGTAATCAAACTGAACAATTTAATTTCACAGAGCACATTTTCCTGTGCCAGCTTGATGATGAGAGTGACGTGATGAGAGCAATGGAAACTAATTGATGAAAATGTGTGTGTGTGTGTGTGTGTGTGTGTGTGTGTGTGTGTGTGTGTTTCTGTTTGTTTTTGTTTGTGTGTTTGTTGTTTGTTTGTTTGTTCGTTCGTGTGTGTTCGTTCGTTCGTTCATACTCATTGCTGTGTGTGTGCACTTGGATGGATGAAATGCAGGAGCTGAGATATGGTAGAACCCAGGAACCTGAAAGACTACTGTCTTTTGCTATTAAGAATGGAGAGGGGGGTTTCTCCCGAAGTTTACTATCATTTCCACTGTTATGAACGTGTGCATCTCCAGGTTGCCAGATTGACTGCATCAGAGAGCCAGCTGTTTAACCTCTCCTCTGTAAGAAGATTCATCACCATTCAAGGCCAATGACCATGGTCTCATCAACATACTTCAGAAGCTTGATTGTGCAGGTGTTGGATGTGAATTTTGCCAACCTTTGGTGAGGGGGACAGACACGGAATTTTCACACTCAAACAACAGCCTGCTGCTGCTTCTGATTGCTTTTAGACAGAAAAGCTCCCTGTAACTTCTGGTCTAGGATCTGTTTTCTGCATAATAATAGCATTTAGTGAAACAGGCAAACAAGCGTATCAGCTTTCATGTTCTGGAGAGAATCGAATGTTTCTATTTACGACGTGTTTTCACAGCAGTGAGAAATGTAGTCAATCACAGACATATCTGTTAATTTCTTAATTTCTTAGTTTTTGTCCAGTGCTGATCTGCACACTCACAAATCCTCTCACTAACAAAATGTAGACATTATGTACAGTAAATAAAGAATCAAGTGATACACCCGCAGTGATATCATTTGATTCTGTTAACGAGCCTGATCCAAACACAGGCTGCCATGACAAATCATGCATACTGTCATGATCTCCAGCCCGAGTGCCCATGAGCTCCACCAGAGGACACTGCCTGGACTCATTATGTTGCGATTCCTGCCACCTGTGTGTAATGATCTCATTCATGTTTGTCTATTTAAGCCTGTGTGTTTTTTGCCAGACTTTGCAAAGTCTTGCCCTGCATTCCAGTGCTCATACTATCCATTCGAAATAGTATGTGAGATTAGAATAAGTGTGTCCCAATGCATAGTATGTTGAAAAGTGTATGCCAAAAGTCTCTGGATGGTCTACTATTTCAGGTAAGTTTTTAAAGTGTGGATCCGTGCATGCTCTAATGGCTAATACTGCCCACAATCCATTGCACTTTGGTGAAGGATTCAGTCCAGAACTACAAACATGAATAAAACTCATTAAAAAACTACAAACATCACAGATGTGCATGACCGGCGGCTGGGTAGAGAGGTTTAGAAAAAGGGGTTTGAGTTACTAATAATCAACATTTAACCTGGTAAAAAATATATTTATTTAATATTTTCTGTGTTATATTTCGTCTGCAACAGCAATGTGAACATTTATAAACATCCATTTGGTCGTTAACTTTTAAATGCATCATAATGCACAACATTTGAGCAGAGTTCTCAGCATGAAAGACCCATGACTGGCAGATCAATGTGCTTCATCTTTTCTCTCCAATATGGTAGGAAGTTAAATGAAATGAAATGTGGAGGATGTTATTTGTGACAAGATGCCAATTTACAGTGACAGGGTGTGTGTAACAGGTGCGACAGAGCATCCATTAAAAATTCAGTTGTGTGACGTGATAGTATGTCCCAAAGCTTGCCTACTCCTATACTACACACTCAAAAGTGTGTACTTTTTCTTCACCAAAAGAGTACATACTTTAAGGACGTAGTATAAGTAGGCACATTGGGACACAGCACATTTCACTGTTAGTGTTGCTCTGCATTTTGGGATGTTAACCCTGGTTCCTGTCATGGTCTTGGTTCTTTTGTTGGATTCACCTGTTTGCATGCCTTGGACCCGTGTTGTAATGTGGATTGTTTCTACTGGAGTTTTGACCTTTTGTTTGTTCTATGCATCAAGATTATGGACTATACTCAATAAAGGATCTCCTACTCATGTCTCCAAGCAGTATACATAACACATACGGTATGCTTGCTTTTTTGTTAAAATTAATAGTGGTTTGTGAACGTAGATGCTTTAATGTTTTAATGTGTTATAAAGGAGGAAGAGCTGCCTTGTCCAAAAGGGTGAATTAAAGGTGTCAATAGATAACACTTATTTGTTATAAAACAGTGCATTTGAATGATTTGTAAATAATATTTTTAATTTGACTTTAAAACTACGGTGGCCAAGATAGCTCAACGCGCTGCAAATGAAGAAAAAAAAACAAAACAAAAAACAAACAAACAAACAAAAAAAAAAATGTGCAAATTGAAAAAAACACCTGCAAATTAAGAAAACTTCATCAATTTGACAACACACATGCTACAAATGCTCACAACACAGCCAAACAAAGCAACACGCTGCAAAAACAGAAACATGCTGCAAATACTCACAACACAAGCAAAAGTAGAAACGAGCTGCACATACCACATTGGAAATGTTTAAGTGAACAGCAAAGTGACGAACATGGCTGAGACATATTTATCAATGTTTGCTTGGAAAGGTGAGATTTTTATTTATTTTAACATCCTGATCATACGATTCCCTAAGGTTTTTTTTTTTTTTTGGATATTATTAGCCAAAATAAGCTGACGAAATACACAATTACTGTAACTGTGAGAGGTTACGTAAGCTGGCTAACTTACTTTTCCTTACAAAAATTAACCATAGCCTATGGTTTTAAAATTAATTAATTAATAAATACATGTATTATATAAAAAATACACAAAAACAAAAAATGGTTAGCTACTACCCATTCCACAAAGTTACGTCTAGTGGACGTCTTTTTATGTCTTTGCAGACATTGAAAAGACGTTCACTGAGGAGCCAGACGTCTTTTTTGACGTGTTCTGCTGCTGTTTGTGGAGTTGTTTAATCTTCCTCTGCTGAGATCTTCAGAGATTTAATGTCTTTGATTTGCAGTTGATTTTACCAAGTGCTCAATCATCAGTTATTTGATCATTTAATTACCTCATAAACTTCAACACTGTTTCAGTGAAGAATATTTTATTTTCATGATTCTGGACAGTGTCTGTGAGTTGCTTTGCAATTACAAATGGAAATTACATTGAAATAACATGAGTTTAAATCTAATGCATCCTGAGAGTGTTTATTTGGTCCAGAAACAGTATAAATTATGTCTGAATGAATCTTAAATGATGTTGAAAATATGTCCACTGACCACATTTGAACTAGTTTTTAACCTTGTACAGGGGTTCATGAATGTCTATATCGAACGTGCAGAACACGTCAAAAAAAAGACGTCATAAAAACTTTCATTCTGGCTCCTCAGTGGACGTCTTTTCATCGTCTGCAAAGACTTCAAAAATACGCCTTTTGGATGTAACTTTTCTCAGTGGGTATACACTGTTAGACCTTACCAGGGATGTTTACTGTAATATATTGGCAACAGTGTTGCCAGCTAGTTACTGTAGGTCAGACATACACTAAAACCTTGCAATGTAAATTAAAGGTAAAATACTGGCAACACTGTTGCCAGCTATTTATTGTAGTCTAGTTTACAGTATTTTACTGTAAAGATACCATGGATTCAATTAAAATCATGTTGTTCATGTTTCATTTAAACTGACTTCCTTAAATTAGCCAACTACCAATTTAATTTACAAACAAATATTTTTAATATGAACATATTAATACTTTGAACATTTTTCACTTGAGTCTACTTATAAATAATATATCTTAAAGTAGAAAAACTAAAGTAATAAACTTGCAGATAACATCTAATTATCCACAGCACACATGCATGTGCAGTTGGAGCAAGCTAAGAAATTTTCACTGCATTGGCAACTATATAGCTACTGCCTTTAAATAAAACAACATGAATCATATTACCAGTGTTTATGGGCTTCTCCTGGACTGAAGCACAGGCTGTACTCTTCAGCACAATGGTAACATCACAAAACTCTTTAAATCCCAGCAGAACATTCAACACTAACAGATCTCTCCTATATCAATATGTGTAAAATCACATAGAAAACACTTAATTTCAGCATCGCTGTTAGGTTTCACAGTGCATTCCGCTTTTACTTGAATTTACAGTAAACTACTGGCAACAGTGTTGCTTTACTTGGGCTCTTGACCTTTTAGTTTTTAACAATAAATTTAGTTTGGCTGCTGTAACTGAGTTATAGCAGCTAGACAAACCAACAGAAAATGAGTTCAGGTGGCGTTGGTTATGTTTTGACATCAACATTCGGCCTGAAACACTGATTTAGGTGTGTCTTATCAATTACAGCCATTCTGTGATTCCAGCTGAATTGTCTTGTATTTATTCTTACTATTTTCTTTTATTTTTGCTCTTTTTATGTGATTTTTTTAGTAGCTTGTTTTGTGATGGTCAGAGTTGATCTGTTTATCTGAATATGCTGTTTGTCACCGTTCTTGAGATTCATACGCTGGTTCTTGATGTCAGTGTGTGGTTAATAAAAAAAAAAAAAAAAAAAACATATTTTTCACACATTTTTTGATCCAAAAAAATTATTAAAAACCTTTTGGATTATGTTGAATACTCTAAATTTTATACTGTAGAATCTCAGGGCTACTATAGTTTTTAGATGGTATTTTCATTTTGAATGGTTAATTGTAAGCATTTCATCTGATTAATTCTAATTAAATCTAATGTGTTGAATTAATTAATAATATTGCTTATAATATTTTGAAACAGTTTTATTGAGTAAATATAGTGAATAATTTTTTACAGTGAAGGCTGTGGTTGAAGTCAGTTGTAGTTCTTGTGTTTCTCTTTTCTTCAGTGATGTTGATTAGCTGGTTCAGGTGTGTTTGATTAGGGTTGGAGCTAAACTCTGAAGGAAAGTGGCCTGGAAGGGCCAAGTTTGCCAATCACTGTTCTAAGTGATGCTGGAGTTCAAAATGTTTTTAAAATTAAAAAAGGGACTAATTAATGAAACATTGTTCAATCTCATACAACTGTAATCAATAAACATAAAACGGATAACACACCCATGTAACTAAAAAAGGATTGTATGATAAGTGTTCATGTCTAAAAGCCTGAGACAATTCAGCCCTCTCCCTCTCCCTTTTTTTTCCAATATTTGAAGCATTTCATTGTGGTAAAAAGAAAGAAAGAAAAACAAGAACGGAAACCTATTTGCATTAAATACAAATGATGCACTCCTGGGAGAGAAAGATGAAATGAATACTTGCTTACTCTACTACTTTTTTATTATTATTATTTATTTCTATTTTTTGTTTTTGACCTTCCATTTTCTCTTTAGTGTTTCTCAATTCTCAAGTGCCAATGCTTTAATAATCTGTTTAATGCATCTCATTGTAGTTTCCCCCAAATACTGATAAATACAAATAACACCCTTTAGTCCCCATTATTGAACAATGCCCTCTGTAGGTACAATGTATTGAACATGGGATAATAGTGGTAAAATAATGTGTCATCTTTCTCTCTCTTTCTCCATCTCTTCTCTCCAGTCCTTTCGTCCTCCATCTCAAGCACTGTAAATACTCTCATTACTGTATGTCATGTACAGGAACAGGTCTTCCTCATGGTGTTCCTTATACACTGCAGACAGGGGGGAACTGGATGGAGGGAGGGAATTTTTAACGAAAAAGGAAAGCGCTTCTTCTGGTTTCATAGACACCTGCTGTCTGATCAGGAAGCAGAGCTGACCGACTGTGAGGTCTGAAGGAACAAGGTATTTCTTTTTATCAATCTCAGGAGCTTGTGACCTTGCAGCTCTCTCTACTATTATCTGGATTTTATTCGGATGTTTTGCACGGACTCTCTCCCCTTCCGCTCTCCTGACCTCCAGTGGAACACATCGCTGATACTGGCTAGACATCTTGGATAGCTACTGATGGATTCAGGAAGAAGTAAAATACAACGCCCGTCTTCCCCACTTGGATGAATATCAAACGGCCGAATCAGTGCATTAATGATGTTGATCTCCAAACCTCAATTACTTTAAATATTATAAATCGCCTTCTATATGCTGAAGATGTCAACTGGCCTACTTCTCCCACTAAAAAAACCTGTTGAAGTCATTTTGTTGTGGTCTGTGCTACTTGTGCGTTTCTGTATTTGGCTGTGTTGTGAAGATTTGCTGCGCGTTTCTTTGTTTGTGTTGATAGTATTTGCAGCGCATCTGTTTTTGCAGTGCATTTCTTTATTTCTTTGTGTTGTGAGTATTTGCAGCGCGTTTCTGTTTTTGCAGTGAGTTTCTTTATTTGTTTTTTTGGTGAGTATTTGCAACACGTTTCTTTATTTGTTTGTGTTGTGAGGATTTGCAGCGTGTTTTGTATTTGGTTGTGTTGCGAGTATTTGCAGCTTTTCAACTAAATTCTTTTGATGACCAAAATATCCAATGTAAATATGACATCATATTAATGACAAATAACTTTAATGATTTCACTCAACATTTTCGGTTTTTAATATTTATAATGCTCTTAAATACCTTAGTATCTCCAGCTGGCAGTTTGGACTCTTCAGTCCATCAGAGAGTAGCTTCACTCCTGAATCCTGCAGGTCATTGTTACTCAGATCAAGTTCTCTCAGGGCAGAGTTTGAGGATTGTAGAGCTGATGACACAATTTCACAATTCTGAGCAGCAAGATTACAGCGAGCAAGGCTGAAGGAGAGCAGATAATATTTTTAAGCAGATTTATAAATAGATGTGCCAAACCAGCAATAGCTGGTAATCACTGCTGTACTTTCATACAGTGTTTCTACAGCTAAATGTAGGGTTTACTAGAAAGTATTTTTATTTGATTAGTACCAGAGGTGGAAAGTCCAGGGGAGAAAGAATAAAAGTCCTGCCATATTTTTGTTCCACCCATGAACTCAGCAGCTGATTTCACCAGAGGAGGAACCAAGTCATTCCTTTCAAGTCACAAGCAAGTCTCAAGTCAAATCCCAAGTCCTCAAAGAGTTAAAGTTAATGAGATAATTAAGTTACTAATTAAATAATGATTGTGCATTAGTGATGGACACCTGCTGTTATTGAGAATTACACAGGATCAGATGTTGATGTTTTATTGGTTAAAATGATGCCACCATCATGGAGATCAGTGTATGCTTTAGTTGGGCTGTTGACCCTTGACTACTGTGCTAGCTCTCGCTCAGTAGCAGTGCATGTGATGTTGTAAAACAGACAAGTCAGTGCTCTACAGTGATTAGATAGTCAGCATAAGCTGGTTTGATTATGTCCAAAATAACTTTTGTTTCATTTATATGTTTAGGTTTTGCATAACCAGCCCTGTGACACCACAGCATGCAAGCAAAGTGTTTCCTCTAATAGTTACACTGAATACGTTTTAAATCTATGTAACGCATATAAAAATTTGAATTCCAGTATTTTTAGACACACACAGACATCAAGAACCAGCATATGGATCTCAACAATGGTGACAATCAACAAAATACTTCATGCTGCAATACATGAAAAACTCCCTTCATGCAATGCAGTATGAATAATTATTGTCACCACTGTTGAGGATCATATAAGTGTTCATGTCTAAAAGCCTAATCCTAAACAGGATTTTTTTTTTCTCAATGTTGAGGCATTATGGTGGCATTTGCTTTATAGAATTTTTTTTTTCTTTATAGCCAAATGTAAATGTAAATAAAACAAAGAGAGAAATGCTAAAACAGAAAACCACATTCATTCACTAAACTCATAAACTAATCTGTTACTTAAAACAATATTGCAATTGCTTAAAAGCAAATTTCTTTGAGTTACTAAAAGGCTCAAGAGCCCAACTAAAGCAAACACTGACCACAATTATGGTGGTAATTTTTTTTTTTTTTTTCTTTTTCTTTTTCTTCCAGTTGATTTCATCCAAGGTTGTGGCTGAAGTCAGTTGTATTTCTTGTGTTTTTGAATTTGACTTGAGACTTGCTTGTGACTTGAAAGGAATGACTTGGTTCCTCCTCTGGTGAAATCAGATGATAAGTTCATGGGTGGAACAAAAATATGGCAGGACTTTTACTCTTTGGCCCCTGGACTTTCCACCTCTGCTCTCTATAAACCCCTTCTTGTAAATTGTAGCATAAAATATACTTAAATACCCTGTTGAAAAATCCAGCATAAACCAGCATGGATTCCAAGCTGGTCCAGGCTGGTTTATGCTGGTTAGTGCTGGTATAGTGCTGGTCCAGGCTGGTTTATGCTAGTATAGTGCTTGTTTAGCTGTTGGACCAGCATTTTCATGCTGTTCTCAAGAAAAATGGAGCTGGTGATGCTGGTTCACCAGCATTGTCTTGCAGGGTTGAGTGTCAGTAGGCCAGCTGTCTGTATGCAAGCAGTGTTTTGGGGACAAACATAGTTTTTGCTTGCATATTTCTCTATTTTACACATTAATGATGTAAAGGAAAAACAATATAAGGTTAAAATGTGATTTATTGAATTATTTGTTAACTTTGTAATTTATTTTGCTCCCTCTACTGAAAGTAGAACTGAAAATATTAATTGCCTGATTTATGATTACATTATTAATCAATGTCACTGGTAAACTATGTTTCAAAGCATCAAAGGAATTGTCTCCTGTTTCATTAGATCTGTACACAAATCAGTTAAAAAGAGCTTGTGTACATTGCATAACAAAAACTCTAAAGAAATGAAAAAAAATTGAGATATGAAAACCAAAAAGTGCTTAATAGAAGGGTAATCATAAGCAGCTTTTTCAATAACAGGGGTTATGAGAAGAGCTCTTTCAATGCGACAGTTAAGAACAACTTGATAATTAAAGTTCAAAACTGAAAGTTGCTGTTTTTAAACACTTTCATACTTATTTGGGAAGTCACATATGTCCAAATCCAGCTGTCAATCACTGATTTCAAAAAGTGCACATAGTAAACGGTATGTCAGTGCAGTCTGGACCAATGTTCCCTATAAGCTGCGCACGACCACGCAGAAGAAATAATGTGCCGTGCACAGGCAAAAATTCTAGTAAAAGCGAAAAAATCGCAATTCTCGGGCAAACCACTATAGAGCTGGTGCGGCTATAGTGTTAGAACTGGTGAATGCGGTTTACATGTTTTATAGAAAAAGAATGATGTGTGCGCTAAATGAGTCACTGTAGAAACCGAATATTTCAGTGGTTGTGGACGAAATAGCTCAACACGAGAACACACGCAAATGCAATGACGTGAAATAAACGTCATCATGTATTAAAGGAGAGTGGTTTGATTAAGTGATGAAAATAGCGGAGGATGGGCACAGAATGGTAATAAAACTCAGAGACATTTAGCTACAGTCACACACAGGTGTATTGTGCAAACTACTTCATAGGGATGTTTAGACAGCTATAGAATAATTCACATTCACTTTTTTTTTGTTGAAAATATTTAACTTACAGATCTCAGTTTAAGTTTTGCTTCAGTTTGTTTTCTATTCTATTCTATTCTATTCTATTCTATCAGTTTAAATAGTTTGTTTTGATATTATATTATATTATGTTAGGCCTATATTATAAACCTAATAAATAATTGACCTTGATTTTTAATCTCTTGCTCTTGTTTTTTAGTCTCTTGCTCATCAAGGCTGTATTTATTTCAAAAATACAGAAAAAAACAGTGATATTGTGAAATATTATTGCAATTTCTAATATTGGTTTCCTAATTTAATACCTACTTTAAAATATAATTTATTCCTGTGAAGCAAAGCTGAATTTTCAGCATCATTACTACAGTCTTCAGTCACATGATCCTTCAGAAATCATTCTATGTTGATTTATTATCAGTGTTGCTGATCTAATATGCTGCTTTACATTTGCCTTTGATTCTTTGATTAATAAAAAGTTAAAAAGAACAGCATTTATTCAAAATAGAAATCTTTTCTAACAATATAAGTATTTAATATCAATTTTATTCATTTAACACATCCTTGCTGAATAAAGTTTCTTTAACTTTCTTTAAACTTTTTTTAAAGTTTCTGTTAAAAAGGAAGAAAAAAAATTTCTGACCACAAACTTTTGAATACTGTATATTGTAACAAAAAATCTCTATTTTGACAACATATATATTGTATATTGTATACAGTATATACTATATATATATATATATATATATATATATATATATATATATATAAAGCTGTATATTGGCAGCATTATCATAATAGGCTGTATATTAACTTACTGGGAGAAGACCGGTTGTTCTATTTGAAATCAAACATTGAGCAACCCATATAGCCAAAATGGCATGATCATAACACCTCTGCGAATATTTGACTGTGAGATTGGTAGTTGAATCAGGCTCCTCCTATTGAAGTATCGAATCTTCAACTATTCGAGGTAACCCTTAGAAAAAAATAAAGCCAAATTGGTTTGTAATAAGTGAATATGGTAATTATGTTTTTGGAGTTGTTTGATCTTCCTCTGGTGAGATACTGATTTTATCTAAGGCTGTGTGGCTGTAAATCAGTTGTAGTTGTTGTGTTTCTGCTCAACTCTTCACTTTTATCTGTTCTTGCTGTTCCTCTTATCCTCAGTGATTCTGCTTGTTAACCACAGGTGTCCTCACTAATGCTCAGTCATCACTTGTAGAGTGAATCTACTTTATTTCACTTTTACTCTCTATAGATCAGGACCATATGAAAATTGAGCAGTGCTTGTTTAACACTGGTGATTTTATTGTGTAAACATGAAACCAGCAATGTGATTTCTTTATTATATAAGATAATAAAATTAATTTGGAAAATTGTCTTTAACTACAAACACACACTAAGAAATGGGATATGTAACACACACACACACAAGTTTTGTTGTGGTCTTGCTGGGATCATACCGTCACCCAAAAGACAACAAATGCTGGTCCACCAGCACACCAACATCCCAAGCTGGTTCCAGCATGCAAAATATTTCTTATGCTTACCATGCTAGGGACCAGCAAACCAGCAACCAGCAATATCCATTAAACCAGCAACCGACATACCATGCTAGTGACCAACAAACCAGCAACCAGCATTCTACGCTGGAATCCAGCAAACCAGCATCTCATGCTGGTGCCAGCATGCAAAACATACTTTATGCTAGTGACCAGCAATGCTGGATTTTTCAGCAGGGTACACAAATAGTCTGTAAACATAGATACTCACAAAGCTTTTCTGCAGTTGATCACAGCTGGTGTCAGTCTTCTTCTCCCCTCATTTGTTGTATTGTAGTTCATGGGATCCAGCTCATCCAGCAGCTCCTCTGACATCTGAAGCATGTAGGCGATTGCTGAGCAGTGAGCAGCAGAGAGTTTAATCTCTGAGTGTTTGTCTGATTTCACAAACTCCTGAATCTCTCTGGACAGTGTCTGATCTTTCACTTCCAGCAGACAGAGGAACAGATTGATAGATCTTTCAGTGGAGAGTCCATGTCCATCTTTGATCTTCTCTTTAATGTACTGTGTGGTTCTCCTGATGCTCTCTGAGCTGTTCTCTGTGTGTGTCAGTAGATCCTGTAAGAGTCTCTGATTGGACTCCAGTGAGATGCCCAGCAGGAACCGCAGGAACAGATCCAGCTGTCCATTCTCACTCTCAACGGCTTTATCGACTACTCTTTCATGGAGTTTATGCAGTGAATCAAAACATACTTCTGCAGTGCTGCATATATGGTAATAGAACACATTGAAAGCAGCAAGAAACTCCTGAACGCTCAAATGAATGAAGCTGTAGACTTTGCTTTGATGAATCACAGATTCCTCCTTAAAGATCTCAGTGCAAATCCCAGAATACACTGAGGCGTCAGTGACGTCTATGCCGCTCTCAATCAGGTCCTCCTCATAGAACATCACATTGCCCTTCATCAGCTGTTTGAAAGCCACTTCAGCAAGTTTCACAATCACTTCTCTGTTGGACTGCAGGAGTTTCTCTGGATCTCTCTCTTCATACTTCTGGTTCTTCATGTTGATCTGAATCAGCAGGAAGTGGATGTACATTTCAGTCAGAGTTTGAGGGATTTCTGCACTCAGATCTTCTTCCAGGAGCTTCTGAAGCACAGTGGATGAGATCCAGCAGAAGACGGGGATGTGGCACATGATGTGGAGGCTTCTTGCTCTTCTGATGTGTGAGATGATTCTGCTGGCTTGATGCTGGTCACTGAATCTCTTCCGGAAATATTCCTCCTTCTGAGGCTCATTGAATCCCTGAATTTCTGTCAGACGGTTGATGTATTTGGAGGGGATCTGATTGGCTGCTGCTGGTCTGGAGGTGATCCAGATGAGAGCAGAGGGAAGCAGCTCTCCTTTCATGAGCTTTGACATCAACACGCTAACTGATGAAGTCTCAGTCACATCACAAACTTTCTGATCATCTGAAAACATCAGCGTGATTCTGCTTTCATCCAGACCATCAAAGATGAACACAACTTTACACTCTTCATAAATCTTTGAGTCCAGATCTTGAAGTTCAGGATGAAAGTCCAGCAGAAGTCTTTGAAGACTGTACTGATGATCTCGGATCAAGTTCAGCTCTCGAAATGGAAGCACAAATATGAAATCTACATCCTGATTGGCTTTTCCCTCGGCCCAGTCCAGAATGAACTTCTGCACAGAGACGGTTTTTCCGATTCCAGCGATGCCTTTAGTAAGAACAGTCTTGATCTGGTCTTTCTCCTCACATCCAGGTTCAGATGAGGCTTTAAAGATGTCATTGCAGTAGATTGGAGCGTCTTGTGAGTGTTTTGTTCTGGCTGTTTTCTCCATTAGTAAAACCTCATGTTCTTCATTCACTCCTTCACTTTCTCCCTCTATGATGTAGAGCTGTGTGTAGATCCTGTTCAGGAGGGTTTCATTCTCTTGGAGTTTGATTCCTTTAAAGAGTCTCTCATACTTGACCTTCATGCTGGATTTGTGCTGGTCTTTGACTCTCTGCATTTCTCCAGTCTCCAGTGTGTGTGTCTGCAGGACTGCTTCATTTTTGTCCTGCCTGATGTGGGCCTGATAGTGAGATGTAGAGGACGGTACAGATCTGATCAGCCCATGAAAAAGAAAAGAGCAGTAAAAATGACAATGACAATGGTTACAGGGACAGCTGGAGACTATGAGAAATCTGCACTCGTGCAGAGCATATGTTGCATATTTTGTATGGTTTATTAAATCGGAGATGCACAACAGTAAATTACCAAGTAAATGTTCATACTAACAGAGGCCCAAAAGTCACTGATCCATCACTGAATCTGAGGGGTTGATCCATGGATCTGCTACTCTTCAATGACACACCTCTGGGTCTTGAAGATACTAAACTCTGTCTCTTCCCTCTGCTGATCCTGGCAAAAGACAAACCAAACAGCATTTTAGGCTTTATGTCAATTACAAAAAAGTCAATTACACACAGTCACTTCATTACAAAGATTACAAAGACTTTCATTGATCTTTGAAACACAAACCAAGATATTTTTAATGAAACCCGAATGATTTCCGTCCCTCCATTCAAAGTCCACATCTCCAAAACTTTGAAAATCCAAAAGGGTCTGACAAAAGCCTAAATTAAATCTGTTCATCACATAAAGCAATCCTATCTTTTCACAAGACTTGAACTACACAACTCAATTCATATGGATAAGTTTAACAATGCTTTTATAGTGTTTTTTTTTTTGTTTGTTTGTTTTTTGTGCTGTGAACTTTTAATGGAAAACAGAAACCTCTCAGTTTTCATTGAAAATGTCTAAATTTGTGCTTAAAGTCTTATGGGTTAGGAACAGCTTGAAGGTAAGTAAATTATGAAAGGAATTTAATTTGGGGTAAACTGTGCCTTTAAGGCCCTACTCTGCACATTTTGTATGTTTCTCTTATCGCTTCAGAGGTTTGTTCCATTCAGCCGTAAGTGCCCTGCGAAGTGGACTTCACAGGATATTCTACCTTGATTCCAGTTCGAAAGGAGCGTATATGTTCTACTCAAAGGATATCAGCGTGCACGAGATGTGACTATTATGCAAATATATTATGCAAATTATGCAAAAAAAATTTGTCTGTATGTGAAGACTCTGCAGGCAGTGGTGTAGCACAAATCCGTGTATTTAAATAAAGTAAATTTCAGCCGATTTTCTGTGTGCAGGGAGTAGAGAGCAGTGAACGCTGTGTAGGGACCCTGTCAATCGGAACAGTTCATTCTAACGAGCTGGCGAGTTCAATCATGTGTGTTAAACAAGAGAGACATGCAAAAGATGTAGAGTGCACTGTTAACCCTTGCTGTAGAAAAATGGCCAAATTCTGACAGTAACATACCACTTTCTGTAAAAAAAAAAAAAATACGTAAAAAAAATAAACAGTAATATACTGTAGAAAACAATGCATTCTGGGTAATATTTGTCATGTTCAAGAAAGCAGCCTACAGGAATATACCGTGAATTAACAGAGTTCAAAGGCAACACTCACACCCTATACCCTCATTCACTATTCCCTGCATTAGTTTACTTAATCGAGCGAATGAATGGAAGTGAGTGAATTCAGACCTTGATGAACACCTGATGATAACAAGCAGAATCACTGAAACACAGAGAAACAGGCAGGAACACAAGACCAACAACTGACTTCCAGCTTCAGCTTTACTACCCTTTCACACTGAGTGTGAAATCAGTTTAGTTTTATTGAAAATAAAGTGAATCTCTGATCTAATTTAATAATTAGCTACATGGGTGTTTTATTTGTTTTTCATTTGTTGGGTACAGCAGTTCTGTGATTTTGTTTTATGAAATTGAACAATGTTTCACTAATCAATAATTTTTTAAATTTTTAAAAACACTTTGAACTTCTGCATCACTGAGACACTCACATATATCAAAAATCAGCACAGGAATCTCAACAACGGTGACACAAGTTTCATGCCGCAATGCATGCTGGGTGCCAGCATGAAATGAAACTCCCAGCATGCACTGCAGCATGAATAAATTACGCAGCTGAATGGTCTTATTTTCTTTATTTGCATGTATTGTTTTGCTGGTATTTTTGTTGTGACATTTTGTAGCCTGTTTTGAGATAATTTTTTTTTTTTTTGTTGCTACCATTGTTGAGATTCATATGCTGATTTTCGATGTCTGTGTGTTTCTCAATAATGCAGTCTTTTTTTCTCACAGTGTGTTCAAAAATCTTCTATAACTCTTGTAGTTTCACAATGATGATATTAAGTTTAACTGTAGGGATGTGCGATACTGCAAATTTTGGTATCGATCCAATACCAAGTAAATACAGGGCCAGTATCACCGATACTTTTTCCTTTTTAATAACATACATTTAAATGACCAATTACGTTTTAAAAATTAACAATAACTTAAGTTGATATGACTAAACTATTACATTCACCTTAAAGCTATGTGGATATTATTTGCCTTTCTGAAAGGAGTTTGCAAGCAGAGGAGCCCAGAATATGAAAGCAATGCGTAAAGTTTCGTGTTAAGCATTTTCCTCCCATAGCCTAGAAAACAGTTATAAAGAAAAAAAATAATAAATAACTTAATGTGGCTAATGTATTAAGAAAGTAATATTGAAAGGCCAACTCGGTATACTGATGATGCAAACTATATGCAGGCAAGCAGCCCAGTATATGAACGCAAAGTGCATGCATGTAAAGTGTTTTCCTCTGATAGAAAACCTTTATAAAGAGAAAAAAAAAAAAGAAAAAAAAACAACAACGTGGCTTAATGGTTGAAGACAGTAATACTGTATAAAAAGGCCAAATTCTGTAAATTTAATGGGTCTGGCCTCCAGTCTCATCCGCTTCCAGCAATTTTTAACTGTACAAAACAGCTCGTTTTGCTGCTTGCTTGGTATTGCAAACCGGTGTTTCTTACCATATTATTTTAATGTATTGTCTTAATTATAAACACACACGGTGGATAGCACAAACAATTTTACCGTTTATTGTTATTTTTCCTCATGATTTCCGTACCGTGCCTAATGAAGTGGAAGTCTCGCACATTCAGTCTAAAAGGTGAATAAGTTTGGTGCCGTTCATGGGCGTCGCTAGGCCATTTTTAGGGGGGATATAGACTGCTTAGCCCCCCTAAATTTTGCGATTAGCTCCACAAACTACGAATTCGTGATCGCCTCAGCCCCCTTTAAAGTTCATATGAAAACAGCGGCAGACTTCGATCGGCTCCCCGTCTTTCAGCGCGTTCTTCAATCCGCAGACAGCGGTTGCGCAAAGCGAGAAACAGAGAACAAGGTGTGTTTATCGATATTATTATAATATCTGCATCTGCTCAGCTCTTTGTCATAAATACAGTTTATAAAATATCATGGGGGAGCAATCGGTTCCCAATCTACAGTAGCCTAAATTTTTTGCTGCGTTCACCCACAGCTGTTTCCTCCAGTGAATATGAAGCACATATGAACGTATACTTTATAAAATGATCATGTTGCCATTTTCATTTGAAAATGTAACATTCAGTGTAATACATATTCCAGTGCATGTGGCAATTAAAGAGGTTTGCATACTTGAGCTAAGGAAAGAGAGTTGTACTAGAAGTGCATACAGTAAAATTTTGTGTTTGTACAGTAAACAGGTGTGTGTTATATATATATATATATATATATATATATATATATATATATATATATATATATATATATACATATATATATATATATATATATATATATATATATACCCTCATTGGGTGGAAAATCCTAGAATCGCCCCTGGTGCTGTTGCCACAGTAGCGAATTTCTACCTTTCCATCTCTCGCTGTAGCCAATAATAGACGCTTGCGCTTGGAGTCACGTAATGGCATAACAACAAAACACTAAAGCAGGGGAGGACCAGTAATGTTTGCATACGAGACGCGAAAAGAGCGGTATAACACACAGACATCTCTATTCTTTGTTGAATGTATTAAGCAATATATTAAGTGTAGAGGAGAGAAAATTAACCTAAAGTATCGATCTAATCAGGCTAGTATCAATCCGATACCGATGTTGGTATTGATACTATCGATATTAGGATCGATCCGCCCACCCCTATTTAACTGTGTTAATAATGCAGTACATTTGTGTAGATATTAAACACACAAAACTTATAAATCAAGGAGATACATAATGAGTATTTCATCATCCGTATATAACCAGCATTCACTGATCATTTTACTTTCTCTGTTTTTGTTATAATAAATGTGCTTTGTAAACACACAAAACAGCCAAAGAAACAGCTGATGTTAAAAAAGTAAAGGGTCAGGAGCCCAACTGAAGCAAACACTGACCACCAAAACGGTAATTCAGACCAAACATTTTCAATAAAACACAAACATCTGAAACTCTGTTAATTCTCAATAAGAGCTTTTGTAGACGTATAACAGAAATAAAGTCAAACTGGTTAGTAATAAGTGTAATAATGTGCAATGGCTGGAAGTCAGTTGTAGTTCTTGTGTTTCTGCTCATCTCTTTTCAGTCTTCTGTTCTTGTTCCTCTTTACTTCAGTGATTCTGCTTGTTAACAGCAGGTGTTCATCACTAATACTCAACAATCACTTACATATTCACTTAATTATCTCACTGCAACCCTGTGTCAGTATTACGTTTTCTCTTTGTAGTGTGGATACTATAGGATTTTCCTGTGGGGCTGAAAAGGTTAAGCTTGTAAGATAAAAAGATACACCCACAAAATTTACGTTAACAGTAATAAAGTGTAAAATAATTTTATGGCAAACAAACTGTAAAACAGTAATACACTGGCAACACTGTTGCCAGTAGTTTACTGTAAAGTCAAGTAAGAGCAGCAATCCACTGTGAAATCTAACAGCGATTTGAACTCAATAAAAGGAGAGTAAATGCTGAAATTAAGCATTTTTCTATGTGTTTTTACACACAATGATATAGGAGAGATCGGTTACTGTTGAATGTTCTGGATTTAAAGAGTTTCTGTTTGTCTTAGTTTTGTGGGATACTGTTGTGCTGAAGAGTAGAGCCTGTGCTTCAGTCCAGGAAAAGCCCATAAACACTGATAATATGATTCATGTTGCTTTATTTAAAATTAGTAGCTGTGTCATTGCTAATGCAGTGAAAATTTCTTAGCTTGCTTCAATTGCACATGCATGGTTGCTGTGGATAGCTGGTATCTGCAATAAGTTTAATTTTGATATTTTAATGGTTGTGTTTCATTCAGTCACATTTACTTTAAGATATATTATTTCTAAGTAGACTCAAGTGAAATATGTTCAAAGTATTAATATGTTCATGTTAAAAATATTTGTTTATAAACTAAATTGGCAGTTGACTAATTTAAGGAAGTCGGTTTAAATGAAATTAGTTAACATGAGTTTTAATTGAATCCATGGTATATTTACAGTAAAATACTGTAAACTAGACTTCAGTAAATAACTGGCAACAATGTTGCCAGTATTTCACCATTAGTTTACAATGCAAGGTTTTACTGTAGATGTTTGACCTACAGTAACTTGCTGGCAACAGTGCAGCAATACCGCAAGGACCAGGATTAAGAACCACTACTTTAAGGCCTGTGCACACCACGAATAATTACTATAACAATAACTATACTTGACTCTCATCATCATCATCATCAACATACCCTTACTGTATAGTTTAATTAAACAGAATTAAGTCAACAAAGATTAACAGTGAAAGTTAAATTTCAGGTAAGTGATTATTTTGTGGCTCTGTGATGTTATCAAGTGCAAGTTGCTCACAAAATGCAGGCTTCCGGAATGTACAATGTGTCAATGTGGTTTAAAGGGATAGTTCAGCCAAAAATTAAAATTACCTCATGATTTACTCACCCTCAAGCCATCCTAGCTGTATATGATTTTCTCTTTTCAGACGAATACAATCAGACTTATATTAAAAAAAATGGCCTGGCTCTTCCAAGCTTTATATAGTGGCAGTGAATGGTAGTCAAGATTTTAAAGTAAAATAATGTGTATCCATCCATCAAAAAAATGCTCTGCATGGCTCCAGTAGGTTAATGTAGGCCTTCTAATGTGAATCGATATGTTTGTGTAAGGGTGTTTTCAGACTTGTAGATTGTTGCTTTGTTTGGAAACAGGAATAAATTTGTTTCTGTAGTACCTGCTTAGGATCACTGATGATCGTTGGGGCTTTATGTCTTAAGAGACCATTTTATCCTTTTGACATTTGCATATAAATTACAGCCATGACCCCACATTCTACATTTATATGGGTGCTAAATTGCCAGTGGTTTTCCCCTCTATCAAGAAGATGCTAAACAGATCAACTCTCTGGTCTCCCCATTGGACTTCAAACACATTCCAAATAGAAATAAATGACCCCCTGTGCCAGGCACCAACGGCCTGGCTGACCAGTGGACTACCTCCACGATTACAATACAGATCACGCACACACATAAAGACATTTTCTTTATTTAGGCCATAATTAAGCGGTTATAAATGTATCTGGTATATGCATGTGTTGTATGTATGTTCCCCTATTATATTAGCCTAGTTACAACTCTTTATTTGTATTAGTTAGACTCTAATCGTTTATATTCAGATGTATGAGTGTATCTCTGCTTTAATTCCTTCTAGATGTTTCTTTCTTGGTATCAAAATGATCTTCTCTTTATTCCTCAAACAATGATGTACACTATGTGATCGTGAAATGCATCATACCATTTTTACTATACTTGGGAGTAAAACTGCACCAACTCTCCAGACCAGCAATAAACATGCAAATGGGCCATAAAGGGAGACAAAGTAAGTTTTTCCCGCTCAAAATTCACGCATCTCATTGGCCATTCCACCCAAAGATGGGTGTGACAAGGAAGCCATTAAAAGACCCCCAAACTTTCCAAGTTGGGTCTTCTGTCTTCTGTATTCTGTCTTCGATCTTCTATCCTTCTGGATCCTAGCTCTTTTCCTTCTCCTTCAGGGAGTTTATCATTCAGACACAGCCTTCGGACCTTTTCTGGCGCTTTACTCACAAACTGACTCAGTTTGAATTACCCGCGGACCAACTCCTTCCAGAAGGCTCCCAAGAGACAACGCCAGTACGCTACGCTGAACTCAGCCTTTCCCTACTCTTCAGACTCTCATTCTGCATCAAAACCAATGCAAGTAACCTTTCCAGTAACCGTCAGATGTACTGTAAGTCTAGCACCTTTTAAAAAGGTGATGTAGTTTCCTTGCTGGCTCTTATAAGTTAGGAAGAGTAAAGTTTGCCGTTCTGTCTCTCTCTCACTCTCTCACTCACTCTCTCTCTCTCCTTCTCTCTCTCTCTCTCTCGCTCACCTTTACCTTTTGTAATCTCACATATATTCATAGTTTAGCTGTATTGTACTTAGTCACATTTATTAAACTTGTTCATATACACTCTTGAGTGTCTCTGTGTTCACTGCTCACGAATCGAGGTCACTTAACATACGATTTTGTTACTCTTATGCTGTTTCGTATTTACAGTGAGAAAGTTATCCTTCTTGGCCAGGAGAATAATCTTTCTTTGAATTAATAAAAGATTGTACTATCTGTTCAGTGGACGAACGGGTCAAGCGATTGAAAGATTAATTCTACAGTAATCTTCAAGCTGATATAAATATTAATAATTAGTTATGACAAGATATAATTAATTATTAATATTCCCCTTTTGAGCTAATTTGCTATGTTATAATGTTGCATTTTCTTCTTGGTTCAGTTCCAAAAAAATCATGATCGAAATAATCCCAATCTACTCTTGTGCTATTTACTATTCCTTCACCATGTTTTTGTTTATTTAGTTTATTATTTTATGCAATCCAAAACTCTGCGCTATATATATATATATATATATATATATATATATATATATATATATATAGTTACAGCCAGTGGGAAACAAGGCTTCGTCCAGACAGCAATCTTGTAATGCGCGGAGAGCAATTACATAACGTTTTAATATGAAGAGGTGCTCTTTGGTGTTCAACTGCAATAACAAATATTCTCACTCACAGAATCAGACACTGACTGCTGCTTTTTATATGTTATACAGTGCCTTGTGAAAGTATTCATACCCCTTCATTTTTTCATGTTTTATGTTGCTGTCTTATTTTAAACTGCTTTAACCCTTTAAGACCTAAGGGTAAAATAGGTCATTTTCACATATTTTTTTTATTTGACTGTAAAATTCTAACAGAATGTGCTATTTTCGAGTGCAAGGTGTCATTTTTTTTTTTTTTTCAGAAAACAAATGGCTTTCAAAAAAGTACAGTTTTTGACCATTAATGTTGTGTGGGGAGTTTGTAAACAAAATTTAAATAGACAAAAAAAAAAAAAAAAAAAAAAAAAAACAGGAATAAATTTTCTGTTTTTTTACTTCGAAAAAAAGAGAAAAATCATGATCGAAATAATCCAACACTTCTTACTTCAAAATTCAACTATATTACATGTATACAAGTATTTTTAGGACACTGGGTTGCACAGTTTTCATTCAGGAGGCTTTTTTTGTTCATATACGCACACATTTACACATGCATGCACATGCATACACCCATACCTTTAAACGCACGGACTCATTATAGCGATGCACACACCACATGTGAAAAAGTCTCAATCAGCCTGCTCCCAAAGTCTCATCAAAAATCATCCCAATCGACTCTTGTGCTATTTACTATTCCTTCACCATGTTTTTGTTTATTTAGTTTATTATTTTATGCAATCCAAAACTCTGCGCTCCCTATCTCTTTGTTCAAATTCTCCCTTCCTTTACAGTCTCAAATCTTTTTTGTTTGATGCGACAAGCTTTGCTCATCAGCATTTGGCAGTTATCTGCCATTCTTCTTCTCGCCTCTTCACCTCTCAAGCTCTGTCAGGTTGGATGGGGGCAGATGCACATTTTCAGGTTTCTCCAGAAATATTTGATTGAATTCAATCCCAGGCTGTGGCTGGGCCACTCAAGGACATTCACAGAGTTGTCTATACACCACTCTTGCTGTGTGCTTAGGGTCATTGTCCTTTTGGAAGGTGAACCTTCTGCCCAGTCTGAGGTTCTGAATGCTCTGGACTAGGTTTTCATTAAGGCTATCTCTATATTTTGGTGCATTGAGCTTTTCTTCTACTCTGATGAGTCCCTCAGTCCCTGCCGCTGAAAAACACCCCACATCATAAGGCTGCTACCAGCACACTCTACTTTTGGGATGGTACTCTGCAGGTGGTGAGCAGAGCTGGTTTCCTTCAAACATGATGTTTGAAATTGAGGACCAGATAATCTTGTTTCTCACAGTCTGAGGGACCTTTAGGTGTTTTATTTATTTTTATTTTTTTTGCAAATTCCAAGAGTGTTTTCACGTGTCTTCACTGAGGAGAGGATTGAGCTTGGCCACACTGCCATAAAGCCCAGATTGGTGGAGTGTTGCAGTGATGTTTTTCCTTCTGTAGATTTCTCCTGTCTCCATATATGATCATGGAGCTCAACTAGAGTGACCATCAGCTTCTTGGTCACCACTCTAACCAAAGCCCTTCTCCATCAATTGCTCAGTTTGACCAGGAGGCCAGCTCTAGGAAGAGTCCTGGTCATTTCAAACTTCTTCCATTAAGGGTAACAGAGACTACATGCTTCTGTGAACCTTCAATGCTGCAGAATTTTTTTTTCTGAACTCTTCCCCAGATGTGTGGCTAGACGCAGACATGTTTCTGAGCTCTACAGGCAGTTCTTTTGACCTCAGGGCTTAGTTTTTGCTCTGATATGCATTATCAGCTGTTAAACCATTTATTAAAACGTGTGTGCCTCCAGATCATACCCATTCAATTGAATTTGCCACAGGTTAACTTCACTCAAAGTGTAGTAACATCTACAAGCAATATAAATGCTTCTAAGCTAGATTTCAACGGTCCCAGATAAGAGTATGAATACTTATGCAATGGAATAATGTAAGTTTTTTATTTTTATCAAATTTGCAAAGATGTTAAAAACCTATTTTTTTCTTTACCATTATGGTGTATGGAGTGTAGATTTATGTGGAAAAAAGTAATATAAAGCAGTTTAACATAAGGCAGCAACGTAACAAAACATGAAAAAAAAAATGAAGGAGTATGAATACTTTCGCAAGACACTGTATATTAATATAGCTTGTCTAACAGACATTTCTTGCTGGATGAAGGACCATCACCTTCAACTCAACCTTGCCAAAATAGAACTGCTTGTGGTTCCATCAAACCCATCGTTTCATCACAATTTCACCTTCCAGTTAGGCACATCAACCATAACTCCTTCAAAAACAGCCAGAAACCTTGGAGTTATGATTGATGATTAGCTGACTTTCTCAGACCACATTGCTAAAACTGCCCGGTCCTGCAGATTTGCTTTATTCAACATCAAGAAGATCAGGCCCTTTCTTTCGGAACATGCTTCACAACTCCTTGTTCAAGCTCTTGTTCTGTCCAGACTGAACTATTGCAATGCTCTTTTGGCAGGTCTTCCAGCCACTTCTATCAAACCTTTACAATTAATCCAGAATGCGGCAGCAAGATTAATTTTTAATGAGCCGAAAAGAATGCACGTCACACCTCTGTTTATCAGTTTGCACTGGCTACCAATAGCTGCTCGCATAAAATTCAAGGCATTAATGTTTGCCTACAAAGCCACCACTGGCTCTGCACCCCTTTACCTAAATTCATTACTTCAGACTTATGTGCCCTCTAGAAGCTTGCGTTCTGAAAGTGAACATCGCTTTATTGTGCCGTCTCAAAGAGGCACAAAATCACTTTCACGGACTTTTAAATTAAATGTTCCCTCCTGGTGGAATGACCTGCCCAACTCAATCCAACCTCTCGAGTCCTTAGCCATCTTCAAGAGGGCTGAACTCACTGAGGTCGCAGTGATTACAACATCTGTCATCTCTATAAATGAGGACATAAATACATGAATAACATCTCCAGAACTGCTCTGAGAGTCACTTCATGAGCATTTGACTGTTTCATTTGAGTAAAACTAGCGTTATATCATATACACAGTATAATAAAGTTATTCACGGCAACCCGTCGAAATAAAAGTTCGGTTCAACTTGAAGATCACACAACATTTCTTCCATGTTTTAATTTTAATAGTAAATCCCCTTTGTTTGCCAAAATAAATAAATAAAGTTTGAATTTCAATAATTTAGAGATAAATGAAATTAATGTTTTACACCTTCATTTGATAACCAGATACACAACACAGAATTTCTGAGGAAAAAGAAAACATTTCATAAGGCTATTTTAAGAATAAATTCGAATAAACTAAGCTGGTGTTATGCATTCAAATAATTAGACATGCTACAACACAGAATTTGGTAACAATAAAAATATATATATATATATATATATATATATATATATGGTGAAAGAAAATAAAACATTTCATAGGGCCCTAAACATGTAATTTTTGTAAAACTTTTAATGAACTAATGTGAAGTTATGAAATTTAATGTGATTTTTTTTTTCAATCATATAATTATTATAACACCTAAAATACGTAAAATGTGTGTAAAAAGTGTTTGTTTCAGCCAGTTGAAGGGTGGGTACATTGTGTGCACATGATCAGGATGGTACCACATCCACCTCATTTTGAGCCAAGAAAAACCTTGCTTAAGGGCTTAGAGGCGTCTCGTAGATGGGGCTCTAGCCTGTGAGAAAGTATTCAGGACACTCTCAGGGAGATCTACTGATTCCCGTCGAGAGCCCAGAGGTGCAGAGCCCACAGCTCGGCCTGGAGGTGCCAAATCATTCTGTTCACCTGAGAGAGAAGGTCCTGCCTCAGGGGAATGGGCCACAGGGCTGCTGTCAGCAGCTGAGACAGCTCTGAAACCCAAAGTTGGTTTCTCCAGAGCGGGGCCACCAGAAGCACTCTGTGCCTGTATTCCCTGACTCGCCTGATTACCTGAGGGATCAGAGCGATCAGGGGAAAAGCATATGCGAGTGGCATACAGGCCTCCTCGCTCTTCGAAAAATAAGTTGGGCAGTGAGAGTTGTCTTTTGAGGCAAAGAGGTCGACCTCTGCCTTGCCAAAGATCTCTCAGATTTTCTGAACCGTCTGTGGGTGGAGCATCCACTCTTCTGAGGGGACTTTGCTCTGAGATAGCATGTCTGCTCCTCGGTTCAACACGCCGGGCACATGTGCTGCCCTCAATGAACGCAGGTTGAGATGTGTCCACTCCAAAAAGCATTTTACCATCTTGAAAAGGCGTTACGAGGTGAGCCCGCCTTGACGACTTATATACAACGCATGTGGTGAACCACTATTACATTGATTTTTGTGGAGAATTATATAGTTTATTTAGAGCTTTGACACAACTCGAACACTGGATATCACTAACCATAAAGTGACTGTAATGGGGTAATCAAAATAGCCTAATACTATTAGTATGTGCTTTTGTTTTAATTTATTTTCATTTTTAGTTTAGTGAATTTATCTTCTGCTTTAAAATGCATTTTTTTTTTAGAGTGTAATGTTAAAATGTTAGAATGTAATGTGATTTTAACCCTTTTTGCACATGATATATAGCCTACATGGTTACATTAACTTTATTTGTTTCAGTGCTATTAATATGAACATTGATTCGTTGGACAACATTGGCAGGATGTGAAATATTGTTATTATTATTGTTACGTCCTGTGACATAATTTGTACTGTTCTGGGGTCAGTTAAGAGTTTTTGTATGTTCTCTGTTTTTGTTTCTCTTCTGTGCTGCTGCTCTAATAGGAGTTGATTACTGGCACCTGATACTCGTTTGCTGATGACCAACTAACTCCTCATTCATTGGCTCCTCCAGAGTGGAAACCAGCTATAAAAGCCATCAAGAAAGCACAGCTGAAGAGAGAGAGGGAAGATGGAGGCTCGCTCGCTCGCGGCGGTGGCACATGGACCTTCTCTGCAGCCCCAGACAAGTATTGCTAGTTGTTTGTTGGTGTTTGTTAATTGATACTTAATGTCAAGCTGTGCTAGAGTTCAAGTTAGCATTCTGTTGCTGTGCTCCCGCTTAGATTGTTAAATCTAGCTCCTAATAATGCTGACTTTTTGATAGTTCTTTAATATTTGTTAAATTGTTTATTTTATAATTTGTAGGGAGGAGGGTGCCATTTTCTTTTGTCAATCCTTTTGCCTCTGTTTTTGGGTAAGTTAGGTAGTTAAGGAAGTGCTATTGTCTTTTTGTTAATTTTATTTTCCTCTGTGTTAGGCAAGTTAGATTTAAAATTGAGTAAGATTCTGTTTTGTTTGTTATTTTGGCCTTGCCCCCTCCTGAAGCCTTTTTGCTTTGTTTCTGTGGTTCCTTTATGTAATAAATCAAATTTGTAGTGGATCTTAGTGGGCTGGGACTGGGATGAGAGGCTCCATGTGGACTTTCCTTTCATTTTGTTATGTATTCCTCAATTCCCCTAGACTAATCATAGAATGGGAATGTAACTATTATTATTATTATTATTATTATTATTATTATTATTATTTATTTTTTTTTTCTAAATAGAAAATTTAGAAAATACCTTGATAGGATTTTTTGGCCATATCGCCCAGCTCTACAACAGAATCAGCGATCATCAATACAGTGCATGTTCTTTCTGATTACTGTACATACAGCAACACCACATCCTGTGAAATGTGTCCTGGTAGAAGGGGCTTAATTTGTGCCGGAACAAGCCGGATCCGGCACCTCCGAAATCCGATCTGGCACCTCATTTTGTCGGATCCCTCTCCTCACGCGCCAATGAAAGACGTTTGTGCTGACCTATAGTGTGCATATATGAAAAATCCTTTATAATGACCACGCTTGCGGCACATCTACATTTGAAATAAAGAACCTGAGCGCGCAAAAGACGCTGCTCTGCTCTCACAAGACATAACGCACGGATCCAATTGCCTATACACAGGGGTTTTTTTTTTTTTTTTTTTTTTTCCTCAACTGTTCACATTTACTTGAGAAAAAAACCTGCTGGATACTCACCAGGATGGCCGTTTTTGCATAATTTTGTGTGTATTTGGCCACTTCAGCTAAACGACAAACTACGAAAAATAACTCAATATGATACTCGCTATAGGCGGCTTTGGATGTGACTCTGAGCGCTCAGCATTGAAACGTCTCTGGAGCGCGTGAGTACCGATTGGCTTAAAAAGGCGTGAAAATTATACATTTTTGTGACGATGCAACAAAGACCCGATTAAGCAAGTGACAATTCTGTCAAATGTCCCGAAATGCCAGCGAAAGTCTTGGATCAGCGACAGCGTGCAGCAGCTCGTTGTATTGCAGACGAGATGCGCTGATGTGAAGCCGCTTTGAGAGAGTGAAAGAGAGAAGACGCGGTCCAGCTGAATCATCGATTTATTTACCCATATAACCTACTTGCTATATTGAATAAATGTTTGCAGGAATTTCCGTCATTGTAAACTTGAAAGCTGCGGGGATGAGTAAAACTATGTGATATACACACAATCCCACACGAAATTCGGGACAGGATTAATTATAACTATATTACAGAGATTTGTGAAATAAAATTCCATTATTTTTTCAAAATTTCATGGCTTTTTCAGGTTTTTTATGTGCGAAACCTAATAAAAGCAACTGATGCAAGCTGTTAATCACTTAAGCTGGCCCACCAATGTGATCGGCTGAAAGCTCCGTTACTTCTCCCTCCTCTAATCACACGCCGGATCCGTCACCCCGCTTTGTTCCGGAACATAGAAATTTACAAATTAAGCACTGCTGGTAGAAAAATATCAAACTCTCAACTTAACTCAAACTTTTACCATTTTGTTGACGCCACATCTACACATATTAGGATATATACATACACACAACGGCGTTTAGTCTATTTCTTGATGTTACACATGACAAAGATCACAGTTAAAAAAAAATAAAAAAAAAATCTACTTAAGCACTTTCATCATCAATGCTTCTGCTGTTTTATTCAGAGGTGTTAAGCTAAACAAGGAAAACCAAAAAATCCAAATAGCAGTTGTTTTTACATGCTTATAACATAAGGAATGAGTTCTTACCACAAAATATGCAGCCGTTAATATGCGCAGGCTTATGGCGTCTTTTATTTTTCTTCTTTCACTTTCCTTATTCAGTCAGTGATCTAGTTTGAACCCCACCCACATGTAGAAAACACAGCAACAATCATACTTCCTCTAGTGACTCTAAAGACACTGAGTCTCAGGTGTGCTTTAAGCTGCTTTTGGTCACTGAACACACAATGAAAATAAAATTAGACATCACAGGGGGAAATTATGTGGTTTAATAATGTAAATCACATTATTAGTCGTGGCCTAATGGTTAGAGAGTCAGAGTGTGTGTGTTCACTATTCACTACGTGTGTGTGCACTTGGATGGGTGAAATGCAGAGCACAAATTCCGAGTATGGGACACCACACTTGGCCAGACATCACGTCCTTTCCTTTCCATTTAAACGATCTGTTTTGCTGATAAAGCATCATGTTCAAACAAATCTTCACTATACGTTGAACTTCCAAGCACTGCTTTTAATCATGTTCACATTAAAAGCTTGATGCCTTTTCATACTTGTGCTATGATGTCCTCAAAGCCTCATACTGTACAGTAGTGATGGGCAGATGAAGCCTCATGAAGCTTTTCAGCTTTTCAGCCAAGTGGTTCACAAAAGGGTTAATTTCTGGAGGCTTCATTTGCTCACAATACCACCTGGTGGCCCAAGAGTGTAAAACAAGCAGATATATTACAGACAGAGGTGGATAGTCCAGGGGTCAGAAAGTAAATGTCCTGCCATATGTTTATTTCCACCCATGAACTCAGCGGTTGATTTCACCAGAGGAGGAACCAAGTCATTCCTTTCAAGTCACAAACGATTCTCGAGTCAAATCTCAAGTCCTCAAAGAGTTAAAGTTAACGAGATAATTAAGTGACTAATTAAATGAGGTCAAAGTGCGCTCACTGCACAGAGACTAGATACCCAGCATGCATTGCAGCATGAAAATTTTGATTGTCACCATTGTTGAGATTCATACACTGATTCTTGATGTCTCTCTTCGTTTTTAAATGACACAGTAATTCAAAGTTTTTGTGATTTATCATGCTTTTAAAATTCTTCATAAGTTATAATTAAAGAGATTAGATTAATAACACCTAACAAAGACTGCATACTGAATCTAGATGATGATTTTGTTGTTATCATCAACCACAACCAATATCACCTGGTTGCAATCTCTTTTTGGTATGACTTGTCATAAAAAATGTGCTTTACAAACACAGTTACAACAGCCCCCCAAAAATATAATGTTATAAAGTCAAGGGTAAGGAGCCCAACTAAAGCAAACACTAATCACTTTGATGGTAACATCAAACAAAACAATAAAACATCTAATTCTCAATAAGCGCTTTTGTAGATGTCAGAAATAAAGTCATTCTGGTTAGTAATGAGTGAAGCTGGTGATGCTGTTTGTGGAGCTGTTTAATTATTCTCTGCTGAGATCTTGAGAGATTTAATGTCTTCTTTTATTTCAGCTGATTTCATCTAAGTCTGTGTCTGGAAGTCAGTTGTATGTTTGGAGAAGGTTCTTATAACAGAAATCTGTTAGCTGGGCGTGCACTCATGAGCTCATCATGAGAGAGCACTGTGATATCACTGTGATAGTGTTGAGAAACAGGAAGTAGAATGCTCCCCAGTGACCAATATTTGAACTGCCTCCTCTCAACCTGCTCAACATTTTGAATTCCCAATGAGCTCACATATTACTCACACTGGGCCTCATTTATCAATCTAACGTAGAAATGAGCGCAGTTTAGGACAAGCAGAAACAAAACCCGGCCAAAAAGAGGAAGTAATCTCATGAAAGAGAAATTGATCTTACTTCAAAAAACACCCGTTACCCTTGTAACTGCAAACAATTTCATTATTTTTTTTTTATGAATATTAAATACCGGTAAAAATAAAGAAACCTTTACAAACATAAACATTATTTAGCCTATTTAGTTCCTTTCAGTCCACAACAAATCCTTTACTTTTAACAATATTACAGAACAAGAATGACAAAATAAGCAGCTATAAAATTATATATTAAACCATAGTATAAAAAAAAATTAAAAAAATCACGCTATAAGCTGGCATTTATTATAAACAACACACAAACGTCAAGCAAAGCTGAAATGGCATTGTGGTCACAAGCCTCTCTCATTCGACAAGAATCCAAATGTTTCCATTTTTGCAATATTTGTATTATTTGGTTGTTAAACTTTTATTTATTATGTAGCCTAAACATGGCTTTATACTTCACTCATGTTCCAATATTTGCGTAAAATTCTTCACATGAGTAAAAATGTTTGTTTGGGCACTGCACGCTGATTTCACAGCAGACCTTTTAAAATAAACAGTGTAACTTTTATATTTGGTTGACTGCATTTTAGTTTGATGATGAACAGCTGAAATGTCAAGCAGAGCTATGACTAATGTTGTTAGTGTGTGAGGCGCCAGCGCAATCCGATGAATAAAATCAAATAAAGATATAAAGAAAAGAAATAAAATGCATTAAGAGTGTCACAAAAATGAGCGTAGCCTATACTTTTTGCAGTTTTTTTCATTTTGTTTTATAATAGGCTATTATATTATAGCCTATTATATATTTTGTGTGGTTCTATTTATTTTATTCCTTTTATAGACTTAATTTCAGTTTTTCTCCGTTCACAGAAGTGCTGCAGGTGCATGATGCGAGCTGAGACCAGACGTGAGATTTGATCGTAGCCACCGCTCACATCCATATTGACAAATTCCAAATTTTGCGTTGAAAAAGCCACACGCCCAATTTTCTGTCGTATGTTCATTTCGTAAATGAGGCCCACTGTGAGTGTCACCGTATGAGAATGGTGTAATGTCACTGTGATCATTGCGTGATCTCACATGTTGACTGGGTAGTAACCCACTTTTATTCTGCGCAGCTGACATTTTCACCTGATCTGACCCTTAAAATGTATTTTTCCTGGTCCAACCTAATAAAGGCAGATGCTTCTACATGAAGTAGGTTACATGGCCAAATGTTTTGATAAAATCAATCCAAAACAGAGGAATAAAGAAATATAAAAAATAACAATATAAACAGTACAATAACATGTCAAGGAAGCAACAAAACAAAATTAAAGAATATGAATAACTCAGAATTATAGTTTTAGAAAACAAATTCATAAAGTGTAAATGTTAACACAGAGTGAGCCAAAATGACTTTACAACAAAAAACAGTCTTAAATACATTATTTGAATACATCATTTCAGTGTTACAGAAGATTATCTCATTTAAATTATCAAACCAATCAGGTGATGTTATCGGCTTGATATATTGAACATAGATGAAAGACATTGAGCATACAGTTCCTGACAATCCAGCAAGATGAAACAGAGTTTGTGGATCTTCTGAAACAATGATGCTATCTACTGTAGCTTTAATAAGATCACATCAAATGAATCCAGAGTGTTTCTTCAGACCATCACACTTGACTTGCTTAAGTTCCCACTGACTGCTTTACCCAGATATTCATCTGCTAGATATTCAAATACAGTAATTAAAATCATCACAAAAAAGGAAGGAGATCCTTTTCCAACTGCACTCTAATAAATCCTGCAAAAAAGAGGAATCACTTCCATCTCCCATGGGTCCTAAAAAAAATACACTCAATACCTCTGGATTTACCATCATCTGTAATCTCGACACTCCAGTAGTCAGCAATCTATATGATTCACCACCAAAACAGAGAAAAATATGGATGTGTCTTTGCCCAAACAAAGTTCTTAGATACTGCTGGAAACTCAGAAGCGAAGACCAGGAGACTCTTGGGTATCTTAAGCAGAGTTCTTTATTGAGAACATGCTGCATGGCACTGCAGTCATCAAAAGTCTAACAAAGGCAGTGTTACATTGTAGTTTATATACATTTAGGGGGCAGTACTTAGGAATGGAGACAAAGCACCTGGGTGATGACCTTAAACAAAGCATGCAAAGTATTCAGGTATAGCAACCTGCCCCATTTAACCAGTCCTAATCCAATCAGCATAACTACTCAAAGACTGGGGCAGGGGCACCAAGAGCCATTACAAACAAAAGGTAAGAGTCTCAGTAATCTGGCTCATTTGATTTACAATAAGAGAACAGGAACTGGCAGGAACCTCTTGCTACAAACTTTGCTTGAGAGAATCATTTGTCTGATGTCAACATATTTACCTTAAATGCTAAATACAATGTACTTCACCTTAGTTTTTTCATGTGATGCTATGTCAGAACATAGATTCAGCATATCTTAAACAGATTCTTAAATTTATAATCCCACAATACACACACACGTTTGTTTATGTGAATTGTGGGGACTTTCCATAGACTTCTATTACTTTTATACTGACCAAACATCTCGGGTTACGCATGTAACAATGGTTCCCAGAAAGGGAACGAGAAGCTGCGCCCCTAGGGGGGACATTGGGGAATGCAACCAGCATGACCGGTGTCTGAAGCACGTGTGAAACAATACCAATTCTATTGGTCCTCATGGCCCATGACATCATAGGTGGGTGCCCGGAAGTATAGAAGGACACCTGCTGAATACGTCACCAACTTACAGTAGTTGTCTGAAGGAGACGTAAACAGGCAGGCCGAAGGCATGGCGAGGGGGCGAAGCGTCTTGTTCCCTCTCGTGGAACCATAGTTACATGCGTAACCCGAGATGTTCCTCTTCCTAGAGAACTCCATGCTGCGCCCCCTAGGGGGCACATTGGGGAACGAAATCCAACCATGCCGTGCCGAGGCACATGCCTGTCCACCTGGTGGGAGAGCACAAAGGAAGCGACATACATACATCAAGCCTTTCCTCAGAAAGGGGGCAGGCCACTGACACCACGGGCTACTCACATAACCTGGCAGAAATGGGGAAACCCGATTTAGATCAAGAGGAACATCCCACCCAAGTTAAGAGCACAGCTATCCTCAGATAATACTAGCCTGGATACACAAGACCACTGAAGAGGCTAAACTAGAAAGCCTCTCAAGGAGCTCAAGAGATCCCAGGTAATGAAAGTAGCTGCTGAGCTAGAACACAGCTATACTCAGATAGCTATGTCCTAAAGGTCTTATGAAGGCTTGTAGACCAGAATAACAATACACAGCTAGCCTAGATGGCCAGGCAAGGCCTTCCTGCAGAGCTGCCCAGACCACAGAGAGTCGGCTATCTACTTACAACCCTAGCAGGGGAGATAGCACTGTCTAGGCAAGAACTCAAGGAGAGTCTACTTAAAAATCCTAAGAAGGGGAGCAGTCACTGAGCTAGCACATAGATATCCTCAGATAGCTATGCACCTAGGAAGGGCTACCAGAAGGGGGACCGACTGAAACTACCGAGACCACAAAGAGTGGGCTGTCTACTTACAACCCAAAGAGGGGAGACAGCACTGTATAGGTAAGGACTCAAGAGACCACTCCAGGAGAGGGCTCACCACAACTGCCAGTAAAACACAGCTAGCCTCAGATAGCTGTATTCCAGTAAGCCCGTCCTGCCATAACAATGGCTGGAATATAACCACCCTCAGATGGCTATATTAAGGAGGTCCCCAATCGGTGTCAGTCCCACAGGCTAGCGAAGCAGTGTGTTATTTACCAGGAGCTCACAAGAGGGAGATTCGGACCATCAGTAAATGATTCACTAAAGAGCAAACACATAAACATCATTAGTCCGAGATCAAAGCCTGATGTAAGCAGTGGCCATAACACTAGAGGGCTGGACATAGCTATCCTCGAATAGCAGATTCCTAGAGAAAGACTTCAGCGCTTACTCGAGAGAGCTTGTGCCAAGGGGAAACCAACCTAGTTATAGAAGCCAGGCTAGAACATAGAAGCCCTAAGACTGCCATATTCCAGAGCAAAGTAAGCTTGAGCTGGAGCATAACCATCCTCAGACAGCTACATTCTGAGCAGGGACTGTTCACATAAGCCCCGAAGAGGGGGAGCAGTCTACTCAGACCAAACCCACTAAGTGGGACTCAGAGGGACCGCCCACTTCAAAAAAAAACAGAACTGGGGAGGCAGCCCACTCCTAAACCCATCCGGCTTAACACAGGAAGGGACATTCCCTATAACCACGCTAGGTGCTGAAACACCCTAGGAGAGAAAGCTCGCAATCATTTCTCCACAGAGTATTTAAATATATTCACGCCCAGCGAGGCTCTCCTCACACAATAACATGCATATTAGAGAGGCACGACCTAGCTGAATATAGCTCCACCCACAATCTCGCAGGATCAGGCCTGAAACGACTCTGTGCTCACACTTCATCATCATAACAACCCAATAGTATCTGTGGCATCTGACAACCCGTTTAGAGAGGGTGTGCGGATCCCGCAGATCAAAGCAATGACCGCGCGGTGAGATAAACTGTGCTGTGGCAATGGCCGAACTGGGCTGCAAGACACAAACGCTTTGTACCGCATCCCTTGGGAATAGGAACAAACGTGAGCGGAGATTAGACATCGTGACTCATTACAATGAGCGTGTAACTCTGAACGCGCGTGCTCTTTGCCGGGACAAATGCGAAAGCAGAATATGCCCTCGAGTGTTAGAATCCAAACACAGAGGCACACATTCCCTAAGGCGCTGCTCGACTCAAGCGCTATCCGCAGGATCCAATAACCCTAAAAGAGCTTTTTAAAACTCACAAATTCCGCGATCCGAGTCTTTGCCGTGCCTCGGCAGCAGCAGGACCCGAAACACGAGACGCAACGTTTGTCACTCATCTCTTGAGAAGAGGGAAAAACACAGATGGAGTTTCTCATTGGATCTTTAACACTCAAAATGAGTGCGTTCAGAGCCCTTGAACACTGAACGCGCAAGCTCCTGACCAAGACACATGGCGCATAGATCGTGTGTGTCCTCAGGTGTCAGAAACCTCAGGCACAGAGGCATACACTTTCCACGATGCTCACCTGCCTTGGTCTCTCACACGCACTTCAAACAGGCGGCTCCTGAAGACAATAAAAGTTGATGACGTATTCAGCAGGTGCCCTTTTATACTTCCGGGCACCCGCCTATGATGTCATGGGCCATGTGGACCAATAGGATTGGCATTGCTTCAGACACTGGTCATGCTGGCTGCATTCCCCAATGTCCCCCCTAGAGGTGCAGCGTCTCGTTCCCTCTCTGGGAACCATGGTTACATGTGTGGAGTTCCCTAGAAGGGGAACGATATTTTTTATTCCTAACACTAAACATACTCCGTACAGAAAACCTTTTTGCATTGTTACACTTTCAGATAAACATCATTTACTATTTTTATTAATTTTTTTTTCCCCTCATGGGGACTGCAGACTTGATTTCCAGTATGGTGTTGTGTACCTTGGGAAAACCAATTTGGTCAATGTTTAGACGTACACTAGCACATAGATGAGCTAAAAGTGAATAGAATAAATCAAAACCTTTTTATTTTAATTTCATGGGTTCTAATGCAGACCTGCCAACCTGTATGCATTTTGTGTAGCGGATACGCATTTTGACCTCAAAGTACGCTGGTATGATTTTTCACTCTAAATTACACAAAATCCTGGTTATGCCTCTGTCCACACGCAGCACTCAAATCAAGTAACAGAAAAAGAAGAAGAGTTCAACCAGTTAGAGCGTTTTTTTTTTTTTTTGTTTTTTTTGGTTTTGAGTTTTTAAATAATTTCCGTGCATTTTATTTCTCTCCAAACTGGCTCTGTTTGTGTTTGTCCGTGAATCTACAGAACGCACCGAGATGAGGAAACGCCTCATAACGCCTTATAACATGCGTCTGAACAAGCAACACATGCCAGACATCTTCCCTTGAGATTACTTGTAATGAGAAGCGTTTCTAAAGCTGTTGTCCAACAAAAGATAACATTATACCATACTAAACATCAGTCGAATTTTAGAAATAACTTTCTTTTGTGAACTTGTGGCTTCTTATCACAGAATGAGGCAGAAATAGTATATACTGTAAGGCTATATCGATTAGCAATGGATCAGAAATATACTTAATCATTATGAAAATACCAGAGGAGGTTTTAAGAACACAGACAAACTGTACATTGTCGCAGTTGAGTGTTTTTTGTCTTAATATTTCATCATTCAAATTGATTCTATCTTCTTTTATTCAGTTACAGCGATAGCTAGATGCTTTTGTCCATATTAGGGATTTCCTGGAGCGTCTCCAGTTCTATTGCTTCTCTGACGCTTATGTGGATTTTCTGCGTGAGGGCACCCTCTGGATTCCAGTATGAGTGAAACATTACATAATGGCCAATCCATAAAATTAATACTGCTCTCGAAAGAAATTTAGGATAAGTTGTTTTATGTAAGAAAAACAGGAAAAATAGTAGTAACTGCTTGAAAAACTGACCATTTGTTTGTGATGTCTCAGTTGTTTGTCATCGCAGGTTTAATCTGACCCAGAGACAATGATGAATGAAACACTCTGAATCCAGCATAGAGGGGTTCAGTGAATGTGGTGTTGAATGTGTGTAAGTGTGTGAGTGTGTGTGTGTCGGAGACACTGTAGAAGGACAGAGTGCCGGCTGGCCAGTCTAGATATATGCCTACTCTATTAGATGGTGAAGGGACAGGTATGTCAGTTCTCTTACTATTGTGCCAGGCAGAATATCTGCTATCAGAGAAGTACAGACTCCAGGATTTGTCATTGTATCCAAACCGACAGTCATTCCCTCCTTTCCTTTTGATTCCTTTATATGTCACTGCAATATATGCCCAGCCATTCCATTCAACTTCCCAGTAACAGCGTCCAGTCAAACTCTCTCGACACAGAACCTGCTCAAAGCTCTCAAATCTGTCTGGATGATCAGGATACGACTGATGATCTTTCATATGTTTCACCTTTCTGTTCTTACCAGACAGGATGAGGTGAGTGTTTGCTGTGTTTGGATCCAGCGTGAGATCACAGGCATCTGAACACATGAAGAAACATCAGAAGTACATGAAGGACAGTGTGTGTGTGTGTGTGTGTGTGTGTAAAAGAGAGAAAATACCTACATTTTCTCAGTCCTGCTGTGATTCTAAAATGTTCTCCATAGTCCAAACTACAAAGAAACAAGTATAAACCACAAATGATTAGTATTGGTTATTAAAAGTGTGCAAGAAGCAGCTGAAATATCAGTGACAATTAAAAACAAAACAAAACAAAAAATACACATTTCTCAAAAATAAAGCACTGAAATAGTGAAAGCAGGAGCCAAATTCAAGATTCTACTGTAATAATAAACAGTCTATTAAATGTCTAATAGCAGCAAAACTCCAAAGTCAGATCAGTTAAAAAAGCAACAACATTTATAAAACAGTGAGGATAAAGTGACTCAACACACAACTGAAGAGACAGAAAAAACTCCATAACTGTGGCAACATTTTTAATATTCTGAAAAAAAAAAAAAAAAAAAAAAAAAACAACCTCCCTTAAAAACTGTGTGCAAATGTAGCTATAGAGAACTGATGCTGTTTTAAAATCAAAGGGTGGTAAAAAATCAAAAGGATTTAATTTAGTTTAGTTTATGGTAATTAATAATTAGTTTAGTTTATGGTAAATAGTAAATACTTGTGCTTTAAAATGTTTTCACTCCATAGCAACTGTCTAAGTGCAGTTTTGTGCAGTACTGAATTTGTATACAGTGGCAAGAATATGTTTGTGAGCTCTTTCAGAATATTTGGATTTCTGCATTGCATACTCACAAAGTGTGGTCTGATCTTAATTTAAGTCACAATTATAAACAAATACAATCTGACTAAACTAATACAACACAAATAAATGTACTTTTCAAAATGTATTGAAAAGACAGAATAATCATTGACAGTGCAGGGTGGAGAAAGTATGTGAAGCTCTGTTTTAAGAATAATAAGAATCAACTACGGAGATGAGATGTGTGTGTTGCTGGGGGTCAGTACCTACCCTGTCTGTGGGCTGTCCCCCCTAAAATTAGTTGTCCCCCCTAAAAAGCTATGTTGTGTATTCTAAATAGAACCATAACACCTTCCAGGACAGCCAGGAACCTTGGAGTTGTGAATGATGATCAGCTGAATTTCATAGACCATACTGCTAAAATTATCCGCTCCTGCAGATTTGCTTGATACAACATTAGGAAGATCTGGCCCTTTCTATTGGAACATGCTACACAACTCCTTGTTCAAGCTCTTGCTCTGTCCAGGCTGGACTACTGCAACGCTCTCTTGGCAGACATATGCCCTCCAGAAGCTTGTGCTCTGCAAGTGAATGGCATATTGTATCACTTTCACAGACTTTTAATTTGACTGTTCCCTGCTGGTAGAATAA
Organism: Spinibarbus caldwelli; assembly: GCA_039654775.1. Classification (NCBI taxonomy): domain Eukaryota; kingdom Metazoa; phylum Chordata; class Actinopteri; order Cypriniformes; family Cyprinidae; genus Spinibarbus; species Spinibarbus caldwelli. The sequence goes on along the minus strand of CM077224.1, from coordinate 40,692,193 downwards.
CCTGCCCAACCCGGTCTTTAGCCATCTTCAAGAAATAGCTAAAGGGAAGCCGATGGGACGAGGGAACCTGTTGGAGCCTTAGAGGGATAGTTCACCCAAAAATGAAAATTCTGCCATTAATTACTCCCCTCATGTTGTTTCAAACCCGTAAGACCTTCGTTCATCTTCAGAACACAAATTAAGATATTTTTGATGAAATCCAAGACCTCTCTGACCCTCCATAGACAACAAGGGTCCTACCATGATCAAGGCAAAGAAACGTAGTAAGGACATTGTTAAAACGGTCTATGTGACATCAGTGGTTCAACCGTAATTTTTTACGAAGCTACGAGAATACTTTTTGTGTGCAAAGAAAACAAAAAACATAACCAACGATCTGAACGTAAATAACGTAAACATGGCGCAGCGCATGCGTGTTCTGTGTCAGCAGCACCACGCGCATACATTGTTTACGTTCAGCTCACGGTGATGCGAAGGAGACAAATTGTTGAATAAAGTCATTATTTTTGCATCATTAGTGCAGAAGTAGAAGTGGTTCAGTCAAAATGCTGCATTTATAACTTCATGAGAAGATAATGTATGAGCTGTAAGTTTCCCAATGACATGTTGCAAGCTTTATTTAACATCACAACTGACAATGTATGGAATACTCGCAGTCAGATAAGCAAATGATTATATTTTGATGTCACTACAGGAAAATAACATGATTTATTAATGAAGTCACGTAAACTTGTCTTGCATTGTCAGGTTACTGATATGCATGTAAACGGGGAAAAATGTTTTTTTTTAATAAGCTGATATTTGTGAGTTATCAGCTTACTGGTGTGCGTGCTCATTGTGTTTTCTTTTTTTGTCATCACCTGTTTGTTGCTGCCGTGTGGTTTGAGTTTGGAGCTCCAACAAGTTGATTCTTTATCATCTACTTTTTATCTTAAAATCAGTTTTCTATATTATCATCTTCGCTTCTATAACGTGTGAACATATCCCGATCACATTCTACAACAAAAACAATGAGAGCGCCTTGTTATCACTAGTTTTATTCTGATTTCCCAAATCCGTTACTAGCTTATAGCCCCTTAGCATCACCAGTGTGGTTGCCGCTAATCTTGCTTACACTTTTCTCACACACATTATAACTGTTTTACTCATTGGAACAGCAGATCCACAACATACTGGAGAAGCAGGCCCAGCTGCGAGAGCAAAGAGCTGGAAACATCCCGGGCTGATGCTCACAAGTCTGAAGTAAGTTTATGATGTAATATTAATACTCCCACTACCTCTACTCCTGTTTCTCTGCACAGGTCCTAGGCACCTAGGATGTATTCTTCCCAGGTCTCCTTTACTCCAGCTCCGGGACACCACAGACCCACAGTGCACCAGCAGTGGAAGACGTGAGCCAGACCCCTGGTGAGGACCTCTCCCCCTCCGCTGCCTCCGGTCGAGATCTCCACCCGGAACTGCATGACACGTCCACGCTACCTTAGCTAAATGTAAGGTGCACACTCACTGTTTTACTGGTACTCGTGTTCTCGATGTTTCTGTGCAGATACCTGCAATCCTGAAAGGCGACGAGAGAATTGGAGCTGCTGTGCTTCATGCGGGGCTGAACGAAATCAAGCTGCGACAGACAGAGACACTGAAGAGGGACTTCAGGAGCCTGCTCGAGACAGTACGCAGCACATCATGTCAGGACTGCTTCCCATGTACCGAAGAGGACATGAAAGGTTCAGTAGACTGTTTGCGCTAAATGAATGGTTATTGTCATGGTGTAAAGAACAGAAACATCCTAGGCTCTTCTGTGCTGATGGCCTGCACCCCAGCAGAGTCGGAGCGGAACTCCTGTTGGACAACATCTCCAGGACGCTACGCTCCATATGACTAGCAAGTCAAATCTCAAATAACTGCTATGATGGTTTTTGTTCTACCCACTTAAATGATAGAAGTACTTGTGTTGCCCAATCTATAAAGACTGTGTCTGTTCCCCGGATAGTGAGGTCAAAATATAAATTTAATGCAGGATCTTTGAAAAAATCTGATCATGATTAAAAATGCAAAATAAATGAACAAAAACAATTTTTAAAGCTTGGGCTCCTAAACATTAGCTCACTCGCACCCAAAGCAATTAAATGAAATGATCACAGATAATTGTTTTGATGTACTCTGCTTGATTGAAACCTGGCTTTAACTAAATGACTATATTGGTCTAAATGAGTCTACTCCACCAAGCTACTGTTATATGCAACAATATACAGAGATATTCTCAATGTTACTGTACTCAGAAAACGGGATACAGGTTTTACTCAAAGTACTTCTACTTAATGTTACACTGTCAGATATACAGAAAAAAATATCTCCTATCTCTTGCTCTGGGTACCGTGTATAGACCGCCAAGGCTGAATACAGATTTCCTAAAAGAATTCGCAGATTTCCTCTCAGACCTATTGGTTAATATTGATAAAGCACTAATTGTCGGAGACTTTAACATTCAGGTTGATAATACAAATGATGCATTAGGACTTAAGTTTACAAACTTAATAAACTCTTCTGGGGTCAAGCAACTGTCACAGTCTTGTCTGTCGTGTCTTGTGTGTTTCCCCCTCCATGCCCTTATTTGGTCCTTCCTGTTCCTGTCCTCGTTAAGTTTGATTGTTTATGATTTCTTTCAGGTGTGTGTAGTTAATTATCATGTGTATTTAGTTCCTGCCTGTTCTGTTCATTTTCGTCTGGTCTACTCGTTACTCCCGGTGTTCCTGTGTGTCTGCCCTGCCTTGTCTTGTTTGGATTATATAAAGACTGTATATTTTGAGTTTACCCTCGTCTCCTCAATTATCCCCAATGTGTGCACCGTGACAGAAGACCAGACCTAAACAGTAAGTGGCGCCCGTTCACCTCGTTTTGTTTTTCGTTTTTGAAAGTCTTTTTTTGTTTATTCCTGTTTTTGTTTGGCGCGACAAGGAAGTCGCCGCTCATCATCCCGCCCTAGCCCGCTGATATTCAGTGTTGGAGTTCGGCGGGATCGCCGTGAGTCTGCTGGCCGCGAGTCCCTAAAGCCCGCCGCCGTCCGCGGCTCACCCAAGCCCATCGGCCACCGCTGACTCAAGCCCACCGGCTGCCGCTGACTCAAGCCCGCCGCCTTTTGCGACTCACTCAAGCAAGCCGCCGGCTGCGGCTCCCCTAAGCCCGCTGGCCGCTCTGACGTCAAGCCTGCCGGCTGTGTCACTTCAGCGCGAGTGCTCGCTCTAGTTCCCCAGTCATGGCCGAGAGTGCCATTCCCAGCCTGATCACGAGTCCAGTGATGGCTCCAGCCCCTGACCAAGAGTCCAGTGATGGCTCCAGCCCCTGCCCAGAGTCTAGGCTTTTTAAAGTATCGTGTCCACGGGAACATTTTAATTAATCTGGTCTTGTCTTGTCTGTGGAGACTCGTCTGGAGGCAGACGGCTCCCCTATTTATGGCCGCGGAGGCAATTCCTTAGCTGCCTGCTTCCCCTGTCGCAGAGATGGAAACGGTTCCTGAGTGTCCCTGTGAGGGCCCGTCACCACGTTCAGCCCAGGGAGAGCGGTGGATCTCATGTCATGCTCAGAGGTAGCAACCAAGAAGACCACCTGCCATGGCCTCCAGAGCTCCCAGCTACGCCATGGCCTCCAGAGCTCCCAATTCCGCCATGGCCTCCTGAGATTCCTGATCCGCCATGGTGCCCCGAACTGTCTGTTCCGTCCTGGAGTCCCCGTTCTGTCTACCTGTTCCATGTCTCGAGTCGCGCCTTCCGGGAGGGGGGAGTAATGTCACAGTCTTGTCTGTTGTGTCTTGTGTGTTTCCCCCTCCATGCCCTTATTTGGTCCTTCCTGTTCCTGTCCTCGTTAAGTTTGATTGTTCATGATTTCTTTCAGGTGTGTGTAGTTAATTATCATGTGTATTTAGTTCCTGCCTGTTCTGTTCATTTTCGTCTGGTCTACTCGTTACTCCCGGTGGTCCTGTGTGTCTGCCCTGCCTTGACTTGTTTGGATTTTATTAAAGACTGTATATTTAAGTTGGCTTGAAAAAGCCACCTTACTGAAATCCTATATAAACTTCTTCTTCTTCTTCTTAGACCAAATTTTAAAATGTATCTCCTCCTAGATCTTTAAAGCTACAACCACCAAACTCGGCCCAGACCTTCAGACTGGTCTGACTCGGGTTGCTATATCTTTTCTAACTGATCTGGCTTACGGTTTTCGTAAAAATTACGATAAAAACTGGGAAAAATCCCATAGACTTACATTGACGGAATGTTCAGATGAGCCAAGACTCATCAAACACCAACTGTCAAACTTTCAAATGTAAACACACTGAAGCCTATTGGACTCAATTAAGCTTTGCTTCTATGTACTATTTCTAGTCCATTTAAACTCATTTAAGCTTCCACTCTATCTAATATTTCTAATCTAAATCATGTTAGCAACATGCTAATCATGCTAGAAACATGCTAATCATGCTACAAACATATTAATAACATGCTAATGATGCTAGAATCATGCTAGCGACATGCTAATCATGCTAGAAACATGCTAGCGACATGCTAATCATGCTGGAAACATGCTAGTGACATGCTAATCATGCTAACAACATGCTAGCGGCATGCTAATCATTCTGGAAACATGCTACCGACATGCTAGTAACTTGTTAATCATGCTAGCAACATGTTAGCAACTTGCTAATCATGCTAACAACATGCTAGTCATGCTAGCAAAATGCTAGAAACATGCTAACAACATTCTAGGAACTCGCTAATCATGCTAACAACATGCTAGTCACTTGCTAGTCATGCTAGAAACATGCTAGTCACTTGCTAGTCATGCTAGCAACATGCTAGTCAATTGCTAGTCATGCTAGCAACATGCTAGTCACTTGTTAGTCATGCTAGAAACACTAATCATGATAGAAACATGTTAAAAACATGCTAATAATGCTAACAACATGCTAGCGACAGGCTAGTAACTTGCTAATAATGCCAGAATGATGCTACTAACATGCTAATCATGCTAACAACATGCTAGCGACATGCTAGTCATGCTAGTCACTTGTTATTCATGCTAGCATCATGCTAGTAACTTGCTAATCATGTTAACAACATGCTAGTAACTTACTAATCATGTTAACATGTCAGTAACTTGCTAATCATGCTAGTAACATGCTAACAACATGCTAGTCACTTGCTAATAATGCTAACGACATGCTAGCAACATGCAAGACACTTGCTAATCATGCTAACAACATGCTAGTCACTACCTAGTCATGCTAGCATCATGCTAGTAACTTGCTAATCATGCTAACAACATGCTAGTAAAATGCTAATCATGTTACCAACATGCTAGTCACTTGCTAATCGTGTTAGTTACATGATAGTAACTTGCTAACGACATGCTAGCAACATGCTAGTCAATTGCTAATAATGCGAACAACATGCTAGTCACTTGCTAGTCATGCTAGCAACATGCTAGTCACTTGCTAGTCGTGCTAAAACATGCTAGTCACTTGCTAGTCATGCTAACAACATGCTAGTCACTTGCTAGTCATGCTAGCAAAATGCTAGAAACATGCTAGCAACTTGCTAATCTGTCTGTCTGTCTGTGACTACATGTTTTTCTGGTAAATTTTATGGTTTTCAAAACTTTAAAACTTCAAACTTTAAATTTACTTTAAACTTCAAACTAGTTAAAACTGAAAACCTTCAAACTTTAAGCTTTTAAAACTACTTCAAACTTTCTGGCTAGGCTTTTTCAAGTCAGCTTAAAGTTTGTCTACGAACTTTACTATCTAGTTTGAGTTTATCCTCGTCTCCTCGTTCATCCCCGCTGTGTGCACCGTGACAGCAACATGTCACCAGACCCTTTCATCATTTTAATCATACACCAGAATTAATTATATCACATGGAATTAATCTTACTGATATAGATATTTTACCTCAAATGATGATGTTACTGATGTCACTACCTTGTATCTTCCATGCTGCGTATTACTAATATTAACTATATCGCTCCACGTTATCGTCCAGGTAGAACTATTGTTGCAACTAGTGTTGCCAAAAGTACTGACTTCGGTACCAGTCGGTACTGAAATTTAAAAAAATGTTACAATACCAGCATTTCCCACTAGCATTTGAGCGCTGTTTTGAGTGGATTCTTAAACACTGCAGATTGGCCATTGTGTTCCCGCGCTCAACAGATATGTGTGTGAGCGTTTGAAAGCAGGTGTCTGTCGGCAGACCGTATATGTGCAGATATATTAGGGATCCGCTGATAGTGGCAACTTTCAAATGCTCCCGTGTGTATCTGTGCAAGCGCTCGGTGAAGAGCGTAAAGCGATGATCATTGTAGCAAATCACAAATATATGTTGAGTGCGTGAACACAATGGCCAACACGATGGCCAATCAAAATGTAAGAATCCGCTCAACAGTGCTCAAATGCTAGCGGGAAATGCTGGTATCTTCACATTTTTCAAGTTTCAGTACTGACTAATACAAAAGTCGGTACTTTTGACAACACTAATTCCAATCACTAAATATAGATTCACAAATAACCTGCCTAATTTGTTTCAACTGTTCTTTGTGCCCATAAATACACATGAACTAGATGAAATGACCAGTAACATGGGCACTATATTCTCTAATACATTAGAAACTGTTGCCCGCATCAAATTAAAAAAGGTCAGAGAAAAATGTACTGCACCATGGTACAACAGTAATACCCATTCTTTCAAGAAAGAAACTCATTATCTTGAGTGCAAATGGAGAAAAACTCACTTGGAGGTTTTTAGAACTGCATGGAAAAACAGTATGTCCAGTTATAGACAGGCTCTAAAAGCTGCCATTGCAAGCTTATCTGCAAACTCCCAGAAAATAACCAAAACAATCCAATGTTTTTATAAAACACAGTGGCTAGTTTAACAAATAACCAGACATCACCCAAACTAAATATTCCCTCAAAGCTTAGTAGTAATGACTTTATGAATTTATTCACTGATAAAATAGATAGCATCAGAAATACAATAACAAATGTAGAATCTACAGTGTCTTGTAATTCAGCTTCATTCATCGCGCCCCCCCAAAAAATTGCAGTGCTTTGCAACCATAGGACAGGAAAAGCTAAATTAACTTATTACTGCTTCTAAACCAACAACATGTTTATTAGATCATGTACCCAGTAAATTACTGAAAAAGCTGTTACCCGAAGCAGAAGAACCGCTTCTCAATTTTATCAACTCTTCGTTATCTCTAGGTTACATCCTAAAACCTTTCAAATATTCTGTTTATGCAGGGCTCTACGCTAACTTTTTCTTTTAGGAGCACTTGTGCTCCTAATTTAAAAAATTTAGGAGCACGGTCCAAAATTTAGGAGCACCTTCTAATCAATAATCAAAAATTCTGATCAAAAAATTAACCTTCCTATTACAAGGTGATATTTGACTCAAAGTGATTTACAGGGAATTTTGTTTTTACCTTTGTAATGGAATTTTTCTAACTTTATTATCTTTTGTCAAATTCAAAAAAAATATATGTTTTTTTTAACATTTTAAAATAAAACAACAGAATAAGAAGTAGAATAAGAATGTTACCAATAAAATTAATTCAGTATTTAAGAAATAAATTTGTACTACACAGGTGGTACAGAAGAACACAAAAGTGGCTTTTAGGTGTATTTTCAGACATTTAATGAGGCTGCATGAGTGCAATGAGTGCATGAGTGCAATTCATAAATTCATGTTGAGGTTAATGTTTTAAATATACAATTTTGAATATAGAAATATTAAATGATTTAAATAACAGAAAAGACACTTTATTAAATTAAAACTGCCAGCAGGTGGCGTCAAGTCACTGATTTTATCACCGAATCATTCATTTAATTGATTCGTTCGAACGGCTGATTCATTCAGGAACGAAGCATCTGACTGTCTTTATGAATGGGTAATTGAATCATTGACTCACTAGATTCATTCAAAAACGCAGTTCATTCATAAACGAAACACCGCTGTGTTTGGAGATACGCAGCGGCTCAGATGTGACTGTTTGAAACTATTTTCATTGACGAAATAGAGCAAAATAAGGCAATAGTGTTGTAGTCAAACAATATAAGTCACTTAATATTAACTTCTTGTTTAATGAACTGTTGTATTAAATCAATATCACATTTGCAAGCTGTCACTCTCCTTAGTTCATCGTGATCTCACAAAACTCCATTATAATCAACGCAGCTCTCTATACTGCACAGTTAATCTCTTATTTACTCTCTGTCTACACTTTGTTTGTTATAATGAGAGGATCCGTCTCATTACTCAACGCTGCAAAAACACGTAAGTACGTTAGAAACCTTCGAAGCTCTCTCAGCGCAAACACAAATATGCTGATCGGGTCAGTCGCACAGGTGCTCCTAAATATTTTTTCATAGTCGCAAGCAGTAGTTTTCAGTTCCAAATGCGACTGAAATGGTCGCACTGTAGAGCCCTGTTATATCTAAAATGTTAGAAAAAAAGTTGTCTGCTCAATTGTGCATCTTCTTGCAAAAAAAAAAAAAAATATATATATATATCTATGAAGAATTTCAGTCAGTTTTCAGGCCCCATCATAGCACAGAAACTGCACTTGTTAAAATGACAAATTACATGCTTCTTGCATCAGACCAAGGCTGCATCTCATTATTATTTTTACTTGATCTTAGTGCTGCGTTCAACACTATAGATCATGGCATACTCATAGATTGATTACAAAATGATATGGGTATTTAACGGCAGGCTTTAAGATGGTTTAGATCCTACCTGTCCGACTGTCATTACTTTGTTTATTTAAATGGGGAATTATCTCAATTAACACCAGTAAAGTATGGAGTGCTACAAGGATCTGTCTTAGGCCCTGTGCTATTTTCAATATACATGTTGCCCCTTAGTAAGATTATTAGAAAATATGGGGTTAGTTTCCGTTGCTATGCTGATGATACTCAACTATATATTTCAACATCACCAGATGAAACTTCTAAATAAAACAGAGTGTGTTAAAAATGTAAAAGATTGGATGACCAATAATTTTCTCCTATTAAATTCAGATAAGACAGAGATATTACTTATTGGACCAAATAAACATTACACAGAATCTCTTAGATTACAATTTGCATCTAGACAGATGTACTGTTACTTCCTCTACAGTCAAAAACTTGGGTGTTATATTAGACAGCAACTTAGAAACATTGCCAAGTTAGACAACATGTCACCTGTTTCTGATGCAGAAAAGCTAGTTCATGCATTTATGACCTCAAGACTGGACTATTACAATACACTGCTAGGTAGTTGTCCTGCATCTTAAATAAACAGTCTACAGGTAGTCCAAAATGCAGCTCCTAGAGTCCTTACCAGGTGAAGAAAATATGATCATATTACCCCAATTTTACAGTCTCTACACTGGCTACCTATTAAGTTCCATATCAGTTACATAGTATTATTACTTACTTATAAAGCCCTAAATGGTTTAGCTCCTGATAACATTCGTTGTTCAGACACACTCTCTCTTGTTTAAATCTATATTAAAGACACATCTCTTTAACCAAGCATTCACCTAATGTATCTCATAGTCTTGTACTCCAGTTATATCTGATCAAATGCACATTATCATTCTTTGCTTGGTTTGAACACCAGCTATGCTAATTATTCTCGATTTGCTTTCCTGTTCCTGCCACGGGATGGGAATCCTGAGGTATTTAGGAATTACATATTCTTCAGTCTGGATCCAACCTCTTATGAAGATCTAAGATGACCAAACACCTGAGACGACAACCCTGAACCAACATACAAAACTACCAACTTTTCCTATTAGTTTGAACATTTGTACACTGGTTCTGTTTGAATACATGTCATTAACTAACTGCATGATTTTTACTGCACATTTCTGCCATATGGACATCACCTTGACAGTCACCACTGATAAACTACTCCTAAATGTAATGTAGAAACTTTCATTTTCTGTGAAGCTCCTTAGCAATGATTTATATCGTGAAAAGCTCTATACAAATAAACGTGAATTGAATCATTTTAATCTGTTTTTCTCCATTCACAGAAGCGCTGCAGATACGTGATTGATGATATGTGAATCATGTTCTATTTTTTATGCTGCATGTGAAACTTAACCCCTGGAGAAGAAAAAAAAAAAAAAAAAAAAAAAAAAAAACTTGTATCTTTAAAGAGTCATCGACACATATTCATTCTAATTTAATTCTAATCTTATCCAATTCCATCTAGAGTTTGCACCAGTGTCATTACTACGTTATAATTGCCAACATGCGTCAATCATATTTACTTTGCACTTAAATGGGAGTTAGTATTATTGTTGCATTGCTACTGTTAAGTTGCAACATGTTGTGAGCTGTCTGTCAGTATTTGTATATTTTTTGGCAAATAAATTACAAATTGTGGCATATTGCATAACATTCCTGTCTCTTGTTTATATTAATGATGTCAGTGCCAGCCCGTAGGGTTGTGGGGCCCTAGGCAAGATAATGAAAATAGGCCCCACTAGTGTAAAAATTGTCATAGCAATTTAAACATATGGCAATTCTGTCTGTGATTGTGGGCATCATTGCATTTATAAAACAAATACTAATATTACAGCAATAAATATTAGGGTATGTATAGCAGTCAGAACATGCTTTTTTTTGGCTCCATAACGATAGGCCTACCATTTGGATTCCATTTCTCCTATAATTTCAATTTAATCTCTCCATTATTCTTTCATTTCAATTCCAAAATCTGAACCAACAAAATCTGCACACAAAATCTGAACTGTAACTAGAAAAGTTTTCAGATAAACTTTTTCTTGATTTGCCAGAAATGTTAAAGAACACTAAGTTTATTTTTTCTTTCTCAGTGGATGCATAAATTTCCTGACAAAAATTATGAAATTACTGTTAATGACTTTTAATCATAATCATTTATAATAGTCTAAATTTTCTAAACAATTATAGTTATAGGCCTCCTGCATGTTAACAGGTCATGCTGCAGTTTTCTGTCAAATATATTAATTATAATCATTATCAACAATTATTACTTTGTTTAATGTTTTATTTAGTTATAACTATAATTAGAATTATTAGTAGTCATATTGATATATAAAAACAACAATTTTTTTTCGCCAAATTGTGCAGATCTACAAACAGGCACAGCAAACTCCTCTACACTGGAAAAAAACTTAGAAGTATTATTTTCCCTATTTTTACCCAAAATAAGGTGTAGGCTAGTGAGTAGCTGTAGCTGTTTCATTCATACTGGTAGCCAGAGGGTGCCCTCGTGAGTAAAACCATAAGTGAAAAAGTCATAAAATGAAAACTCACAAAATCAGGTTGGAGGAAATCCCTAATATGGACAAAGGCATATGCTATCGCTGCAGTAGCTGAATAAAACGCAGATAGGAAGTTTTAACTGAATAGAATAAAGACAATAAACATACGATTGTGACTAAATGGTGTATCTCTGTTCTTCAAGTCATCTCGGGTATTTTTATTTGCATAATTTATATTTATAATGCAATGCTAATCGACATATCACTGTATAGAATATTAAAAAATGATTTTGCCTCATTAACTATGTGATATGAAACCATGTCAGATCACAAAAGGAAGTTATTTCAAACACGCGACTGATGTTATGAAATGAATTTGGAGCAAAAACGTCAATAAATGTTTTTAAACGCACTTAAAGGGGTGCTGCAGATAGATCGGTGTTTGACATCAAAGTACTGCAATAGGATAGGAAAGCATGCAGAGCTGTACATTAGTATATAGCTCTCGCGGTACTTCGATGTCAAACACCGATCTGTCAGTGCCACTTCAAGTCGAACACACTTTGAAATTTAATTGACAACCTCGCGGCCGCGGGGCCCCAGGCGTCTAGTCCACCTCGGCTTGACTTTAACCACATAACAGTTGTCTTCAAAAAATCTGAGGTCATTCAACCCTAGTAGTGAGTTGATGGTTGATTTCACCGACATTTGTCGGGTTGGTGGTCGTTAATTTCAAACCCTGAACCAAACTAAGATGATCAGTATTAGTGATCTTGAGTAAAACCCCATTACTGCCCCACATACTTGACTATCTGCAGTGAGCAGTTTGGATCATCCAGTTTGTGGTTAAGCAGCTGGACTCCTGATTGTCCTGGGTGATTGTAGCTCAGATCCAGCTCTCTCAGGTGTGAGGGGTTTGAACTCAGAGCTGAAGACAAATAACCACAGCCTTCCTCGGTCACCATACAGCCAGACAACCTACAACACACAGAAACAGTAAACGGGGCAATTTTAAAGATAGTGTGGAACCCTAACCTGTAAATAATTATGACTCAACATGTAAATGACATAAAACTCAGACCTCAGTATCTGCAGCTGACAGTTTTGACTCTTCAGTCCATCAGAGAGCAGCTTCACTCCAGAGTCCTGCAGGTCATTGTTACTCAGATCCAGCTCTCTCAGGACAGAGTCTGAGGATTGTAGAGCTGATGCCACAATTTCACAATGCTGAGCAGTGAGATTACAGCCAGCAAGACTGAAAGACAAAAATTAAATTCTTAAATTCATTCTACAATTGATATTTCAATAGAATCAATGTCTTTTACAAGAATCTTTTAAAGCGATATACTCAAGATGTATCAGTTATTAGTACAACAACAGAAACAGACTCTTTACTGTAAGAAATGATTAGTCTCTCACAGAGCTTTTCTGCAGTTGATCACAGCTGGTATCAGTCTTCTTCTCCCCTCATTTGTTGTATTGTAGTTCATGGGCTCCAGCTCATCCAGCGGCTCCTCTAACATCTGAAGCATGTAGGCGATTGCTGAGCAGTGAGCAGGAGAGAGTTTCTTCTCTGAGTGTTTGTCTGATTTCACAAAGTCCTGAATCTCTCTGGACAGAGTCTTATCTTTCACTTCCAGCAGACAGAGGAACAGATTGATGGATCTTTCAGTGGAGAGTCCATGTCCATCTTTGATCTTCTCTTTAATGTACTGTGTGGTTCTCCTGATGCTCTCTGAGCTGTTCTCTGTGTGTGTCAGTAGATGTTGTAAGAGTCTCTGATTGGACTCCAGAGAGACACCCAGCAGGAACCGCAGGAACAGATCCAGCTGTCCATTCTCATTCTCAACGGCTTTATCAACTACTCTTTCATGGAGTTTATGCAGTGAATCAAAACATACTTCTGTAGTGCTGCAAATATGGTAACAGAACACATAGAAAGCAGCAAGAAACTCCTGAACGCTCAGATGGATGAAGCTGTAGACTTTCCTCTGATGAATCACAGATTCCTCCTTAAAGATCTCAGTGCAAATCCCAGAATACACTGAGGCGTCAGTGACATCTATGCGGCTCTCAATCAGGTCCTCCTCATAGAACATCACATTGCCCTTCATCAGCTGTTTGAAAGCCACTTCAGCAAGTTTCACAATCACTTCTCTGTTGGACTGCAGGATTTTCTCTGGATCGGTCTCTTCATACTTCTGATTCCTCATGTTGATCTGAATCAGCAGGAAGTGGATGTACATTTCAGTCAGAGTTTGAGGGATTTCTGCACTCAGATCTTCTTCCAGGAGCTTCTGAAGCACAGTGGATGAGATCCAGCAGAAGACGGGGATGTGGCACATGATGTGGAGGCTTCTTGCTCTTCTGATGTGTGAGATGATTCTGCTGGCTTGATCCTCGTCACTGATTCTCTTCCTGAAATATGCCTCCTTCTGAGTCTCAGTGAATCCCTGAATTTCTGTCAGACGGTTGATGTATTTGGAGGGGATCTGATTGGCTGCTGCTGGTCTGGAGGTGATCCAGATGAGAGCAGAGGGAAGCAGCTCTCCTTTCATGAGCTTTGACATCAACACACCCACTGATGAAGTCTCAGTCACATCACAAACTTTCTGATCATCTGCAAACATCAGTGTGATTCTGCTTTCATCCAGACCATCAAAGATGAACACAACTTTACACTCTTCATAAATCTTTGAGTCCAGATCTTGAAGTTCAGGATGAAAGTCCAGCAGAAGTCTTTGAAGACTGTACTGATGATCTCGGATCAAGTTCAGCTCTCGAAATGGAAGCACAAACATGAAATCTACATCCTGATTGGCTTTTCCCTCGGCCCAGTCCAGAATGAACTTCTGCACAGAGACGGTTTTTCCGATTCCAGCGATGCCTTTAGTAAGAACAGTCTTGATCTGGTCTTTCTCCTCACATCCTGGTTCAGCTGAGGCTTTAAAGATGTCATTGCAGTAGATTATAGTGTCTTGTGAGTGTTGTGTTCTGGCTGTTTTCTCCATCTGTAAAACCTCATGTTCTTCATTCACTCCTTCACTCTCTCCCTCTATGATGTAGAGCTGTGTGTAGATCCTGTTCAGGAGAGTTTTATTCTCTTGGAATTTGATTCCCTCAAACAGTCTCTCATACTTGATCTTCATGCTGGTTTTGTGCTGGTCTTTGACTCTCTGCAGATCACCAGTCTCCAATGTTTGTGTCTGCAGGACTGTTTCATTTTTGTCCTGCCTGATGTGGGCCCGGTAGTGGGATGTAGAGGAAGGTACAGATCTGATCAGCCCATAAAAAAAGAAAAGCGCATTAAAAATAACAATGACAGTGGTTACAGGGACAGTTGGAGACCATGAGAAATCTGCACTCGTGCAGTGCATATCGAGGGGTGAGAACCAGAAGGGCGTAAGTGACATTTTGGGCGAAATGTTCTTCGAAATATATATCAAATGAAAGCTCTTGATGAGCTCTTTCTACTGCCAAAAGGACACAAGTGAATTCTAAATAATTTTGGATTTATTCATTAGAAACCAAAAGACTTAACACTGAACATACTAAACCAGTTGGTGCCAAAAGGGCGTAACTGCACTTACGCCCCTTTGGCACTGAGAAATGTATTGTGGCTAAAGCCTGTGGATACCACTTGAGTCAAAATGGCTGACACCACATGTAAGCCAGGTAGGTCAACCATGGGAAGAAAACAGTTTTTTACTGCAGAAGATGTAATATTAATCTTATTTTGTGACAAAGAGCTGGATGATGAGGGAGAAAATGAAATATCCAGAATTCATTGTCAGTGAGGTGTAGCTCGCTAGTGGGTGGTAACCAATAACTTACATTCTGATGGTATGTCCCTAGTGAAAAATAAATATACTAAAATGTATTTGAAATACATTTATTTCATGCTAAGTGGAATGTAATACTACAAATACATTTACATATTTATGTACTTAATAAAAATACCCTGCAATGGTACTTTTAGTACACTAATCTGGTATACTTAAAGGGTAACTAAACCCTAAAACAACTTTTTTGAGTTAATGATCTGTAAGACTGTCTTTATTAGTGCTGTGCATTGATTCGAGTAAATGTTTTGACATTTGGTTATAAAGTGTTTTAATTCTACAATATATGGTGTAAAACCGTCTGAGTGCTGCCCTCTTCAGATTGAACGGTGGCTACTGCAGTTGAAATTTCCTATTGGACGTTGCATACCCCTGTGACGTATGATGGCACTTACTAACCACGCCCCTGCACGAACTCACAATGCTGCTGCACAAGCTCCGCTCGTACTATGGCAAGCCGTTTTAGCATATAAAACTGTGTTTTGACTATCCATAAATATAATTTCAGATAGTCACAATTGTAATTCGGATAGTCATAATTATAATTCGACTAGTCACAATGACAATTAGAGATATCTGCAATTGTAATTGCACTAGTAAGAAATCGAATTAGAGATATCTCTAAATACTTTATGACTAGTCAAAACTCAATTTAAGATATCTGTAATGACTTTAGAGATATCTTCAATAGCGCGTCATACATCCGCAAATGTAATTAGAGATATCTCTAATTCAATTTCGACTAGTCACAATTATAGTTTAAGATATCTGAATTACAATTGCTCCTAGTCGAATTGTCATTGTGTGACGTCAGAATAAATTTACTCAGCTCCTCCCCGCCTACTCTGCTGACTGCTAAAAACATAATAAAAGTCTGCTTTTGTTGTCACGGAGAGATAAGATACTGGATGAAGTGCTTCATGGATTATTAAATAAATCTGGATGCAGCCTTATGTGGTAAAAGGTCTCCAGTGAGCATGTATGTATAGCGCTGTGATTTTAAATGTTGCAAAACGGACCAAATGCAGTGTAATGTTCAATAAAGGCAGAAAACTGCAAACTGCTCGTCTGAATTCGTTCACGGAGTGTCTATTTACACTAAGTGCAAATAGCCCGCCTTGTTACAGTGTCCAGCCACCAACGTGTGATTGCGATAGTCAACACTGCAAAACGATGTTTTATCCGTATCAGGTTCAGTGGAGTAGCGGTTATGTTGTGTCCTTTTTGACGCGATCGACCCGAGTTCGTGTCCGCCTTTTGCCGAACATTTTCTCTACCTTTTCAAATCTCATATCGTTTCAGAAAGGCATTTCTTTTCAATAAAAATTAAGGAAATAATTCAAAAGTTGAAAAGAAATATTGGGTAGGGTTATAGGTGTAAGGAGGGCTTTGTTGTCCCAAGGTGGCATCCATTTAAAAATTTGAATTCTAATTATAATTTACATTCAATACGTTATTATTGCCTACTGTTTTATAATGTACTACAATACTGAGGTGCAGATAACTGCCACTATTTCAAATAAGTAGTAGAAATAGCAGAAAATCTTGCTATTTTAACATAGTGTACATATAATCTATAGCTATTTGCACTTAGTGTAAATAGAATCTAATTACTATTTACATTGGCGCTGATCACTGAACACAGCAGAATATCATCATCATGGATCTCTTGCTATAATACAATACAATACTCCCACCTTGTGGGCTATTTCCTATGGAAGCTCGTTTCCGCCACTAACTAACTAACTAAATAAATAAATAAATAGCAACTTTTTATCTCACAATTATAAAATTTATAACTCGCATTGTTTATATCTCGAAATTCTGAGAAAAAAAGTCAGAATGAATGGTAAGATAAAAATCTGCAAATTACCTTTATTTTTCATTCCATGGTGGAAACAAGCTGCCATATGACACAAGTGAACCTGAATTCATACACAATGTAATGTAACATACTAATAAATGTCATCAATGCCATATAAACTTTTATTAAATTGTAATCTTTTTTAAAATCAGCCTTCACCTTTTTTGACTGCATCTGATTATGAGGGATTGTTCTTGTCCGTAATGCATTTATTTGTACTATTTTTCATGGTTTTTTTTTTTTTTTGTATAATTCCATTATTTTTCATTATGTCTAAATAATAAATAAATTCAGACGAGCAGTTTGTGGTTTTCTGCCTTTATTGAACATTACACAGAATTTGGTCCGTTTTGCAGCGAAACAAGCTGCCATAATGACACCAGTGAACCTGAGTTCATACACAAAGTAACGTATGTCATCAATTTCAGTTAAACTTTTATTAAATCAGCCTTCACCTTTCTTGACTGCATCTGATTTACTACTACTATTTTTTTTTTTGTATAATTCCATTGTTTTTCATTATGTCTAAATATATAATATATAAATGGCAGTGGCTATTTGCACTAAGTGTAAATAGCTATAGATTCTATATACACTATGTTAAAATAGCAAGATTTTCTGCTATTTCTACTACTTATTTCAAATAGTGGCAATTATCTGCACCTCAGTATTGTAGTACATTATAAAACAGTAGGCAATAATAACGTATTGAGTGTGATTTATAATTTTAATTCAAATTTTTAAATGGATGCCACCTTATTAGGACAATAAAGTCCTCCCTACACGTACCCTAACCCTACCCATTTTTCTTTTAAACTTTTGTATTATGTCCTTAATTTTTATTGAAAAGAATTGCCTTTCCGAAACGATATGAGATTTGAAAAGGGAGAAAAACAGTTCGCAAAAGGCGGTCGCGAACTCGGGTCGATCGCGTCAAAATGCATATGCTGTAACCACTACTCCACTACCACCGATATTGTTGTGGCTAGGGCTGCACGATATATCGTTTCAGCATCGATATCGCGATGTGCGCATCCGCGATAGTCACATCGCAGGATGTGCGATGTTTAGTAGGCCTGATCGTTATATTTATACTGGTCGTTTTCTTTGCTCACACACAGACACCGTGTCTACTCCGGACACGACAGCTGCACAGAGATACCCATTTTTAAATAAATTTAGTAGCAGAGCTACTGCAAGCGATTTTCAGTGCTGGAAATCCATTTATCCTTTGTTGAAACTTCCGCGTCGTCGAGGAGAGCACATCACGGATGTTTAGCAACGGCAGGCGCCAGGAAAGCGCAAGCTCCCGAGCGCTTTGGAAAGGAGGAGGAAGTGGCGCGGCGGGAGTTTTCCACGCGTTTGCAGATGCACCATGTGAACGGCCCCAAAGTCTTTCTACACTGGATGCGACAAAGCGACCGTTGCCGATCGTGTCAACTTTGTGTCAGTACGTCATAAATAGAGCGAGGCATATCAGTTTACTGGCGGGGATTCGTCGTGTCGTGCCGCATCCAGTGTAGTACGACACATATGCGCGAAACCGTGTCAAAATGCATCTCTCCAAGTATCCTTGTAAAAAAAAAAAAACAGTTGCTTATGTCTTAGGTAAACAATTGAGAAAGAAAGAGGATAACAATAACAGCAGTTTAATGTCTCTGTTGCTTTCTGTGTCATAATCAAACAACAAAACAGAGAAAAATCACTTTTGTAGCTTTAACACAGATTTATTAGATTTAATTTATACAATGAAGACTGTGTTATGCAGTGTTATTTTACATTTTATTATTAAATTTCTGCACCTGAATACTGTTGGACTTGCCTTAAAAATACAAAGCACTGTTTATTTCATTTGTATCTTCGTTCTATTATATTTATCTATGCTTGTAAATTGTTTATTTCCTATGCTGATTTACTCACCTACAAAATCAATATTTTTTTTTTCTCTCCAAATAGAGCTATTCAAGTCATTTGGTGATTTTTTTTTTCATATCGCAATATATATCGCAGAAAAACAAAATATCGCAATGTGAGTTTTTTCCAATATCGTGCAGCCCTAGTTGTGGCGTCGTTTTGCATTGTTGACAATCCCAAGCACACGTTGGTGGGCGGCTAGTGTAAATAGTCTCTGCCAACAAGGCGAACTATTTGCACTTAGTGTACATAGACACTCCGATTCTTTTAACATTATATCAAATGTTGCGGCGGCTGACACGAGGCTTATACATGTGTTCGTTTGGAAAGGCTAACAAAATTTAATCCACAGCACACACATCTCAACATTACCATATAAAACAGGACAAAAGCCTATTTAAGTCCTCTCTGTATAGCCTACCACTTTTACACATGCTCTAGCAACATTTTTATTTCCATACTTTTCAATTACTTCTGTATAAATCACTTTAAAATCACCCAGAGACGCAGGACTTTTATTATACAACTCTTAGACAAAACAGCAGATGACAACAGTTCCCAAGCTACGATTGGTTAAATAAAATGTTTAAGGTGGGGCTCAGCAAAAGTGTATTTGCACGCACATTGTAGATATCTCTAAAGGAATTTTGACTAGTCAGATTGTTAATTGCAGATATCTGCATTGCAATTTCGCCTAGTCACAAAGCTTAATGCAGATATCTGAAAGTGAAAAAAAGTGAAAGTGAAAGTTGTGACGTATTGTCAAGTATGGTGACCCATACTCGAAATTGGTGCTCTGCATTTAACCCATCAGTGCACACACACAGCAGTGAATAGTGAACAAACGCGCACACACACACCGTGAACACACAATTGGGGGTTCGGTGCCTTGCTCAAGGGCACCTTAGTCATGGTATCGAAGGCAGAGAGAGTGCTGTTCATTCACAATCCCCACCTTCAATTCCTGCCGGTGCGAGAATCGAACCGGCAACCTTCAGGTTACTAGCCCAACTATCTAACCATTAGGCCACGACTTCCCCAAATAAGTTCTCCAAATAAGTTCTTCCTAGTCACAAATCTGATTGAGATATCCGTAATTGAATTGCAGATATCTTTAAATGGGTTTCGACTAGTCGTAATTCCAATTGAAGATATCTTTAAATATGATTTGCCTAGTCAAAATTCCAATTCAAGATATCTACAATTGTAATTTGACTAGTCATAAATGAATTGCAGATATCTTCAAATGTATTTCGGATATCTTTAAAAATTTTGAATTAGAGATATCTCTAATTGTATTTTGACTAGTCGAATCATATTTAAAGATATCTCGAATTGGGATTACGACTAGTCAAAACTCATTTGAAGATATCTTGAATTGGAATTACGACTAGTCAAAACTCATTTGAAGATATCTGGAAATATTTTTCAATGGAAGTCAATGGAAGATTATGACTAGTCGTAATTGCATTGTAGATATCTGGAATGTGTATTATGACTAGTCATAATTGCAATATAGATATCTGGAATTACAATTGTGACTATCCAAAATTATATTTATGGATAGTCAAAAAAATGTTTTAAATGCTAATTCGGCTTGCCATACTCGTCCCCTCTGTCTCCGCTGGGCTCTGCTTACCCTTTAAAGTCTGCTAAATTGGAACAATTTTAAATGTTGTGCTTAATGCACTATAATTGTGCTGAAGTAGTCCTGAAGTCTAAATAAAAATATACTGAAGTATATTTGATTGTGCTAAAGTGGAATTATTGCAAGTATACCTCAGGTACACTTTAACCTGTTAACCCGCACCTGGACGCCAGCGCACTGAACGCTCTTTGTTTGCACGTCAATGTTTACGAATAGATTAAATGAAACCAGTCAAAATTAATCTTGACAAACTATATATCACTATAAAGGTCTAAGCCCCAAGTATCGACGATAGATCGCTGTTTTTCAATGGAAAGCTTATAAGGAATGTATTTTCTAAATTTGTGTAAGCAGTACACATCAAAATATGCATAATATTTTAAAAACGCAGTACATACCAGATTCGTCGTAATAACGAGTCACAAACGCATCCACTGCTGAAATCCCGGTTTAGTTTGAAAGGTAAGGATCCACTGAACAACATCCCATAGAGCACTTTTAGTCCAACGAAACAATAAGGTTGTAATATAGATGGTAATTCCTTGTTTACGTCTCATTTCTTCGAGGAGAGTTATTGTTTGTATCCGTTATGGAACAAATTACGCTCAAAAAACAGCGTCTTGATAGTAAAAAGCAACATGGTTTTGTAGCACGCAGTGTCACAAACAGAATGAGACCATCCACTAAAAAAAAAGTTTATTTGAATCTGGCGCTCTCTCGTGATGGCTCGTGACGCAAGCTGTGACGCACCTGTCATCTGATGGGGGCGTAACTTAGCGATCGGCTTTTTGCACAAATAATTCTCTTTTTTTATTTAGTTATTTATTTATTTATTTATTTATTTATTTATTTTTTACATTTTTCATTTATGTGTGTGTGTTTAGTGGGGAATGTGGCTATGTCTGTATAATTACCATCTGTATTACTGATAATCAGCGTGTGATTACTGGCTGAATGACAGCTATCAGTGTGAATGCCGTCTATGAACGACCATTAGGATGTGATTATTGACTATGGGCGGTGTTCTGTCGATTTGTGCTACCCTGTCAGATTTTGCTACCTCTCATTAAAACAGTAGGTAGTACAGTTTGACAACGAAAAATGCTGCCTGTCAAATTATGATTTACCCTTACAGTAATGCAAATGCAGTAATTATGTGTTATATTCGCGGCTGTGGCTAGAAGGGATACAGCTAACAGAAACCAACAATAAATAATTTTTTTCTACCTATTAGATTGTGTTTTATTAACATCTACACCTACCCCAACCCTAACCTTACCTATACAGTAATGCAGATACATTAAATATTGTTGTTCAGCGTGAGAAAAAGGATGCAATATTGATGTGCGCATGCGCAATAAGCCCTGGTAGGAAAATCTGACGGGTAGGATAAAATGTCAGGACACCGGCAATCTGTATGATTACCATCTGTATGAACGCACATTAACTTGTGAATTCTGACTGTATGAGCAGCAATCTGTGTAAATGCTGTATGTCTGCTAATCAGAGTATGTACTTGACATACAAAGCTATTTTTTTCTTCTTCTTCTTTTTCTTTTTATTACTCAAAAATTGTGGGGACTAAAAATAGTCTCAGAAAAATGAAAATGATTGCAGGAACCTCATTTGTCATGGTATCTTCTTCAAATTTGAAATATAAACTTATGAGACGTGACTTTCAGCCCATTACTTTTCTGGATTGCTCCAGGACTTATTTCATGTATTTGCATATGAAATAAATCAACAACAACAAAAAAAAACATTCAGTGTGGTATAATTCTTTTCAAGGCACTTCAGTGTCTATAACTTTTTATCTTTTTGAGCATTATCAACTCTGGATGATGGATAGTAAAGCCTAAAGGGTCTTCTTTTCAAAGACACCAAAATTGTCTGTGTAGCACACTGTTGTCAAGAACTGTTAACATTTTAAGTTATGAAGGTCATTTTCAGCTGTGGGTCCCAAAATGGGGGGTGCAGGTTAACAGGTTAAATATTTTGAATTTAAAGACCATCAAAAATAGTGAAATTAAAACACATTTTAGGCTTAAAATTGAGAAATGTGCATAGTGCACAAGTAGTAGTCCAAATAAAGTTTAATTATAATTTTTATATCAGTAAGTCTTGAGCAATATGTCAGTAAATATATTAATAGAGTTGAACTAGAGACAGAATGCAGAGAAGGGACAGACAGACATAGACAAAGGATATGACTGGGGAAAGGATACAAGAAATGCAGTGAGTAAAACGTTATGCAGATGTCCACCTGGGATCACTGCTGTGAAAAAGAAAGACTCACTCAGCACAAATGGCAGTATCACACATTCTTATGTGGACACCAAGCTTTACAAGTCAGCCAGTCAGAGCAGGCTACTATTTCATGTACAATTCACAATTCCATCTGAAACGTTCTTTATGACACACATTCATACTAGTTCAAATCTATAAAATCAACATTTTATTTACTTTATTTATTGTCTATTTACTGACATATCACTTGATACTTGCTGATATAAAAAAATAGAATTAAACTTTATTTGGAGTACTACTTATGCACAATGCAAATTTCTCAATATTAAACCTAAAATGTGTTTTAATGTCACTATTGATGAGGACTGTATGATCTTTTAACACTATTGGCCTTTAAATGCTATAAAAGTGCTATATCGGTCTTTAAATGCTAAATGATATTTAAATTGTACCTGAAGTGTACTTGCAATAATTTCACTTTTAGCACAATCGAATATACTTCAGTATCTCTTTAGTTAAACTTCAGCATTACTATCTTACAATTAAAGTGCATTAAGTACAAAATTAGTTGTTCCAATTTAGCAAACTTTAAGTATACCAGTTTAGTGATATGTAAATAATATGTAAATGTATTTATAGTATAGCATGAAATAAATGTATTTCAAATACATTTTTGTATATTTGTTTTTCAAGGCCTATGTAAAGGCTTTTCAATCAACCATTTGACCAAATTGTTAAGTCCCTGAGATTACTATTTCAATAAAATTAATCACATTCAATTAACTAATTTGATGTAAGGGCTTTTATATGTGATATTTTATTTTTATCACAATGGATTGTTATTTCTTTTAAATTCATTAATGTAATTTTTTGTTCATATTGTCAGCAGATACACCCATGTTTTTATGCACCAAATTTAATAAAATATTGGTGTCAAAAAGGCATAAGTGACTTTTTTTAAATTAAATTTAAAAAAAAAAAAAAAGTTTTTTTTTTTTTGTTTTGTTTTTTTTTTCTGAATAAATGTCAAAATAGTGTTCAATAAGTATACTGTTATCCATGTGTGTACACACTTTTATTATAAAAGATTGAATCAGTACACAAAATCAGATCAAACTATGGTCAGTTTTTGTTTTGGCCCTCCTGTAAAGTTGGTGAAATGTCACTTGCGCCCTTCTAGTTCTCAGCCCTCGATATGTTGCATATTTTGTATGGTTTATTAAATCTGAGATGCACTACAGTAAATTACTAAGTAAATGTTCATACTAACAGAGGTCTAAAAGTCACTGATCCATCACTGAATCTGAGGGGTTTATCCATGGATCTGCTACTCTTCAATGACACACTGCTGGGTTTTGGAGATACTGAACTCTGTCTCTTCTTCCTGCTGATACTGGCAAAAGACAAACAAAACAGCATTTTAGACATGCTTGAAAAAGTCATTTAAACACAATTACATCATTACAAAGATTACAAAGACTTTCATTAATCTTTGAAACACAAACCAATATATTTTTAATGAAACCTGGATAATTTCTGTCCCTCCATTCAAAGTCCACATCGCCAAAACTTTGAAGATTCAAAAGGGTCTGCCAAAAGCCTAAATTAAATCTGTTCATCACTTAACCTGATAACCTGCTCCAGGACGCCGGCACACTAAACACTCTTTGTTTGCACGTGTCATTGTTTATGAATAGCTTAAATGAAATGGGACAAAATTAATCTTGACAAACTATATATCATTCTGAAGGTCTAAGCCTCAAGCATCGACGATAGATCGCTTTTCTTCAACGGAAATCTTATAAGGAATGTATTTGCTAGATTTGTGTAAGCAGTACACATCAAAACATGCATAATAAAAACGCAGTATGTACCAGATTCATCGTAATAACGAGTCACAAATGCATTCACTGCTGAAATCCCAGTTTAGTCAGAAAGGCAAGGGTCCATGGAACAGCATCCCATACATCACTTTTAGTCCAATGAAACAATAACGTTGTAATTTGGATGGTTATTCCTTTGTTTACGTCTCATTTCTTCAGGGAGAGTTATTGTTTGTGTCCGTTATGGAATAAATTACGCTCAAAAACAGTGTCGGTGGTAAAAACAACATGGTTTTGTAGCACGCAGTGTCACAAACAGAATGAGACCATCCACTAAAAAAAGTCACAGATACGCGGAATATTGTTTATTTAAATTCTGGCGCTCTCTCGTGATGGCTCGTGATGCACGCTGTGACGCACCTGTCATCTGATAGGGGCCTAACTTAGCAATCGGCTTTTTGCACAAATAATTCTTTTTTTTCTTCAACATTTTTCATATATGTGTGTGTGTTTTGTGGGAAATATGGCTGTATCTGCATGATTACCATCTGTATGAATGCACATCAGCGTGTGATTACCGACTGTATGACAGCTATCAGTGTGAATGCTGTCAATGATCGACCATTATTGACTACTGTATATGGCCCATCTGTATGATTATCATCTGTATGGACGCACATCCACGTGTGATTACTGACTGTATGACCATCAATCAGTGTGAATATCTGGCAATATCAGTGTATGTCTGGCAATCAGAGTATGTACTTGAGTATGTACTACATACGAAGCTATTTTTTTTTCTCTTTTTTTTTTATTACGTATTATTGTATTTTTCTAGTGCTCAAATAAATCACTTATGTGATGTCTAAGATTCTGTCTATTATTTTATAATTGAAAAACTATGCAGTGGTACTGTATGTATAATGACTAAAATAGTTTGTAGAACTCTTCAATACATTTGGTGGTTATTTTTCCTCAAACGGGGGATTTGAGGGAACTAGACATAGTCTCAGAAAAATGGTTGCAGGAATCTCATTTTTCATGGTATCTTCTTCAAATTTGAAATATAAACTCATGAGACATGTGACTTTCAACCAATTACTTTTTTGGATTGCTCCAGGACTGATTTCATGTATTTGTATATGAAAAAAAAAAAAAAAAAACATTCAGTGTGGTAAAACATTTTTCAAGGCACCTCAGTGTCTATAACTTTTTATCTTTTTGAGTATTATCGACTCTGGATGATGGATAGTAAAGCCTAAAGTGTCTTCTTTCCAAAGATACCTAAATTGTGTGTAGCACACTGTTGTCAGGAACTCTTACCATTTTAATTCAAGTAGGTCATTTTCAGCTGTGAGTCCCAAAATGGGGGGAGCAGGTTAATAGGTTAATGGGGTCATCGGATGCCCATTTTACACAAGTTGATATGATTCTTTAGGGTCTTAATGAAAAGTCTATAACATACTTTGGTTAAAATTTCTCAATGGTAGTGTAAAAAACACCTTCTTTACCCTGTCAAAATCAACTCTGTTTTCAGCACGCTGATCTAGTCGATGTTGCTTTAAATGCAAGTGAGCTCTGCTGACTCCGCCCCTCTCTTCCGTGGAGTGACGAGCAGACCATAGATATGTGTAGATACCCTATTTGACTGCTCCAGATACGTTGACGTGTCAGCCATCTCGCATTCACCATAATAATCAATGAATATTCAAAGATATACAAGCGTATAACTTGTTGTAGACGCACACAGTCAATGCGCTCAAAGATTCGCAGACCGTGGATGGCTTACGTATCGCAGCCCATAGAAACAGTCGATAATGAGGCATCTAGGTATATATATCTATGGAGCATACTAAACTTCAGCCACGAAACTGGCTAACTAGCACATTATTAGAAAAGACGATTTACAAAGATTCATAAAAACCCTTATACTCAATTTTTCTGTAGATAAAGCTGGATCATGAATGATTCGGGCGAACATAGACGCGTTTATGTAGATCTGGGATCAGCGCATTCACTTCAAAGTGAAAGTAAAATTAATCCTCTGCATCTTCAGTGGCTCATATGTCAGGAGTGAATGACGACTGCTATATTCATTATTACATCCAACAACAAAACACCTCAATCGCTTAATTGGAGACATCTTGTCTTCCCCTGCACCGGAGTCGGTCGGACTGTTTAGAGCTCACTCAGGGCGGGTCTAAGGTAAGACGGTCTTGTCAATCAACTATCGTGGGAAGGACCTGTACAGAATTACGTCATTCTGACAGGAACCTGCAAACACTGATCTCCATGATGGTGGCATCATTTTAACCAATAAAACATAAACATCTGATCCTCTGTAATTCTCAATAACAGCAGGTGTTCATCTCTAACGCACAATCATCATTTAATTAGTCACTTAATTATCTCATTAACTTTAACTTTTTGAGGACTTGAGATTTGACTCGAGAATTGTTTGTGACTTGAAAGGAATGACTTGGTTCCTCCTCTGGTGAAATCAGCTGCTGAGTTCATGGGTGGAATAAACACATGGCAGAACTTTTACTTTCTGACCCCTGGACTATCTACCTCTGCCTGTAATATATCTGCTTGTTTTACACTCTTTGGCAACCAGGTGGTATTGTGAGCAAATGAAGCCTCCAGAAATTAACCCTTTTGTGAACCACTTGGCTGAAAAGCTTCATCTGCCCATCACTACTGCAAGCACTAAATTGGGTGTGTCTGATTAGGGAGACATACAAAATGTGCAGGGCATGGGGTCCTCCAGGACAGGTTTGGGAAGCACTGCTGTAAAGGATCTACTTTTATTTGTATACACACATAATAACAATAAAACTTTGTAATTTTATAAAATAAAGAAAACAAACAGGGTGCACTCTCTGCCTTCTCCGTCTCCGCCTGCTGCTTTAAGAAATGCGTCACTAAAATCAACTGTAACTCAGCAAATACTCAGCACACAGACATAGGAGTTATATGTATAGAAA
Source organism: Spinibarbus caldwelli (assembly GCA_039654775.1). Lineage (NCBI taxonomy): Eukaryota > Metazoa > Chordata > Actinopteri > Cypriniformes > Cyprinidae > Spinibarbus > Spinibarbus caldwelli. Next base: position 40,664,573 of record CM077224.1, on the reverse strand, counting down.
GCCTGAGGTGTCTACTTTTAAATTAAGTATCATCATGTCTACTTGTGTCTACTTTTAAATTCATATTGAAAACAAATATTCTGTGATAAGGTAATCAGTATAAAACCAACATGATGTTCAATCTTTCCCGTCTAACTCATTATCTGTAATGCAATCCTGCACCCTCGCGGCTCACATATGTAAATATCCACGTGAGACCCGCACGCATGGAAACGCCCAACATAAACAAAGCGTGAGGAGATCGTTCATCGCAGCTACTGTTCGTTTCTGGAAGACGAAGGCTGGATTTCCCTCAAAAGAAGAACAAGAGTTCATCCATTAGAGGAGATCAATCTGATGAGTAAGTAATATTTCTTTTTTGCATTAGTGTTATTGTGACATAAACTTGAACACATTACTAGTTGGGTTTTTCCCAAACTACAACATGATGAATGCTAAGCATCTAAGAATGTTTAGACCACATTTATTATTAATACTCTGCTCACAAATAGATTTTAATAGGGTGCTAAACAATAATAATTAGTTTCTCAGTTATAAAGAGTTTCTCAGGTTTTAACTATGGCACTCATAGACATGAAGAATCAGCATGTGAATCTCAGCAATGGTGACACAATATTTTGATAAACAAGGCAGTAAAAAGTCACAACAAAAATAAAAGCAAATAGTAAGAATAAAGAAAGTACTAAGACAATGCAGTGGCATAATTTATTCATGTCGTAATGCATGCTGGGAGCCATGGATGAGTTATGATTGGTGCACCCAGAATGCACTGCAGCATGAATCTGTCTGATGATCCTCACCATTGTTGAGATTCATATGCTGATTCTTGATGTCTACAGATGTTCTAAACTGGTGTGCAAAGTGTTCGAAGTATTTCTTATTATATTAAAATGCAGAAATGATCAATGACAAACTAAATTATACATTATCACTGATGACATCAGTGAATCAGGTCATACATGGCAGCTATATCATCACCAAAAAATCTGCCAATATAATTTGATTAATTTTCTTGCCATAACAAATGGGTTTCATAGACACAGCTACAGCAACCAGAGAAAAACTAATGTTAAAAAGTCAAGGGTCAAGAGCCCAACTAAAGCAATCGCTTATCTTAAAAAGTCAAGGGTCAAGAGCCCAACTAAAGCAATCGCTTATCTCCACAACGGTGACTTCAAATTTTATTATGTTCAATAAACATTAATCTCTAGTCACAAACAGAATGAGACCATCCACTAAAAAAAAAAAGTCAAAGACAGGCGGAATATTGTTTATTTGAATTCTGGTGCTCTCTCGTGACGGCTCGTGACGCAAGCTGTGACGCACCTGTCATCTGATGGGGGCGTAACTTAGCGATCGGCTTTTTGCACAAATAATTCTCTTTTTTTTTTTTCTTTTCAATATTTTTCATATATGTGTGCATGTTTTGTGGGGAATGTGGCTGTATCTGTAAGATTACCATCTATATGATTGATAATCAGCGTGTGATTACTGCTGAATGACAGCTATCAGTGTGAATGCGGTCTATGAATGACCATTAGTGTTATTATTGACTATATGTCCGGCTATTTGTATGATTACCATCTGTTTGCACGCACATCAGTGTGTGAATTCTGACTGTATCACCAGCAATCAGTGTGAATGCTGTATGTCTGCTAATCAGAGTATGTACTTGACATACAAAGCTAATTTTTTTTTTTCTTTTTATTACTCAGAAATTATTCTTATTGTATTTTCTAGTGCTCAAATAAATCACTTATACAATATCTAAGATTCTGTCGTGCCGGAATACCATACCTCATGAAGCATTCCCTAAGCAGCACCTTGGCAGTGGTGTCTGCTTTTTGATCTCTTCTAGGGAAGGCCTGAGTAAACTTTGTGAAGATGTCAGTGATTACCAGAACATTTTCCCGACCATTGGACGCGGGTTCCAGCACTGAAAAATCTACAGCGATTACCTCAAGAGGTCTAGAAGCCAAGAACGATTTCATGGGGGGGGTGGACCCTAGGTTGTGGCAGCTTAGTCATCACACAGCGCTGAAAATCTTTTATCCACTTGTCCACATCATTGTGCATCCCAATCCAAAAGCACCTGCGCCTCAGCAAGTGAAGGGTACGCTCGACACCTTGGTGTCCCATAGAATTGTGCACATACTCCAGAGCAGGCTTCTTCAAACTGAGAGGTAACAAGAGCTGATAACATTCCCCATGCCTGACATCCTCAAAGACACGGTACAGTAGCCCCTGACGCTCCCTGATGCTTTTCCAGTGTTTCAGCATTGACCGGACAGGTTTTGGCAGAACTTTTAGCTGCTTTCCATGAGGCCTTCTCTTTTGATGCCAGAATTTCCTGAATCCACTAATCACCAAGTCTTGCTGTTGGAAGGCAATTAATTCATCAGCTGAGTAACCTGGAAAGGTGGAGGTATTTCTCTGACCTACTCCATTACTATTATGAGAGTTGAACACCACAGCTCGCATTTGCCTTATTTTACAGCTGTTCATCCTAGCAGCCACAAGTGCCACATCCAGGTCGATACCACGGTGAATCTTACCACAGACTGACACACACCCATCATACTCGACATCCTCTGAGGTTGGCTCAGGCTCCCCTGCAAAAGGGTGTCTAGATAGTGTGTCAGCTACTGTGCTTCGATGACCCGGACGATACTGAACATCAAAATCAAAGACGGACAACTGTGAAATCCATCTTTGTTCAATCGCTCCAAACTTTGCTGTCTTCAAGTTATCACAGTAAATCTGGACCCCAACAAATACCCCAGAAACTTTTCAACAACTGCCCACTTGAGAGCAAGGAGCTCGAGTTTCATACTGCTATAATTTCTATAATTTTTTTCTGCATCCTTCAGCCGTCTACTTGCAAAGGCAATAACACGTTTTACATCTCCCTGTTGCTGATATAAAACGGCACCCAATCCCTGACTGCTCGCATCTGTCTCCACAATAAAGGGTTTTGAATAGTCAGCCACCCCTAAGATAGGTGCACTAGTCAGCTTATCTTTGAGAGTGTCAAAAGCGATTTGACATTTTTCAGTCCACAGACTCCCCAAAAGGACATGAGTCCGGCCAGAGCTTTCAGTAGTCAGACACGAATTTACCACATCATGAAGTGGGCCAGCTAACCTGGAAAACCCCTAAATGAACCGTCTATAGTAACTACAGAGCCCAAGAAATGATCTCAATTCCCTTAGTGTAGACGGGACTGGCCACTGTTTTATAATTGCCACTTTCTGAGGGTCTGTGCCAATCCCATCAGCAGAAATTCGATGTCCCAAGAACACAACCGCTGACTGAAGAAAGTGACATTTGTCTAACTTGACCTTGAGACCAGTGTCCTGCAGCCTCCTCAGCACAGTTTCCAGCCTTACCAAGTGCTCCTGGAATATTGATGAATACACCAGGATATCATGAGGTACACTAACAGAATCTGGAAAACGAGATCATTCATGGTGGCCTGCATCAGCCTCTGGAAGGTTGCAGGTCCATTGCAGACCCCGAACGGCATCCGCAAAAAATTCATAGAGGCCAAAAGAGGTCGAGAAAGCAGTCTTGTGTCTGTCTCCTTCCGCCACCGCCACCTGATGATAGCCGCTTGCTAAATCAATTGTTTAGAAGTAATGAGCCCCCTGCAGGGCATCAAAGCTCTCGTCGCTCCACGGTAAGGGAAAGGCGTCTTTCTTTGTTTTCTGATTTATTTTACGGTAATCTATACATAGCCTGATACTGCCATCTGCCTTATGTACCAGTACGATTGGTGAAGCGTAGGCACTGTTACTCTCTTGTATGACTCCCTTCTGTACCAACCGTGAGATGTGATCCTTTACTTCTCTATACTGATTAGGAGGAATCCGACGGTAAGGCTGTGTGACAGGCTCATCATCAGTTAGCTGGATTTCATGTGTTATCTTGTCTGTGTAACCTAGGTCTTCATCCTCTAAGGCGAAGATATCAATGTGTTTTTTCAACAATGACCTGAGCTGAGCTTGTTCATCCTCGCTTCCCCCTACATCGATCTTATCCAAGATTTCCTGCACACGGTCTCTGCTTTGCCCGTCCTTCATAGTTAATGTCACCTGTTCAAAGTCAGCTGAAATCCTCTGAAATTTTATTTCATACCGCTGCAGGCTGTCCATGCACTCCACCTTAGACAGGGTGCCCAGCCGGGTCCTGGGTGATAACCACACATCCTCCTGAGAAAAATTCACAATTTTAACAGGTATGCAGGGACAACGTGAGTTAACGAGGGTGGGGATGACTACCAAACCTCCCGGTAAGGGAGTACTGAGAGGCTCTAACCAGAGGTGGGACTTTCAAGTCACAGGCAAGTCTTCAAGTCATATCCCAAGTCCTCAAAGAGTTAAAGTTAATGAGATAATTAAGTGACTAATTAAATGATGATTGTGCATTAGTGATGAACACCTGCTGTTACTGAAAATTACATGCACGTGATGTTGTGAAGCAGAGAGATCAGTGCTCTGCAGTGAGCAGCTATTAGCTCTTTTTATATGATGAGACAGTCATCATAAGCTAGCATTATTATAATCAAAAAACTTTTTTTTTTTTCATTTATATGTTTACGTATTTCATAATCAATCCTGTGAAACCACAGCATACAAACAAAGTGCTACGCTAATAGCTATAGTGAATGAATTTAAAACCTATGCTATACATATGAAAAATTGGACTCCAGTTCTATTTAGACACACTGACATCAAGAACCAGCATATGAATCTCAACAATGGTGACAATCAACAAAATGCTTCATGCTGCAATGCATGCTGGGTAACAGCATTGTAAAAACTCCCATCATGCTCTGCAGTATGAACATTTATTGTCACCACTGTTGAGGATCGTATGATAAGTGTCCATGTCTAAAAGCCAAAGACAATAAGGTATTTTTTTTAATATTGAAGCATTACAGTGGCATTAGTTTCATAGTACTTTAGTTTTCATTTTGTTTATGTAGTTCAGTAATACCTGATTGCTGGTCAATAAACCAAAAAGAGAGACCACTTCATGACATTCATTCATCATGAATTATAAGCAGAAAGCATAAATTAATCTGCTAATGTTTTCTATAAAACAATATTGCAACTACTCAAAAGCAAATTATTTTGAATTTTAAAAGGGTCAAGAGACCAACTAAAGCAAACCTTGACCACAATTATGGTGGCACTATGCGTGTTTTTTTTTTGTTTTTTTTCAGTTGATTCCATCCAAGGCTGTGGCTGAAGTCAGTTGTAGTTCTTGTGTTTCTCTTTTCTTCAGTGAAGTTGATTGTTAACATCAGGTGTTCATTACTAATGCTCAATCATCATTTAATTAGTCACTTAATTATCTCATTAACTTGAACTCTTTGAGTACTTGGGATATGACTTGAAGACTTGCTTGTGACTTGAAAGTCCCACCTCTGGATTAATCATCTTCTGCTGAGATCTTGAGAGCTTTAATGTCTTTTATTTCAGTTAATTTCATCTAAGGCTGTGGCTAAAGTCAGTTGTAGTTCATGTGATTCTCTTTTCTTCAGTGATTTTGCTTGTTAACAGCAGGTGTTCATCACTAATGCACAATCATCATTTAATTAATCACTTAATTATCTCATTAACTTTAACACTGCTTCAGTGTTACTTTAACACTCTTTTAGAGTTGGACCATATATGCTCCGAGCGGTGTAAATTTAACACTCAGGATTTTACTGTGAATGAATTGCCTATCATATTTAAAATGTTTTACTCGATTTCAAACATTTTAGTCAGGAATTATAGTTTGGGAAAAACCCAACTATGATTTTGTAGTCATATAGCCTAGTAGCCTATGTATGATTTTATAGTAGCCTATGATATGATTTTGTAGCCATAGACCAGTGATGGGCAAAGTTGGCCCTTCCAGGCCACTTTCCTTCAGAGTTTAGCTCCAACCCTAATCAAACACACCTGAACCAGCTAATCAACATCACCGAAGAAAAGAGAAATAAAAGAACTACAACTGACTTCAACCACAGCCTTGGATCAAATCAACTGAAAAAAAAAAAAAAAAAAAAAAAAACTATCCCACCATAATTGTGGTCAGTGTTTGCTTTAGTTGGTCTCTTGACCCTTTTACTAATTTAAAGTAATTTGCAATATTGTTTAACAGAAAACATTTGTGCATTGTTTAATCAAACATCGAAGTTGCAGGTTATCTTATACTATTGGTTCATAACTTATGATGAATGAACATCATGAAGTTGTCTCTCTTTGGTTTATTGAGTGACATTTAGCTGTTACCGCAAAATAAGTAAGCCTATTAAACAAATGCCACCTTAATGCTTTAATACTGTAAAAAAAAACATATATATATACACATGTATTTCAGCTCAGGCTTTTAGACATGAACACTTATCATACAATTCTCAACAGTGGTGACAATATTTTTTCATACTGCAGTGCATGATGGGAGTTTTTGCTATGGTGTTACTCACCATGCATTGCAGCATGAAGCATTTTGTTGACTGTCACCATTGTTGAGATTCATATGTTGGTTCTTGATGTCTGTGTGTTTTTAAACAACACTAGTGCTCAAATTTATATTGCGTAAATTTAAAAGATATTCACTAAAACGTCTCACGGTAGAGCACTGATCTTTCTGCTTTACAACACCACATACATTGCATTGCTACAAAGCATGATCTAACACAGGAAATCAAGGATCAAGGGCCCAGCTAACGCAAACACTGCTTTAGATTAATGAATGTTTAGAATAATTTTTTATCGTGACTTTATGTTAACTAATGAAGCCCTAATGTAAGGTGTGACTGAACAACAAAGAATCAAAACACTTTCAAGCAATGTCTAGGGCATGTTGTAGTCCAGATTAAAATGCAAAAAAGTTTTAAAATAAATAGCCTATTTAGTCTAAATATTAAAGTATTTGGTGCTGTGATGAACACCGCTGCGAATACAAAAATCTGAATGGCTGTTTAAATCATTTAAATACGTTTTAGAAAGTAGCGCGGTTGCTTTGTTTACAGGGTTTCCGGGGTAATACTGCAACTGCTGTTCAGCGCCATCTGCTGTCAGAGAGTGAATGTGTGCTTTCATTCAGCGCGTTCTGCCATGCGCTTCTCATCCATGCTTGTTTACATCCGAGTGTGCATGTGTCTTTGACGCAGCTTCCAGCGGTGTTGTGCATTTAACCAGTTGATGAGAAAAGTATTCTTAAAATGCATTCAAAAAGTTTCTAAAAGCAGTTCATGGAGACGGAGAAGACAGAGAGTGTACCCTGTTTGTTTTCTTTTTTTTCCAAAAGCACAAAGTTTTGTTGTTATTGTGAGTGTACACAAAAAAAGTAGACACTTAACAGTTTCGATTGATGTATAACACTTATTTGTGTGACCAAAATCAACTCCCTGGGTTAAAGCATCTGCCAATTACTAAAATGGCAACTGTCTTACCTGGGGTCAGAGGTCAGTGTTGCATCATTGAAGGCAGAGGGCAAATTCTTCATGGGTCGATCGCAGCTTGATCCAGGAGATGGAGAATGTATTTTAGAGACAGTGTCCTCATCTTCTTTTTCTTCACAAAGACTCATTTTGGATGTAGTGTTCTCCTCCTTTCTTAAAAAGAGTAATGAGAGATTGATTGACCAATCAATTGTCAAAAATTGAAACTGTCAAAAACAAAAAAAGTTAGGAAACAGACAGGAATGCAAACAGAGAAGGCTGTAGCTTCATGAGGGTGTTGAAATAATTTTCATTTTTGGCTGAAATATCCATTTAAGTAGTACACTGCAGTACAGCTATGAATAGGGTGACCATATTTCTCCATGATATCTAAATTAATATATATACATAGTTATTTTTTATATAAAAATAAAGAAGTAAATTGCAAACTATAAGACAAATGCAATAGATACAAATTAAATATTAAATAAACTTGTTTTTATAATACAGTAGGTTTAACCCTTTAACACGTACGATCACACCGGTGTGATCAGTCTTGGCTGGTCCCTGCAGCGTACAATCACACCGGTGTGATTAGAACGATCAGTGCGTCACGTCATCAACTGCTGAATTCAAATCTGCTTTCGTGCTTTGGCATGCGGAGCAAAATCGGACGCGCTGAGCGCTTGTCATATTATCACAAATATTCAGTGTTTTCAACCATATAATGCTTTTTTTAGGTTTCAGACATTTAAATACACATACGTACTAGGAAAACCATACATTTATAGTTTGTAAAATACGCGCTGATGTCTAAGGAAGCAACAACAATGATCCTTACAAATATAATCTGACGACATGTTTTATTGATATCATATATACAGATTGTGTAGGTAACTATAAAGTTTACTTTGCTCTTCTCCCAGTTTACCGGAGACTTACTTTAATGTCTTTTGGGAGGAGAGGATGAATTTAGGTGTATCCCACAGCTCGGATTCAGCACGAACTAACATGGCGGCGCCCATCTCCCGGTGTAGATAAACTAACACGGTCATTATAAAAGTGTTTGAACAACCAAAAACATTTACTTGCACATATTTCAGAATCGGAATATCAGATATTTCATAATATATTGAGTATGTTTGTGAATATTAATAATAAAAAAAAGAAAAATTAAATAAAAGCGATCCATGTGTCATACAGCGCTATTGTGGCTGCGGTGCGTCACATGACAAGCATGACGCGCAGCCATGGAAACAATAAGGCGGTAAGTTCTCAAATAACAGTCGCCTAAAAAACTTACCCTGGGGGCTCAGCTAGAATATTTTAAACTCACGTGTGAAAGGGTTAACATGTATACTTTATTTAACATCTTTTGTTGTTTGATTAACATTAATGAGGCAGACAGGTATTTAATTAATCTGCTGTCCCTTTAAGACCGAATGAATGTAATATACTGACACATATCCGGTTTTTACCAACCTGTTTAAGTTCACTTAAGCCATAATCGACTGTATTTATGTGAGATACTCCACACGATGGACATTTTGACAGTTGTGTGTGTATTTTATAATTAAGGCACAAGGAGAACCGTCAACATGTGAGAACATGCAATGATCACAGTGACATCACACCATTCTCATACGGTGATACAGTGTGAGTAATATGTGAGCTCATTGTGAATTCAAAATGTTGGGGGGGGGGGGGGGGGGGGGGGGGGGGGGGGGGGTGTTTCTTATTTCTGTTAGACATCTACAAAAGCTTATTGAGAATTAACAGAGATTTAGATGATGATGTTTATTGTTTTGTTTGATTTTATCATCGTAGTGAGTAGTGTTTGCCTTAGTTGGGCTCTTGACCCTTGATTTTATAATGTTATATTTTTTGGTTGCTGTTACTGTGTTTGAAGGTACCCTTGTTATGGCAAAACAAACCAAAAAGAGACTGCAACCAGGTGATACTGATTTGTTATTGATAATAACGGTGCAATCCTCACCTAGATTCAGTATGCACTCTTTGTGAGAAGTTTTTAATCTAAAGTTTTTAACTATAGTAGCTTTGTGATTATACAGTATAGAATCCAGCAGTGTAATAATCATTCCTGAAGAATTTTAAAAGCATGATAAGACACAAGCATTTTGAACAACTGTGTCGTTTAAACAAAAATAGAGACATCAAGATTCAGTGTATGAATCTCAACAATGGTGACAATCAAAAGCTTCATACTGCACTGCATGCTGGGTAACTAGTCTCTGTGCAGTGAGTGCACTTTGACCTCACATTAGTATGAGCACACAGTGAGGGCGCTGCACTGTAAAACCCGACAAGTCACGGTAACTCAAACCGTTTGAGTAAACCAATTGCCTTAAAAACCCAAGTTAGATTAACTCAAACCGTTTGAGCAAACTGATTGCCTTAAACCATTTAAGTTTTTAAAACTAACAATTATGAACTTATTTCAGTTGAGTTCACTAAAATAAGATATACATTGCAATTAAGTAATTAAGTGATTAATTGAGTGATAATTGTGCATTAGTGATGAACACCTGCTGTTAGTGATGGGCAGATGAAGCCTCATGAAGCCTCATGAAGCTTTTCAGCTTTTCAGCCAAGTGGTTCACAAAAGGGTTAATTTCTGGAGGCTTCATTTGCTCACAATACCACCTGGTGGCCAAAGAGTGTAAAACAAGCAGATATATTACAGACAGAGGTGTAAAGTCCAGGGGTCAGAAAGTAAAAGTCCTGCCATGTTTATTCCACCCATAACCTCAGCAGCTGATTTCACCAGAGGAGGAACCAAGTCATTCCTTTCAAGTCACAAATGAGTCTCAAGTCAAATCCCAAGTCCTCAAAGAGTTAAATTTAATGAGATAATTAAGTGACTAATTAAATGATGATTGTGCATTAGTGATGAACACCTGCTGTTATTGAGAATCACAGAGGATCAGATGTTGATGTTTTATTGGTTAAAATGATGGCACCATCATGGAGATCAGTGTTCCTGATTATTGTACAGATTACAATAATCAGGAAATATTTGTTTTTGAATTGGTTCGTTTAAAAGTAGACATTTTAAACTTTCTATAGATATAGACTATTTCACATGTCTCTGAGGCTCTATTTCACATGAGTTTTGGTTCTTTTTTCTGACGCGCTTCAGAGATGGCAGAAAGCATGTCCTGCTTTCATTATTTTACAAAAGCAACGTTTTGTTGTTTTTATGAGTTTACAGAAATAAAATCAGTTTCGAACTGATTTAAGTTTATTTCATTATCAGGAAACAATCCTGTTGCCTTGAAAATAAAAGCAGTGCGGTTGTATTACGTACACCTAATTACACCTATTTGCAATTGACTTTTAATTCACGATTCACGAATTACCTCATGCGGGCCGGTCAAGGATAGCCAGAGGGCCGGGTGTACAATGCCCGGGTCTACGGTACAGCTTAATCACTTACGCTCTTTTCAAATGATTGATTTGATCTGATAGTCTGTGTGGATTTATTTACTAATCTAACCTACATGCTATATTGAATAAATGAGTGCAGGAATTGCACTCATTATAAACTTGAAAGCTGTGGGAATGAGTAATCTTACTCCTAATGCTTTGTGCAATCCCACACCGAAATTCAAGACCTGATTAAACACAATTCTATAATAGGCCAACTGAGAATTGTGAAATAGATTTCTATGACTTTTCCAAAATGTTCTGGGTTTATTTATTTTTCCAAAACTTTTCCAGGCCTGAAAATTGTTTTTAAAATTCCATGACTTTTCCAAGTTTTTCATGACCAACTCTGTTTATAAGTGGAACTAAACCTGGTATTGCACAAAGCAAACACTCAGACACTGAGATTCTTTATTGCTTAATACAGTTAATTTCAAGAATATTTGCTAGATTCATGTTATCATTGCATTTGTTGTGGCACATAATATTAAGTTTAAAATGAATATTGTAGCTCAAATTTTTTATTAAATTTTATAGTATGAAATTTTGCCCCACCACTTTTGGAGTAGTGGTGCCACCCCTGGTAGATAGCCCATAGTATAACAAAAATAAATAAATAAATAAATAAAATAAATCTCTTCATTGTGTTTGGGCCCCTCTGGACAAGAGAGCATAGGCACGTGCCTAGAATGCCTAAATCCGGTCCTGGGTGGAAGTAATTTTTCTAATGACAATCCAGACCCATTTTTCGTGTTTGTGCATCAAAATCAATAATTATTGGTTCATGAATTGTTTCTGATTACTGTACTAATAACAACGCCCCTGAGCAGAGTCATGGTAGAAAAACATCTACACATATCAGCATATAAAACATTTTCCATAGCTCCATAGCTCTCAGTCTATAATATTTTATAATGTTATATACACCATTTGATATACAGCCAGAGTAAATCTGAATGCATATTAAAATTATTTACTTTTTAATTTAATTTAATTTGTGGATGTTTTGTCATTTTTGTTCATAGCTGTTAAGCTGTCGAAATACAATGATCCAGGTTTGAAATCCCATTTAAGGAAGGCCAAAAAAAAATTGCACTTCATTTTATGACTACATGGTTACATGAAGAAAACGTTCCTTACCATAAAACTGATGACTGTTTTAATACCCAGTGTTAACTAGTTTTCCGCCTCGAAATGGCGTCGCTTATTGTCGTGTTCTTTCACTTTCGTTTTTAGCTCCTCTCATATGAAGGACTCTCGCGCTCACTTTAGTGGCACAGAGCAGCAGCGCATTCTCATCTCAGACTCGCTGCGAGAAGGGTCTGTCTGCGGACTGCAAAAGAGGGGTGTAACTGGAAGGGGGCGTAACTTGAAGTTGTCCAAATCACACAGAACCACGCGAGATGTCAAAACGAGATGTTGTCGGGCTTAAGTTAAGTACTTACTTAACGAGCGCTAAAAGTACTCTACAGCCTGAATGCGTTAAGTATGAATGCGATGTGGACATCATCCGCTATGTTGACGTTATCATGTGACCTAAGATGTTATAACAAGCGCAACAACTTAAAAGATATGAGTGACAGGTTTAATTCATCTATCTGTAAGTATCTTGATACTGATGAAATTTGCTCATTTTGTGGTCTTGTTGAAGAAACAGCTGCCCTTTTATTCTATGATTGTAGTATAGCCGATACATTTTGGGTTGATTTAAGTTCTTATATTTTTAACTCCACTAATGTGATCCACAGTTTTATCCTTAAAGCATTTTTTATTTATTTATTTATTTTTTTTTTGAGCACGACTACCTGTAAAACATTTAAACAGAGTTAAACATTTACAATTCATGTTGTCAGCTTTCCATTTCTTGCCAAATTGATGGCTTAAGTAAAGTAGCATAAGAAATGTGACAAGATATGAGACTTATAATACAGTGTAACTATGAGAAATATAATCCATTGTAACTTAAGTGGATGCAACGTGTTCACTGTGTGTTAGAAATCATCATACTCTTAAAAGCTATAACCACTAATAAGTAAATATTATAATACCTTAAAACTGTTCTTATGAATATTCATAAGATGATATAACATTATAAGTTTTTTTTATAATGCATTATGCATTCATTATAATTTCTTTAAAATACCCTTATAATGTATTATAAATATGGGCGTCATAGAAAGTGTTACCAAAATTACAATGCCATGCAATTACAGTTGTAATATATGTTTGATAACATGACCTTTTTCCGTGTAAAGTTGTAATAAAATGACTTCTATCATTTTTAAGCCTAAATTGTCTGCCTAAAAAATGTTCACCTTGATATTTTTACCTTTTGATAAAATCTATATCAAGATTCTTTTGAGGTGGTGAACCCATTAGGTACAGCAAAAAGCAAGCACAAAGTACTAGCTGTATATCTGTCTCTGGCTAATTTACCGCCTCATATCAGATCAAGTACAGACCACATGTCACTTGTAATGCTGTGTCGAGAAAAAGATTTCAAACATTTCGGACATGACAAAGTTTTCTCAAGGCTAATTGCAGACTTAAAGGACTTGGAAGATAATGGAATAACTATGCCAGAGGAGACAGTTAAAGGGACTGTTTTCTGCATTGCAGGTGACAATTTGGGGTCTCAGTATCGGTGGATTCACTGAAAATTTTAGCGCTTCTGAATATTTCTGCAAGTATTGCCGGATAACACGAAGAGATTTTCAAACGGATACAAATGCATGTGGGCCTCAGCGCACTCCTGAAAACTACAATTCAGCTGTAGACATTTTACAGTCTGAGGGACAACAAAACATTGAAGGTATAACATGTAAGTCAATTTTTAATTCATTGAATTACTTCAATGTTTGCATGCCTGGCCTGCCACCTTGTTTAGGCCACGAGATTTTTGAGGGTATCCTTTCCTATGATTTAGCCCTTTAGTACCCTTAGCCCTGAAGTACTTCATCAAGCAGAAAAAAGTGGTTAACCTATTCAGTTTTGAATAGACGCGTTAAGCAGTTTAAATACAGTGCATCTGATGCATTGAGTAAGCCATGTGCAGAGAACTCTAATGGAGTAAAGCTTTCTGGTCAGGCTATTCAGAACTGGAATTTTCTAAGACTTCTTCCTGTGATCATGGGTGACAAGGTAAAAGAGCCAATGGATGATGTTTGGCAATTGACCCTTCAACTGAAAGATATTGTTGAGATGATTTGTGCGCAGAGGATTTCATTGCCTGAGGTTGCATACCTTGACGTTCTTATCCAAGAATATCTTGCTTGTAGATTATCTCTCTTTCCAGGACAAAGACTAAAGCCAAAGCATCACTACTTGCGACACTACGCTGCACTGATTTTAAAGTTTGGTCCTTTAATCAGATTGTGGACGATGCGCTTTGAGAGTAAGCACAGTTACTTTAAAAGATGTGCTAGGAACTTGAAGAATTTTAAAAACTTGTGCTTCACTCTCTCTGAAAGGCATCAAATGTTCCAGGCCTATCTGTCAGAAGGGTCAATGTGTGATTTAACTGTAAGAGTAAAAAACAGCACTGCATTTTACCAAGAGCTGTATGGTGATTCTGTTAAAGATGCAGTGAGGTGCTGTGGTTTTACAGAGAATAATACCAAAGTCTCAGCAGAAGTAATGTACAGGGGTACGTTATACAAAAAAGGCCAGTTCCTTGTGACAAATAATATGGACTCAATAGAGTTTGGAGAACTTGCACTTGTTCTCATAAAAGATGAAGTCATTCATTTTCTGCTGAGAAAGTTTGTAGCAGAGTTCATTCCTGAATACCATTTGCATGAATTGAAAAATCAGACTGAAGTAATGCAATGTGTGAAAATCAATGACCTGGCAGATTTCTATCCTTTAACTTCATGTGTGATGAATGAAAAACTGGTTATTCCATTAAAACACAGTGTGATCTCACACTGAATATGTTTGTTGATCTGTATTTTCTCATACTTGGTTTATTTATCTGAATGATTGTTATTTGGTTGTTTTAAGAAATGGGAGAATCAGAGATGAACATTTCAAACATAACCAGTGCCATTGATGATGTATTACCGGACCTCCCAATCACAACAACAACAAAAAAATCTCTTGAGGACACCATAAAATCACTTGGAGTGGAGACCCTAGAAGATCTCAGATTTCTTGAGGAATCAGATCTTGTTGCTGTACTGAGGCCCATTCAAGCCAGGAAATTTATTTCTGTTCTAAAGGAGACTAGTAAGTCCATGCATTTGTTTTAGTTACAAAAACCTTGATAGTGAGGCAAATAAAATAAGATATTTCTTACTTTTGTCATTAAAATTAACACTATTTTATGTTTATTTTAACAGTGAGTGAAAAAACTGTGACGTGTAAGTAACTGTAAAAACAAGCTTGTCTAAAATTTACTGCTTGTCATTCTAAATGAGCACCTGATTTGACATGACAAGAGGGCAATAAATGATGATGATAGTTTTCATTTTGGTTGAAGTATTCCTGGTCCAACTAAGTACCTGCATATGACTTTTTTCCGAAACCACAATTCCGAAACCCCAAGGCGACAAGACTGTTTATCTCCAGAATCTTCTCTGTCCCAAAGTTCTTCATCCTCACCTTTCAGCAGTTCCTCCCCTCTTAGTGTAAACTGGGTGGACAGCTTCGAAGTCCCATGGAAAAAGTTTCCTGAGGAATTAATGCAGGCACTTGAGAGACAGAAAAGGTCTAGTCCTCGGCTGTGCAGGGAAATGGTGAGGATTGTTGTTGCAGCGATGATGAAAGTTTGTGCTAGTCCAAGTAGGAAGTATTTAACGGAAGTCGCCAAAAGAATGGTTGCCAAATATCCAAAGTCTTTGCAAGATGTAATTAAAGAGAGTGTAATTGGTCCTGGATACTACTCCTTGGTCAAACAATTTCAAGTCAGAGTTGAAATTGTTTGATATCAACAAAGGAACATATGTTAGAGACTTTGTAAAGGTGGTCTGCAGACTGTTTCCAAGTTCATACTCGTGGTGAGAGACTTTGTTAGAGACTTTGTAAAGGTGATCTGCAGACTGTTTACAAGTTAATGTTAATCTTTACCTAACTTCCCAAGCAGTTTAAAATGAGCATGTTTTTAGCAGTGTTTTAAATTCTACATTTAAATTTTAAATGTACACTGAACTGACTGATCTTAATTAAACCACTGTATACCTGTTGAGAAACAAAAACAGAAAAATGCAGAAATATGTCGTCTTAACTTGCCTGCCATTCTTTATTAAAAAATACTTGGGACCACATTGATGTCTTTGTCTTTTGTAGATTTTGATGGGTATTGATGATTTGATTTAGGTTTGCAAATGTGAGATATTTATCAATTAGTATAACAGAACAGTTATTTTAATAGCTTCTTAAAGGTTAAATCTGAAAGTTTAGCTAAAAATTATAGGGTTAACTGTAAATATTACAACTTAAACCTTTAAATTAGACAGTGCAGAAATGTAAAAACTATGGTTATGAACCGTAAATGATACAATGTAAACCCTGGAATTTGACGGGTGTAAACTGTTGTTCTAACAGCATAAACAAGTAAATTAGACAGTTATGAACCGTAAAAAAATACAATTAACAACCGTAAAATATATGGTATAGTGGGTACAATCCCGTACAACCAATCACGTTGCAACCGTATTTTTGACGGTAAAGTTCTGGCAACTACAGCTGCCACTGTATCTGGTTTTTACAGTGTACCAGATACAATTGTAACTGATTAATTATAGTCTAAATAAAGAAAATGTCTCTCTCTGTGTGTGTGTGTGTGTGTGTGTGTGTGTGTGATGTGTATTGGAATTGGAGACAGGCACCACTTGTCTAGTCAGGCCGTTGGTGCTTGGCACAGGGGCCATTTAGAACTCTTTGGAATGTGTTTGAAGTTTGATGGGGAGACCAGAGAGCAGATCTAGTTAACCTCTTCTTGATAGTGGTACAACCATTTAAATTTAACACCCATATAAATGTAGACGGTGGGGCCAGACTTATAATTTATATGCAAATGTCATATATGCAAAAATAAATAAAACATTTTGGCATTTTGAACATCTGTGCAACTCCGATACAAACGTCCATCAAGAATCAGCATATGAATCTCAGTGCTGATGACAATAAACAAAAAGCTTCATGCTGCAGTGCATTCTGGGTGCACCAATCAAAACTCATTCATGGCTCCCCGAATGCATTGCAACACGAATAAATTATGCACCTGAATTGTCTTAGTATTGTCTTTTATTCTTATTATTTGCTTTAATTGTTGCTATTTTTGATGTGACTTTATAGTAGCTCAAAGAGGTTTATCTGAATATTTTGCTGACTGTCGCCATTGTTGAGATTCAAATGCAGATTCTTCATGTCAATGTGTGCCATAAACAAAAGCTTTTTGTGCACAATTGTTTGTGGCCAAACACAAACTTCTAAATGAGCTTCTTTTTTCAACACTGTGAAATGCCACAGTCAGTGAACCAAGCCGTTATATGATGATTGCTTCCAGCATCACATTTTCTCCAAGTTTTCTTTGCTACATTAATGTGCTTTGTAAACACAAAACTACAGCAATAAAATAAAAAAAATCATAATTTCGTAATTTTAAGGGTCAAGAGCCCAACGAAAGCAAACACTGACCACAGTGATGGTGATGGTAATGTTTTGTGAAATGAAACAGATCTAAACCTCTGTTAATTCTCATTAAGCACTTGTGTATGACAGAAATAAAGTCAAACTGGTTAGTAATAAGTGAAGCTGGTGATGCTGTTTGTGGAGTTATTTAATCCTTGCGATATGTAATGTGTTTTATTTCAGTTGATTTCCTCTAAGTCTGTGACCAAGTCAGCTGTAGTTGTGTTTCTGTTTGTCTCTCTCTGTTTTTCTGTTTCTCTTTGCTTCAGTAATTCTGCTTGTTAACATTCTCATTAAGTTCAGCTCTGCTTCAGTGTTACTTTAACACTCTGTATTGTGGGACCAAACACACTCTGAGCAGTGTTAATCCCTGAAGGTCCTCCAAATAACGTCCCTCAACCCTTTAAAGAGCTCCACATCATGAGCATCTCGGGAAATGTTCTGGGAACATTACATTTCTAGCGGGGAAATCGATTTACCTGACATGAGTGCATCCACGTCATCCACCAATGAAAAAGAGGCATGAATTTGGTTAACAGCTTGTGGAGGGATGTAGGCAGCAATGTGATTGGATGATAGTTAACACATATTGTGTTGGACACACTGTGTTGTTTCTCTCTCTCTCTCTCATTCTTTTTAC
The DNA here is from genome assembly GCA_039654775.1 of Spinibarbus caldwelli. Lineage (NCBI taxonomy): Eukaryota > Metazoa > Chordata > Actinopteri > Cypriniformes > Cyprinidae > Spinibarbus > Spinibarbus caldwelli. The sequence continues at coordinate 40,646,412 of CM077224.1, read as the reverse complement.
AGAAAATGTGTTAAAATGGCCATAACACAAAAAATGTGTTAAGCGTGAGGAGATCGTTCATCGCAGCTACTGTTCGCTTCTGGAAGAAGGCTGGATTTCCCTCAAAAGAAGAACAAGATTTCATCCAGTAGAGGAGATCAATCTGATGAGTAAGTATAATATTTCTTTTTTTCATTAGTTAACGTGTTATTGTGGCATAAACTTGAACACATTATTAGTTACTAGTCCCAAACTACAACATGATGAATGCTACGCATCTAAGAATGTTTAGACCATGTTTATTATTAATAATCTGTTCACAAATAAATTTTAATATCGTGCTAAACAATAACAATTAGTTTCTCAGATATAAAATATACTTTTTTTTATAGTACAAATTACATCCTTTTATAGTACAAAGCATGCGTGAGTCTATGGCTACAGAATCATATAGGCTACTATAAAAGCATACATGATGTTCAGTATGGCTATATGACTATAAAATCATAGTTGGGTTTTTCCCAAACTATAATTCATGACTACAATGTTTGAAATTGAGTAAAACATTTTGAATATGATGGGCAATTCATTGTAGAATATTTAAATTTCTTACTGCGCGATTATGTTTTCATGCTCTATATAAAACAATAAAAGTAATATGCGTGTACACTGTAACATGATCAATGCTACGAATCTAAGTATGTTTAGAATATGTTTATTATTAATAGCCTACTCTGTTCAAAAATAGATTTTAATAACGTGCTAAACAATAATGATTCATTTCTCAGATTTAAAATATATTTTCTTTTTTTTTTTTCCGATAGTACCCTCAGACCCCAGAGGGTTAAATTGTTGCAGATCACTGATTACACCATTTAATTGTTAATGTTTTAAATTGACAGCCATACTTCAGAGATCAACAAGAGCTGAAGATGGATGGGCTAAATGTTCAGATTTTACTTTTTCTCACATGTTTAAGAGAACGAACAGAAGCATTGGACTGACAGTCCCAATCTGTAGGACTGTGATACTCTTTCTCCGGCTCCAGTATGTACTCTGCCTCATTGTAGTCATGACCCTCATAGAGCTTCCAGAAACCTCTGCGCACCTTACAGGACTGGACCTCTTTTATATCATAGGCATCCAATGAAGGACAGTCTCCTGTGATCAAGCACTCATTGCCTCTGAACTCTTTCTGATCATACACCAGGATCTTACACTTGAAGAGAGAGAAAAGAGAAGATGTTTGTTTATGTAAGCCATCAAAACACTTTGATTATATTAAACATCATATACTGTACAGTGCATGTGTGCAAATTCTGCAGGAAAGACAAACAAACAATCTACACTCACTTTGCCAAGGCGCCACCAATCAAAGCACTCCTTTGCGTCCTTCTCCTCCTCATCAGAGTTTTTTGTGTAGTAAACCCTACCAACATGTTCAGTAAATGCCTCTGGCAGCAGACTGGATACCTGTGATACACATAAAGTCGAACATAGTATGTTGATTAGTAATTACAGATCTAGGAAACTGGCTTTGAGCCAGAATTACTGCATTGTCTTTTTCTGAGTAACTCTGTATGTAACTTTGAAATAAAACACTGTACAAACTTTGCACAAATTTGATCTTTAAAGAACTTTTATTACCATTTGAATACCACTCACCTGACTATTATTGTACAGTTTCATTTGAGGAATCAATTGAGCTTGACTCAAATACAAATATGTTTTTTTTTTTTAAGTGACATAAGCTGCTTTTCCAACCTTAGGCGGAGCAGTTCAAAGAACAGTAAGGAACGGTTCCAGTTATGTTTCCACTTGTGCTTGGCTTGGCACGCAGAGGTGGAAAGTCCAGGGGCCAAAGAGTAAAAGTCCTGCCATATTTTTGTTCCACCCATGAACTCAGCAGCTGATTTCACGAGAGGAGGAACCAAGTCATTCCTTTCAAGTCACAAGCAAGCCTCAAGTCAAATCCCAAGTCCTCAAAGAGTTAAAGTTAATTATATAATTAAGTGACTAATTAAATGATGATTGTGCATTAGTGATGAACACCTGCGGTTAACAACCAACATCACTGGATGAAATCAACTGGAAGAAAAAAACAAAACAAAAAAACATTGCCACCATAATTGTGGTCAGTGTTTACTTTAGTTGGGCTCTTGAGCCTTTTAATAATTCAAAGAAAATTACAACATTGTTTCACAGCAAACATTTGTGCAGTGCTGAATCAAACCTTGAAGTAACAGATTAGTTTATGCTTTTGATGAATGAACGTTCTTGGTTTAAATCAATAATTATTCATACTGCATTGCATGATGGGAGTTTTTCATGCATTGCAGCATGAAGCATTTTGTTGATTGTCACCATTATTGAGATTCATATGCTGGTTCTGGATGTCTGTGTGTGTCTAAAAAAGTACTGGATTTCAAATTTTTATGTGCGTTACAATTCATTTACTGTAACTATAGACGGTTTCAACAGCAACAACTTAAACAAACGTTACATGCGCGCTTTTGTGGCCCTAAGTTAACTTCCAGTAGACTTCCAAATAGAATCAATCACAATAGCTAAGTCCCTCTAGAGTAGATTATTTTTTCATAAGCTAAATATGTTTGCTGCATAAATCAGACGGACTGAGATGCAGCGCTAATAACTACTTGGACGGTCTTATTAAAAATGCAAATTCATTCTCTGCCAGCAGGAGGCACTTTAAAGCGGGAGAACTAGAGGTAACGGATGTTGGGCTGTACACAAATCAGCGCTGAGCTTAAAAACGCTGCTTTATCAGGCATATGACATGCAAGATGAAATGAAAATGACATTGAACATTTTCTAAAGACAGTGTTCCTTCAGAAATACAGCGATATAAAAACACCCGCGCCTCGTTTTGATTTTTAAAAATGCATTACGTGCTCATGTTTATTCAACGAAGCCTTTTGGAAACCGGTCAGTTTTGATATCGTGGTGGGTCGCCACAAATAAATAAATGTATGGGAAACACATCCCATAGCACAACAACCTGAGCCCAACTTCATTACTCATCACTTTAACTTTAACTGTGTTTGTAGACGGTGCCACTAACCAGACCGATAAACAAACACAGACCGGAAGTTAACTTCGGGCCAGGCGCACGCGCCCAATGAAACCATCTATTAGAAAAACACTTTGCTTGCATGCTGTAGTGTTACAGGATTGATTATATCCAAAATAACTTTCGTTTCCTTGTTTCATTTATATGTTTAGGTTTTACATAATCAAACCAGCTCATGGTGACTATCTAATCAATGTAGAACACTGACCTCTCTGTTTTACAACACCACATACATTGCTACAGAGAGAGATCTAACACAGGAGTCAAGGGTCAAGAGCCCAACTAAAGCAAACACTGATGTCCATGATGGTGGCATCATTTTAACCAATTTAAAACATCAACATCTGATCCTCTGTAATTCTCAGTAACAGCAGGTGTTCATCACTAATGCACAATCATCATTTAATTAGACACTTAATTATCTCATTAACTTTAACTCTTTGAGGATTTGGGATTTGACTTGAGACTTGCTTGTGACTTGAAAGGAATGACTTGGTTCCTCCTCTGGTGAAATCAGCTGCTGAGTTCATGGGTGGAACAAAAATATGGCAGGACTTTTACTCTTTGGCCCCTGGACTTTACACCTCTGTCATTCTCGGCCCAGAATTTACATGATTTTTCGTGTCATTACAAATATTGTCTTGTTCCCTTCTCTCCAGATTAAATGTAATTACAGGGATATTTGGCAGGGTTTTTGGTCATATCGTCACATAATCTTACAATTAATTAATAAAAAAAAATATAAGTGTAATTCAAATGTGAAAATTCTGAAATGCTAAATCACTATAAAGTGGTTTGAGTACCTCATATTTCTTAATCTTGAAGGCTTCAGTGAGATTCCTCTTCCTGTAGAAATAGACATTGTCGATGGGGTTTGTACCCGTGCTGTAAGTACAATCCAGCTGAATCACCTGTGTGAGAGGAGATGTACAATATTACACTCACTTAAATGTGGTGAGATACATCTTAAAGAGTTTCGAAGATAACATACTTCAGTGCTGAAATCCTTCTTGTCCAAGAACACTGCAGGGTGAAGTTTGTTCCACTCGTCCACTGCTTTATTCCAGTTATCCTGTAGAAATGGGGATTGAAATCAAACAACTGCAAACAATTTTTCCACAAGAGCACTCGTGTAATGATCTGCACCTGCTGCTCAACAATAAAGCCATTACTTGTTTATCCTTTATTTATTTTAAATGAAACTGCACATTTCAAAATGGCAGATCAGATGCAAGAGATGAATTATTGGCAGAGATATGAAAAATGAAACCGTATGGAAGTGATATGAAACTGTAATTCAATCAAAACTTGGAACTGTCGTGAAGTAAAAAAAAAAAAAAAAACAGCCAGCTAATCAGATTAAAGCTTACAAGTTAATTCAATAAAGGTGTGATTAATGTGAGTTTGATATGGAATGCAAATGCACGCATTTTTTCCCATTAATTCCTTCCCTAATGTGATCTAGACACTGTTCCATTATTCTGATGTTCAACAATTGCCAAACTGGGACAGTGTATTATTGGTAAACTGGACCAAACATTTAAGTCATTTTAATGGAGTAATAATAGTAATGTTACACTGTCAGAATAAAAGGTACAGCGGAGGTACAGTTTTGTTCCTAGGGGAACAAAACAAATAATAATTGTACCCTAAGGACCTACTGTGTACCTTTAAAGGTACCATTATGTACCCAAAACATGTTTAAAAGGCAGAGGTGGAAAGTCCAGGTTCAGAAAGTAAAAGTCCTCCTCAGTATTTTGTTCCAATCACCTGGATTTGCTAATTAGCAGATGTGGGACCAAGTCATTTCCTTTCAAGTCACAAGCAAGTCTCAAGTCAAATCCCAAGTCCTCAAATAGTTAAAGTTAATGAGATAATTAAATGACAATTGTGCATTAGTGATGAACACCTAACAAGCAGCATCATTGAATAAAAGAGAAACAAAAGAACGTATGACTTCAGCCACAGCCTTGGATGGAATCAACAGGGAAGAAAAAAAAAATCAAGATCTGATTAAACAACTCCACAAACAGCATCACCAGCTTCACTCATTACTAACCAGACTGACGTTATTTTATGTCTGCAGAGTCTCTTATTGAGAATTAACAGAGGTTTAGATGTTGATGTTTTATTGGTCAAGAAAAAAATAAAACAAAAACAAAAAACAAAAAAAAATAACACGATGTCACCATAATTGTGTTTGCTTTAGATTCTCTCTCGACCCTTTTATAGTAATTTCAAATACTTTGCTTCTGAGCAATTGCAATATTGTTTCACAGCAAACATTTGAGCATTGCTGAAACAAACCTAGAAGTAACAGATTAACTTATGCTTTCTACTTATGACTTGTTTGAATTAACATCATGAAGTGGTCTCTCTTTGGTTTATTGTCTGACATTCAGTTATCACTGAACTGAAAAAAACTGAACTATATTAAACAAATACACCATAATGCTTCAATATTCCCCCCCCAAAAAATAATAATAATAAAACCTGTGTAGGCTCAAGCTTTTAGACATGAACACTTATACGATCCTCAACAGTGGTGAAAATAAATTTTCATAATTTTTTTTTTGTGTTACCCAGCATGCATTGCAGCATGAAGTATTTTGTTGATTGTCACCATTGTTGAGATTCATATGCTGGTTCTTGATGTCTCTGTGTGTGGGTGTCTAGCAAGTACAAGAGTTCAAATATTTATATGTATAACATAGATTTAAAATTTCTCCACAACAGGTTTTGGAGCAACACTTTACTTGCATGCTGTAGCTTTACAGGGTTGGTAATGCAAAACCTAAACATATAAATGATTAAAAAAAAATGTTATTTTGAATATAATCAGGCCAGCTCATGATTATTATCTCATTGTATAAAAACAGCTAAAAACTCCTCACTGCACAGCACTGACCTCTCTGCTTTACAACACCACATGCATTGCTACAGAGAGAGATCTAACACAGGAGTCAAGGCTCAAGAGCCCAACTAAAGCAAACACTGACCTCCATGAGGGTGGCATTTTAACCAATAAAACATCAAGATCTGATCCTCTGTGATTCTCAATAACAGCAGGTGTTCATCACTAATGCACAATCATCATTTAATTAGTCACTTAATTATCTCATTAACTTTAACTCTTTGAGGACTTGGGATTTGACTTGAGACTTGCTTGTGACTTGAAAGGAATGACTTGGTTCCTCCTCTGGTGAAATCAGCTGCTGAGTTCATGGGTGGAATAAACATATGGCAGGACTTTTACTTTCTGACCCCTGGACTTTCCACCTCAACAACTAGAGGTACAAAATTGTACCCTTCAGGGTACCACCCCAGTGACAGCCACTTGTACCTTAAAAGGTACAGATTTGTACCTTTTTTCTGAGAGTGTATATTGTATTTGCCCATTTTAAAAGCTCAGTTTCTAACAGTATAGTTTAGTTTATAAGGGTAAAACTGTGTTGTGTAATTTATGCTGTAAATAATGTATGCTGACCTATTCACTGTAATTCTATTCAAACTAGTGAATTAATCACAATAATAAATCAACCCAACAGCTGTGAAGAAAAACAGGGAAAGAACAGGAAAGAACAGGAGGTCAATGGAGTTAAATCAGTGAAATCTGCAATTGTAAATACAGTGCCCTCCATCAGTAGCCCCAGAGTGCACCCTGGACGATGTGGCGGGGCCCCACATTAAGGTCGCTCTGCCCACCCCCAATTTCATTGGTATATAATACAGCAGAGCTTATTGGTGTAGACGTTTGAGCATGAGCATTCTTTTATGAATGATCTACGCTGTTTGGCTGTACTACAGAAATATTAAGTGCTAACAACAGCGATTTTAGTTAGAATCAATTAGCAAATGTTTTTTTTTTTTGTTTTTTTTAAACTTATGACAAATTTGTTAGATTAAGTTCCTATCAAACGCTTGGTAGCGGCATCTCCAAATACTTTGGGCAGAACATAACATTTTTATTTATACTTTTATAGACTATATGCACAAATTAAATGACTGGTTTTGTGGCTCAGTCCTTTAAAAAGAACCAGGAATCACTGTACTATATTAAGTTTAGATTTTCAGTAGTTATTTTAGTCTTTAATAAATAAAAAAATATTAATCACAGAGAAGGTCTTTTTTACTCACTAAAAGTGCTCACGTACATATTGCACAGATTTACAGCGCCGAGTGATTTAATATTCAATAGTTATGCAGGTCTATATGGTTGCAATGATTGAGTGTCAATAACTGAAACTAAATTCATCCCGTACACAGATTAGAACATGCACACACAATGAGGGTGTGGATACAGAAATAATTGGATTTTTAATATCTGATGCAGGGGCATAGCGTCTGGGTATGCAGTTGCATATGGGCCCGGGCAGATTGGGGGCCCGCCGAGCCAAGGGGGAGCTTTTAATTGAAACAAGGGAACGAATATAGAGCCCTGCACGGGCCCGGCAGCTTATCAGAATTCTCCCCCCGAGTCCGACCCAAACCCGTGCCTTTTCTCTCTCTCTCTCTCTCTCTCTCTCTCTCTCTCTCTCTCTCTCTCTCTCTCTCTCTCTCTCTTTCCCTTTACACAGCTGCTGTTGCAGCCATTAAAAAAGTTCAGTTTTGGTTTTTAATGGCAAAGTGGTTATATTTCGTTTTGTTTCTTTATTAAGTTAATTTAGAGACATGATTGGAACATGTTTTTTTTTTTTTTTTGTTTTTTTTTTAAATACCAAGCGGCCAGCGCCAGACAGTGAGTTGAGCATATGTTTGATCAGTTTAGCCATCTCAAATAAACACGATTTGAGACATAAAAAACTTTTGCATTTCAAATTTAAAAAGATAAGATAAATGTGTGATAGGGCCTACATATCAAATAGTTTGTGCTAAAAGTGGAAGCTGAAGCGCGCTTTGAAGGACATGGAGGCGCTAGCGAGATCACTTGCATTTTTTTTTTCTTAATAAGAGTGGAAAATTAAAATACGGCGTAATTTTTCCTTATAAAGGTAAGAGTATACATCATTTGAAGCTGAAAATAGTTTTATTTGTGTTCACTCACAATATCAACAAAATGTTTTGCTATTGTAAAATAAAGAAAACAAACAGGGTGGTCTTGATCTTGAGCAGGAAGGAACACTTCACAAAAACTGAACCGAAACTCAGCAAATACTTGCCTCACTGACATGATAAATATATTTATAGAATGCAATAAATTACTACTTTACAACTAAATAATTCAAATCAAAAATTAAAAACTCTTTCATTAGCCTATGTAATTCGTAAAGATGCATTTCTCTCTAAAGGCGCATCCAATGAGGAGATATGGGGAGTCAGGGTCGTCAACTTCAAACTATTTTATTTATTTATTGTTTGTTTGTTTGTTTTGTTTTTTGGGCCACTGTGCCAAGATTGTGTTTGCATGCAGTACAATTACCCTACAGCTGCATTGTAGTGTCACGCTGAAAAATAAGATTAACTTCATACAATTTTAAGAATAAAGTCAAAATTACGATAATAAAATCATGTTATATTGCGTGAAGTTAATGTGAAAATTACACCTAGCCCATACTCCGGAAAAATAAATAAATAAATAAATAAAAATTCTTAACACGAAAAACAGCAATAAAACGTAGGCTTATAGATGTTTTTGAAACTCTAATTGATCATGAGATATTCGTTTGTAGTAAATTGTTCAGATTTTTTTTTCAATATGCATTCAAATATTTATTCATGTTTATTTTGTGCTGCAAATATTAAAAAGGAAAATACCATTGATTCACATTCCGCTTGAACTGAGGCGAATGTAGTTATCTCACTACAAATAAAAGAGCACAAAACACATTATTGTTTGTATCTGATCTTAAAATTTACAGAAGGATGAGACTTGTGTTATAATAGAAAAGCTCAAAGCTTATTGCGATTATTGGGTGGCTTGCGTGCAATGAATGGACTTGAAAACGTTAAATATTATTTCCCAGCATTTATAGAGTAATTAAAACAGCTTGTGAATAGTCACGTAACGTTATTTACATCAGAAAAATCAACAAGTTAACTGAGGGTTTGTGCAGATATGAACAAGTTAAATTTAAGACTTTTTAAGACCTTTTTAATACCATCAAATTTAAGACCTAAACCTGTAATGGAAATCCACATTATATTACATACATATGTAATATTTAAGTGTTTAATGTGAAAAGAAAACAAAATATCACCGCTGTCATATATTATATTTATTACTATGATATACTGTGAACTTTTCATATCAGCGGAAAATATTCCATAAACAAAATATCCCCACAAATGTACTGCATCACCAAGATTTTTTGCGGTGTAAACAATTTATTCTGAAGCAATATTTTCAGTGTTCTATCAGCTTTAACATACTTAAATCTGCATATTTTTATTTACCTTTACAAAGACCTTTTTCAACCTTTTTAAATGTATGCATCATCTTTCATGTAAAATTATTAAAATTAATCAATAATTTCAATATACACTATAGGGCTGTTACCAGTCAGATTAAATAATTTACTCTGCAAAATTACAATTGCAATAATAATGTTATGAGATTATTGTTTTAAATATATATTTTGGATATAAAAATAAATAATGTTGGGGGAAAAAAATGCATACTTTTATACATACTAAACCACCAGTAGGTGGCGGTAAGTCACTTAATGAGTGAGTCATTGTGTCATTCATCCGATTTGTTCAGAACGCTGAATCATTTAGTAGCCAAACACCGCCGAGTGTTGCTTGGAGAATGTTAAATTTTTCTGGTGTGATCTTTGTTTGGAACTATTTTTGTTGTAGAAATAGAACAAAAAAAGTAAATATTGCGTCTAAAATGTAAGTAACTTAATAACTACCTGACTACTTTATTTGTTTATTGAACTAAAATCAATATGACATTTGCAATCGTGAAAATATTCATCAAAATAGCTCCCTTCTCAAGGTGTTACTTAACAATATCATGTTATGAATAAATTAAACATTTTGAATTTTTACCTCAGTGTGTTTCTTCTGACTTTCTGTGTGCTGTTATGCTCATTTGTTTTGAAGTCTCTCACAAAGAGACGGACAGCACGAGTCTGTATTTCTGATACCAGAAATACATATCAGTCGCTGTTTACGCAGAACGTAATAAAATCAGAAGAATCATTTTCGATGCTTCCCTGGTAATTTTTTTGTAACTTAAATTTTAGTCAGGCTATTTGTCCGGTCGGGTAAGTAAAAAAATTAAATTAAATTAAATTAAAAAAAAAAAATAAACTAGCTAGAAGGCTGGTCAGCTCAACCTATATTAGTATTATTATTATTATTATTTTTTTTTTTTTTATTATTACTGAGAAGGTAGTTCAACCTGTATTTCACTACTGCAATTCTGCCTGTCTGATGATGCAGTAACTACCGCGGTCATTAGGTCCATCAGACTGAAAAAGATATTTTAGCGGTAATTTGTGACGCATTGAGCAACGTAACCTATAACTCATCTCTTTGAACAACAACAAAAAACAGTTGTGCTTTAAAATGTAAAATCAGCCGCTTGTGTTCGTTTTCGTCCATTTCTAAAATACAGTAAATTGTCATAAGTTGCGTATAAAATCCCAACTTAGTGCTGATCCGCGGACTGCCGATCCTCAAGGAAATATGAATGAAGCCCTATTCAGCCTGAAGAACCCGGGGGTGCCGTCATCAAGAGTTTATTTGTAAACAATGACTTCATCTGACTAAAATTACCATGGTTACTAAACAGATAATAATTAAGATAGGCCTATGATTCTAGAGTTAGCACATAGTATTTCTTTAATATGGACAAATCAATTACAAAATCGTTTACAAAGGAATGCGCATGCTTGGGTCTACACCAATAAGATTTTCCGTGTTATAAACCAAGGAAAGGGTGGAGCGGAGCGACACGTGTCGCCCCGCCCCAATCGTCCAGATTGCACTCTGGAGTACTTGTCATGTTTTGGGACAAAGAAACTTTTGTTGATAATATAATTACGGATGGCAAATTAATTTGGAAAAAAAAAAAAAGTATGAACATAGTAAGTTACAAAAAATGTTTTAGATGAGTTTCATAGTTCAATTAAGCTATTAAAGGACAACCACTGAACATCATATTTTACTGCCAAATTATTTAATACGATGTTTACAGAAAATGAGCAATACATGCTCTTTGACAGATTCTTGGACTATCATCATATTGTCATGTGACCAAATAACAATGCAAATAGCACATAACATGTTTTGGTTTTTGTAAATTGCTTTGGTAAGAGAGAATTTGCCAAACAAATAAATTCTGTATATATGTATTACAGCAGTGCCACTGTGGTATGTCCGAAATCTGTTGTGCAATGTCAATGAAATGTTATGTCATGTTTTTCTCAGTTCTCTACCTGTAGGGCCTGATTTAGGGCCTTTTTGTGTGCATGTTTGTCTCTTTTTATCAGTCTGGTCTCTCCCACACACTTTGGCAGGTGTCTCTTGACAACATCCTCAAGCTTCTTTCGGGCACCTTCCAGCCCGACATCAGTGGAGTACAAGATCTCCTCAAAGATGTGATCTGGTGGAAAGAAGAACAATTTTGATTGAACTTCATCCTTTGTCTCAATAAATGAAACTTTAAAAAGTCTTCTCTGAAACAAATGAAAACAACTGAGCAGAAAACAAAAGAATAAATCTAAATCTCGTCTGTTCAACTGACCTGTCAGTTTGGAGAACTCTCTCATCTCTCTGAGTGTTGAGTTCTTGTCATCCTCGTGAGTGTCTGAAGAGGCTCCTGTAATCCTCTGGATCTTTCTCTCGATATCATCTTGTAATTTGGATACAGCAATTGGTGAGATCTTGGGGAGCTTGTCTTTAGCTTCTAAGAGGGCATCTTTAATTCTAATAAACAAATAAAAAATATGAACCACTAAATACTTGACTATAAACAACACATAAAGATTTTAAAAACTGAATAAAAAAAAACAAAAAAAACTCCACTTTTTCTGACTGATACTGCCGATCTTGTGCTGGTAGGCCTGGCTGTACAGAGTGTACTGGGTTTGAAACATGTCATAAACATTATCAGCCACCTGTGAGAGAAACAGAGAGACACTGACCAGGTCTAGACAACATAAATGGCATTATGTATAACTTTATTATTGTGTTGTGTTATTAATTCACAATACTAGATCTAGCTCTGGACCGATCTGGAGATTTTTATTTCTTTGATTGCTGCATAACCTATCTAATCTCAGTTGTAAATAGCAAAATGCAAATGTTTTCATTGTTATCTTCATTCATAAATATTCTCAAATAAGAACAATTTGATTTCATGTTTATTCTACACCTAAGTTATTCACACTGATTTATTGCAATGGCTGGGGACTATTAATCTAATTTAGCTTGAGTTGATACTTTTAAACTTACATTTCCTAAGATAATTCCTTACAGGATGAGCAGTGATTAATCACTTACAGATCATTTACTTTTACAGGTGATCTAATGATTTGTCATATAGTACAGTCAATGGTTTGTGGTGGTATATATTGATGTGACATTGCAATGTTAACAAACAGGCTTAGTAGTGATAAGTGATCTTGTGTATGAAGCACCTTGTCTCTGAAGCAGATGTGCTTCCTCCCATTCACTTTACAGACTCGAGCAGATTTCACCATCCGCTGATGGTCAAAGCTGTTTGGGATGCCGAGGTGATGACAGTCTCTGAAAGAGAGAACATGAGTGAGCTCAGTACTGTATTGGCTTATGCTGTGCTGATATGCCGGGCATTTTTGACTTTATATGACACCCAGTGGTGTGGATGCAGCAAAGTAGTCATTGGTTACTAATGCCATTGTAAAAATGCTCTATTAAGCCATTAATCATTTAATACTAATACTAACATAAATACTAACATAAAGTGAGTAGTAGTCAGCTAAACATGTGATCTGAACATGGTGGCCACCATGAATGAATTTCCTTTAATTAGACTACTGTGGATTTCATTTGCATCACCTCTCAAAAGTACTATTCAATTCCTAATGTAATGAAGAGTCATTAACAAAAATCATTCAGTGCTCAACAGATCGGTAGTTTACAACCAATTTGCACTGACATACAAGTACATTTTGAAAATATATTAATCTAAAGTATATCATATGTTAATATTTATATGTAAAGTTAATATTTTAATTTTTTACCGTGCAAAATAGTCCCATCTGTGCACATCAATGCCATTCCATTTATTTATCACAATCTCATACAGGAAAGCCTTGTCCTCAGACCTGCCTTTCGCTGGCCACTGGAACAAAGAAAATACTTTCAATACTATTTAAACACTGTATAACTTTGTGGACATTGACTGAAATGGCATTTTACAGGGTTTTGTACCTCTGGATCCGCAGTCTCAACTCCCTCAATTAACTCTTTAATGAAGAGGAGATCTTTTTCATTCAGTTTCTGTTTCAGTTCATCATTCTTCTCAACAATGTCCAGAAACATCCAGAAAGAGGCCACCTTATAATATAAAATAAAACACAAAAAAGAGCCTCGCATATTATAAATACTAGAAATAAAAAAACAATGTAAACGGTGCATATCTATCAATACATAATTATAAAGAATTCATGATGGCTGAGCATCTAAAAGCAGATTGCATTATTCAAAAGGCAGAAAACATTGTCTAATTTTTGCCTTGTGTTGCATTTGTCCATGTACATTTACAACTGAATTAAGTGAACTACAATTTATTGGAGTCTTGTTTTTCTCTTCTTGTCAATAAAACCCAGAGTATGATGCTGACTCACTTTAGTTGTTGACGACAACTTGATCCACCTTAAAAATACATTAGACAACTTTACTTATCAGTAAATAAAAGTTTTACTGAATCATCCTCATGCATGTAACTTTCTTTCTTCTATAAAACACACAAAGAGAAATGTATAGCATAATGTCTAAGCAGATGTTGTCAGAGTATAACTGTTTCAGCAGCTCCTGTGGCAGGTTGAACTTCCTCAGCTGGCGAAGGAAGTACAACCTCTGCTGGGCCTTTTTTACAATGGAGTCTATGTGATTGTCCCACTTCAGGTCCTGAGAGATGGTGGTGCCCAGGAATCTGAATGACTGAGTCACAGTGCTGTTCATGATGGTGAGTGGGGGGAGTGCAGGGGGGTTTCTCCTGAAGTCCACGATCATCTCCACAGTTTTGAGCGTTTTGAGCTCCGGGTTATTAAGACTGCCCCAGACAGCCAGCTCCATAACCTCCTGTCTGTAAGCAGACTCGTCACCGTCCTGAATGAGGCCGATCAGTGTGGTGTCGTCTGCAAACTTCAGGAGCTTGACAGAGGGGTCTTTAGATGTGCAGTCGTTGGTGTAGAGGGAGAAGAGCAGTGGGGAGAGAACGCAGCCCTGAGAAGCTCCAGTGCTGATGATACGGGTGTTGGATGTGTATTTTCCCAGCTTTACTAGCTGCTGCCTGTCTGTCAGGAAGCTTTTGATCCACTGACAGACGGGGGTGGGCATGGAGAGCTGAGTTAGTTTGGGCAGGAGGAGGTCTGGAATGATAATGTTAAAGGCCGAGCTGAAGTCCACAAACAGGATCCTAACATAAGCCCCTGGTCTGTCTAGATGTTGCAGAACATAATGCAGTCCCATGTTGACTGCATCATCCACAGACATGTTTGCTCTGTAGGCAAACTGAAGAGGATCCAGTAAGGGTCCAATAATGTCCTTCAGGTGGGCCAGCACCAGTTTTTCAAATGACTTCATGACCACAGACGTTAGAGCCACAGGCCTGTAGTCATTTAGTCCGGTAATTTTGGGTTTCTTTGGGACAGGGATGATGGTGGAGCATTTGAGGCATGAAGGGACTTCGCACAGTTCCAGTGATCTGTTGAAGATCTGTGTGAAGATGGGGGCCAGCTGGTCAGCACAGGATTTCAGACAGGCTGGTGTGACACCGTCTGGGCCTGGTGCTTTTTTCCTTTTCTGCTTCCGGAAGACCTGGCGCACCTCGTCTTCACTGATCTGAATTGCAGGTGTGGGGGAGAGGGGGGTTGCTGGAGGTGTAAATGGTTGCGTGGAGAGTTGTCCAGAGAAGGTGTGGGGTGTTTTTTTTTATTTTTTTTTTTTTATCAAACCTGCAGTAGAACTCATTCAGATTGTCTGCCTGTTGTTGATTCTCCACAGTGCTGGGGGATGGTGTCTTGTAGTTGGTTATCTCTTTCAGCCCTTTCCACACTGATGCTGAGTCACTGGAAGAGAATTGGATCCTTAGCTTATCAGAATAATTCCTCTTTGCTACTCTGATCTCCTTTTCCAGTGTGTATTTGGCCTGTTTATACAAGACTTTATCCCCCTTCCTATAAGCATCTTCTTTGGCCTGACGGAGCTGTCTGAGTTTTGCAGTGAACCATGGTTTGTCATTGTTGTAGGTTAAATGAGTTCTGGTTGGAATGCACATATCCTCACAGAAACTGATATATGAAGTTACAGTCTCTGTGAGCTCATCCAGATCGTTTGCAGCAGCCTCAAAAACAGTTCAATCAGTAAGGTCGAGACAGGCTTGTAAAACCCGCTCTGTCTCATTGGTCCATCTCTTTACAGTCTTTACCACAGGTTTAGCAGATTTCAGTTTCTGCCTTTAGGTTGGTATAAGATGAACCAGGCAATGATCAGAGAGCCCCAAAGCTGCCCGTGGAACAGAGTGATATGCATTCTTTATTGTTGTGTAACAGTGATCCAATATATTACTGTCTCTGGTGGGACATGTAACATGCTGTCTGTATTTAGGCAGTTCACGGGAGAGATTTGCTTTATTAAAGTCCCCTAGAATGATTAAAACAGAGTCTGGGTGTTGTTGTTCTGTGTCTGTGATCAGATCAGCGAATTTCTGTAAAGCTGTAGAACGGCTTGCAGTTGATGAAGAGCGTTTCTAGATCAGAACAGCACATCTTCTTTAACACTGTTACATATGTACACCACCTCTCATTGATGTAAAAGCACGTCCTGCCGCCATGCGATTTCCCCGTTGATTCTGCGTCGCGATCTGCTCTGATCAGCTGAAATTTCGGAAGATGAAGCGCGCTGTCTGGAATGGTGCCGTTCAGCCAGGTTTCCGTGAAACACAGAGCAGCAGAGTTTGAAAAATCCTTGTTTAATCGGGAAAGCAGAAGGAGTTTGTCCGTTTTGTTGGGTAGAGAGCGGAGATTCGCTAGATGGATGCTAGGCAGTGCTGTCCGGAATCCACGCTGTCTGAGCTTCACGAGCGTGCCGGCTCTCTTCCCCCGTCTGCGCGTCCTGAAGCGTCTAAACAGCACCGCTGCTCCGCCGACTACAATGTCCAGCAAAACATCCGAATAGACGAAAACCAGTGAAAAATCGGGTGGTGTGTACTTCCAAATGTCCAGCAATTCATCTCTGGTGAAACTGATTGCAGGGATATGACTAAAGACAGGACAAACTAACAAAAACATAAAAACAACTGCGGACGACGCCACGAAGGCTGCCATCAGCGGCGCCATCTTGACTTGACTAATTATTGTCATTGATTAGTGTCATTTCTAATGATTAGTGTCATTTATAATCATCCATACACTGACACTTTGACTCTGAGTACTGGCAACATGTATGCACGAAAAAGTACCGGTACTCTAAAGGCTAGAAGTGCTGGTACTGTGTGCCGTTGAGTACCATCTCACTTCAAGCACTGCTCAGAAGGCTTCAAAGCAGACCTGAGATGAGGGACCCAGGGAAGAGGAATTTAGAGAGAGGAGAGGTGGATGTTGCATCACTCTGGCTGTCTGCCCAAAAATCCTCCCATTGCCCACTGTGGTATTCCCTGACCGAGGCTCCCCTTGGCACGTAAACACTGGTGCACAGCTGGCCCAAAGGCTTATGCAAGTATGCGTTCCCCCAGTGAGCCTCATCACACAGGCTTTTTGCAAAGTCAGGGAGGATGCAGCATCAGCCCCTCCTTGGTAGTGTTCTTTTCTCACTTGGGAAAGCCAGCCATTGAGTTTTATTAAGATTTTTTTCTAAGATTTTCTAATATAGAAAAGGCTTCTAGCTGAGATGACCTTTTTCCGCTGGCACTTAGTATAGGGTCCCCTAGTACCGGAACTTCAACACAACATCTATGTGTCAGACAGAAAGGGATGATAAAGGGAACAGAGATCAGGCATGTGATCAGCTAGAGACAAAAAAGAAGGAAAATCTGACCACGCCCCAAGTCACACCCACAAGCCACGCCCCCAGCACTTATTATTAAAAATGTATATTTTAGCACATTAAAATATATATCTTATATTGTAATAATACATGCGATTGTCTTGTAAAAAACAAAAAGCAGCATTTAATAATCATGATACCAATATAATATATTATAATAAAGTTCTATAATATAGTAATGTATATAGAATTGTCATTATCATCAAAGTACCTGCCAAAAGTTCGGAAACATTACAATTATTAATGATTTTGAAATAAATTGTGTCCCTTATGCCACAACTCTGAACTGCCACTGAGTGGGTTAAGATGCTTTCTCAACACCTCAGAACAAAACAAGTGAGCAAATGCCACACTGGTTTATTTATGCCGTATGCTTGGGGAATGGCCAGCCATGCAAATTTTGTTCGCCTATTTCATTAGCCCTTTCTCAGTGATGTCTGAGGTATCTGGGCTCTTAAGAGAGACCCCGAGTGTCTGAACTTCGACACAATGTCTCCACTCCCTCCATCAGGGAATGAGGGTTACCATACATAACTGAGATGTTTCAAACTACATTTATGACAAGAGTTTCAGTGAATAATGACAAATATTCCTCAGAAAAAGTTAGTGTATTGACCTGTAATTTAGCGTCTGAGTCATTATAGCGTCTGAGTCATTTGGACTATTTATATGAACATCTGAGTCATTGTTGCATGCCACTGGATCATATTCAATTTTCACTGTATGGAAAACAGCAGTATGAACATTCTGCTAAATATCTTGTGTTTCAGAGAACAAAGAAAGTCACATGGGTTTGGAACAACATGAGGCTGAGTAAATGATGAGATCAAAAATGCAAGCGTTTCAGCTTTTCAAGCCTCCAGTACACTTACATAGCACATATAAACCACTGTTCTAATTGTTCTTCTGCATACAGTATTTTCTTTAATTTCTACAAAATTAGGGTCAGGTCAAAATGATTGTCTGTGGTAATCAAAAGCATGTCTGTCATGGTTACTCTCAATTTGGACACTGTTTTAATGCCTTACATAGTTACTGATTTGATCAGGGATGGGCTGTATTTCAAATACATCTATTTGAAATATAAAATACCAGGGGTGGGACGTTCAAGTCACAAGAGAGTCTCAAGTCAAATCCCAAGTCCTCAAAGAGTTAAAGTTAAAGAGATAATTAAGTGACTAATAAAATGATGATTGTGCATTAGCAATGAACACCTGCTGTTAATAATCACCATCACTGAAGAAAATAAAAACACAAGAACTGCAACTGACTTCAGCCACAGCCTTGGATGAAATCAACTGAGAAATAAATAAATAAATAAAACACACGATACCACTATAATTGTGGTCAAGGTTTGCTTTAGTTGGTCTCTTGAGCCTTACTAGTTCAAAGTAACTTACTCCTAAGCAATTGCAATATTGTTTCACAGCAAACATCGTGTGCATTGTTGAATCAAACTTTGAAGTAGCAGATTAACTCAAAACCAAAACATTATTATTAAAAAAAAAAAAAAAAAAAAAGGGGAAAAAACCGTTTATCATAAAAACAACTAATATCACATGCATTGCTGCAGAGAGAGATCCAACACAGTAAGTCAAGGGTCAAAAGACCAACTAAAGCAAACACTGATCTCCACGATGGTGGCATCATTTTAACCAATAAAACATCAACATCTGATCATCTGTGATTCTCAATAACAGCAGGTGTTCATCACTAATGCACAATCATCATTTAATTAGTCACTTAATTATATCATTAACTTTAATTATTTGAGGACTTAGGATTTGACTTGAAGACTTGCTTGTGACTTGAAAGTCCCACCTCTGCAAAATACTATTTTGTATTTAAATACCTTTGAATTTAAATACCTTTTAAATACATTTAATCTTAATATTTTTGTATTTTCAATATACCTAGAGTACTTTGCCAATCAACCTCCTTATTAGACTTCTGATTTCCTGCAGGGATGGGCAGTATTTCAAATACACGTATTTGAAATACTATTTTGTATTTTTTTTTTAATACCTTTGGAAAAAGTCAAATGTATTTTGTATTTAAATACACTTAATCTTAGTATTTTTGTTTTGTTGATACAGGAAATCAGCAGTCTAATAAAGAGGTTGATTGGCAAAAAGTATTTTATGTATTTTGAAAATACAAAAATACTAAGATTAAATGTATAAACGTACATGTATTTGAAATACTGCCCATCCCTGGATTTGATTTGTCATTTGTTTAGCTGTTGTCACTCATCACACCACTTGCACTTGCTATTTAAGTTCCACCTTTTCAGTTCATTATTGTCAGGTCTTGTCTTTACATGATTGTGTTTGATTACATGCTTCTTTGTTGGATTAACCTGTGTGGATTATTAAAAACCATCAACTACTGATCTTGATTGTTGTGTATACGATCCACATTAGGATTATTGTACTATTAACACTTGTTTGTATTTGTACAGTGTTCAGCATCTCTGTTGATCACAATGGTTCCTTGTCATTTTCTTGCATTGCTGTATACTAATCTGGTGTTTTATTGAGCTCTTTTTTCATGTATTGTCTTGTTGCAAATCACATCTCATGTCATGCTGGGCTTTTTTAAGGACATTTAAATGTCTTTTTGATATGGTTGTGTATATTATAATGTTTTTATGTTAAATGACGATAAAGCTAAGTAAAAGAGTTAATTCATTAAAGCACAATGCAACACAATGAATTTAAAATTACATTTGTAAAACATGTATATTTTTACAAGAGTTTTGGTGCTTACCTTCCACTTTTCACCTAACAAAGAGACCAAAAAGTGAAAAGTGGTTAAACATGACATGTCTTATTAAAACTAATCACAATCTAAAAGAATCTATTTTCTTACACACACACACACACAGAGAGAGAGAGAGAGAGAGAGAGATGTATACATCTCTCTAAACTTGGATATCTTAAAGACTGTATTTTTTGGATAGCTTAAACACTGTAACCTAACCCTAGCCTGAACATTTTTTGAAAAAAAAATAAAATAAATACTTTATTTACTTTATTTATTAGAGATGCACCAATCGCTGCACTGTTCTGTTTTGTTGCCAGCGGAACAGGCAATGACGTTACAGTCATGCTCACATCCTCATGTAAACATCAAAAATTTTTGGTCGAAAATTTCTTGAATGAGAATGAGTGAATTTATTGCACTCATTGTCAACGGCGACTGATAATGTATCCAGATAAGGCTTGCACTGTCTGAGTGTGAGAGAGACGTGCAGAAATCAAAACAAATGAGCACAACAGCTCACACAAAGTAACTCACAGAAAGTTATAGAAGTATACCATGGCAGGGGGAAAAAAAAAATTATAATAAAGGAATCGGCCAAGAAAAGTGCAATCAGTGCATCTCATATTATTTATATACTGTTTTTACAATCAAGGACAAAAAATTTCCAAGAGCAGGTTTTAGCAGATTTAGCTAATTTCTGGGGATTGTCTCCAAAATATGGTTAAATTGGTGCACACGCTCTCACGCTCCTTACTTCTGAATTCTTCTGATTGAGCCTGTTGTTGTCCATCTGCACTGCTGCCACATGCCTCTGGAAAACATCAAATGAATCCAACCATCAAAGAAAACTACTCTGTCTAATTTGAAATATCTGACAACAAATACTTACATTAGTCAAATGAGAAGTTCAGGCACTTACCACGCTTTAGGGCTTCACGGTGCAATTTCTCATAAAGATGAGAGAATGGACCATGACCTCAAATATAACAAAAAAAAAAAAAAAAAAAGATATAAGATATTAACATATTTTACACTGTTGTGATACATGTGATACAAATACATGAATCAAATGTTATGTAATGGGGAAAAATATCTGATATAAAACTTGTAAAATGGTGCAGGTTTAGTTTCAGGATTAAGTTCTTTAGCAAACCATTTAACTGCTTATGATTATATATGAGAGACTTTTTACATACGTATATTTTCTGCTAAAATGTACACAAACATTGTCAGCACTCACCTAAATTGTAGCACAGAGCAGCAATTTGGACACACAGTACATCTTTTTCATCAATGAGATCCTGCTTTATCTTTTCAAGAGCCTTCTCTTGTTCCTCTTGTAGAACCTTGATCATACTTCCAGCTAAATATGCCATACTTCCACATACGGAAAACACATTTAAACAAAACCTTTAAGAACAGTAATGCGAGTTATGTAATCAGATTACTTTTTTTCCAAGTAATTAGTGAAGTTGTGCATTACTTTTTAATTTACAAGTTACTTTTTTTTAAATAAGCAATGCCAGTTACTTTGTTTTCCCATGTATTGACTGACAGCTCTCCTGTCCCCATGTTGAGAGATATTGTGAGTAAGTGCAGAGGCGTTGTATGCGCTGTGTGAACATGCACTTACTGTAGTTCTAGACTAAATGTCAACACTGCATTTACATAAAACAGAATCAGTATTCCTCAAAATAAAGAAAAACAGTAAAAAACTAATAAGCAAAAATGACTTTAGATAAACAGAACATTTGTGTTTAATTTAAATATATATATATATATATATATATATATATATATATATATATGTGTGTGTGTGCATGTGTCTTTCAGCTGTGAATGTACATTTCCTTCAGCCTGGGGCTTTCTTTCACTTTTGGTGTGAAAGAGCTTTTACATTTGTCAAAATTACAACTTTTTATATTAGAAACAAACAAGCAAGCCCAGGCCAAATGACAAAAAAGTAATGCAAAGGTAACATAAGGCATTACTTTCCATTAAACGTAACTAAGTAAAGTAATTTGTTAATTTTTTTTAAGAGAGTAATATTATATGCAATATAGTAATGCATTACTTCAAAAGTTACTTTTTCCAACACTGTTTAAGAAATGTCTATTAGGGTAAATCAAGTGTCATTCCACGACATTATAATCTGTAGCTCATGAAAATGTTACATCAGCATGTTTGTGTTGCTCATGACAAAGAAAGTACATATAAAAAAAAAATATATATATATTATATATATATATATATATATATATATATATATATATATATATATATATATATATATATATAAATCAAAAAAAGTTTAAAGAATATGAGTTTGCAATAAAAAATCTTGTATGTATTGTTGAAAAGTTTCAAGGGATTTAAATACATTTGCAAGGCACTCTGAAAAGCGTTAAGCTTTAAATCATTTACATGTATAATACACATCAAGTTATTTTATTTTATTTTTTTTTTCTTGCACCTTACCCCAGTGAGTGTTCAAAGCGAGTGTGAGTTGCGCCCGGATACACCAGATATTTCGTTCCCAGCTGTTTGATGTGTCTGAGTCTCTGAAACTGAGGAGTATCAATGATCTTCACCAGCAGATGAGGCAGCTCAATGTGACCATGAATGGGGTCATTGAAAATCTGCAGGATACAAAAGGGCAAATATTAATTTAATTAAAAGTTTATTGCTGTAGCAGGTTTGAGGTTCAATTCTCAATTCTTCTCTGCTGGCTTAACAGGTGTGAAAATAAATATATACACTACAAGTCAAAAGTTTTTGAACAGTAAGATTGTTAATGTTTTTTGAAGAAGACTCTTCTGCTCACCAAACCTGCATTTATTTCATCCAAAGTACAGCAAAAACAGTAACATTTTGAAATATTTTTAGTATTTAAAATATTATATTTGAATATATTTTAAAATGTAATTTATTCCTGTAATTTCAAAGCTGAATATTTAGCATCATTACTCCAATCACATGATCCTTTAGAAATCATTCTAATATGCTGATTTGTTGCTCAAAAAACTATTATTATTATTATGTAGAAAACAGATGAGTTTATTTTTTCAGGTTTCTTTGATGAATATAAAAGTTCAGAAGAACAGCATTTATCTGAAACAGAAATCGTTTGTAACATTATAAATGTCTTTATCATCACTTTTGATTAATTTAATGCATCCTTGCTAAATAAAAGTATTAATTTCTATAATTCTGAATGGTAGTGTAAAATGTTACAAATGTATTTACTGTATTTCAGATAAATGCTGATCTTTAGATCTTTCTATTCATCAAAAAATCCTGAAAAAAGTGCTCAACTGTTTTAAATATTGATAATAATAATAATAATAATAATAATAATAATAATAATAAATGTTTATTGAGCAGCAAATCATATTAGAATGATTTCTGAAGGATCATGTGACTCTGAAGGCTGGAGTAATGATGCTGAAAATTCAGCTTTGATCACAGAAATAAATTTTATTTTATAATATATCCAAATAGAAAGCAAATATTTTAAATAGTAAACATATTTCACAATGTTACTGCTGTATTTTGGATCAAATAAATGCAGGCTTGGTGAACAGAAGAGACTTCTTTAAAAAAACACTAAAAATCTTACTGTTCAAAAACTTTTGACTGGTAGTGTAAATACATACATTCTCCTCATCATTTTTGTGTATGTTTTCTGTTTGACACCTGATTTTGTCAGTTTTCTAGAATGTATATGAAAGAATAAAGATAAAAAGTTTATCCAACCAAAACAGATATGAATAGATATAATCTAAATTCAGAATATCTGTAACACATCTCCACTGCAGGCAAGTATGCTGAACCCAAGCGCAGTTTATTTAAATCCAAAACATGAACAAATACAAGACAAACAGAGACTTGATTTGGCATGGCCATGAAACAACCTCACCTAAAGGCAGGTTACATAGAACAAAGCTAAATAAAGAACAATGGAAACAGGAGGAATATATGTAAACTAATGACTAACAAGATACACCTGTGAACAATCAAGACGATCAACCAATCAGAACGCGACACATGAAACACGGAACCAATGAAAACAAAGGCAGGGAAGCACATGACAGGATCACATGAGAGAACAGGATAGCACGACTAACCAGGAAGATGGCAATGACTAAACTACAAAATAAAAGACATGAAAACCTAAATGTGATACAACACCCAAAACCAAACGTGACAATATCAGATTCATTATCCAATTAATTTATTATATACTGATGGATGTAGTATTTCAGATATGTCGATGTCAGTGAATGAACAGCGTAAGAGATGTTTTGCATGATGTTAAATGATTAATTGAGTTTTTATAAGGGTTTACAATGCATCATTGTTGCCACAACCTACAAATGCCCAAGATATCATTTTTCTCTCTTGCATTTAATAGTGATAGTTTCTGTTTTTTACCTTGACTGAGGAGGATTGATTGTTTTCTGACAGCTCTCCGATAGACTCCTCTTCTTCTATAAAAAACAGGAGATGATTTTAGATCTTGGTGTAAGAAATATTTTATTTTGTTTCTTCTTATGTATCATCATAAACAATATATTCTACTATAGTATGTTATCAAAAATATCAGCATACACATTTGAAAATAAATAAATGAATAAATAACTACGACATGCCACAGTTGCAATATAAATTTAACACTGAAAAATCTATTCCCTTAACAAAGCAACCAGTTTACTACAGTAAAACGTGATTAATTGTAGTAGTATATATTTTATATTGTCTATGTTTGTGTACTGTATGCCAATGTTTCTCTGTTTCTCATGAGTCTTTTCAGCAGCCATATCACCCTGCAGCCCAAGACTGGTTGTCCACTGAAGCTAAGCAGGGTTGAGCTGGTCAGTACCTGGATGGGAGACCTCCTGGGAAAACTAGGTTGCTGCTGGAAGAGGTGTTAGTGAGGCCAGCAGGGGTTGCTCACCCTGTGATCTGTGTGTGTCCTAACGCCCCAGTATAGTGATGGGGACACTATACTGTAAAAAGCACTGTCCTTTGGATGAGATGTTAAACCGAGGTCCTGACGCTCTGTGGTCATTAAAAATCCCAGGATGTCCTTTGAAAAGAGTAGGGATGTAACCCCGGCATCCTGGCCAAATTCACCCATTGGCCTCTGACCATCATGGCCTCCTAATCATCCCCATATCTGCTGACTGGCTTCATCACTCTGTCTCCTCTCCACCAGTAAGCTGGTGTGTGGTGGGCGTTCTGGCAAAATATGGCTGCCGTCGCATCATCCAGGTGGATGAGGAGATTCCCTCCCTTCTTTGTAAAGCGCTTTGAGTACCCAGAAAAGCATTATATAAATGTAACAAATTATTATTATTATTATTTTCAGACTATGGGGCTGTTTTAGACTTTGACTTGAATTGAATTGAAATGGATGGCACATCTTCATCACAACAGGAGTGGCTCATGTTAATTGCTGAACAAGCAAACAGTCCATGTAGATTTGCATGTCACTCGTGTAAAGTTAAGCAAACTGGGCTTCAGTCGAGCCACTCTTGCCCTAGTTGCACATCTCAGGAACATTGGTGCTTATATTTGTTGTGCAATTCTGCAATTTTATATTATTAAATAATGATTTGGCATGTTTCCAAATGTGTTCTTTAGCTCTATGATGGAGTTTCAGTGCCATGGGAAATGTCTAGAGAATATTATGAAATTAGGCTTAAATAATAAAAGTATGAGCATGACGTTGTATGGAAAGCAAGTATGATTCTAATATGGCACCACTGTGATCATACATACACATCACAAAACGTCATAAGTGCTTGACAACAAAGACAACGCAAATGATACATCACTACAAATGCACAGAAATGCAGAGTTACCTGAATCAATGAACTCATTGTTCTTGCACCAATTATGGAAGCTCTCCTCTGCTTTGTGCTGGACCTTCTGATAACTGCCATCAGTTTTATTGTAGTACACCCTCACGAGAAATTCATGAAACCTTTTTGGTTTGAGACTGGAGACCTGCAGGGACAAAAGAAACCAAACACAACTTGTTAACCAGCTTTTCTCTGACCAGGAATATACTTTACTTACACAGAGATGAATTTGGGTATGTGCACTACAAATTACAGCAAACTAGATCTACATAGCATAAACTATAAACTAGATCTGAATAGCCTTTGCTCAGATCCCTTCAATTCAGTAAGGTTACCATTTACTCACCTCATTTGCACAAATGTGTTCATATAGTGACTCAGTTAAACAGATATTATAGAGATTAATAAGAGATCAGATTCAATGATATAATCCTTGATAGTTCTGTAAATATTGTAGATAAGTCAGATTTCATACCTGGTACTTCTCCAGTTTGAAGGCTTTTTTTGGCTCATTCTTGCTGTAGAAATGAACATTATCAATGGGCTCTTTACCAACTTCACCAAAACCCATGTCAAGAACCTGAATGAGAGGAAATTTCAGATAGCGTAGAAAAATAAACTGTGAAAATGAAGAGGTAGAAAATGATTGTCTTATTTTTACTGTTGAAACGTACATAAATGTCAAAGTCCTCAGCATTCAGAGATTTATTGTCTGTGATTATTTCCCGCCATTGTTTTTGCAGTTCTTCCTAAAAGTTTGGAAGAATAAATTAGTCAAATATTACACTTCATGAAAAATAATACAGGAAACAGATATTAAAAAAAGCTTTTAAAATCATGTGGTCATGTGGTGTGTTACAATTTAACAAAATATGAATCTGAAAAACTCATTTGTGTGTGAACATCGCATAAAAAGATGCGTATTGTAATAAATAAAACATTTTAAATGTTAATTTAGATATTTAGAAGTATTCATCAAAATGAACACTTTATTTGATGTGACTTTCTCTGCCACGCAAATTAGTGCAAATGTAAAAATCATTTCTTTTTTATAAGAACAATAGGTAATAGATACCACGCTTGCAGAAAAAACACATGTGCAATCACATTAAAAAAAACATTTTAGCATTTGGACAATAATTGCTTCTTTTTTTTCTTTTTTTGAGATGAATTCATAATCATGACAATTCTGCACCATAAATGTTTGAAATGAGTGAGAATGAAAACCTGATACACTTGAATCCTGGAGGCTTTATCAGGCTGCTCTTTCAATCTGGCCTCCAATTCTACCTAAAAGATTCAGAAATATATATGCAAATACTAGAGTAAATGAAACTCTGAAAATTAAACAGACATGGAGGAGAAGTAATATTTAACCATTTTTATCTTCGATAGCACATAGCTTATCCTCCTGTGTGATCTGACTCTCTCACAGCAGATCGGGTGCATAGCTAAAACATAATGCAGTGGGGTGCTTGCGGTCAGCATAAAATGAAAATTGGGACAGTTTTAATGACAGACATTCACAAGTGAAGGCCACATAGCTAATGGTGCTATTTGTGAATGTGTCATAATAAGCACTTTATTATCTTGTTCCTGCCAAGCAAATTATTATGAAGACTAAAAGGACACGTGTAAATATTTACTTTGTGTAAAAGTTAACATGTATGTGTGTTATATTGGGGCAGTAAGATACCTTTAAATCTTTTTCTTTCAGTCGGGCCTCTCCAACAAACTTTGGCAGGCGTCTGTTGACAACGTCCTGCAGAATGCTTCTGGCTTCATCCAGCTCTGGATTTGAGTCCGACTGGTTCAGGATCTGATCGAAGATGTGATCTGTTAAAGGACAGGGGAAATGGCTCATTGAATTTTACCTTTTCAGCAAATAGCATACTATTTATTATGTATATGGACTCAACTTATAGTGCATATTGCAGGTTAATTTTTTTTTTCAAATGAATATATAACCTTGTATGAAAATACCATATGAACCGTTAATGCAGGATTTGAAAATGTTTTACAAGACGTGAAGGCACAAATACAGCTCTCAAAAACCGCTTTTTTTTTCAACATCGTGTCATATTATGACACGAGAAGGAGTCGCGTGCCGCGCGCTGCTGGTATTCAGTGGAGCAGGTGCGAGTCAGTGTGTTTTCGGTAGTTATTGTTATTTCAATTTATCATCGTCATGGTAAATTATCGTGTTTGTGGAGGTTGCACTAATTCCAGCCTGTCAGGACATCAGGTCCACAGGTTTCCTAACAAGAAATAGGACGGTATCTTCCGGGCCTCAGTGCGTTTGTGCAGCTGAAGAGACGGGACTTCACTAATGCTTCAAACAATGCGGTGGTGTGTAATTTAGCGATCACTTTACACCGGAGGATTATCATCCCGGCGATATGATGCAGTTCAACCTGAGATACTGAAGCAAGAAGCGAGTGAGACTCGAGCTGGTGCGGTTTCTTCGGTGCACACAGCAGCTTCAGCGGGTCCCGGTCAGACATGATGCTCACGGGTCCGACAGAGATGCTGCTCCATGAAAACGTGAACTGAGCACTATAAGTCTTGATTTTTAACATTTGCTAACTATCAAATCAGTGAATTAATAATTATTTAAATAATGAGACACAACGAGATGTATATAACTTGTAAAGCACCACAGCAAGCTTGTAAGCATTAGCAATAACATATTTTTAAAAACCGTGTAAAAACGTTACCATATGAGAAGGCATAGCTGGTAAGTTAACCTCAGTTTGTTAATATTATATCCATCAAGTTTAGGGACAGTTCAGTGAGATTGTTTGCACAGCTAATTGGTATTTTTTTGTCATGTGGTGTGTTTTTAAGGCTTTAGGAGACGGGAGTGTGAAGATCTGAAGCAGTGAAGGCCAGCTGTTATTAACCACATCTACTGGACTGCAGCTTCCACTCCTGATGGAGATGCAGCTGTGATGGAGGCCAAGTGGAAAAGCATGATCAGCAGTGAATGTGATCTAAACTTGTGTTTGCTTCTCCCAGCAGTGCTGGCCCGTAGGGTTGTGGGGCCCTAGGCAGGAAAATGAAAATGGGCCCCCCTAGTGTAAAAACTGTCATAGCAATTTGAAGAGTTAAGAGAAAGCACATAAAATGACAATTTAAATATTTAAGCATAAATGTGCATTAAGTGTAACACATTCAACATACATATGTAAAAATGTTAAAAACAGATTAATATATATATACACACATATATATATATATATATATATATATATATATATATATATATATATATATATGTGTGTGTGTGTGTGTGTGTGTGTGTGTGTGTGTGTGTGTGTGTAGGAGTGCAAGTAAGCTATTCTGAAATGCAATATCCAATGAATTCCAAAATCTGGACACAGAATCTGAACTGTAACAATAAATGTTTTCAGACAAACTTTTTCTTTGCTAAAAATGATAAAGAACACAGAGTTTGTTGTGCATGATTGTAGGGCTGCACAATTTGGCCAAAAGTTTTGTTTTTATATATCAGTATGACTACAAAAAAATTGATTATTGTTATTACTAAATAAAAACATTAAACTAAATAATAATTATTGATAATGATTATTATCAGTATATTTCACAGAAAACTGCAGCATTAAGGTATGTGTTAAAATGCAGGAGGCCTATAAATATAAATGTCTAAGGATTTATTATAAAATAAACTGTGAATAAAAATCTTTGACAGTAATTTCTTAATTTTTGTCAGGAAATTTTATGCATCCACTGAAAGAGAGAGAGAAAAAAACTCCTTTACACTGAAGAAAAACTTAGAAGATTTGTCCTATTTTTACGCTGGAGGGCGCCATCGCGCAGTAAATCCATAAGTGAAAAACTTATAGAAGTCTTAAATCATAGGACATTCCAGGAAATCCCTAATGTTGACAAAGGCATACTATGGCATAGCTGAATTAAAGGCAAGTAGACACGTTTTAACTGATGAGATACATAGACAATAAATATACGATTGCGACTAAATGGTTTATCTGTGTTCTTCAAGCCATCTCAGGTATTTTTATATGAATTAAGTAATGCAATGCTAATCAACATAGAATTTATCACTGTATAGAATACTCAAAAAATAAAGATTTTGCTCCGTTCTGTAATATGAAACCACGTCAGCTCACAAAAGGAATTTATTTCAAACAATCGACCGATCTCTGTTTCGACAAGTACCACGAGAGCGATTCAAAAGCATAAGAGTCGTCTGCTCTCCAATCTGTCTTTGATTTCATACGCAGATCGGTCTGCGCAGCGCAGATGCATCTCAAACAAGCCTAACTAGAAATTTAATTGACAATCTCGCGGCCGCGGGGCCCCAGGCGACCGCCTGTATGCCTTTGGACTGGCCGGCACTGTCTCCCAGCATGTGCATCATGCATCAGCCCTCATGGAGTCTCTGAGAGAGGAATACTGCAGGTCACCACAGACTCCAGGAGAACGCAGCACCGTCTTGTCTTCCACTACACCTGCTCCTCTTTCCAGATCCCTCCAGAGGATCAACAAGATGAGGCTGTTGGCGTGTATCTAGCACAGCATTCACCATTTAACACACTTTAACAACACATTAGTGTGATACCCAGACTGAAAGATTGTTAAATGTTTTTAAATGGGTCAGATGGTATATTTTTCTTTCGGTAGTATATGTTTGGTGCATCTATCTATCTATCTATCTATCTATATATATATATATATATATATACATATATATATATATTTATTTATTTTATTTTTTTTAATTAACAATTGCAATGTTGTGTTTTGGGTTAGGTATTAACAGTGCTATGAAATATTTATGACTTAGTGCTGTATAAATAAAACTGAATTGAATTAACCATAAATGCAGATCTGCTTGATATATATCTGATGTAAACTTCATAAACAGGTTTTTATACAGTAAGACAATTTGTGATCGTGATTATTTTTAATTCATTGTCACCAAAATGGGGCCATTCAAAACCTTTATAAAGTCCTCCTTCCTCTGGACAGGGTTCCTACACCTTTTCCATTTCAAAATTCCATACTTTTCCAGACTCAAATTTACAAACCTCTCAGTAGATTTTTAGACCGTATTTAACATAAATGGTTCACAGACCATTATTTTCAGCTTTATATTTGGTATATAGTACAGTCATCTGTAAATATTTTTATTTTACGTTTTTTTTTTTTTTTTTAATTGATTTTCTTGAAGTGACAACATACAGAGCCCCTAAAACAACATGTACACAAGAAACATTTTTGTGTCCTCGAGAAACTATTCACATGCGTAAGGGAATTTTTTGCATGCTTACGCATTACAATTTCTAGTTTTATATAACCTACTTCCTTTGTGCATCACTGCCATCTTACTATGAATAAAACAAGAGCATTGATGCACATGAATTACATCTATTTGCTCAAAATTTGGCATTTCTCATGGTAGTACCTCTAATATGGCCTAATGTCCAATTTAACACATCCTCTTTGGTGGCACACAAACTATGACACGAAATGGGCTGATGGCATAAAATTAGCCAAGTTCAAGGGTTTATAAAAAAGACAGGTACTGTAAAAAAAAAGTGTTTAAAATGTGTCTTTTGTTAGGGCAGTATGCCATATTTCAAAGCCTTAGGTCTCTTTAACGCATACTTTGTGGAGGCCAAGAAACCACACCGCTAAATGGGCTGATGGCACAATAGGTGGCTCAGTGTGCATTGTCCTATATGCTAAGTTGTTCGTGCGCACATAAAAGTCTGTATATTTTTTATTTTTTTTGCAAAGGTCCTTAAGGCTATGTTATACAGTGTTAAGAATATTGTGAGAACAAACCCAAAATGCTTATAACCTGCAATTTTGCATAATGAAAAAGTGCACCTTGATTTCATTCAGTCGTATTTTGACTTTGACTTATTGTACAATAAATTTATTTTCAATAAATTCTTAAATTTCTATTATAAAAAGAAAAAAAAAAAAAAAAAAAAAACTAAATATGGGCAAAAGTCTGGAAACACAAATACTTTTCCATACTCTGCTTTCTTTTTTCCATGCTTTTCCAGACCTGGAAAATACTTAAATCAAATTCCATACTTTTCCAAACCGCGTAGGAACCCTGTCTGGAAACTCTTCTAATGTCTGACACAACACATGCAGGTAAGGGCTGCCCAGAATGCCATAGGCCCACCGGACAACTTGTCTGTATGCTGTCAATATTGATTGTCTTATACCAATGGCATCAAAAAGTGTGACTTACAGGTAGTTGTGACCTACCTAAATATAGGCAACTTGTAATTAAAACAAAATTATTCAGATGGTTTTAATATTCAAATCTTTAATTTACTATGTATTTATACATACAAATATTTAGCTCAGAGTAATAAATGATCTCTGCCCTAAACATACCTGTGTCTGCTGGCCTGGAGAGGTCCATGCTCCTTTCTGAAGTGCATATAGGCTATCTGTAGCACACATGGGTTCAGACAGCAAGCCTCAAAGCCTGGGTGCAGAGTCAGACACTGCAGATCAAGTGTGGGGCTCACATTCTCCACCAAGACCTGGTATGCATCTAACTCCCTGCAGCAGCACTGACTTTCCTCAGCTGTGACCATGGCCTCGCATTTACCACACAAACACTTAATGAAACAAAAATGTGTTTATCTCTCTCTCCTGCGGTGATGAGAAACCGCTATATCACGTAATGTTAGTGTCGGATATTAACGAGCGTGACACGCCTGATCAACGCTTATTAGTTTCTGTTACTGGTAAGTATCAATACTCATAGATGACCAATACTAGCTTTGCTATTGCCTGATTACATTAGCTAACGTGTGTATATCTGTAATCTAACACTGGTCTCTCACCAAGACACCTCTGTTCTCCTCACACATCAACTCAGTTTGTCTCCTCTGATTGTTGTTCTATCTAATCCTGGCCTGTTTCTGCTCTCTTGGCCGCATAGCAGGGTCATAATTTCATCTGTGGTCCGTCATACGAGTGTAAATAAACATTTAAAATCTCCTCAGCGTCCGAACTGTCATTGCGATCCATTGTTTTTCTATGGTTAAAATGGACCGCTCTCCCTCTCGTTACGTCACTTCCGGTTTTGGCGGTTTTCAGATGCGGAAGTAAAATTCTCTCAAAAACGACTCCAGAAGCCTTAATAGCGTATTTTAAAGTATATTTTAAAGAAAATGTAGTTCCTACATTATTTTTCTTTACATCGACTCACTGGAGTCTCTAACCTGGAATATGCCCTTTAACATGATGTCAAAAATTAACCTGTCATTTAATACAAAACTCAAAATCATTTAGAATCATTTCTCTTAATTTGTACCCATGCTTTCTCTGACCTGTGAGTTTGGTGTACTCTAGCATGTCGTCTATTGCATCGGAGATCTTGCGATCTGGACTCAGCTTGTCATTAGCTTTTACAAGAGCATCCTTAATCCTAATATACAAAGAGAAACACACGCACACATGTAAAATGCAGTAAAATCAGGAGAAATGTCATAATGTGTGCAGAAGATTGAATACAATAAATAAATGTGCTCTTTCACACAAAACCCACTTGACGTCAATGATGTAGCCGATCTTGTGCTGAAGGGTCTGACGATGAAGAGTGTATCTGGTGTGAAACATGCCATAAATGTTATCTGCCACCTGTGAGAGAAACAGAGATACACTGACTGAGCCAAAGAAACAGAATACTAATCACAGAATAGTGCATTTAAAAATGTAAAAAAAGCACTTATATTCAAGGTAGTAATACAAAAAAAAGAGGCAGAGTGTTTTTAATATAAAGGTTATTAATCCATTACATAAAAGAGTAGTACTAGATAACATGAATGACAATAAGTAAAAATGTAAAAATGTGAGATTTATATAATAATTGATGATTTGATTTACTGATTGGAACTTTAAAAAGCCAACAGTGTGAAACTGTGAAGACAAATTATTAGGCTAGCTGATGCACGTTAAGATTATTAATTAAAAAGTGTTCAAAGTGTTTTCTACTACTTTGTCCCATTGGTGTATAAATAGCCCACATAATTTAGTTCAGATTTGCCAGGTTTTGTTAGAATATCTGTGTACTTCTTGTGGTTATTGCCTTATTGTCTTTTGATTTGCATTGTCTACCAGAATGGTTTGTCTGTTTGGTTTTTGGACCTTTTAAATTATGCCTTTCTGTGATTTTTGAATTGAACAAACTGCTGTCTTCTGGCATGTTTCATAAGCTCATTAATACTTACTGTGCTAGACTTTGAGGTATTATAAAAATGTAAAGTAAAGTTTACTAAGGGCAGCATTATTCTTCACCTAAGCGAACAGTAGGGCTGTGCGATTAATCGAAATCGAATCGCAATCATGATTTGAGACGTTGCGATTTGCTAATCACAAAGCCTGTGATGTGGACGCGATATTACTCTGTTCCAAAGCATATGCATGACTGCCAGCCTTGAGTGGCGGTCTTACTAACCAATAGAGTGAGCGCACCTCTGTTCTTCCCAATCAGCACTGCTCTAGCCAACTGCGTAAACGCCCAGCATTTAAAAAGGGTCAGATCGAAAGTTAGGCAAATTAAAACTAAAGAAAAATTTATGTAACTGCAGCTTCGAAATGACAGACAATGAACAAAAAAGGTCATTTGCAAGAGCTGCGTCACAACGCATATCAAGAGCTCCCTTATCGGTTCTGCTTTCAGTACTGGAGAATAAAAGATACATTTTTAGATGTTTTTGGGACATTCTACAAGAAACGTACATTTCCACTTGTAAAAATCTTGGGAATTTTTTTTTCTTATTATTAAATCTGAACGTTGAATGTTAAACTATGAGAAACGCATATCGTGCCATCTCAGCATGTTTTTATGATTGAATAAAATACATTTTTATATGCATTTCACCCCTAAAATGTCAGGCCCTGTCACAGACAAATGTATATATGTTAGAATGGTTACCTAATAAATTTCTTTGATACAAATAGCATTTTCTTATTGGTCACATGTCCCTGATTGTATTTAACATGATTTTGTAATTCCTATAAGAAATATAAGCAACTTTTCGGTCAACTGTAGTACACAAAAATCACAGAATACCCACCAGGCACTCATATAGTTGTAAAAAAAACTACCTTTGCATACAGTATCTCACAGAAGTGAGTAAGCCCCTCACATTTTTGTAAATATTTTATTATATCTTTTCATGTGACCACACTGAAGAAATGACACTTTGCTACAATGTAAAGTAGTGAGTGTACAGCTTGTATAACAGTGTAAATTTGCCGTCCCCTCAAAATAACTCAACACACAGCCATTAATGTCTAAACCGCTGGCCACAAAAGTGAGTACACCCCTAAGTGAAAATGTCCAAACTGGGCCCAAAGTGTCAATATTTTGTGTGACCACCATTATTTTCCAGCACTGCCTTAACCCTCTTGGGCATGGAGTTCACCAGAGCTTCACAGGTTGCCGCTGGAGTCCTCTTCCACTCCTCCATGACGACATCACAGAGCTGGTGGATGTTAGAGACCTTGTGCTCCTCCACCTTCCGTTTGAGGATGCCCCACAGATGCTCAACAGGGTTTAGGTCTGGAGACATGCTTGGCCAGTCCATCACCTTTACCCTCAGCTTCTTTAGCAAGACAGTGGTCATCTTGGAGGTGTGTTTGGGGTCGTTATCATGTTGGAAATGAAGGGAGGGGATCATGCTCTGCTTCAGTATGTCACAGTACTTGTTGGTATTCATGGTTCCCTCAGTGAACTGTAGCTCCCCAGTGCCGGCAGCACTCATGGAGCCCCAGACCATGACACTCCCACCACCATGCTTGACTGTAGGCAAGACACACTTGTCTTTGTACTCCTCACCTGGTTGCCGCCACACACGCTTGACACCATCTGAACCAAATAATTTTATTTTGGTCTCATCAGACCACAGGACATGGTTCCAGTAATCTTCAGTAAACTGTTTGCGGGCTTTCTTGTGCATCATCTTTAGAAGAGACTTCCTTCTGGGACGACAGCCATGCAGTCCAATTTGATGCAGTGTGCGGCGTATGGTCTGAGCACTGACAGGCTGACCCCCACCCCTTCAACCTCTGCAGCAATGCTGGCAGCACTCATACGTCTATTTCCCAAACACAACCTCTGGATATGATGCTGAGCACATGCACTCAGCGTCTTTGGTCGACCATGGTGAGGCCTGTTCTGAGTGGAACCTGTCCTGGTAAACCGCTGTATGGTCTTGGCCACCGTGCCGCAAATCAGTTTCAGGGTCTTGGCAATCTTCTTATAGCCTACGCCATCTTTACGTAGAGCAACAATTCTTTTTTTCAGATCCTCAGAGAGTTCTTTGCCATGAGGTGCCATGTTGAACTTCCAGTGACCAGTATGAGAGAGTGAGAGCGATAACACCAAATTTAACACACATGCTCCCCATTCACACCTGAGACCTTGTAACACTAACGAGTCACATGACACTGGGGAGAGAAAATGGCTAACTGGGCCCAATTTGGACATTTTCACTTAGGGGTGTACTCACTTTTGTGGCCAGCGGTTTAGACATTAATGGCTGTGTGTTGACTTATTTTGAGGGGACAGCAAATTTACACTGTTATACAAGCTGTACACTCACTACTTTACATTGTAGCAAAGTGTCATTTCTTCAGTGTTGTCACATGAAAAGATATAATAAAATATTTACAAAGATATGAGGGGTGTACTCACTTCTGTGAGATACTGTAGGAGATTTTTACAAAAACATAGCAGTGTATATTTACCCCCACCTTCATCTACACCAGGGCTCCTCAAATCTGGACCTCGAGATCCACTTTCCTGCAGAGTTTAGCTGTAACCCTAATCAAACACACCTGAACATGCTAATCAATGTCTTCAGGATTAGTGATGGCGAGACAAAGCTTTAAGCTTGGTTCACAAAAGGGTTAATTTCAGGAGGCTTCATTTGCTCACAATACCACCTGGTGGCCAAAGAGTGTAAAACAAGCAGATATATTACAGACAGAGGTGTAAAGTCCAGGGGTCAGAAAGTGAAAGTCCTACTATCTGTTTGTTCCACCAATGAACTCGGCAGCTGATTTCTCCAGAGGAGGAACCAAGTCATTCCTTTCAAGTCACAAGCAAGTCTTGAGTCAAATCACAAGTCCTCAAAGAGTTAAAGTTAATGAGATAATTAAGTGACTAATTAAATGATGATTGTGCATTAGTGATGAACACCTGTGTGTGTGTGTGTGTGTGTGTATGTATATATATATATATATATATATATATATATATATATATTAGGGGTGTCAACGTTAACGCGTTAACGCATGCGATTAATCTAAAAATTTTAACGCGTTAATATTTTTTTAACGCAAATTAATCATGTGATAATGTTTGACCCCAACTTCTTCCCGTCATCGCAGCGCGGAAGGTTATCTATCAGTGTGTGATGAGGTCACAGTAAACCGGTGTTGCCAGGGTAACGGCACAAGTAGGTTATTTTGAAAATACAGTCGCGGGAAAAATTACAGAGTCGTGGGTTGCGTTTTTTTTGGGCTACTGTTATAATGTACCGCGGCCGCCAAAAGTGTATATAGACAAATGAAAATTAAAATAGATCCTTTTACTAATGTGTATTATACTTGGAATGTATACCTGGCAACTTAAGAACAGAGAGGCGGCTGTAAACATCACAAACAACGTGAGTTTCAGCAGTGCATACATGTTAAGGCTTTTACACAGCAGAAATAAACATGACAACAGCCACTATAGATTATACAAGATAATAAACACACGATTACGATAGGATATTTGTATGTGATTTTCTTGAGATGAATTTGTATAAATATGCTAATTTGTGCAGCGATATAAAAGGCTATAAATAGCATATTTTAACAACAGTAAATGACCAAATTCCACATGTGATCGTAAAAGGAAGTTATTACAAACACTCGATGGTGGTTTGAAGTGAGTTCTGAGTAAAAGTGTACTATTAATCTCATAAATTGTCTAATGAAGCATGATGCTAATATTAGCGCTAATGCACCTGCAGAACAGGTCCAAATCTTCTTCATAATGCATTTTGTCATAATACTTCACGTAAGGTCACAAGAAAATGTTTTGTTGTATTTATTTAGAAATACTTTTGAAAATAGTTGGGTAAATGTATACTGGGATTGAAGCGATGTGGCTTGGTAAACGTTTTATTGTCAGTATAAAGGTTGATAATGGCTGAATAAAAACAAAAGAATAATAAGGATTATGTCTCATACCTGGCGGAGATGTGAAAGGTTCTGTTTCCTTAAACTAGTTTGTCATGCATTTCATTTCAACACATTTACAGGTAAATCCTAGTATTTTAAATTTGCGATTAATCATGATTAATCACAGTCCAGGACTGTGATTAACGCGATTAAATTTTTTAATCGATTGACAGCACTAATATATATATATATATATATATATATATATATATATATATATATATATCCCAAAACACAATAGAACATTTAATGGAATTAAGGGTTATAATGGGAATTGTATTGGTTTTAATGTAAACTATAATGGTGTCTGGTATTTGATGCATTCTATTGGTGGGATGTAATCTAGCAGATGGCAACCAATAGAACAACAGTAATTCCTATTGGAATAATGCCCAAAACAAAAAGGAATTTTGTAATGGTTTTTATGGAAACTATAAGAATTTCTGTAATGGTTTCTATGTTTTTTTTTTTGTTTTTTTGTTTTTTTTCAGCAGGATAACGATACTCATACTGTGCTGCACATTATTGACAATATTGAGCTGAAGCTTGACTTTGCAAATTTAAAATCGCAAATCGCAATCGCAATATCTGTCAAAAAATCGCAATTAGATATTTTTCCCCAAATCTCACAGCCCTAGCGAACAGTATATGCAGTTTTGATACGGTGCAAAGACTGAAACAGAACCTAAACAAAATCATACACACATACTGATGGGTGTAAATGAAGCGATTTACCTTGTCTCTGAAGCAGATGTGATTCCTCCCATCCACCTTACAGACCCGAGCAGATTTCAGCAGACGCTGATGATCAAACCCATTTGGGATTCCAAGATAATGACAGTCTCTGTACAAAAAGAGCAATTAAACGAACTCTAGAACTCTCTATTCTAATTCTATTTTATCTATTTGTTTTCTTAAAAAAAAAAAAAAAAAAAAAAAAAAAACATTAGAGCCTCTAATACTTGCACTCTGTTTTCTTAATGCTTGTTTTCTTTTTTAAAAAAAAGGCCTCCAACACTGGCTTTCTCTATTTTTTTTTTTAAATTTATTATATAAATTACAAAAAAAAAAAAAAAAAAACCTGCCATGTTTACTGTTAGGCTAACTGAGACTTGTTATAGCACTTGCATATCATTGCTCTTTTGTTGATTTTGATTGCTTCTATTGTCCTCATTTGTAAGTCACTTTGGATAAAATAATCTGCTAAATGTAAATGTAAATATAAACTAATGCAATAGGTGATGGAGCAATACAGCTTATCTTCAACTGTAAATTATTGTATAATTCAAATTGTTTAAAAGCAAGCAAGTGGTGGTTCTTTTCATTCAGAGGCAGAATCCAAAACTGGGACTTTTCAGACACTTCCTAACTAACTGAGCCAAATGAAACAACACAGGGCAGTCAATGACTGCAAAAGGACTACTTTAAAGACTACTTACCGAGACAAATAGTCCCATTTGTCCACATCAATGCCGTTTAGTTTATTTGCCACAATCTCATAGAGGAAGGATTTGTTTTCAGGTCTTCCCCTCGCTGTCCACTGCAAGATTGACCAACTTATACCTACTTAACTGCTGTATCCTTATAAAGACTGACTGAAAACATCACATTCATCAGTTATTTACCTTACTATCTGAAGTGTTGCGTCCCAGAATTAATTCCTCAATGAAGACAATGTCTTCATCTAGATTCAGTCCATAGTCTTTTATCATTTTGTCCAGTCCATTCTTCTTTCTCATGCAGTGAAACATCTGAACAGACGCCTCCTCATGCTTCAGAAGATCAACATAAAAATACAGTATAAAGAAACTAGTAAAATCCTGAGTGTTAAATTAAGGGTGTATTCACACCAGGAAAGTTCACTTGCTTTGGTCCGGACCAAATATAATGTTTTGTTTTTGTTGTTTTTGTTTTTTTTTTGTTTTGTTTGGTGCGGTTAGCTTTCACACTGCCCTTTTTGCAAGTGAACCAGAAATTGTAAACAAGACCACACGTGTGCCAAGGTCATCCATTCATTGGACAGAAATTCTCAAGCATGAAAACAGGAAGTTCAAAAACAGGTTAATCATGGAGATCTTTCGTAGTGCAATTTTTATTATTTTACTAATTTGCTGTTATGAGATACTAACGCAATATGAAGAAATTCATGAGCATCAAATGAGACAATGTCATACGATGTCCACTCTCAAAAAGGATGTGTTAAATAATAACAATTTTTGTGTTATGGCCATTTTAACACATTTTGTGCAAAAAGAAAGAGAGAGAGAAAAACAACACAGTGTGTCCAACACAATATGTGTTAACTATCATCCAATCACATTGCTGCCTGCATCACTCCACAAGCTGTTAACCAAATTCATGCCTCTTTTTTCATTGGTGGATGACGTGGATGCACTCATGTCAGGTAAATGGATTTCGCTGCTAGAAATGTAATGTTCCCAGAGCATTCTCAGAGCGTCCCGCCGGTGTCAATGACGTTCCCAGAACATTTCTCAAGATGATTATGATGTGACGCTCTTTAAAGGGTTGAGGGACGTTATTTGGAGGACCTTCAGGGATTAACACTGCTCAGAGTGTGTTTGGTCCCACAATACAGTGTTAAAGTAACACTGAAGCAGAACTGAACTTAATGAGAATGTTAACAAGCAGAATTACTGAAGGAAAGAGAAACTGAAAAACAGAGAGAGACAAACAGAAACACAACTACAGCTGACTTAATCACAGACTTAGAGGAAATCAGCTGAAATAAAACACATTAAATATCTCAAGGATTAAACAACTCCACAAACAGCATCACCAGCTTCACTTATTACTAACCAGTTTGACTTTATTTCTGTCATACAAAAGTGCTTAATGAGAATTAACAGAGGTTTAGATGCGTTTCATTTCACAAAATGTCACCATCACCATCACTGTGGTCAGTGTTTGCTTTAGTTGGGCTCTTGACCCTTAAATTTACAAAATTATGATTTTTTTATTTTTATATATTTTTTTTATTTTATTGCTGTAGTTTTGTGTTTACGAAGCACATTAATGTAGCAAAGAAAACTTGGAGAAAATATGATGCTGGAAGCAGCTTGGTTCACTGACTGTTGCATTTCACAGTGTTAAAAAAAAGAAGCTCATTTAGAAGTTTGTTTTTGCAGATTGAATTTTAACAGTGTTTGGACAATTAAAACAATTGTGCACAAAAAGCTTTTGTTTATGGCACACATTGACATGAAGAATCTGCATATGAACATCTTTGAACATCACAAAGCAAGCTACTATAAAGTCACATCAAAAATAGCAACAATTAAAGCAAATAATAAGAATAAAAGAAAATACTAAGACAATTCAGGTGCATAATTTATTCATGTTGCAATGCATTCTGGGAGCCATGAATGAGTTTTGATTGGTGCACCCAGAATGCACTGCAGCATGAAGGTTTTTGTTTATTGTCACCATCATTGAGATTCATATGCTGATTCTTGATGAATGTTTGTATCTGAGCTGCACAGACGTTCAAAATGCCTTGTGCAATTTTATTAATTTTTTTATTAACTCCAACGAATTGTGATTAGAACCGCACTGAATTAATTTAACATCAAATATAATCACAGATTTAGACAAGTCTTTTTTTTTTTCTTTTTTTTTAACCAGATCACTGAACAGCCAAAACCAACTGATCATGTTTTTTTCCTGGCTTTTTTTTTGTCATAATAAAAGTGTTTAGCAAACACAGATTTATAACAGCCAGAGAAAAACTAATGTTATAAGGTCAAGGGTCAAGAGCCCAACTAAAGCAAACACTGACCACAGTGATGGTGATGGTGACGTTTTGTGAAATGAAACTAACATCTAAACCTCTGTTAATTCTCATTAA
This sequence comes from Spinibarbus caldwelli, assembly GCA_039654775.1. Taxonomy (NCBI): domain Eukaryota; kingdom Metazoa; phylum Chordata; class Actinopteri; order Cypriniformes; family Cyprinidae; genus Spinibarbus; species Spinibarbus caldwelli. The sequence goes on along the minus strand of CM077224.1, from coordinate 40,604,384 downwards.
GCACTTTTGTCTCTAAGTAGTGTTAATCTCTGAAGGTCCTCCAAATAACGTCGCCCACCCTTTAAAGAACTCCTCCACATCATGAGCATCTCGGGAAACGTTCTGGGAACGTCATTGACTCCGGCGGGACGTCCTGAGAACTTTACATTTCTAGCGGGGGAGATGTTGTTCATTCTAACAGTGCTTGTGAACTATTTTTATTATTAATGTTCAGTATTCAAATCACATGTGAAAATTGACTTGGTGTAAATGTAGCAGTCAAGTTTTAATAAATATATATATATATTTTTTTTTTCTTTTATAATAGCTTTTTTGTATTGCATTCATTTTAACTGGTTAAGAATAGCACATCTATGACACAAATCGTGTGATTTATGACACATTAGTGTGTTAAATTTTAACACACTGCCTGTGTTAAGAAAAATAACACACTGGTTGTTAAAATTGAATTAACACAAAATGTGTTGTCCTTAACTAGACACACAGGTGTGTTAAAACTTAACACAGGTTGTGTTGTTTTTAACACAACCCTTTTTTTAACACACTAATGTGTCATAAATAACACAATTTGTGTCATAGATGTGCTATTCTTAAAGGTGTACTATTTAAATATTTGAAGAATATCAACCTGTGTTAAGAAGAATAACACACTGGCTGAGTTAAAATTAACACAAAATGTGTTGTCCTTAACGACACACAGGTGTGTTAAAATATAACACAGGTTGTGTTGTTTTTAACACATCTGTTTTAAGAGTGTAATTACGACTTGCTGAAAATATATAATGTTTAATGTTATTTTAAACATTTTACCTAGATAAATGTGCACTATTAGGCGCATTTCCAATCATTTTTGCAGAAAGTGGAAGCTGAAGCGCATTTCAGGACATCAGTGGAAACAAATTAAATACTCCATAATTGTTGCTCATAAAGGTAAGAATAATACATCGTTCTGAACTGTAAAGGGTCTATTTTTATTTGTGTGCACTCACGATATCAAGAAAACGCATTGCTTTTCTAAAATAAAGAAAACTAATAGGATGTGCTTGCCATCCCAGTCTTAAACAAGAGTGCTTCACAAAAATGAACTGAAACTTTGTTGAATATTTCCTTACAGACATGATGAATATATCTATAGAAAGCTTTGAATTGCTACAAAACTAAATAATTCATATCCAAAACAAAAACTCTTTCATTATAATCCGTAAAGATGCATTTCTTTCTAAACAAGTGTCCAATAAGGAGATGGCGAGTCAGGATTTTTAACTTCATCTTTGTGACACTGACTCAGAAAACACTGACTCTAGTTTATTAATAAATAATTCAAATCTCCTTACTATTTTCCCCAGACACATTCATTGTAACTTTTGCTGGGGCTTTGCGGCAAGCTTTAACCTATTTAGTGCGCTCATGTTACATTGCTGTGGGCGCTATGGTCACGAAAACACATATTTTGCATACGTTTTTAAGCACTGCGGTTTAAAAGCAAGTGATTTAAGCTATTGAAATGCAAACAACAGCACTATATGCGCAAGCTGTGTGTTTCTGAGCGTGCTTTCTGCAATTGGGTCGGATCGAGGCTGGTTCATATTCACCTTAAATGGACCGCACCGAGACCACCTCTTCAGCTGGGTCTCGGTTTGGTTGTTTAGTGCGCACCAGAGTGCGATTGCTGTATTCACACCTGCCCAAAAGATCCGCACCAAAGGGGGAAACGAACCAGAGTTCATTTTAATCGAACCAAACAAGACAGGTGTGAATACACCCTAACTGTGCGTTCACACCACCGCCAGCGACAGCGTCAAATTTCGCTCTGGCCTCCCTGCCAACGACGCTCGGAAGGTCGACCGCTTGGTCTTGTATTTAAAGGAGCCAAAAAGGAAACAAAGGAAACGCTTTTATCCACAGCGACTTAGTCTAACGACTTGGTCTAAGTGAAGTCTAAGCCATATGTAGCAAGGGTTTTTGACCTATTACAATACGCGATGACCTACATTACATTACAATGTAAAAACTTTAACATCTAAAATCATTAAAATCATCCACGATGTTTTCATCTTTACAACTTCAAAGCTATTTGTTTTTTTTTTTGGTTTTTTTGGTTTTTTTAATAGCCTGCATTTCATGTTATCGCCAGGATGCACATATCAGTGTTGTATCCATTATTATAAGGATACAACAAGCACTGTAACATGATTGATATGCCGAGGTTGCACTGTAAATAGCTAATTCAGATATACATCACTCTGACAGATTTAGCCTAAATGTTTTTTTGATTGTATCCATCATGTTTATTTAAATTTATTATATAAAATGATTAGGGTAATGTGTGTTCCATGTGTTTTAGTATATGTAACTGTATATTGTTTATTGTATGTTCTATGCCAGTGTCAAATATGAATTTCTGTCCAGAACCTCTGTACAGACAATAAAGTAAATTTAATTGGGGATACTAGATTAATGCCGATCTATTTTGTTTATTAGATTTTATATTATTGTAATATAGGTATTACAAACATTTTCAATAATAATAATAAAAAAAAACAACCATTACATTTATATTAAGACTTTACCTCGTCTGATACAATACAAAAAACTTAAACAAAAAAAAAAAAGTCTCCCGAGAGAGAGAGAGAGAGAGAGAGAGAGAGCGAGAGCGAGAGCGAGCGAGCGAAACGGAATGGATGGTTTATGTTTTTATCCATTAAGTCTATCTACCGGGGATTTCACTTGCATACAACACACAAAAACAGAAATGATCATCTTTGTGTTAATATGCCTTGTCCCCGACCGTGTGTGTATTTATTTGTTGGACATGGGATTAACTGTAAAAACCCGTTATAACCCGGGAAAATAATATTTAATTCATGAAAAAAAATAATATTTGATTCATGAACGAATTATTGACAGAACTATAAGACTATCAAAAGAAAAAATAAAGACAATAGTTAGACCCCATTTTTTTTCATAAAGAACAAACTAAATTGTAATTAGTAGATTTTTATTTCCAAAACGAACCAAATAGCCTAATAAAAAATAAACATTACATACTCTTTCATTCAAAACTACGCCATTGTTGCTTAAATAAAGTTTGAATGCACAAGTTTAAAATCACAGTATTATATTATTTGTGTATGCCTATGAAACACATATCTCGTAATTACAGTTTAATTTACATCAAAAACTAGCTTCAATTACAGCCCCATTATAAAATCAAATACTGCGCATGCGCGTCAAGCATCCAATACGTATTGGATCTGATCCAGCTACGTCATCGTGCTACAGGCTGCAGTGAGGACCTCTTGGCTCAAATTGAAAATGAATGACTTCCGGCCACTTTGAAGCTCTCGCCAGCGGCGGTGTGAACGCATGGTAACACTGCTCGGAGCATATATGGACCCACTCTAAAAGAGTGTTAAAGTAACACTGATGCAGTGAAGTTAATGAGATAATTATGTGATTAATTAAATGCTGATTGAGCATTAGTGATGAACAGCTGCTGTTAAACAGAATCACTGAAGAAAAGAGAAACACAAGAACTACAACTGACTTCAGCCACAGCCTTAGATGAAATCAACTGAAATAAAAGATATTAAATCTCTCAAGATCTCAGCAGATGATAATTAAACAACTCCACAAACAACATCAACTTCACTCATTACTAACCAGTTAGCCTTTATTTCTGAATTATCTAAAACTGAAGCTCTTTATTGAGAATTAAGGTTTAGATGTTTTGTTTTTTCAACTTACCGTTTTGGTGAATAGCGTTTGCTTTAGTTACCTCTTGATCCTTGACTTAGTAAATATATATGTATATTTTTTGTCTGTTATAATTGTGTTTCTAAAGCACATATATGATGGCAAGAAACTTATGAAAAAAGCGTTTAATGCGTTTGAGTCTCTGATTGTATTTGATCTAAATCTGTAGTGCTTTTATGATTCCTGTATTATTGCAGTGCTGTGAGATGACAATATGAGAACTTTATAAACCACTTTTATAAGTATGCTTTATAAAGAGGTTTCAGTTCTGGCACTCATAGACAAGAAGAATCAGCACGTGAATCTCAGCAATGGTGACAAAATATTCTGATAATTTTGATATGATCTTGTCACGAAACAAGGCAGTAAAAAGTCACAACAAAAATCAAATCAAATAGTAAGAATAAATGTCGCAATGCATGCTGGGAGCCATGGATGAGTTATGATTGGTGCACCCAGAATGCACTGATTCATATGCTGATTCTTGATGTCTGCGTGTCTAAACAGCACAGATGTTCTAAACTGGTGAGCAAAGTGTTTTTATAGTTCTTCATGCTATTTTATTAAAACGCAGTTAAGATCAATAATCTAAACTAAATTAGACATCACCACTGATGACATCAATGAATCAAGCTATATATGACAGCCACATCATTATCAAGAAATAGACAATGTAGCTTGATCATATTTTCTCTAGTTTTTTTTTTTTTTTTTTGCTTGCCATAAATGTTTTATAAACACAATTACAGCAACCAGAGAAAAACTAATGTTAAAAAGTCAAGGGTCAAGAGCCCAACTTATCTCCACAACGGTTTATCTCCACAAATTTTATTCTTTTCAATAAACATTAACATCTAAACATCTGTTAACAAAAAAGTCAAAATGGTTAGTAATGCGTGAAGTTGGTAATGCTGTTTGTGGAGATGATTAAGCATCTTCTGCTGAGATCTTGAGAGATTTAATATCTTCCTTTATTTCAGTTGATTTCATCCAAGGCTGTGGCTGAAGTCAGTTGTAGTTCTTGTGTTTCTCAGTGATTCTGCTTGTTAACAGCAGCTGTTCATCACTAATGCTCAATCAGCATTTAATTAATCTCATTAGTGTTACTTTAACACTCTTGTAGAGTAGGACTATATATGCTCCGAGCAGTGTTAATTTAACACTCAAGATTTTACTGTGTACACTGTACACAGTAGGGATGGCTTGATACCATAATTTTGGCTTAGGTACTACACCAGAATGTAATACCTAGGTATCGATACTAAATCGATACCATAGGTGACAAATAACCAGCCTCAAAAGATAAGTGAATTTAAAACAATTTTATTAATAATAATAATAAAAACAGATTCATATCTTAATCCCTTTGTATAAAACTAACAAAAAACCTACAGGGAACATAGGTTACATTTTGATGTTGGAGAAAAAAAAAATAGGCTAACTGAAGTAATAAGATGAAAATATATTCAAATCTTCTTATCTTTTCAGTGCAAACAAAATGTCTCAAAATGCAACAAAAAACCTACCGGGAACATAGGTTACATTTTGACTGAGTTTGAATAAAAAAAAATACAACTGAAGTTGCGCAATTAATGCAACAAATGTTGCTTTATTGTAAAGTGTTATTATTTCATTCTAACAGTATTCAAAATATTCATATTCAAAATCACGTTATTATTTCTCTCTCTCTCAGATTGTTTTCAGATTTCAGACTCAGCCAAAGAATAAGCATTACATATAAATCTCACTCTCTTGGCTGCTTCATATTAGCAGTCGGCAGCGCGTCAGAAACATTCCCTTCATATTATTGAAAATGAATATAGCAAAACTCTTGCTCAATTCAAATCCAATTAATATTCGATTGTATGAAATGCAAGTGCATATATTACGTGACCAAAACTTCACTGATTCTAGCGTGTCACACATGCATATTTGAGCTTACTATATCGCATCTATATGTGCGGGGATCAGTTGTAAATAAAACTTCAAATTAAATCTGAATTTATGAATGATGCACTCACCTGTCGATCTCTTAATTCTCTGAAAAGATCAGGATGAGCAAGCAACAAATGCTTAAAAAGATTTGATGTGTCCCTGTGGCAACATGATTATAGCAACGCTTGCATACCAACGCTTTATTAATTAATTTCGGGTGCTTTGATAGAGTTTCATCTGTTTGATCGCGTTTTTCTGTTGTCACATTTAGACGAAACCTACGCTCCCTTTCTCCCTCCCATCTTTCCTCAGTAGTATCCTCCTCTCTTCCCTCACCTACCCATTTCTCATCTCTGGATGTGAATGCAGCTACTGACACTCTATGCTATACCTTAACCTCTTGTCTAGACGACATTTGTCCTTTCTCCTCCAGGCCAGCACGGGCTGCCCCTTCTAACCCCTGGTTATCCGATGTTCTTCGTGAGCATCGGACCAAACTCAGAGCGGCAGAGAGAAAATGGCGCAAATCAAACGATCCGTCGGACCTGAGTAGGTATCAGTCTTTGCTCTCATCTTTCTCTGCTGAAGTCCACACTGCCAAATCCTCACATTTCCACAACAAGATCAACAGCGCTCCAGACATGCGTAATCTCTTCAGAACTCTCTCCTCTGTCCCCCTCCACCACCTCCCACCACTTCTATAACAGCTGATGACTTTGCCACTTTTTTTTACAGGCAAAACTAGAACAATCAGTAGTCAGTTCTCACCTCCACACACACAGGACCTCCAACCATCCACATCCACTGCTAAAACTCCCATCTTCTCCTTCTGTCCCCTCACTGAGGCGGCAGTATCCAAACTTCTCCTCTCCAGCCATCCTACAACATGTCCTCTAGACCCAATACCCTCACACCTTCTCCAAGCAATCTCTTCCACACTCTTACCAGCACTCACACACATCATCAACACATCCCTCCTCACAGGCATTTTCCCCACTGCATTCAAGCAGGCTCGGGTAACCCCACTGCTCAAAAAACCTACATTAAACACTTCTCTTATAGAAAACTACAGACCCGTCTCTCTCCTTCCATTCATAGTGAAAACACTCGAACGAGTTGTCTTCAACCAGGTCTCATTGTTTCTTTCACAGAACAACAAACTGGATGCTAAACAGTCAGGTTTCAGGAGTGGCCATTCAACTGAGACTGCGCTACTCTCAATCACTGAAGCCCTGCGAATTGCAAAAGCAGACTCCAAATCATCAGTCCTCATTCTGCTGGATCTATCTGCCGCTTTTGACACTGTTAATCATCAGATCCTTCTGTCTACCCTCTCATCTCTGGGCATCACTGGGATTCCACTTCGCTGGTTTGAATCCTATCTCACTGGTAGGTCTTTCAGGGTGGCCTGGGGAGGGGAGGTATCCAAAGCACATCAACTGGTCACTGGGGTTCCTCAGGGATCGGTTCTTAGACCCCTCCTCTTCTCCACATACACTACATCACTGGGTCCCATCATTCAGGCACATGGCTTCTCCTACCATTGTTACACTGATGACACACAGCTCTATCTCTCTTTTCAACCAAATGATCCAACAGTAGCTGCACGGCTCTCAGACTGTCTGGTGGGTATCTCGGAATGGATGAAAGAACATCATCTACAGCTCAACCTGGCAAAGACTGAGTTTCTTGTCTTCCCTGCCATTCCAATTCTACAGCATGACTTCACGATTCAGTTAGGTTCATCAACAATTACCCCATCAACTTTGGTTAGAAATCTTGGCGTAATCTTTGATGACCAGTTGACCTTCAAAGAGCACATTGCAAAGACTGCTAGATCTTGCAGGTTTGCGCTACACAACATCGGAAAGATCAGGCCCTTTCTGATAGAGCATGCTGCACAACTTCTTGTCCAGGCTCTTGTCATTTCTAGGCTGGACTATTGCAATGCTCTTCTGGCTGGACTTCCATCAAACACAATCAAACCTCTAAAAATGATTCAGAATGCAGCGGCATGACTGATCCATGTTACACCTCTCTTTATCTCCTTGCACTGGCTACCAGTTGCAGCTCGCATCAAGTTCAAGAGACTGATGCTTGCATATAGAACAACCACAGGCTCAGCACCCGCCTACTTCCACTCACTATTTCGAATCTACACCCCCTCCAGAAGTCTGAGATCTGCTAGTGAGCGACGCCTCATGGTACCTTCACAGAGAGGCTCAAAATCACTCTCCAGAACATTCTCATTCACCATTCCTGGCTGGTGGAATGATCTTCCCACCCCTATCCGGAATGCTGGATCCCTATCAATCTTCAAGCAACAACTGAAAACTCATCTTTTTCAGCACTACTTGACTTCATCCTAAACTTTATAAAAAAAAATAAAAATGTATGTATTCCCCAATTGTAAGTCGCTTTGGATAAAAGTGTCTGCAAAATGACTAAATGTAAATGTAAATTTACCGACTGCGCAGCAATTTGGGAAGCACTGCCACCTACAGGTTCACTTCACAACTGCAGCGTATGAAATACCGAATTTAACAAAATTATGATATTGTACCGTTTGAAATATAATATATACCGGTACTTTTCCAGTACCGGTATACCGCACATCCCTACACAGTCATACTAAACAGTAGTTTTTCTAATTATAAGTTTATATTGACTTAAAAAGGCAAGAGCCAAATAAAAACAATTTGTGTCTATAGCTAAATATTTGTATCTATATGACTGTGAAATACATGTGTATCAGAAAAATGATATAAGTTATTCTTATAAGACAATTAATGATGCTTACCTTCCATTTGTTACCTGAGAAATTAAAAGACATTTTAGGGATTAGGTCATGCTGGTTTTATAAATACATAAATCATAAATTCATTTGTGTGCCGACCCCATGACCTTCATAAGGGAAAGATGGGACTAATGTCTAAAGATCTTTCAGTATGTTTGAAAGATGACAGTAAAAGAGTGATTTGAGATTCATAATGTATTCTGTATTTATTTTAATAACTCTTTCCCATTACTCTCCATTACTTGTAAATTTGCCTTGCATGACCGATGTCATGGTTTAGAAATAATGGAATTTGTGTTGTAAAAACATTCAGCAACTACAACGACGAAACAAAAATAGTATTAATTATTGCTTACTTACATGCACAGCTCAGCACGAACATTAAAATGAATGAAATGAGAAAACTCTTACCAGGCTGGACTTCAGGGATGAATTTGCCTTTAAACAAATAAGAGAATGGACCATGACCTGTCAGGACCAAAAATATAACAAGCATTTACTATATGGACAGGTGATGAATGATTTGCATTCATGCATTCATTCATGTTGTCAAACGAGAGATACACATCCAGTCTGAATTATAAAAAAATAAATAAAAATAAAATAAAAAAAATAAAAAAACATGGTTTACTACAGTGATGGGCAAACTTGGCCCTTCCAGGCCACTTTCCTTCAGAGTTTAGCTCCAACCCTAATCAACATCACTGAAGAAAAGAGAAATACAAGAACTACAACTGACTTCAACCACAGCCTTGGATCAAATCAACTGAAAAAAAAAAAAAAAAAACACGATCCCACCATAATTGTGGTCAGTGTTTGCTTTAGTTGGTCTCTTGAACCTTATACTAATTTAAAGTAATTTGCTTCTAAAATATTGCAATATTGTTTAACAGAAAACATTTGTGCATTGTTGAATAAAACCTTGAAGTAGCAGATTAACTTACACTATCGGTTTATAACTCATGATGCATGAACATCATGAAGTGGTCTCTCTTTGGCTTATTGACTGACATTCAGCTGTTACTGAACTGCAAAATAAGTAATCCTATTAAACAAATACCACCAAAATGCCTCAATATCGTGTAAAAAAAAAAAAAAGAACCGTTTCAGCTCAGGCTTTTAGACATGAACACTTATCATACTATCCTCAACACTGGTGACAATATGTTTTCATACTGCAGAGCATGATGGGAGTTTTTACTATGGTGTTACGCAGCATGCATTGCAGCATGAAGCATTTTGTTGACTGTCGCCATTATCGAGACTCATATACTGGTTCTTGATGTCTGTGTGTGTTTAAACAACACTGGAGCTCAAATTTGTATTACGTAGATTTAAAAGTTATTCACTAAAACTTCTCACTGTAGAGCACTGACTTTTCTGCTTTACAACACCACATGCAGTGCTACAAAGACAGATCTAACACAAGAAGTCAAGAGCCCAAATAAAGCAAACACTGACCTCCATGATGGTGGCATTATTTAAACCAATAAAACATCAACATCTGATCCTCTGTAATTCTCAATAACAGCAGGTGTTCATCACTAATGCACAATCATCATTTAATTAGTCATTTAATTATCTCATTAACTTTAACTCTTTGAGGACTTGAGATTTGACTTGAGACTCGTTTGTGACTTGAAAGGAATGACTTGGTTCCTCCTCTGGTGAAATCAGCTGCTGAGCTCATGGGTGGAATAAACATATGACAGGACTTTTACTTTCTGACTCCTGGACTATCCACCTCTGTTTGTAATATATCTGCTTGTTTTACACTCTTGGGCCACCAGGTGGTATTGTGAGCAAATGGAGCCTCCAGAAATTAACCCTTTTGTGAACCACTTGGCTGAAAAGCTTCATGAGGCTTCATCTGCCCATCACTAGTGACAGGCGTCATAATCTGAAAACTATGCCCACACTGGGGGGAAAAACAATCCAACTCTCCATTGACTTTGTATTGCGGGAAGCTGCCTCCTTGTCATTTCTGACTTATAACAGAAAGACAGAACTGTAAAAAAAAAAAAAAAAAAAAAAAAAACCTTTTTATAAGCTGTCGACCCCAAAAAACGAGCGTTTAGGGACACAAAAGTAGAGCGCAACGTGTCATATTCCTCAGATCTGCGCCAGCTGAGGGAAACGTAATCGGCGATAGGAACCATTCATTATTTTTAACCATGTCAAAGGATTATTTCACCATGTGAACCTGAGAGGAGGATATATATTGAGAAACTTTACTGTATTGGTCTATGTCAGTGCCCCTTTTCCTTACCTTCCTTTTGTTGGAAAAATGATCAAATTGAATGGCCCAACGTGAAATACCCTGACATATATGTAACGACTATAAATCCTGCCTTGTAGGGGGAATTAATGTTACCTAGGAAGACATAACGAGGAAAGGATCTAGGTCCCCCACCCCAGTGCTTTGAGTCTCAGTGTATATGCTATGTATACGTGTTACCTTACTCTGTTGTACAGTATACTAAAGGGACCAGAGAGTGCGGCTTCAGGTAAGTTTATAAATACTTATATTAATCTGGTGGCTGCCTGAAGTGTAAATATGTGAGGCAATATAACAGTAACAATTCACATTCCCACCCCCCCGGTACCTAACAGTAGGGATGGCTCGATGCCATAATTTTGACTTAGGTACGATACCAGATTGTAATACCTCGGTATCAATACTAAATCGATACCATAGGTGACAAATAACCAGCCTCAAAAGATAAGTGAGTTTAATTTTTTTTTATTATTAATAATAATAATAATAATAATAAAAACATTCATATGTTAATACCTATTACGCAAGAGAGTTACGCAATTTCAATTCTCTGTATGTATGTGCTGTACATGTGGTGGAATTGACAATAAAGCTGACGTTGACTTTGACTTTGAATACCTATGTATCAAACTAACAAAAAACCTACAGGAAACATAGGTTACATTTTGATGTTGGAGAAAAAAAAAATAGGCTAACTGAAGTAATAAGATGAAAATATATTCAAATCTTCTTATCTTTTCAGTGCAAACAAAATGTCTCAAAATGTAACAAAAAAACCTACCGGGAACATAGGTTACATTTTGAATGAGTTTGAAGAAAAAAAAATACAACTGAAGTTGCACAATTAATGCAACAAATGTTGCTTTATTGTAAAGTGTTATTATTTCATTCTAACAGTCAACGTAATATTCAAAATCACATTATTATTTCTCTCTCTCAGATTGTTTTCAGATTTCAGACTCAGCCAAAAAAAAAAGCATTACATATAAATCTCACTCTCTCGGCTGCTTAGAAATAAATGCTATTTTACAACTGTCCCCATGTTTTCGGTCAGTCCTGTCACGTTTACATAAAACTCAACATAAAATGTGTGCAATACGCCTTTAAGGGGTATGACTCAGAGGAAATGACATCATTTGACTGAGGTGAAGCTGACACTGATAAAGGATGAGTTCTGTATTTGATTTTTTTTTTTAATTATTATTTTAAGCTTGTTTTTGTATGTTTTTTGAAGAGGACGAGCTAAAGGGTCAGGCCCTGTCACAGTAAAACATCCCAGAAAAATAATGAAAATGTTTTAAATCCAAAACATGTCTAAAAAGGTTACTGAAATTCCTTGATTGCATGTTAACAATTTTTATGCTATCATGCTAGCTGGCTGAGTAATAGCAGTTTAAAGTGGCCGACCATCAGGCCCTGTCACATCCCTGTGTGTCCTGTGACACGGCCCTACAAATGAATGGCATTGTTCTTTTTTATTACCTTTATGGCATATAATATGTATTTAACGCATGACATTGTAAAACACATTTGAATAAATAGACATTACACTGTAAATTTGAAGCTTTTTATGCTCATCGACAATTTTTCTTTTTAACTTTGTACCTCTTTTACCTAGGCCTATATAGATATGTTGTCATCTATATTAGCTTTGAGTAATGATGACTGTAATTATTCCAATTGATACAGGTGACAGTTAGATGGCTCCAGCTAGTGCAGCTGAGAGACAAAGACAATGTTGTGAACGACTAAATGCAGACCCTGAGAGACAGGAAAAACATCTTCAAAAAGAAAGGGAGAGACGAAGGCAGAAAAAGGAAAGAAGGAAAAGTATTCATGAGCTCAATGAGCGAGACCAAAGACATAGGCACAATTTATGGAGAGAGCAAAAGAAAAATTCTAGGCTTAAGAGAAAGGTTGCAGTTCCAGGGCCAGGGCCTTCAATGTTAGAAAGGGCTACGATCACAGTATCATTTCATATTACAGCTTGGTAATAACAGAGTGATACCATGGTAATATCTACATTATTACCTAGAAGATGACATGCAATTTCTGCTATTACCATGTACTTTCCTAAGTACTAATGTAGATATTACTATAGTATTACACTGTTGTTGCTGAGCCGTAATATGATGTGGCACCACAGTTACTTTACATTGTGCTATTCAGTTCAATGTCTATTGATTACATTTGCTGTATCATAGTAAAATGTACTTTATATATTATGAAGTTATATTTCCATAGAACTACACAGTAATTGAATAGAGTAGTGTAACCTTTTAATGACTGTTAAATGGTTGTGACAGTGACTTTACCAGTCTAATATTACATTAACATTAAGCTTATAAGAATTTAAAATAGGAATGTTTATCAAAACTTAAGAACACAAAACATAACTTTTTTCTGCATCAAATCCATAAAATCAGCCCTGTCACGCCAATGTCAGTCCTGTCACACAGGAAATTATGATATAAAAATGTACTATTTGAGAAAATATTGATGAATTAATCTCTTTAACTGTGTAGATGAAGGTGGGGGTAAATATACACTGCTACGTTTTTGTAAAAATCTCCTATGTAAAGGTAGTTTATTTTACAACTATACGAGTGCCTGGCAGGTATTCTGTGATTTTTGTGTACTACAGTTGACCGAAAAGTTGCTTATATTTCTTATAGGAATTACAAAACCATGTTAAATACAATCAGGGACATGTGACCAATAAGAAAATGCTATTTGTATCAAATAAATTTATTAGGTAACCATTCTAACATATATACATTTGTCTGTGACAGGGCCTGACATTTTAGGGGTGAAATGCATATAAAAATGTATTTTATTCAATCATAAAAACATGCTGAGATGGCACGATATGCGTTTCTCATAGTTTAACGTCCTCCACATGACTCAACGTTCAGATTTAATAATAAGAAAAAAAAAATCCCAAGATTTGTGGAAATGTACGTTTCTGGTAGAATGTCCCACATATTATTTTGCATTAGATAGATTAAGTTAGATTCACAGTAAAATCCTGAGTGTTAAATTAACACTGCTCGGAGCACATATGGTCCCACTCTAAAAGAGTGTTATGCTGCATTCACGTGCTGTCGGAATTATCGTAAATACAAGCTTCTTAGTCGGAAATTGGACATGAACGGCCTTAGAGAGGCCTTATATGGCCAATTTCCGACTAGGAAACTCGCATTTACGATAATTCCGATAGCACGTGAATGCAGCATTAAAGTAACACTGAAGCAAATTGAGTTAAAGTCAATGAGATAATTATGCGATTAATTAAGTGCTGATTGAGCATTAGTGATGAACACCCGCTGTTAACAAGCAGAATCACTGAAGAAAAGAGAAACACTGAGGGGCTATTTACACCTAGTCACTTCCTGCGTTTTTTTCTGATCGGATAGCTATCCGATCCTGAAAAGACCAAGTGTAAATGTCCTCCGAAACGCATTCGAGACAGATATAAATCCGATCGCTCAATCCACTTCAGGAGGTGGTCTGATGAAACTGGACAAGTGTAAATGCATCTGGTTGTTGAAATATGCTAATTTTACTCCTCCCAAAGTATTAAAATAATAAACGTGTGAGAGGGTTTTATAGGCTGTATGGCATGTTATAGTCAGAGATGACAGCGCCAATGCATCACTGCGGATGAGTAGCTGAGTATCTCTTCAGAAAGCCGACACAAACTGCCGACAATGAAACTTAAAGTAAGTCACAGATGCTCAACACACATTCATCTTCATTAAAAGTAGTGAGCCTAACCTATCTTTCCAGTGCTGATGCCGCGCGCTCTCCTATTGCAGTCTCTGATATTGAAATTAGCTGATAATGAATAAAATGCAGCATATCTATTGCTTTCATTGATGTGAACTCCGTTAAATCTGCATATGGCGCGGGATATGAAGAATGGATTTATATCCGTTTTGCGAAGACACGTTTATGTGGCCAAGTGTAAATGTAAACGTTTTAACAAATCAGATAGATATCTGGTCAGAGAAAACGCATGAAGTGACTAGTTGTAAACAGGCCCAAAAACTACAACTGACTTCAGCCACAGCCTTAGATGAAATCAACTGAAATAAAAAACCTTAAATCTCTCAAGATCTCAGCAGAAGTTAATTAATCATCTCCACAAACAGCAATACCAGCTTCACTCATTACTAACCAGTTTGACTTTTTTGTCATGCGTCTAAAATTTTCTTATTAAGAATTAACAGAGGTTTAGATGTTAATGTTTATTGAACATGATAAAATTTGAAGTCACCGTTGTGGAAATAAGTGCTTTAGTTGGGCTCTTGACTTTTTAACATTAGTTTGTCTAAATTATGCAGCTGCATTGTCTTACTATTTTCTTTTATTCTTACTTTCGCCATTGCTGAGATTCACATGCTGATTCTTCATGTCTATGAGAGCCAGAATTGAAACCTCGTTATGAACCATATTTATAAAAGTGGATTATAAAGTTTTCTCACATTATCATATCATAGAACTGCAATAATACAGAAATCATAAATGCACTACAGATTTAGATAAAATGCAATCGAAGACTTGCCAAAGAAAAACTTATACTTAAAAAATCAAGGGTCAAGAGGCAACTAAAGCAAACACTATTCACTAAAACGGTAAGATGAAAACAACAACAACAACAACAACAACAACAACAAAAAACAAACAAATATCTAAACCTTAATTCTCAATAAAGAACTTCTGTTTTAGATACTCCAGAAATAAAGTCTAACTGGTTAGTAATGCATGAAGCTGGTGATGTTGTTTGTGGATTTGTTTAATTATCTTCTACTGAAATTTTGAGAGATTTAATGTTTTATTTTATTTTAATTGATTTCATCTAAGGCTGTGGCTGAAGTCAGTTGAAGTTCTTGTGTTTCTCTTTTCTTCAGTGATTCTGCTTGTTAACAGCAGGCGTCCATCACTAATGCTCAATCAGCTCTTAATTAATCACATAATTATCTCATTGACTTTAAAATTGTGTCAGTGTTACTTTAACACTCTTGAAGAGTGGGACCATATATGCTCCGAGCAGAGTTAATTTAACACTCAGGATTTTACTGTGTTGGTTTGATGTGGCACTGTCCAATCCTTCCCATTCATTCTGTGTATTTTTGCTTTTACCTAGGTGTATATACATAGCAATGGCAAGATTCCAAGGTGACATTGGCTTCAAACTAATCTTTTTATAAATATAAAATATAGAAAAAAAATAAATAAATACTAAAAATAAACAAATGAATCCTGCACACTTTCCCAAAAAAAATCACAATTTATTCAGCAACCTTTCCTTTGCATTTGTCTCTATATTGATTTTTGGCAATAGCCTATGACCTATATGCACTGAAGAAATGAGTGTGCAAGGTTAATTGTTTATTGACTGTAAAGATATAAATTAAAATTGCTATTCTAAAATTGCTATTCTATATATATATATATATATATATATATATATGTGTGTGTGTGTGTGTGTGTGTGTGTGTCTAATACTGATTTTGTGTTGCTACACACAGCAGAAAAAATAAAAAATAAAAATAAGAAATTGTCTCAGGCTCTTCAAAAAAATGCTTACCCTCTGTAGAATTCAAGGGCAAATATTCATGCTACTCACCCAAGTCATGACACAGAGCAGCAAGCTGAACACACAGTGAATCCTGTTTGGTAATGTTGAGTTCTGGCTGATTCTCATGCAGAGTCTTGACAAGACATCCTGCTAAATATGCCACCCTTACACACACAAACAAGTAATATCCATTATTTCAAGGAAAAAAAAGGTCTATCCTTTACCCTCTAGGCCAGTGGTTCCCAAACACATACCCAGAGGACCCCCAACACTGCATGTATTCCATGTCATCTTAATCAAACACACTTGATTCAGATAATCAGCTCATTAGTAGAGACTCCAAGACCTGAATTGGGTGTGTCAGACAAAGGAGAGATGCAAAATGTGCAGTGTTGGGGGGGCCTCCAGCAACGTGGTTGGGAACCACTGCTCTAGGCAAAGGTTCACCATAACAAATGACCAATTACACGGACAGCCAGTTTTAGTTACATGTGTGTGGAAAGCATTAAAGTGTTTAGAAAGTCAACTGTACTTCGCAACATGCAGGCAAATTATCATATGTACACATTTCTTCCTGTCCGTAACGTCCACAATCAACATGTTTTCAGCCCTGTTCTTGCATTATCGAATTACCTAAAACAAGTCACTTATAATTACCGAATAAACACTAGGGAAGCTTCAGTATGATCTAATGTAAATTTAGCAATTTAACATATTTATTTATTTATTTAAATTGCAAAACTATCCTAAAATTGCTTCATAATAAATTAAATAACAAAGTAAGAAAGAAGTACATTTTATGCTTACAAGTAACATTTCGTGATTCTTTTTTGGGTGAAACCAAAATGAGATAGAATCATTTCAGGTCATGTATTCTTTATTTAAAACCTTTAGATGTCAGATAAAATCAAACCTGTGAGATTAAGAATTACCCGATTGAATGTGCGAAGCGAGAGTGAGTGGCACCAGGGTAAATAAGATATTTTGTTCCCAGTTGTTTGAGGTGACGGAGTCTCTGAAACTGCGGAGTGTCAATCATTTTCACCAGCAGGGGGTGCAGCTCCATGTGTCCATGAACGGGGTCATTGAAAATCTACAGGATACAAAAGGGCAAATATCAATCAATCAATCAATCAATTTATTAATTAACTCTCCCATTCTGCAGTCAAAAAGACACAGGGGTACTGCTATGACAATGCTTGAGAAGTGCATCTTGAGTGCAATCAATAGGGAGGCATCATCCCAGATGAACTATTCAATCAAAGCTTGTTGCCCCAAATTAAATCTATAAAACCAAGAAGAAATGAGAGGTGGCATGTCAGCTATACCCTGCAGTGATGGTTCCGATTGCTGTTTGTTTAAAAAAAAAAAAAAAAAAGATTGTTCAGGGGATTCACATATGAGTTTCTTTTTCTGTGTAATAAATTATATTATGAAGAATGTCTCGAAAGTTTTTGCTGATTTGATAGAAGAAACTATTTAGTAAATATTGAAGTTCCTAAATGTTAATAGTGTTTTTTCCATACACTGTGGTCAATGTCTTGTGCTTTGTTATTATTCAGCTTTATTATCCATAATAAATCTATCCATGAGCTGTATGTGGGGAGAGGGCATATCTGATCCAGCATTTCACTGTTTATGGAAATTCAACCAAAAACCATGGTTACTATAGTTAAAACATGGGTAACCACAAATTTACCATGGTTTTGCTACACTAACCATAGTTTAACCATGATAGTAAAACTGTGGTTATATGGCAATCAATACAGCAAAAAAAAACAAAAAAACAAAACATGGTTACTACACTTTTACTATAACAAAACCCTGGTTAATATTTGGTTTTTTTTGGTTTTTTTGACTGCAAAAAAAAAAAGTCCTCTACATCTTATTTGTCCTTATGGTACGGAAGAGGATTAGGGCCAAGAAAAAAATAATAATAATAAAACCATCTCGAGATTAAAGTTGTTAAATTTCAAGAAAAAAGTCGAGAAAAAAAAAGTAGTCCAATTTCGAGGAAAAAGTCTAAATAAAATGTTGAGAATAAACTCATTAAATCACGAGAAAAAAGGCGTTAAAATTCGAGAAAAAAGTTAAGTATCGAGAAAAACACACCCGTGTCGTTCATTTCATCTCATTGGACAATGTTATTCAGAGTCTGCAGTGGTGGAGGTTGGAGAGTAATGCGCTGGGGAGTAGCGTATGACATGATTGACTGGGTTCAAGTCCATCTTTTGCCAAACTCGCTTTTCTTCCTTTTCTCTTCATATTCACTTAACGAGTGTTTAATAATAATGTATTAATTAGGGGTAGACAGGCTATAGGGAGGGCTTTGTTGTCGCAATAAGGCAGCATCTATAATTTCAATAAATAAATAATTGTTGTTAAAATCAATGTTATTATTGCATCCTGTTAATGTACAACAATACTGAGGTGCAAATAGTATCTACCACTATTTATAAGCACAATTACATCTAATTAGCTACTATTTACACTTATTGCAAAGATATGATACTTTTAAATATCGTAAATAGAATGGCTATTTTCACTTAGTGTAAATAGCACATATCTAAAGTGCTGCTTTTGTCAGTAAATAGTACAAATAACTATGCTGTGAGAACCCTTCGAGTTTGGAGCAGAGCTCTCTGATACAAACCAGACTCCGTGGTGATTTAAACACGTTTAAAGGCAGATGAAACCGCGCTGCCTTTCTCAACAACACTGACGCGGAAAACAAGAGAAACACTGAGTGACAACAATGCAGTTAGAATACTTTTCAGTCCACAAATTAATATTTACAGTGGATTTACTGTAGTAACACTAAAACTACCTAATTAATACATTATTATTAATCACTCGTTAAGCAATCGATTTCCACTTTTCCGATGTGATATGTGATGAGAAAAGAAGAAAAGTGAGTTTGGCAAAAGCCGGACTCAAACCCAGTCGATCGTATCATACACGACTCCCCAGTGCATTACTCTCCAACCTCCTCCACTGCAAACTCTGTATAACGTTGTCCAACAAGACAAAATGAACATGACACAAGTGTGTTTTTCTCAGCTTTTTTCTCAAAATTTAACGACTTTAATCTTGAGGTGGTTTTATTTTATTTTTGTATTGCTTGGCCCTAATTCTCTTCTGTATTATGGTGAGGAAATTAACAGCAAATTTTATTTTTGGAGTAAACTACTCCTTGAACTGCTTGTTCAGTAATTGTTTATACACTCTTAGAAATAAATATTCTTTGTTGGCATCCACAAAAGTCCTTTAACATGCAGTCTTTCCAATGGACATATGGTTATTTTGATTATTAAAAATGTTCTTCACACTAAGAAAAAAAGTGATTATTTTAAGAACTGTTCTCTGAAAGGTTCTTTTGAGAACCAAAACCAAGTAAGAACCAAAAGAATAAGACACTCAATCATAAATCATGAGTATAAGAGGTGAAGGTGCTGTAAAGTGTAGGGTGTAGTATGAAGCATGTCATAGCTTCAAATGTATAGTATATGTAATGTAGGATGTAATGTAATATTTATGTAAGTGTAATGTATACTGTGTGATGTCTTTGTACTGTGTAGATTAAATGTATTTGTTGGTGTTGAATGTTGTAAACATAGATACTGTTATGCGAGAAAAAATTCAGACTTGTCTGACAATAAAGTATTATCATTATCATTACCATTATCATTAAAACATTGTCTTTCTATGGCATCACTGTTTTGAAACCTTTGTTTTTAGGAGTATAGTGTATTTTGTACCTAGTCTATACTGTATAAAAATACACCTGGCTGGGAAGCATGTGATTCAAAAGATAGATCATAATTTATAGTGTCACCACATGTTTACTGGAGGTTGTAAAACTGCTTTGGAATGTAAATAATTTTAATTGACTATAGCTCTCTATCACATGCAAACATTTAGGTGATAAAGGTCTGCAGCGAGAGCGCACAACAAATAACAAAATATGCAAAGTAAATGAAATAAAAAGATCATTATTTGCAATGTAGATTTGATTAGGTCATATTGTACAAGTTTAAGATAGTACAAGTATCAAATACATTTAGGAGTGATTGATTCAGCCCATGTCAGCAACCTCACTCCAAGCAAATAAATAATGTTGGCCCTGATAAACATCATCCGTCACACAAGCTGTTGCCAGTACATATTTTTAACGTTTGCTATATATAATGGGCAGTTGTGGCCTAATGGTTAGAGTCAGACTTGTAACCCAAAGGTCACAGGTTCGAGTCTCGGTAATGGGACACCATTCTTGGCCACACATCCTGTCCTTTCCTTTCCTTTCCTAATTTCCCATAGAGGAGATTTTCTGCTTCTGTTTTAGTGCTTCACTTGCCTTCAAGACATCCTTTGAAAAGTGTAAGGAGTATTTCTGCAAATCCTCAGCGATTTTCATCTGTCTTTCCCCTGCATAGAAAATATTTTATTTTATACCTTTAAATTTTATACCTGTTAGAGATATATTGACTTGTTTCAGCTTTAACATAACCAGTATAAATAAAATAACAGTAATAAAATATTTACATGAAAATTATTAATATGACATTGAATTTGGTAACCGCTAAAATTTTGATTAAAAAAAATAAATAAATACACCATTCTCACCTTCTTTTGTCCCTTCAGATGCAGACATCTTCAATTCTTCCCAAGTATCTGATGATGTTCTTGCGTGTGGTTGGAAATGATGATGATGGTAATGAGGATCTGTAGAAATGTGTAGAGAGTTTATGGATTCAGAAGCTCAACCCACTGCAGCATGTTATCAGGGCTTTAAATGATGAGGATGTGTCAGAATGACTGAGTAGCTCCAGAGTGCACCAAGTACTCCAGAGTGCAATCTGGATGATGGGACGGGGCCCAATTCCATTGGTTTATACCACGACAAATCTTATTGGTGTAGACCCGAGCATGCGCATTCCATTGTGTACGATTGTGTAATTGATTTGGCCATATTACAGAAATATTATGTGCTAAGTCTAGAATCATAGGCCTATCTTAATTATTATCTGTTTAGTAACCATGGTAATATTAGTCAGATGAAGTCATTGTTTACAAATAAACTCTTGATAACAGCACCTCCGGATTCTTCAGGCTGAATAGCGCTTCATTCATATTTCCTTGAGGATCGGCAGTCCGCGGATCAGCACTAAATTGGGATTTTATACACACATGATAATAATTTACTGTATTTTAGAAATGGACAAACACGAACATAAGCGGCTGATTTTACGCTTTAAAGCACAACCGTTTTTCGTTGTTGTTTAAAGAGATGAGTTATAGCCTACGTTGTTCAATGCCTCACAAACTTGTAGGTTATAAAGTCCTAATAAAATGTTTTCATGGCAAGCTCAATGTTTCCTTGTTTATATCTTAATAAAATATTTGAGCCTATATTGATTCTCTTACAGTTTTTAAAGGTTCCAATCTTATATAAGTGTCCGTGACATCTGATATTAAAAATGCAATTATTTCTGTATCCACACCCTCATTATGTGTGTGTGTGTGTGTTCTAATCTGTGTACGGGATGAATTTAGATGCAGTTATTAACACGATCATTGCAGCCATAGACCTGCATAACTATTGAATATTAAATCACTCAGAGCTGTAAATCTGTGCAATATAGGTACGTGAGCACTTTTAATGAGTAAAAGAGACCTTCTCTGTGATTAATATTTTTTTTAATATATATTAAAGACTATAATAATTACTAAAAATCTAAAATCAGTAGGCTTAATATAGTACAGTGATTTCTGGTTCTTTTTGAAAGATTGAGCCACAAAACCAGTAATTTAATTTGTGCATATAGCCTATATATAAAAGTATAAATAAAAAGGTTGCAGAGAAAATGAACATTTATTGCTTAAATACGCTCTAAAGAACATTAATAATAATATTTGCTGTAGGTCAGATTTAATAACAGCTGTTTTAGTAAACAAAAACCTTTAAAATAGGCCTATATGCAAAAAAAAAATAAATAAATAAAAAAAAATTAACATCCTAAGTGTTTGCTTATCCACCGATCCTAAAATAAAGAATATAGGCTACATATAAATATGCATTATACAAAACAGCTAAATCTCAAATAGTGGATCATTTTTATCAACATCGCCCAGCTAAAACTGCTCAATATGTTTAATGTCTGCTTCGTGTACAGTGAAAATTGCAATAATATCTGACTTCATTTAACATGCAACCCACCTGTTGAGATTGAGGACCACTATTTACATTCATCACACAGAAACATAATTAATATTACTCGTAGGTGAGGCTATTTATAGCATAGGCAGGACTATTTCATGGCCACGAATTAAGAGTTTGTTCCCCAGACTTCGTGAGCCGCTATTACACAGCTCTATTCTGCCCGAAGTACTCGGAGATGCCAACACCAAGCGTTTGATAGGAACTTAATCTAACAAATTCATCATAAGTTTAAAAAAAAAAAAAAAAAAAACACACACACACACAAACATTTGCTAATTGATTTTAACTAAAATCACTGTTGTTAGCACTAATATCTCTGTAGTACAGCCAAACAGTGTAGATCAGGCATCCTCAAATCTGGCCCACTCCTGCAGAGTTTAGCTCTAACCCTAATCAAACACACCTGAGCATACTAATCAGAGTCTTTATGATCACTAGAAAATCACAGGTAGGTGAGTTTGATCAGGGTTGGAGCTAAACTCTGCAGCAGACTGGCCCTCCAGGGAAAGATTTTAGGAATCCTGGTGTAGATCATTCATAAAAACGTATATAAAAGAATGCTCATGCACAAACGTCTACACCAGTGCTTCCCAAAACTGTCCTGGAGGACCCCTAGCCCTGCACATTTTGTATGTCTCCCTTATCTAACACACCTGATTCAACTCATCAGCTCGTTAGTAGAGACTGCAAGACATAAATTGGGTGTGTCTGATAAGGGAGACATACAAAATGTGCAGGGCTAGGGGTCCTCCAGGACAGGTTTGGGAAGCACTGGTCTACACCAATAAGCTCTGCTGTATTATAAACCAACGAGGGGAGGGCGGAGCGACACGTTTCACCCCGCCCTAATGTGTCACCCCGCCCCATTCAGTCTGAGCAGTTTTAAAGTAGCAATAAACATTATTCTCAACTCCAGAACTAAATGGCCAAGAGAGAGAGAAAAAAAAAAAGTTTAATAATAAAAATAATAGCCTACCTTTTTTTGTGGTCATTCCACTCCACATATACTGGCCAATAAAAACATAGTAGGTATAGCCTACATATTCACTGTCAGAAAAAAAATAAAAAGGTACAGCGGAGGTACAATTTTGTTCCTAGGGGAACAAAACATAATTGTACCCTAAGGACCTATTGTGTACCTTTAAATGTACCATTATGTACCCAAAACATGTTTAAAAGGCAGAGGTGGAAAGTCCAGATTCAGAAAGTAGAAGTCCTCCTCAGTTTTTTGTTCCAATCACCTGGATTTGCTAATTAGCCGATGTGGGACCAAGTCATTCCTTTCAAGTCACAAGCAAGTCTCAAGTCAAATCCCAAAGAGTTAAAGTTAATGAGATAATTAAATGATGATTGTGCGTTAGTGATGAACACATAACAAGCAGCATCACTGAAGAAAAGAGAAACACAAGAACATATGACTTCAGCCACAGCCTTGGATGGAATCAACTGGGGAAAAAAATAAATAAATCAAGATCCGATTCTATGAACTCCACAAACAGCATCACCAGCTTCACTCATTACTAACCAGACTGACGTTATTTTATGTCTGCAGAGTCTCTTATTGAGAATTAACAGAGGTTTAGATGTTGATGTTTTATTGGTCAAGAAAAGAAAAAATAAATAACACGATGTCACCATAATTGTGGTCAGTGTTTGCTTTAGTTTCTCTCTCGACCCTTTTTTTTTTTTTTTTTTTTAAGAAATTTCAAGTAATTTGCTTCTGAGCAATTACAATATTGTTTCACAGCAAACATTTGAGCACTGCTGAATCAAACCTAAAAGTAGCAAATTAACTTATGTTTTCTGCTTATGACTTGTTTGAATGAACTTCATGAAGTGGTCTCTCTTTGGTTTATTGTCTGATATTCCGTAATCACTGAAATGAAAAAAAAAAAAAAACTGAACATAAAAAAAACAAGTTATATTAAACAAATGCCACCATAATGCTTCAATATTTCAAAAAAAAAAAAAAAAATCTGTGTGGGCTCAAGCTTTTAGACACGAACACTTATACGATCCTCAACAGTGGTGAAAATACATTTTCATACCGCAGTGCATGATGGGAGTTTTTGGTGTTACCCAGCATGCATTGCAGCATGAAGCATTTTGTTGATTGTTACCATTGTTGAGATTCATATGCTGGTTCTTGATGTCTCTGTGTGTGGGTGTCTAGCTAGTACAAGAATTCAAATATTTATTTGCATAGCATAGATTTAAAATTTCTCTATAATAGGTATTGGAGCAACGCTTTGCTTGCATGCTGTAGCTTTACAGGGTTGGTAATGCAAAACCTAAATATATAAATGACGACAAAAAACCTATTTTGAATATAACCAGGCCAGCTGATGATGAATATCTCATCGTAAAAAACAGCTAAAATCTCCACACTGTACAGCATTGATCTCTCTGCTTTACAACACCACATGCATTGTTATGCATACATCAACATCTGATCCTCTGTAATTCTCAATAACAGCAGGTGTTCATCACTAATGCACAATCAACATTTAATTAGTCACTTAATTATCTCATTAACTTTAACTCTTTGAGGACTTGGGATTTGACTCTAGACTTGCTTGTGACTTGAAAGGAATGACTTGGTTGCTCCTCTGGTGAAATCAGCTGCTGAGTTCATGGGTGGAACAAAAATATGGCAGGACTTTTACTTTCTGACCCCTGGACTTTCCACCTCTGTTTAAAGCTACAACTAGAGGTACAAAATTGTACCCTTCAGGGTACCACCCCAGTGACTGCCACTTGTACCTTAAAAGGTACAGATTTGTACCTTTTCTCTGAGAGTGTTCTCATATCG
This sequence comes from Spinibarbus caldwelli, assembly GCA_039654775.1. Taxonomy (NCBI): domain Eukaryota; kingdom Metazoa; phylum Chordata; class Actinopteri; order Cypriniformes; family Cyprinidae; genus Spinibarbus; species Spinibarbus caldwelli. The sequence goes on along the minus strand of CM077224.1, from coordinate 40,579,002 downwards.
TTATATTTGTACATTTCAGGGACTAAAACAAAATTTATGTTGTTTAACCAGCCTGCTTTTTAAAGGGACAGTTAAAAAATACAACTAAAAAAATAAATAAATAAATAAAAGTCATAATTTAATTACTCACTTCTTTACCAAATCTCTTCTGTTAAACACACACACGAACCGTTGCCAACCGTCCCATATTTAAGGCATCAAAGTTCCGCAATATGAAAGCTATAGCCTAGGTCTTTGATGATCAGTAATACACATCCAATTAAGATCACTTCACATTAGATTATTACAAAAACAAATAAAAACAAATGAACAAATAAAAAGAATGAAGAACGGCAGTTGAGAAACGGCAACAGGATGAATGTTGAATGATGAAGGTTGAGGTGTGATTTGTTGTGGCTTTGCTGCATTACACCAGATTTATATAAGCGTCATTTCCATGGCGACCTCACGCGTCACGCCCTTACCTGTGCTTAGCAACAGGTGTCTGCTCTCCATTGCATATTTGTCATTAAAATAACGCACTGAGCTCAAAGAAGAGAGAAAAATGACCTTCAGCCGTTTTTCACGTTTAAATCAGCAGCTCCTGGCCGTAAATTTAGGTGGGACAGATTCTGGGTCATAGCACTAATATATGAAAAACATTTTGTAAGCTTTATATTCTAATCTCTGAACACAAGCGGACACAATTTTGGCAGATATGTCCTTGCGTTATCCTGTGGGTGGCGTGCTAATGTTAATTGACAGGCTCGAAAGAACATGCATAAAATGCTGTATTATAATTGCCTTAATATAGTATTTAGCACCTCCAAAATGTTGATTTAGAATGTTACAAGTTGTGGAGCAATTCGAGTGACGAAAGACGATCATATGTCTATTCTCAGAATAATGATAAAACAAACACAATAGAACCATATAAAGGCTATTCACGTGAGCACATTTAAACTAAAGGATTTGTATTTTGTTAATTTGATCCACTAGTCTACATAGGAAAAAAAAAAAAAAAAAAAAACATGACATGCCAACTAGTTACTAATCTGATGCACACACATAGCTGAAGCGGATTGATATCGTCTTGGTGGAGCGAGGTTTACGTAAGGTAACATGAAAATAAGCAGGGTCTCAAATCTGCCCCAATAGAGTGGTGGAACTATGATGTCACTTTGTAGGTGAAAACCCGGAAGCGAGTTAGCATTTTAGCACTTCCGGTTCCATCGTCCCAGAGTCAACGGGTTTTTTGAATGGGATTTTGGTTAAATCCCTTAAATAAGGTCTGTGGTTCACACAGGCACAAAATACTTTCACGTTTTATTCTACGAGATAAAACACACCAGTTACACCCCACGCCATAGGCGGAAGTCCCCTAGCTGAGGCTTGTCCCCCCTAAAAATATGATTAAAAACCATGCTGTGTATTGTAAATGATGTTTTATACTAAAATAATTGTGTAAGTAGTAAAAGAACATAAACGCAAACGGGGCAAAAATACGATAAATAAGTTTAGAAACATTTTGAGTCTCCCCCTCCCAATTGCCTCACAGTGCTTTGGTCCAAATACTTTCCTCTTTTATATCATGCAAGTCCGGTGAGAGAGAACAAAGCCTCAATAGTGGAACTCCAGAAAGTAAGGCTGTCACAATTTTATTCACTTAAACATCGGATGAAGTGATTATTTTCTCTTTGCGAGAGCAGCGTGTTTTTGAGAGCGCGTGTCCGGTTTTGCGCGAGAGCAAAGAAAATCCGCGTGCGAGGGAAGAGATTCACGCTCACGCATTATATTAATGTGCTTTCACGCTACAATAATGCGTTCTCGACATTTGTCATTAAAATAACGCCTCCCTGTTACACTAATAGTAGTAGCTTTCCTCTGTGTAGACTATACATATCCTTACAAGTACAATTTTAGCTGTATTATTTGTGTCCCCTTCAAAAACTGTTCTTGAGAAATTTTATGTATATTGTCCCCCCCCCCCCTACTGTTAGACGAAATTTACGCCCCTGCCCCATGCGTGATTTTTTTTAAACGGTTACGTTTCTCAAAAAAGACGGTTGCTAAGAAGTTGCTGAATGGGACTACAGGCGCTATCGGACACATTAACTCTTTCCCCGCCATTGACGAGATATCTCGTCAATTAAGAGACAACGCTTCCCCACCACTGATGAGTTTTTACGGCAATCTGTGTTCTAGGTGTATTACGGTAAGGAAAGCCCTAGCGCATGTCCTGAATGAGTTACGAGACTTCCGGTTCTTTAGGGTGCGAATAGAAGATGATCAGCATAAATGGAAGCGTCAGAGAAAATGTAGATCATGTTTTGACCATTTTGAATCTGATCGGGACGAAGTAGTCAATGAGAGAGATGCCTTTACAGACACAGAAACATCTCTAGTTGTAAACGATAACCCATCGATCTGAATAGGGGTGGGTGTGTGTGTGTGTGTGCGCGATCTATATCTATCTATCTATATATATATATATATATATATATATATATATATATATATACACGTGTGTGTGTGTGTGTGTACAGTATATGTATGCATATGTATGTATGTAGCCTATATGTGTGTGTGTGTGTGTGTGTGTAATCATATGTATATATGTTTGTGTGTGTGTGTGTCTGTTTGTTCTGTTTATTGAATGCAATTTCAATTATTCATATAATTATTTACAAGTGAAAGAATGACATCTGAATGTATTTTGCTTGAAAATGCACTACTTTGATAAAAATGCATTTTTCTCAGTTTTTTTGTCCAAAATGTTGTATTTTTGATGAAACCTATCTGCATTCAAATGGTGATAAAACCATTTGAAGATAGAATAAAATCGTTTTTTTTTTTTTTTTTTTTTTTTTTTTTTTTAAAGCAGAGGCTTGGTTCTTTATTTTTATATATAATATGTTCTTATATTCATAGCAGAAAATATTCTGAGGGCCGTCAAATTTAGGTGAAAATCATCAAAAATGCTGGCGGTGGCTGGCAACTTTTTTAAAAAACGCTGGCGGGGAAAGCGTTAAACGTCATCATGCTGAACAGTTGATCAATTTACAGTATTTTCCAGTTGTAGTATAATTTGTAATACAATTAATTTTACAATAAACAACAAATACTTTCCTGCATTTTATATTGTTGTTCAACAATGTTTTTTTGCTTTGCCCCGAAATGCGACATGTCTTCAGATGAAAGATGCTCATTTTATCGCTTACTGATGCGGAGACACTGGGTTCGTACCATAAGGTAAACTCATATTATGATTATTACATGTAAACACCACATTTGCCGGCTTTAGTTGGTGAAAGTGAAACTTTAATGATGCATAGTGCTTAAAGCCACGTTAAAATTAAATGTTTACGGCCACATGAAGCTGTTAGAAAGCATATAGATTGAGGATTTCCTTGAAGCAAGGATAAAATAACATTTTGTGTACCCACCCTAACAAAATGAGAGATGAAATGTGGTACTTTGTTCACTAAAATAAGTTTAATCTTACCATATCCAAAAACTAGCACACTCTGCTGTTATTTAAAAGATTAAATACGCGGGGATACGATTTTAATAAAAATATTCATATTAATCAAGGATTTATTGACTTTTAATGCACCTTATTTCGAAATGTACAGAAATACGTGGTTTTAAATGGCCTTTAGTTTTGATTATTTCATTTATTCACTATACTATTAATTACTACTGTCTCATTTCAGTTTTAGTTTGGCTCTAGTTTTGTATTTATTCCACTTTATATGAAAAGGTTCATGTAGCGTGGATTAAAATTCATATACAGTGTAAATCCTTTTTAAAAATAAGTTTGAGAAAGTTGTCGGGAGCGTGGTGGTGGCGACACTGAAGGCGAGCGATCGTGGTGCTGTAGTTCGTTTATAGCCTAAGTTTAGCTTTTTAGTTCTGCCGCTTTTATTTAGGCTTCAAAATTCGTCAAAGTTATATTTTTTTTGTGAAGATTACCTTGATGGACAAAACATTTAAATTTCATGAACTATGACTGAACACAGAGCTTATTTTTTGCAATAATCCAAAAGCCTATGGAAAAATCCTATTGGCTTTTTGTCGAGGGAACCAGGTCCATGCTAACAGCTGATCCGCATACAAAGTCACGTCATAGTTCCCCTACTCTATCCCTGCGTTCCATTCGGAAGGGCTCATCCCTATGCCCCTCCGGAGTGAGAGCTTCGAAGGGTTGAAGGGTGTAGGGGACCAAACAACTGTTTCTTGAAGTGCCCTTCTGCGTCATCATACGGAAGCGCCGTCATCATGCAAAGAATCTGCGCAAAGGATCATGGGAGCCCGAAGTGTCCATCAGTTGTACCCTTCGAAATCCTTCATTCCGAAGGGCCCTTTGAAGTGGCTAGTTTTGAGCACTTCGGTTTGGAACGACCCTTCAATATGGCGGCCATGATTGTTTTCACTCCGAAGTGCCCTTCGGAGGGTGATATATCCCGTTTGGAACACACCGTGAGGCTCTCAATTAGAGTGCGCTGCAGTTCCCCTTTTTACCACAGATTTTCATTGCAAAATTGTGGGGCGCTGTTGAGCTCGGGAGGTATCAGGCACCATCTGCTCCACTTAGTATCATGTATATATGCCTGCTAAAGCCATACGCGGGATTTTAATATATACTGCTTACTTTATGACTTAAAATAGACCTCTATATCAGTGTTTCCCAACCCTGTTCCTGGAGGCACACCAACAGTGCACATTTTGGATGTCTCCCTTATCTGACCAAAATATTTCTGGTCCTGGAGCCTCTACTAACGAGCTGATAAGTTGATTCAGGTGTGTTTCATTAGGAAAAGTTGGAAAATGTGTAGTATTGGTGTGCTACCAGGAACAGGGTTGGGAAACACTGCTCTATATAAACTGAAACAATAATAAATTGTAAATGTGTTCAGCATTCTGCAACAAATATTTTTCAGATTTTCTAGACTATGTTGTGGATATTTTTATTCCCATAAAGACGAACCGCGCTTGAATGTAAGTAACTGAATTGTCCTATGTACATTAATAATATGCTGCATAATTTTCTTTTAAATCCCTTTCTTGGTGAATTTGCCAAGCTATGGTGGCAAATTAAAATATTAACATGCAACATGTTTTACTTATACAATTAATTTGTCGGATCAATAGTCTCTTTGTTTGAGTAAATTTCCCCCCAACATTACACTTATAACAGCAGAATAGAATAGAAAGAATATACAAAGTAATATAATATACTGTACTAAACAATAATGAAATGCAATATATAAACAAATACAATCTGACATCAACAGTGCAGAACATGTGACTCACTTCTCCTATGCTCCAGACTGAACTTTGTGTTTGTTTTCTCATATAGAGACAATGGTTGTGCGAGGCGAAATAATCCTTTCTGCATGACACTTTATTACGTACTTCATTATTGGATTACATGACTATCAACATTATGGCTGATACTATCAGTATCATTCTCCCATAATTCTCCTTTACTTTGTGTTCAGTGTTTATTGTCCAGAGTGCATGTGTATAGTGTGTATTTGTACACTGTATGTGTATATGACTACAAAACGTACCTCTATTAACTGTACACTATCTTCCAGGCAAACTTCAGCCCAAGAAAAAATGCTCACCAAGTTTAGTGGTTGCTCCTCTGCGTTGTGTTATTTTGATGTTAATAATAAAAGATTTTCCACACAAATCTGGTTGTGCCAAAGGTGATTTAATTGCAGCGCCTTCTCTCTCTCCTCTCTGTGCGGTAAAACACACAAACAGACAAGCACTGTTATTTGCCAGACTTTCTCTTTTGCCTCTCCTCTCTAGTGACATTGCAGAAAAGAGTACACACATTTTACAACACACATACACATATATATATAATAATACAAAGTGTAAATAATAATAATAAATTATTATAACCAATGAACATGTCATTCTTATATGAAAATAATTAAAAACAGCTTTACAGTGTTTCTTAGATGCCAATTAACATACCTGTGCGGTAAAACACAGACAAGCACTGTTAACCTGTCAACCTCACTGCAGCCCACAAGATTCAGGGGGCGTGGTTGGATCCAGATCCAACTCCTCCCACCTTACATATATCTAAACCTACCCATCTCCACCCCCTGATCCCTAACCACACCCTAAACCAACCCATCCCCACCCCCTGATCCCTAACCACCCCTAAACCTACCCATCTCCACCCCCTGATCCCTAACCACACCCTAAACCAACCCATCTCCACCCCGATCCCTAACACCCCTAAACCTACCCATCTCCACCCCCTGATCCCTAACCACCCCTAAACCTACCCATCTCCACCCCCTGATCCCTAACCACCCCTAAACCTACCCATCTCCACCCCCTGATCCCTAACCACACCCTAAACCTACCCATCTCCACCCCCTGATCCCTAACCACCCCTAAACCTACCCATCTCCACCCCCTGATCCCTAACCACCCCTAAACCTACCCATCTCCACCCCCTGATCCCTAACCACACCCTAAACCTACCCATCTCCACCCCCTAGATGTGGATCCAACCACGCCCCCTTGATCTTGTGGGCTGCAGCTAGCCCTACTTGACAAAAACACACACTGATGCAATGTCCATCATATTAATAAACTAGAATATATCTTTAGTATCCTTACAAAATATACATACATATTTTTATATATATATATATATAAATACATACATACACATTTAATCGAAATGTCAGCCGCTAACACATCTCTCACTCTTGACACACCCCAGGACGCCATTTCACACAATATACTATTCACCCATTAACAGCACTCAAATAAACTTCATTTAACCGATTGATAACTCAAACTAATAGTCAAATATAACATCACATGAAATACTTCTTCACAGTTGATCATTTAAACACGAAACGAACGCCTATAAACCAGTTTAACATCAGATGAAGTCGTACCTCTCCTCTCTAGTGGTGTTGCAGGAAAGAGGACGAACTCTGATCACGCTGCGATTTGATCCTCTCATCTATGACGTGCATACTGTGACTATTATCTTTAATAAGAGCTCACAACCTTCTTTCAAAATAAAATACCCCCTAACAAATGATAATTAAAAATAAAATGAAAGTAAATGTCTAAAATGACTAAAATGTATAATCTGGAGTAACAACATAACCCTGCTACACAAGCAAAAGAGTTAGTCTATGAGGGAGAATTCATTGCAATAAAGGATCTGAAAATGAAAAATTACATAAAAGGAGAAACTATTTTCCTTTATCTTTCAAAAGAGATCCCTGAGTATCCTTCTCCTGTTGAGTTTCACATCACAGAAGTGGCTCACATAACAACACTAGACTTCCACTGATCTGGAAATCAGGAGGATTCAAGGGGTTTAGTAAAGATTCGTTATCATGGTGGAGCCTGAAGATTAATGAAGCAGATATAAGAGCAGCTGAGGAGCGTTTCCTTGAGAAATTGTTCCCAGACATGACCAAAGAAGAAAAAACAGCTCATTCTCCATTCCTGAGTGAATTCAACACACCACCCTTGTTCCTGCTACGGCAACTTCCGCATCACGTTTCCTCTTTACTGAACTGATCTGCGTCAAGACACAAACACCATACCATCAAGTTTTCTTACTAGGGGTGTGCGATACTGCAAATTTTGGTATCGATCCGATACCAAGTAAATACAGGGCCAGTATCGCCGATACTGATACCGATACCGATATTTTTCCTTTTTAATAACATACTTTTAAATGACCGATTACACTTTAAAAATTAACAATAACTTATGTTGATATGACTAAACTATTACATTCACCTTAAAGCTATATGGATATGATTTGCCTTTCTGAAAGGAGTTTGCAAGCAGAGGAGCCCAGAATATGAAAGCAATGCGTAAAGTTTCGTGTTAAGCATTTTCCTCCCATAGAAAAGAGTTATAAAGAAAAAAAAAAATCTTAACGTGGCCTAATGCATTAAGAAAGTAATACTGAAAGGCCAACTCAGTATACTGATGATGCAAACGATATGCAGGCAAGCAGCCCAGGATATGAACGCAAAGTGCATGCATGTTGAGTGTTTTCCTCTGATAGAAATCCTTTATAAAGAAAAAAAACAACAACGTGGCTTAATGGTTGAAGACAGTAATACTGTATAAAAAGGCCAAATTCGGTAAATTTAATGGGTCTGGCTTCCAGTCTCATCTGGTTCCAGCAATTTTTAACTGTACAAAACAGCTCGTTTTGCTGCTTGCTTGGTATTGCAAACCGGTGTTGTAATTACCATATTATTTTAATGTATTGACTTAATTATAAACACACACGGTGGATAGCACAAACAATTTTACCGTTTATTGCACTGTTATTTTTCTCATGATTTCCCTACCGAGCCTAATGAAGTGGAAGTCTCGCACATCCAGTCTATGAAAAAAGTTTACTTCCACATTGAAAAAGGTGAATAAGTTTGGTGCTGTTGCCACAGTATCGAATTTATACCGTTCCATCTCTCGCTGTAGCCAATAATATCCGCTTGCGCTTGGAGCTGCTGAGTCACGTGATGGCATAACAACAAAACACTAAAGCAGGGGAGAAGCAGTAATGTTTGCATACCAGACGTGAAAAGAGCGGTATATAAACACACAGACATGTCTATTCTTTGTTGAATGTATTAAGCAATATATTAAGTGTAGAGAAGAGATAATTAACCTAAAGTATCGATCTAATCAGGCTAGTATCGATCCGATACCGATACCAACGTTCGTATCGATATTATCGATATTAGGATCGATCCGCCCACCCCTATTTCTTATGACAGTTACGTTTATGCAAGCATCGTGAAAGTGAGTTAAAGGTACATTAAACTGTAGATCCGTCAGTCTTTCAAATTTCTTCAGTCTTTATCAATTCATATGGCATGCTATTTTGGGTTAAATAATGTCCTAAATATTTCCAGATATACAAAGCTAAGTTTTAATGGAGAAAGATATGTCTGAATCTATCTGTATTTTCTTTTCACATTATTAATAATAAATTAATAGTAAGAAATTCTATACACGTTAATTTATTCTAATGTAGTACACTATGTTCATTTTAAGATGCCTTATTACTCATGTTACTCATTAAAATTGTATAAATGTATTAAATAAATACTTAAATTGTTTCAGGCCTCCATGTGAATATTGCACAAGGTTTTGTCTATTAATTCTAACAGTCGTTTAATTGACCCTAGAATGAAGGATGTAAATAAAATAAAATATGATTTGACACACGTATTATAGACAGTACCCCTTACTCAAAATAAGGGGCAATCACAATTATTTTACCATATTTAGAGTAAATTAAATTACTGAAATGAGTGTTTTTTTTTTTTGTTTTTTTTTATCCTTTTTCAATAGAATTGGCTCAGACTTCTGCAGTGTCAAGTGAAGGAAGCTCCTCTCATAAGATTGCAAACTGGGAGTCTGATGACACTGAGTGTGAGTGATGGAAGCCCTTCAAGAAAGGAGCAGAATGCTGAAGATGAAGCCAGAATTGTGAGTCTGTGTCATTTGTTATTCTGTGTGCAGTAAAAAATTTAAAACACACAAATTAATATGAAAAATTAAAGTTTAACTGTGCAGCCACACAATATCTGCTTATGTTCACACCTGAAATTTACTAATTATTAATTTATCAAAATGCAAAAAGATAAATGGTTAGTTGACCCAAAAATGAAAAATTGTCATAATTTCTCACTCTGTCATTCTAAACTTGCAAGACTTTGATTCATTTTCAAAACAAAAATGAAGATATTTTAAAATAAACCTGAGAGATTTCTGTGCTTCCATCGACAGTCTACACAGCTACCACTTTGATGCTTCAAGAAGTTCATAAAGAGATCATAAAACTAATCCAAATGAATCGAGCAGTTTAGTCCAAATTTTCTTTAGAGCAGTGCTTCCCAAACCTGTCCTGGAGGACCCCCTGCCCTGCACATTTTGTATGTCTCCCTAATCTAACACACCTAATTCAACTCATCAGCTCATTAGTAGAGACTGCAAGCTAGTGATGGCCAGATGAAGCCTCATGAAGCTTTTCAGCTTTTCAGCCAAGTGGTTCACAAAAGGGTTAATTTCTGGAGGCTTCATTTGCTCACAATACCACCTGGTGGCCAAAGAGTGTAAAACAAGCAGATATATTACAGACAGAGGTATAAAGTCCAGGGGTCAGAAAGTAAAAATCCTGCCATGTGTTTATTCCACCCATGAACTCAGCAGCTGATTTCACCAGAGGAGGAACCAAGTCATTCCTTTCAAGTCACAAACGATTCTCGAGTCAAATCTCAAGTCCTCAAAGAGTTCAAGTTAATGAGATAATTAAGTGACTAATTAAATGATGATTGTGCGTTAGTGATGAACACCTGCTGTTATTGAGAATTACAGAGGATCAGATGTTAATGTTTTATTGGTTAAAATGATGCCACCATCATGGAGATCAGTGTTTGCTTTAGTTGGGCTCTTGGCTCTTTTAATAATTCAAAGTGGTTTGCTTTTAAGCAATTGCAGTATTGTTTCAAAACAAATGTTTATATATTTGCACATTGCTGAATTAAAAGCTTGAGGAAGCAGATGAGCTCACACTTTCTGCTTTTAAGTCACTTGAATGAACATCATGAAGGTGTTTCTCTTTGGTTTATTGACTGACATTCAGCTATTACAGAACTGCAAAGAAAACCTATTAAACAACTGACACTGTAATGCTTAAATATTGGAAAAAAGAAAAGCTGTATCACTCAGGCTTTTAGACATGAACACTAATCATATGATCCTCAACAGGGGTGACAATAATTATTCATGCTGCAGCAGTGCATGATGGGAGTTTTTACCATGGTGCTACCCAGCATGCATTGCAGCATGAAGCATTTTGTTGATTGTCACCATTGTTGAGATTCATATGCTTGTTCTTGATGTCTGTGTGTGTCTAATAGTATAAGAGTTCAAATATTTATAAGCATTGCATAAATTTAAAATTCATTCAATGTAACTATTAGATAGAACACCTACTGTTATTGAGAATCACAGAGGATCAGATGTTGATGTTATATTGGTTAAAATGATGCCACCATCATGGAGATCAGTGTTTGCTTTAGTTGGGTTCTTGACCCTTGATTTTTTTATTTATTTATTTTGTTTTGCATTAGATCTCTCTCTGAAACACTGCATGTGGTGTTATAAAGCAGAGAGATCAATGCTGTACAGTGAGGAGATGTTAGTTGTTTCACATGATGAATTTATTTTTGTTTTTTTTGGTAAGTTTTGCATAATTGATCCTGTGAAACTACGCATACAAGCAAAGTGTCGCTCTAATAGTTATAGTGAGTGAATTTTAAATCTATGTAATGCTTATAAAAAAAAAAAATTGAACTCCTGCACTATTTATACACATACACAAACATCAAGAACCAGCATATGAATATCAACAGTGGTGACAATCAACAAAATGCTTCATGCTGCAATGCATGCTGGGTAACACCATAGAAAAAACTCCCATCATGCACTGCAGTATGAATAATTATTGTCACCACTGTTGAGGATCGTATGATAAGTGTTCGTGTCTGAAAACCTGAGCCGATACAGTTCTTTTTTATTTATTTATTTTTTTTTCAATATTGAAGCATTACAGTGGCATTTGTTTTGTTTTTTGTAGTTCTGTAATAGCTGAATGTCAGTCAACAAACCAAAGAGTGACCACTTCATTTGTTCATTCATCATGAGCTGTAATCAGAAAGTATAATCTGCTACTTCAAGATTTGATTTAACAATGCATAAATGTAACTCTTTGAGGACTTGGGATTTGACTTGAGACTTGCTTGTGATTTGAAAGGAATGACTTGGTTCCTCCTCTGGTGAAATCAGCTGCTGAGTTCATGGGTGGAATAAAAATATGACAGGACTTTTACTTTCTGACCCCTGGACTTTCCGCCTCTGGCCAAATTCAGTATTAAAAAAAAAAAAAAAAAAAAAAACATGCTGCAGAGCTGAAGACACACGAGTGTCATCAGAAATGTAACTGGACATCCTTTACCCAGGTCTATTTCACAATATGGCAACCGACAGCCGAAGTAGGGAAGCGGTACATCGGGTCGCGCTGCGCCCCGCTACGATTGTCTGGACATAGTTGTTTTCTCGGCGGCATTACATTAATTTATTTTCTTATGAAGTAAGAATAGCCAATGTCTGTTACATTTATGCATTTAGCAGACACTTTTATCCAAAGCAACTTACAGTGCATTCAGATTACACATTATTTTATCAGTATGTGTTCCCTGGGAAAAGAACCCACAACCTTTTGTGCTGCTAACGCAATGCTCTACCACTGAGCCACAGGAACACAGGTCTGTTTTGTGGACCGTTTTTAGGGAAGGCTAAATTATTTTTTGAGAAACTTATTTTTCATTGTGAAGGTATGTATTATTTGGCAGTTGCCATTATAGCTAATTTCCAATTTATCACTTGTTGGTTTATGAATGAATTTCAAAGTGGTTTAATAAAAAAGTTGTTAACTATTTGTGTATACTGGTTTAACTATACTTATATTACCAATTTTCCTCACTTATATAGTGAAATATTATGACAGCCGATTAGTGGGCACATTTTACTGGTCCTTGCTTGTTAAAAAGGCTTATAAATCAGCCTAAACATGTTTTTTATTCAAATCTAGCATTTTGCACGTTTCTATAATAAGTATGTTTAGTGGTAATGGTTGGGTTATAAAATATATAACTTACCTGATAGAAAACAGATGCAAGTCTAAGCAATGTCCTCACTAATACTCAAACAAATGTACGTGTGTTTGTGGACACTACAGTCTGAAATAATATTGCAGGTCCATGTGTTGTTAATAAGAAAGCATGAGGAGCCACATCAGCTTGAAGTAAATACAGACTGGATTTAGTTAATGATGATGGTATATTTTCTGATAAGATGGTTTCAAATATATTGGTTGTCTCAGTGTCTATAACAACTTATTATTAACAGCACCCTCTACGAATAGGATTAATATATCATGGCATGTGATTAAAAATGCATGTTTTCTGTGCCTACTGACCTATCTTTTATGTTATATAGTAATGGTCATTTTAACCCTTATTCAGTGTTTGGGGGATTTCAGGGCACCAAATTATGTTTGCTTTAAAAAAAAAAAAATGTTACCTTCATTTAAATGACATGACATTTTAAGATTCAGCTCCCACTATATACACACTTAATATATTGGAATGATGTCCGATAGTAAATGGCATTAGTTTTAGTATAGCTATAGTAATAGACTATAATTTTAACTGTTTGTTTTCCAATAAACAGCAGTGGTCTTCCACTACACTACGGCTCATTTTATCACATGAATGAAATTGAGAAATGTAAATCTTTACAATGAATTTGACTTAAAACTTTGCTATTCTATAAGCACGTATACAAAAGGCAAATAAATAAACACAATACCATACCACCTGTAGACTTAAAACATCAATTAAGTGGGTAATATTATTAAATGTTTAAAATTGTTTATAATGTTTATAATTTGGTTACAAAATAACACTAAGAATCAAAAATGCACAAGCAAACAGCAGGCCTGGTATAGGCTCTGCACCCAGTTAAAAAAAAAAAGAAAGAAAAACATTCTTCAAAACAGTTTTATTTTGACAACGGTTTAAAAAAAAAATCTATGTAAAGTGCAGGATGTGCAAATCAGATTACAATGTAGTGCAAGAGATATACATGTTTTGTCATGACATCTGCAAGCAAGTTCGAAAAGCAGCTCAGCAGAGATTCTTCACTGCAATGCTGAGAACTTTGATATTAATGTTCTTCCTTGTGGTATCTTCATCCAACCCGATGCTTCACACCTTGGTGCCAGTCCAGATGGAAAAGTGGACCCAAATGAAAAACCTCCCTATGGCCTGGTAGAAGTGCCCTAAAGTGAAAGCCATTGGATAGGCGTCGCAAATTGTGTTTGTTTGGGGGCCAACTGAAAAAATAAATAAAATTCAATAAATAATAATAATAATAATAATAATAATAATAATAATACACACCTACCACTGGCATGTCCAGGGTCTGCTGATGGTCACTGGCATATAGCATGGGGATTCTCTTATGAAATAAGCTAAGGGTGACTATGCAACTTCTTTAAAAGGCACTACCAGCTCTTGTTTGTGTAGCAAGTTTAGGATTTGTCTGATGTCACTGAGTGTTAAGAAAATGTGGTTGAAGTTGCTGGGTAAAAAAAAAAATAATAAAAAAAAAAAAAAAAAAAAAGAGGAGGATGATGTTACAGCAGGTATGTAGATGAGGATGATGTTACTAACTGGCTTTCCAGCAAAGCTTGAGAGATGTTGAGGCTTCACACCGGTTCTTCCAGCTCCTTTATTTTTTCCAAAGCCTCATGAAGAGCACCTAATTAAAGAGAACAAAGTAATAAAACATTTTAATAGTTTGTGCTAAACATGTTGTGAAGGAATTTTAATATTAATTATTTTTATATAACTTACTCATACTTAATCACGACTAACATTTCTTCCTTTCCAGGTTTAACATTAATTGTGTTCGGAGTTAACGTTGGAATGTGTCAAAAGCATACGACAAGTCTAGACAGTCAGTCTAAAAATAATAATCTCATGATTGAAGTAATCATAAGACTAAATTTAACTTGGTGAATCACTATTACAGGTTTAATGCAGCTATAGAACAGTTAGAACATCACAGTTAGAAGTGGTGAACCACTGAGTTTAGCCACAGAGAGCAGTATAAAGAGTATAAATATACCAGTCAGAGATGGGTTTTAAATTGTATTGGTCAGAACCCCGCAGAAGACCACGCAAATAATGAAAACACATTCCTCTTACTAAAATGTTCCACTGTTAGCGTAACTGCTACCATACGGTAGCCTACCTTATGTTTATAAAACAATATATAAGCATAATCTATTTTAAATATATTGTGAAATGTTATAGTCACTGTTTAGTTTCAGTCATCTACTGGTTTCCAGTCCATTAAGAAGGTTATACTCACTGGGAAAGGTGGCTCTCGTAATTGTGCTTCTCCTGCACCAGCACTCTCCATTTCATCATCAGCTGCCGTCAGTGTCTGGAGTAAATTTCGTCATTGGGAAAGTTGTAAAATGATGAACAGTTGCTTCTTATTCATGTTTGAACATAAGGGTGCAATACAGGACTGATTACTTTCAGTCTTGTCCACTGTTCTGTTTAGCGCATTCACCAGACCGGAAAAGAGTTTTCCCTACTTCCGGTATGCATAAGTCACTTGTGGAATAGGCCTACTGGATAGCTCGACTGCAATGCCTAAATGGCTGTTGACACCCTCTCATTAGCATATTGAGCTGAGGAAAAATAAATACGGAACTACATTCAAAAATGAACAAACGTTTGAAAAGGGAAAAAAAAAATAATAATCAACTTTCAGTTTAGCATTTGCATTGACTGCCTTCCTTTCATGTCAATGCAATTCAGCACTACTCAAGATTTACCAGTTGAAGAGTGTAGCTGACATTTGGATTACACCAAATGCAAGGTAGCTACCAATTATTTTACTGTAGCCTATACAAAGAGAATTAAAAGCCTCTTTACCAGTAATGAAGGTGCTGCTGCTACTGCTTCCTGGCTGTGGATCTAAGGAAGAGCTGCTCCCAGAATATTGGGTCGGTTCACATTTAACCCAAGGGCCAGCTCTTCTGCCGGGGTGTGACGTCGGGGTGCGGGACCACCGCCTGTTTTTTTTTTTGTATTTTTTTTTTTTGCTCTGCCTTTTTCCTAGTTGCTGATATAAACAAGCACATCGTTACACAGTCGTTTAAAAAAATAAAAAATAAAAAATAAATAAATAAAAAAACTAAGAACAACATGTAGTTAATATTACCATTTTGTAGAATATTCTTGTATTTCACCTTTACTTGTTCCCAATTTCTAGTGGGTCCTGTGGTGGCTCTAATATAAAAGATTAAAGTAATTATGAAAATTTTAAAAATGTACATATACTGTAATAACTGATTGAAAACATCCAACACAGTCACTACTTACGCATTTAATTTGTCTGCAACTTTTTGCCAACCCTCTCTCCTGGCTTTTGCAGCCTTTGAGGTGTTCCCTGGCGGAACTCGCCATAGCCCTCCATCAAGAGTTCTTGTTCTGCCACTGAGAAAAAGTGGGCGCGCTCTTTGGCCATCGTGGGCAACTAATAACAGCGTTGCTGATCAGTGTTTCTAGTATTGATACATATCCCCTTTTAAACCACCGCATGAACGCACAATGATCTCAGAAAACTCAATCCAGCCATACTAATCATCAACAACACGTGCGTTCGAAGAACATAATTAGCCAGATAAGGAGTAGCTGGATCATATCATCTCGGATGTGTCTTTTGATCTCGGATGTAATAAGCGACGTATGAAGAACGGACCCCAGGATTGATTCTATTTCTATCAGATGACTACAAAAGTTCTTATTGAGAATTAACAGGGGTTTACATGGTGGTTTTACTAAAAATAATGGTTTATTTTGAAGTTACCATTATTATGGCAATTGGAGTTTGCTGTAGTTGGTCTCTTTAAAACACTTTTGTTATTGCAAGCAAATTCAAAAGAAAATGAGAACAGGTGATCTTGACTGCTTTTTGGTGATTTAATACTAAATTAACAACACTAAATGATAACATTTTGTTCTGTGTGATTTCTGCTGCCAACTTGTTTCGAAGTATACATAATGTTAAACAAGACTACACTTAAACCCTTAAAATGAAAAACATTTAGGACAAGTAGGCTACTCGAATAAAGTGAGACACCCCTCACTGCAGACTGTAGCGCGGTGACGTCAGGTACCTACGTCACGTATGTGTTTACTGCACATGCGCAAAGTGACGTATGGTATGTCTATAACACGCATGCGCATTAACGTGGTGACAGCGCATGCATGTGTAATTTGCATTACGTGGTGACGTTAGGTGTTTTCGCGTCGTGCGTGACGTAACACGTCATTAAAACGCATGTGCATACTTAACAGAATACTCTAATAAAATGTAAAAGTATTAAAGAAAGCTAAAGTGGAACAACAAAACAAAACTGTAAAATGTAATACAGCACATATCTATGATTTTAACCATGTCTCATCTGAGGTAAAATTATACGGAATTACAGAGTTTATTCTGTAATGTCTGTGTAGTATTTTATTTACAATTTATTAACATTCTGTTGCACTTTACTTCACTGTGTATATTGCAATATTACACTTTAATGGCACCTTATATATTTCTTATTAGGATAGTCAACATTACAAAAGATGACCATCAGTCACTGTAGTGGCGCAGCTGGTAAAACGTGTGTTAATCACATGTGGGCACGGGTTCGAATTTGCTTTTTGGCAAAGTTTTTTTTCTCTCTTTTCAAATTTCAAATCACATCAGAAAATCATTTATTTTCAATGAAAATGAAGGAAATAATCAAAAAGTTGTGAGGGAGGGCTTTATTGTCCCAATAAGGTGGCATCCATTTAATTTATATAATTTACACTCTAAGTTATTATTGCATAATGTTTTATAATGTACTACAATACTGAATTGCAGCAAATTGCCACTGTTTGCAATAAGTAGTATAATTAGCAGAAAATCCTGCTATTTTAACAAATAGAATAGCTATTTGCACTATTAGCCACTGCCTTTCTTATTTTAATCTTTCCTCTGTCATGGTTCTTGTTTATTTATTTATTTTGTGTAATTTTTGACATTTTTCTTATGCTTTGGCAATTCTGCATGTGAAATATTTAAGCCAATAAAGTAGTTTTAAGTTCAATTGACTACATAGAGTATATTTTCAGTGTCTGCATCCCAGTTTATGCATGGCTCCTCCAAAAAACCAAACTGATAACAGTGATCTTTTTTATTTTATTTCAAAGAACAAAACAGAAAATATAATTGCATATACAAATACAGATTAAGAATATAGACTATAAACATGACACATGAGAAAGAAATAAAAAATATTGCATCTACTCATTCTGAAATGCACCTCCATCACTGATAAAACAATCAACCGAGCAGTAGCCCTCAAATTCTTTGAAAGAATAAAACCCATGCAGGACTCCCCTCCTGCCATTCCCAGCATACCCAGGTGGGCAGTCTTTAAATATCTCACTGCACTGCAGGCACTGGGTCAGTGAACACGGCACCCGGAACTCCTGTCTGTATTGTGCAGAAAATGCACTGCAGTTCACGACACCTAATTTACATAAAAGAACAAACAATATTAAAGCAATATTAAATCATTTTGAAGAAAGGCAAAAGAGCCATACAAGGAAAAGATTTTAAATGTATTTTAAAATATATTTTAGGATGGTGTAAGAAAAAGAGTGTTATTTGCTTTGTCTGTAAAGTACCTAAGAGATTTAATTTATAATCAGCATTAACATCTAAATTAAAAAAGTTTGTCAAGTCAAAATTTAGGTTGGCTTGGCTTGAGAAAGCATAGCCTGAAAGTTTGAAGTTTTTTAAATTTGAAAGTTGTACAGTTGAGGGCAATACAGTCTTATCAGGGAAAAAAAAAAAAAAACAGACAGTTGAGAGAAGACAGACACTCAAATACTTTGCAGTAAACAATACTGAAGCAACAAAGGACACACATAACACTGTATATATAGGGGGAACTGATGCTGCATTCACGTGCTATCGGAATTATCCTAAATACGAGCTTTCTAGTCGGAAACTGGACATGAACGACCTTAGAGAGTCCTTATATGGCCAATTTCCGACTAGGAAATAGGATACTGGGATAATTCTGATAGCACGTGAATGCAGCATTACAAGAGAAATAACACAGCTGGAAACAATGAGACCTGATTGACAGAGCAAAGGGGTGATGGGAAATGAAGTCCAGAACAAACAAACAATGATCCAGAAGGAGTGTCCTCTGGTGGCTGTGGTCACTCCAGCAGCTGGCTGTGACAATACTCCTTTTCAATCTTACTCCAGTGAAAGTACAAAAGCACTTGATTTTTAATGTACTTATTTAATCCTACTCCTCAAAATACCTGGGTTTTTCTCAAAATAACCACTATATGGAGTCAAGATATAGTTTTGTTGTTGCTATGAATTGTGTTGACAAGAGTGATGCAGAAGTATTCACCCTGAAACTAACACTGCATGTACCTGAGAGAAAACGGATTTAAAGTGATTAATTTTCAGCAGTAAGAAAAAAGTGTTTTACAGTTTTTACACTTTTCAGAGTTATATATATATATATGACAATAATTACCATTTTATATAAGGAAAATAATAATAATAATAATAATAATAATAATAATAATAATAATGCCCCCAGAGGGCATCACATTCCACTATGATAATTAATTACTGTAGTTACCATGTTCTGAACATCACATTCTTTGTTCTTCCTTCAAATGTAATCTATCTAGCATAGTATGTTTTGATTTATAAATGATTTGAGTAGTCACAGTGTATATGCAGCATGTGATCTGTACAATGTTCTGTAAAAACAGTTTCAAAAGATGTTTTTAAAGAAAAACTCCAGTCCTGTTAAATATCAACATCAAGAAACAAGTATCAAGTTCTCACAGACCATTGTGTATTTCGTTTTGTTAAGAAATTAAAGTAAAATAAATGTGAGCGTATCATAAGCAAATCAATAGAGAAACTAAAAGCTCTCAGGAAGACTTTAGTCACATGATCATGGTTTGAACAAAAGTATTTGAGTGGATAGGAGGAGCTGCAGCACTTTGACTCTGTGCAGCTCAGAGAGAAGACGGCGGAGAAACACAAGAGACGACAATAACAATGACTTCAACAAACAAAGGTCTGTGAAAACTTATTAACAATACCGATCACTTCTGTTTCTTTGCTGTTAAACTAGAAGAGGAACCTGAAAGGAATGTTTAAAAGGAAAGCATATGCAGAAAAAAACATTTTAACATAAATAAGCATATTTGGCAAATTTAACTATAGCATTTACTGTAATTATCAAACCATGACTGTTTTATAATTGGCTCACTTTTACAATAATCTTTTAATATTTCTAGAATACAAAAAAAAAAAAAAATGTTTTCTACATTACAGTATCAACAGTAATTTGTGTGTTTAAGAACTTTTCAATAAAGTTGCATGCACAATGCAAAAACAGAGAGAGTCATGCAATATAAAGTGAATGACTGGGAGTCAAGAAGACATTGCTTAAAGTTCATGCTCCAATAATATTGAGTTTAGAAAATATATGTTTTAAGGAAATCAATGAAAACAAACCAAAAAAAAAAAAAAAAAGCTACTAAACATCCAGTATGATGTTGAGTTTCAACAAAGGATGATTTCAGACTGATATATTAATACTGGTTTGTTGTTATATTTCTTGTATTGGGTAAAGATGGAAAGTCTCATTTTAAAGTGTTTCTTTTAATTAATCACTCTTTATTCTGAATTCACTTTACTCTGTATTGTTAAAAGCGCTATATAAATAAAGGTGGCTTGACTTGACTTGACTTATTAAAAATCCAAACAGACTGAATCAAACTCTTATTTTGATGTACTGACATTGAATCAGATGATATGGTTGGAACTGTCAGACTGATTATGGAGTTATTACTTTTAGTCATGTTAAATTTAGCAAAAGGTTAAACAATGGCAATAAAACTATTTTAATAATAATGTTTGAATGATTATGTAATTTTTATCATTAAAACATTGCCAGGGGTCCGTGGTCCGTGTATCACCATCTTAAAACAGATGTGTTAAAAACAACACAACCTGTCTTATATTTTAACACACCTGTGTGTCTAGTTAAGGACAACACATTTTGTGTTAATTTCAACTCAACCAGTGTGTTATTCTTCTTAACACAGGTTGATATTCTTCAAATATTTAAATAGTGCACCTTTAAGAATAGCACATCTATGACACAAATTGTGTTATTTATGACACATTAGTGTGTTAAAAAAAGGGATGTGTTAAAAACAACACAACCTGTAAGTTTTAACACACCTGTGTGTCTAGTTAAGGACAACAAATTTTGTGTTAATTCAATTTTAACACAACCAGTGTGTTATTTTTCTTAACACAGGCAGTGTGTTAAAATTTAACACACTAATGTGTCATAAATCACACAATTTGTGTCATAGATGTGCTATTCTTAACCAGTTAAAATGAATGCAATACAAAAAAGCTATTTTTAATATATATATATATATATATTTATTAAAACTTGACTGCTACATTTACACCAAGTCAATTTTCACATATGATTTGAATGCTGAACATTAATAATACAAATAGTTCACAAGCACTGTTAGAATGAACAACATCTACCCCGCTAGAAATGTAAAGTTCTCAGGACGTCCCGCCGGTGTCAATGACGTTCCCAGAACGTGTCCCGAGATGCTCATGATGGGGAGTTCTTTAAAGGGTGGGGGACGTTATTTGGAGAACCTTCAGGGATTAACACTACTCAGAGACAAAAGTGCTTAATGAGAATTAACAGAGGTTTAGATGTTAGTTTCATTTCACAAAACGTCACCATCACCATCACTGTGGTCAGTGTTTGCTTTAGTTGGGCTCTTGACCCTTGACTTTATAATGTTAGTTTTTCTGCTGTTTTAAATATCGAATTAAATCATAATTTGTTAGATTTAGTAATAATAATTTAAAAAAAAACTTCACACAAGGCATTTTGAACATCTGTGCAACTCAGATACAAACATTCATCAAGAATCAGCATATGAATCTCAATGATGGTGACAATAAACAAAAAGCTTCATGCTGCAGTGCATTCTGGGTGCACCAATCAAAACTCATTCATGGCTCCCAGAATGCATTGCAACATGAATAAATTATGCACCTGAATTGTCTTAGTATTTTCTTTAATTCTTATTATTTGCTTTAACTGTTGCTATTTTTGATGTGAAAAAAATCAAAATTCAATCTTCAGAAACAAACTTCTAAACAAGCTTGTTTTCTCAACCGTGTGAAATGCAACAATCAATGAACCAAGCCGCTACATGATGATTGCTGCCAGCACTATACATTCTCAAAGTTTTCTTTGCTATATTAATGTGCTTTGTAAACACAAAACTACAGCAACAAAATAAAAAAAAACATAATTTTGTAAACTTAAGGGTCAAGAACCCAACTAAAGCAAACACTGACCACAGTGATGGTGATGCTGACATTTTGTGAAATGAAACTAACATCTAAACCTCTGTTAATTCTCATTAAGCACTTTTGTATGACAGAAATAAAGTCAAACTGGTTAGTAATAAGTGAAGCTGGTGATGCTGTTTGTGGAGTTGTTTAATCCTTGAGATATTTAATGTTTTATTTCAGTTGATTTCCTCTAAGTCTGTGACTAAGTCAGCTGTAGTTGTGTTTCTGTTTTTCTCTCTGTTTTTCAGTTTCTCTTTCCTTCAGTAATTCTGCTTGTTAACATTCTCATTAAGTTCAGCTCTGCTTCAGTGTTACTTTAACACTGTATTGTGGGACCAAACACACTCTGAGCAGTGTTAATCTCTGAAGGTCCTCCAAATAACGTCCCCCAACATTTTAAAGAGCTCCACATCATGAGCATCTCAGGAAACGTTCTGGGAACGTCATTGACACCGGCGGGACGCTCATGCCCTGCGTTCCATTCGGAAGGGCTCATCCCTATGCCCTAATCCCTTCAAAGGGGTTTACCCTCCGGAGTGAGAGCTTCGAAGGGTTGAAGGGTGTAGGGGACCAAACAACTCTTTCTTGAAGTGCCCTTCTGCGTCATCATACGGAAGCGCCGTCATCATGCAAAGAATCTGCGCAAAGGATCATGGGAGCCCGAAGTGTCCATCAGTTGTACCCTTCGAAATCCTTCATTCCGAAGGGCCCTTTGAAGTGGCTAGTTTTGAGCACTTCGGTTTGGAACGACCCTTCAATATGGCAGCCATGATTGTTTTCACTCCGAAGTGCCCTTCGGAGGGCAATATATCCCGTTTGGAACACACTGTGAGAATGCTCTGGGAACATTACATTTCTAGCGGGGAAATCCATTTACCTGACATGAGTGCGTCCACGTCATCCACCAATGAAAAAGAGGCACGAATTTGGTTAACAGCTTGTGGAGTGATGCAGGCAGCAATGTGATTGGATGATAGTTAACACATATTGTGTTGTTTTTCTCTCTCTCTCTCTCTTTCTTTTTACACATGATCAACTTAAAATTACACAAAATGTGTTAAAATGGCCATAACACAAGAAATGTGTTATTATTTAAATCTGAAAGTGCATCCAATTATTCGTTTTTTGAATTAATGTTGATAGTAGAAAAACGAGAAAACGGCACCTATTTTCATTTTTTCATTTGTTCAAAGAAAGGAAAAAAGGAGAATTCAGCTTAATTTTCTGTTTTTTATTCAGGCATAGAAAATTAATAAACAGCTTAAATATTCGATTTCTATAGGTGCGCGGGAATTAAACGCCCCTTTCTACTGATTGGTCAGCGGAAGATCAAACCGTGTCGTCATCAGTTCTTCTGCAGTTCCGCGCAGCAAAATAGTAGTCCTCATATATATATATATTAGGGGTGTCAACGTTAACGCGTTAACGCATGCGATTAATCTAAAATTTTTAACGCGTTAATATTTTTTTAACGCAAATTAATCATGTGATAATGCTTGACCCCATCTTCTTCCCGTCATCGCAGCGCGGAAGGTCATCTATCATTGTGTGATGAGGGCACAGTGAACCAGTGTTGCCAGGGTAACGGCACAAGTAGGTTATTTTGAAAATACAGTCGCGGGAAAAATTACAGAGCCGCGGGTTGCGTTTTTTGGGCTATTTTTATAATGTAACGCGGCCGACCAAAGTGTATATAGACAAATGAAAATTAAAATAGATCCTTTTACTAATGTGTATTATACTTGAAATGTATACCTGGCAACTTAAGAACGAAGAGGCGGTTGTAAACATCACAAACAACGTGACTTTCAGCAGAGCATACATGTGAAGGCTTTTACACAGCAGAAATAAACATGACAACAGCCACTATAGATTATACAAGATAATAAACACACGATTACGATAGGATATGGTTTGTATGTGATTTTCATGAGATGAATGTGTACATCTGAAATGCTCATTTGTGCAGCGATATAAAAGGCTATAAAGAGCATATTTTAACAACAATAAACGACCAAATTCCACATGTGATCGCAAAAGGAAGTTATTATAAACACTCGATGGTGGTTTAAAGTGAGTTCTGAGTAAAGGTGTACTATTAATCTCATAAATTGTCTTATGTAGCATGATGCTAATATTAGCGCTAATGCACCTGCAGAACAGGTCCAATTCTTCTTCTTAATGTATTTTGTCATAATACTTCACGTAAGGTCGCAAGAAAATGTTTTGTTGTATTTATTTAGAAATACTTTTGATAATAGTTGGGTAAATGTAAACTGGGATTGAAGCGATGTGGTTTGGTAAACGTTTTATTACCAATATAAAGACTGATAATGGCTGAATTACAACAAATGAATAATGATAAAAGAATAATAAGGATTATGTCTCATACCTGGCGGAGGTGTGAAAGCTTCTGTTTCCTTAAACTAGTTTGTCATGCATTTCATTTCAACACATTTACAGGTAAATCCTAGTATTTTAAATGTGCGATTAATCATGATTAATCACAGTCCATGACTGTGATTAACGCGATTAAATTTTTTAATCGATTGACAGCACTAATATATATATATATATATATATATATATATATATATATATAAATATAACCCGTTTTATTGCAGCTACATCTTTTTCTCATCAAACAAGCAGACTAATGAATAGCTTGACACAACTCGCACCGGGGCAGAGCCTAGACAGGGCTTTCTTCTGTGTAGACCAGCGGTTCTCAAAGTGATAGGGGTCCGAGAAATTATTTGCTATAGCCTACCCTATTTTTCAGACTGTAAAATCACTTTTTTATCATGATACATACTGTGATTTATTCCAAAGTGACTTATATGATGCATTTAATGTTAAAGAATCAAAATGTAGACTTTTAAAAGCGCGTCAAATATTTGCTGTGGATTGGTTCATGTTTGTGGCGTACGAGACATTCAGGGAGACCAAGACACACCAAAAGTGTCGCATGTTGTTGTTTTCTTTATTTTTCAAAAGCATGACATTTTGTAGTTATTTTGAATGTACACAAATAAAATGATAGAGTATTTAGTTATTTCCCCTGTTGAGGAAAAAAATCCAAGTGAACATGAATTAATACTCAATATTAATTAAATAAACTGCTTTAAAATGATTGCTGCATATTACCTGTGCACTTCAATACTGGTCTGTGCTTGACTGTAGTCGCGTTTGTCTGCTTATTGATTAAACCCGTCGCAATTTATTGGAACTATGTGAACTAGGGCAACTTACCTGTTCTAAAGGCTATTACCTTCTTTTTTCGAAACACACACACAGACACACACACACAGACACAGACACAGACACACACACACACACACACACACAAAATATCCTGCTCGCACTTGCCCATTTAATGGCAGAGAATGATCTCCTTTTTTCTTTTTTTTTTTTTTCTTTTCTTTTCTTTTTGAAGAGGATGCAAATCTGTCGTAAAATAACTTGTGTGTATATTCCAAGCGTAGTGAGGGTATATGGGTTTGGTGAGAAACAACCAATATGGCAAGTTTTTACTTTTATGAAAATCTCACATTCCTACACAGTAAAATCCTGAGTGTTAAATTAACACTCTTCGGAGCATATATGGTCCCACTCTAAAAGAGTGTTAAAGTAACACTGAAGCAGTGTTAAAGTTAATGCGATAATTAAGTAATTAATTAAGTGATGATTGTGCATTAGTGATGAACACCTGCTGTTAACAAGCAGAATCACTGAAGGAAAGAGAAACACAAGAACTACAACTGACTTCAACCACAGCCTTAGATGAAATCAATTAAAATAAAATAAAACATTAAATCTCTCAAGATCTCAGCAGAAGATAATGAAACAACTCCACAAACAGCATCACCAGCTTCATGCATTACTAACCAGTTAGACTTTATTTCTGGAGTATCTAAAACAGAAGTTCTTTATTGAGAATTAAGGTTTAGATGTTTGTTTGTTTGTTTTTCAACTTACCATTTTGGTGAATAGCGTTTGCTTTAGTTGCCTCTTGATCCTTGACTTTTTAAAAATAAGTTTTTCTTTGGCTGTTACAATTTTGTTTATAAAGCATATATATGATAGCAAGGAGTGTATGATAAAATCATTTCATAAGTTTGTAGTGCTTCTATGATATCAGATAACAATGAGAACATTATTAGCCACTTTTATAAATATTGTAAATAAAGTGGTTTCAAATCCGGCACTCATAGACATGAAGAATCAGCATGTGAATCTCAGCAATGGTGACAAAATATTCTGATAATTTTGATATGATTTTTGAACATCACAAAACAAGGCAGTAAAAAGTCACAACAAAAATAAAAGCAAATAGTAAGAATAAAAGAAAATACTAAGACAATGCAGCTGCATAATTTATTAATGTTGCAATGCATGCTGGGAGCCATGGATGAGTTTTGATTGGTGCACCCAGAATGCACTGCAGCATGAAGCTGTCTGATGATCATCACCATTGTTGAGATTCATATGCTGATTCTTGATGTCTGTGTGTCTATAAAGTACAGATTAATTAAGTACTTATTGAGTATTAGTGATGAACAGCTGCTGTTAACAAGCAGAATTCCTGAAAGAAAGAAACACAAGAATTATGACTGATTTTAGCCACAGTTTTAGATGAAATCAACTGAAATATAAAAAACTTTAAATCTCTCTAAATGTCAGCAGAAGATGATTAATCATCTTGACAAACAGCATCACCAGCTTCATGCACTACTAACCAGTTTGACTTTTTTTTGTCATGTGTCTATAAATTTCTTATTAAGAATTAACAGAGGTTTAGATGTTAATGTTTATTGAAAATAATAAAATTTGAATACACCGTTTTAGAGATAAGCGTTTGCTTCAGTTGGGCTCTTGACCCTTGATTTTTTATCATTAGTAATTTTTTGGTTACTGTAACTCTGTTTATAAAACATGTTTGTTATGGCAAGAAAAACCAAGAGAAAATGTGACCAGGTAATATTAGCTAACTTTTGGTAATAACGTAGTTATGTATAACCTGATTCACTGATGACATTAGTGGTGATGTGTAATTTAGTTTGTTATTGAGCGCAACGATTTTAATAAAATACTAAGAACTTTAAAAAAAAAAAAAAACACTTTGCAATCTAGCTTAGAACGTTTGTTCACTTTAGACACACAGACATCAAGAATCAGCATATGAATCTCAACAATGGTGACGATCATCAGACAGATTCATGTTGCATTGCATTCTGGGTGCACCAATAATAACTCATCCATGGCTCCCAGCATGCATTGCGACATGAATAAATTATGCAGCTGCATTGTCTTAGTATTTTCTTTTATTCTTACTATTTGCTTTTATTTTTTTTGTGACTTTTTTCTGCCTTGTTTTGTGACGTTCAAAAATCATATCAAAATTATCAGAATATTTTGTCACCAATGCTGAGATTCACATGCTGATTTTTCATGTCTATGAGTGCCGGAGTTGAAACCACTTTATTATTATTTATAAAATTGGCTAATAAAGTTCTTATCATCTGATATCACAGAACTGCAATAATACAGAAATCCTAAAAGCACTACAAATTTAGATAAAATACAATCAAAGACTCAGACACATGAAACGATTTTATTGTAAACTCCTTGCTGTTACATATGTGGTTTATAAACACAATTGTAACAGCCAAAAAAAAAGCTTATATTTATAAAACAAAAAATCAAGCGTCAAGAGGCAACTAAAGCAAACGCTATTCACCAAAACGGTAAGTTGAAAAACAAACAAAAAAAAACATCTAAACCTTAATTCTCAATAAAGAACTTCTGTTTTAGATACTCCAGAAATAAAGTCTAACTGGTTAGTAATGCATGAAGCTGGTGATGCTGTTTGTGGATTTGTTTAATTATCTCCTACTGAAATTTTGAGAGATTTAATGTTTTATTTTATTTTAATTGATTTCATCTAAGGCTGTGGCTGAAGTCAGTTGTAGTTCTTGTGTTTCTCTTTTCTTCAGTGATTCTGCTTGTTAACAGCAGGTGTTCATCACTAATGCACAATCATCACTTAATTAATTACTTAATTATCTCATTAACTTTAACACTGCTTCAGTGATACTTTAACACTATTTTAGAGTGGGACCATATATGCTCTGAAGAGTGTTAATTTAACACTCAGGATTTTACTGTGTGAAGAACTAGCCTAAATAAAACACCCTTTTCAAGCCAATCAAGAATACATAGAGATATAGCCTAAATAGCCTACATCTAAATATAATAAATCTGTTGTTCTATATTGGGGCTCTGTGTGGAATGAAGGTGTGATTATATAATAATTTCTAATACAGCAAAACCTGTTGGTGTTTTTTTTTATTTATATATATATATATATATATATATATATATATATATATATATATATATACATATAGGTGCATCTCAATAAATAATAAATTAGAATGTCATGGAAAAGTTCATTTATTTCAGTAATTTAACTCAAATTGTGAAACTCGTGTATGAAATAAATAATAAATTCAATGCACACAGACTGAAGTAGTTTAAGTCTTTGGTTCTTTTAATTGTGATAATTTTGGCTCACATTTAACAAAAACCCACCAATTCACTATCTCAACAAATTAGAATACTTCATAAGACCAATAAAAAAAAAAACAAAACATTTTTTGTGAATTGTTGGCCTTCTGGAAAGTATGTTCATTTACTGTATATGTACTCAATACTTATTAGGGGCTCCTTTTGCTTTAATTACTGCCTCAATTCGGCGTGGCATGGAGGTGATCAGTTTGTGGCACTGCTGAGGTGGTATGGAAGCCCAGGTTTCTTTGACAGTGGCCTTCAGCTCATCTGTATTTTTTGGTCTCTTGTTTCTCATTTTCCTCTTGACAATACCCCATAGATTTTCTATGGGGTTTAGGTCTGGTGAGTTTGCTGGCCAGTCAAGCAAAGTTGGTCATTTAACCAACTTTTGGTGCTTTTGTCAGTGTGGGCAGGTGCCAAATCCTCCTGGAAAATGAAATCAGCATATTTAAAAAGCTGGTCAGCAGAAGGAAGCATGAAGTGCTCTAAAATTTCTTGGTAAACGGGTGCAGAGACTTTGGTTTTCAAAAAACACAATGGACCAACACCAGCAGATGACATTGCACCCCAAATCATCACAGACTGTGGAAACTTAACACTGGACTTCAAGCAACTTGGGCTATGAGCTTCTCCACCCTTCCTCCAGACTCCAGACCTTGGTTTCCAAATGAAATACAAAACTTGCTCTCATCTGAAAAGAGGACTTTTGACCACTGGGCAACAGTCCAGTTCTTCTTCTCCTTAGCGCAGGTAAGACGCACAAGAGGAATACGACAACTGTAGCCAAATTCCTTGACACGTCTGTGTGTGGTGGCTTTTGATGCCTTGACCCCAGCCTCAGTCCATTCCTTGTGAAGTTCACCCAAATTCTTGAATCGATTTTGCTTGACAATCCTCATAAGGCTGCGGTTCTCTCGGTTGGTTGTGCATCTTTTTCTTCCACACTTTTTCCTTCCGCTCAACTTTCTGTTAACATGCTTGGATACAGCACTCTGTGAACAGCCAGCTTCTTTGCCAATGAATGTTTGTGGCTTACCCTACTTGTGAAGGGTGTCAATGATTGTCTTCTGGACAACTGTCAGATCAGCAGTCTTCCCCATGATTGTGTAGCCTAGTGAACCAAACTGAGAGACCATTTCGAAGGCTCAGGAAACCTTTGCAGGTGTTTTGAGTTGATTAGCTGATTGGTGTGTCACCATATTCTAATTTGTTGAGATAGTGAATTGGTGGGTTTTGAGTTGAATTACTGAAATAAATGAACTTTTCCACGACATTCTAATTTATTGAGATGCACCTGTATATATATTTTTTCTGTGCTTCTCGTCCACTCTGCACCTAGTGGGTAGAACAGCTTCACACTGATTTAACTCTGCACAGCTAAATAAAACAGGCTGGGTGCTGATTAAAATTTCTGAAATAAATATTTCTGTAAAACGCTTAGTTTGCACAGAATAAAGCCCAATCTAGGACCAGGGCTGCGTTTCCCAAAAGCATCGTAAGCTTAAGTTGATCGTAAAAATGATCGCAGGAATCATCTTAGACTTGCGAACCGTATCCCAAAAACATCATAACTTAAGTAGTACTTGAAAATCTTCGTAGATCAATGAGTGCTCTGGAGTAATTGTAAATACCTACATGCATCATAAGAAAACAGAATTATGAGGTCACCTGCAGGACAATCGGAAGATTACACCTTTAACTTTATTCAAGTGCAATGTGATTATAATTAAAGCTTTTGATTGTACTTTATTGTACAGTTTATTACTCGTTTTTTTAAATTCATTTATTTATTTATTTTTTTATGAATTTATAAATGAAATAAACAAAAGCGCAGTAAACCAAAAATAGAAATACACATCTAATTTAAATGACTGAAAAAAAAAAAAAAAGTAATGTAGGAAATATGCTTCAAAGACTAGGAAAAATAGGGATAAACTCAAAAAAATCTGTCAATGACTTGCTGATGTGCACGAAAACCATGACTGGGAAATAACGTCTCTACAGATATTATATAATATAATATTAATGTACTATATATATAATATTATTATATATAGTAGATTAATATG
This sequence comes from Spinibarbus caldwelli, assembly GCA_039654775.1. Classification (NCBI taxonomy): domain Eukaryota; kingdom Metazoa; phylum Chordata; class Actinopteri; order Cypriniformes; family Cyprinidae; genus Spinibarbus; species Spinibarbus caldwelli. Next base: position 40,548,211 of record CM077224.1, on the reverse strand, counting down.
TATCAGTTAACTTTGGATTAAAGCGTCTGCTAAATGATTAAATGTAAATGTTAAATGTAATATTATAACTATTATATTAGGCTATATTATTATATTATATTATATCCGAGCTGTCTGGAACGCAGCATTAGGTTAACATTTCAATAAACGAGCGTGTACTACAATTACGAGCCATTCTATAAATTGACATTCCAGCACTCGACAAATGGATAGCGACTCCTAAGTAGCACTTTAAGCAGGGCTACGTGCGATGGTAAGTGCATTTTTGGGAAACGCATGTGAAACAATAACGAACATTCGTAAAATAACTCATAGAAAATGCTCTTAAGCGCTAAGATCAATCATTATCGAGAAACGCAGCCCTGGCCTGTGCAGTTTTAGTATCGGTATACTGATATAGCAGCAGAGGACTATTATTTTCTTGAATGGAACAGAGGAAAGACTGATGACGTCACAGGTTCAGATTTGGTTGACCAATTGGCAGAAAGGGGCGTCTCATGACCGCCCACAAGGGGAAAACGTATTTTGAAGTCATTTATCTGTTTTCTACCCATGAACCAAAAAATGAAAATCAAGCCAAAATTTTTTTTGCACTTTTCTGAACAAACAATAATAGACGCCGTTTTCTCATTTTTCTACTATCAATATTAAATAAAAAAACTAATGATCGGATGATACACGGACCCAGAACATCCCAGGACCGTTGCACTGGTTTTGTTAATATTACTTTGAAATGAATCAGAGATGATCACAAATCCGTGTATCGTTCATTCACTCTTATTTTTTTTATTTAACATTAAAATGACAAAAATGAGAAAACAGCTCCTTTATATTTTTTTATTAAAAAAAAAAAAAAACAGCTTGAATATTCGATTTATACATGTGGGCGGGAAATAAACACCCCTTTCTGCTGATTGGTCAGCCAAAGATCAAACGTGTCATCATCAGTCCTTAGCAGTTTTGCTGGGCAGAATAATAGTCCTCTGCTGCAGGTGCACGGATTCTTCACACGATTATTGCAACTACATTTGAAATAATTTATAAAGAGCTTCTGTAGACGAATAACAGAAATAAAGTCAAACTGGTTAGTAATAAGTGTAATAATGTTTAATGGCTGGAAGTCAGTTACAGTTCTAGTGTTCTGCTTGTCTCTTTTCAGTGTTCTGAACACTGTTGCCAGTAGTTTAATGTAAAATCAAGAAAAAAACAGCAATGCACTGTAAAACCTAACAGAGATTTGAACTCAATAAAAGGAGAGTAAATGCTGAAATTAAATGTTATTCTATGTGTTTTATACACAGTGATGTATTATCTGTTAGTGTTGAATGTTCTGTTGGGATTTCAAGAGTTTCTGTTTGTCTGAGTTTTGTGAGGTTACCGTTGTGCTGAAGAGTAGAGTCTGTGCTTCAGTCCAGGAGAAGCCCAAAAAACCCTGATAATATGATTAATGTTGCTTTATTTAAAGGCAGTAACTGTGTAGTTGCTAATGAAGTGAAACTCTCTTTTAACTCCAATAGCACATGCATGGGTGCTGTGGGTAACTACGTTATTTGCAAGAAATTTTATTTTGGTATTTTAAAGTGCCCCTATTATGGGTTAGGTAAGGTTCATATTGTGGTTTTGGGAATCCCCAACAACAGGTTGACATGCATGCAAGGTCAAAAAACACTTTAATTTTCTTATAATATGCATTTGTTTTTACGTTATTTGCTCAACGACTCCCAAACTATTCGTTCAACGATTCATTTTTCCAAGCCCCTCTTTTGTGTGACGCTAATCTGCTGTGATTGGTCGATTTAATTTAAAGCAGTGTTTGTGAGCGTTAACGCTCCAAAAGCAGCACCTAGTGACAAATAATGAATTTATATTTTCATTCAGACCAACGCGAAACTCAAGTTTTCCCAGGTCTCCACGCGCAACAAGTGGGTGGGCAATATGCTAATGTTTCACTTTGACATCAGCATGAAACAGCTTGGGATTCGTTTTAAAAATGACTCGTTTCAATGATTCAGAGTTGACTCTTTCTTTTGAGAGACAATATCTTTATACACGGTGCACTTTCAGATTTAAAATTTTGTAGTATGTTTTCATTCACTTTCATTCAGAGCTGTGTTACACACTGCATGAAAGGTAATTTTCAAAGATCCATAATAGGGACACTTTAATGGTTGTGTTTCATTCAGTTATTTTTGCTTTAAGAAATATGATCTCTAAGTAGACTCAAATGAAATATGTTCATGTTAAAAAATATTAGTTTATAAATTTAATTGGCAGTTGGCTAATTTAAGGAAGTCGTTTTCTAAAAATGAAATTATTTAACACGAGTTTTAATTTAGTCCATGGTATATTTACAGTAAAATGCTGTAAACTAGACTACAGTAAAGAACTGCACAATTAACAGTAAATTACTGGCAACAGTGTTTTCAGTATTTTACCATTAATTTACAGGGCAAGGTTTTACAGTGTAGATGTTTGACCTACAGTAACTAGCTAGCAACAGTGTTGCCAATAGATTACTGTAAAAATGCCTGGTAAGGTCTAACAGTGTATATAAATTCTATGCTTTGCATCAGCTGGGCGTGGCAGTGTATGATATGATATGACGGCTGTCATAGCCTACCCTGGTCCCTAGGGCTGTGAATCTTTGGGTAAAAAAAAACGACTCCATTCACGATTCATAGGGTTTCGATTTGATTCAAGAACGATAGCTGCAAATTCAGAACGATTTTATGCGAGATGATTCACAGTTAAATTCAATGCAATTCGATTAATGATTCGATTCTGCATTCTTTAAGTGCATTCACAAGATTATTAAATGATTCCCCTAAATTCATTATATGCTTAGTCAGAGGGCAAATTACACAGCAGCCTTTATGAAGTCAGAGAGTGAGGGCAAAAAAAAAAAAAATTGTCCATTGTTAGATGTCAGTTTAATTATGCTATGGCATGACACATGGCATATGTAGAAATATATTTGAAATTATCTACATTTATTTCAAACTAATCTTTTAACATATTTACTGCATTGCTCGAGACTTACTGATATAAAAATTATAATTAAACTTTGGAATACTACACAATATGCGTTACTTAATATCAAGCCTAAAATGTGTTTTAATGTCACTAATGATGAGGGTTGTATGACCTTTGAATAATAAAGGTCTTTAAATGTTTCTGTCATGCCCATGGACTGTCCTTGTGCTCCTGTCTTGTGTTTTTCTCCCCATGTGCTCCATGACCTAGTTTTCCATCTTGTCTGATTGTATCATTTGATTTTCCTGTGACCTGTTAATTATCCCTCGATAAGTTTAGTTTTTTAAAGTGTTGTCTGCCCTAGATTCCCTTGTCTGGTGATAAACGTCTTCATGTCCGTGAATGGTGCTACATGTGTGTTCCTGCCTGCCCCGTTTTACCCTTCTGTGGATTATTAAAGATTGTTGCTTGAGTTTATCCCACGTCTCCTTGTTCCTCACTCCAACATAGTAGCAACCCTGACAGAACACTGGACCAGCAAAAAAGTTTATTTGCGTGCTTCGACTCCGTTTTTGTTTCCATGTTTCGCTCAGTGTTTTTTTGTTTTTTCCCGTTTCTCCCCAAGGATCCCCTCGCTGCATTGTTCACCTCCCTAGCCTGTAAGGACCTGCCCCTCTTGGAGTATGCGGTTGAGTTCTAGATCGGGGCTAATTACCACTGCCCCGTCGACCTCCCAGACACCACCGGATTGAGCTGGAGGGAAGCCATCATCCAGTGTTGCCGCTGAGTTGGAGCTGCAAGTATCGTCAGACCAGGTGCGAGATCTGGCTACAATGCCCGCCACGAGGGAAAATGCTGTGGACAGCAAGAGCACGGAGAGGAGCTCCGCCCATTGCACCATGGCTGAGGGTGAGCTGATAGTGGACTTGGAACCTTGGAACTCTGAAGTAGAGTTTGTGGATTTATATGGTGACCTACCCCCACATTAAGCCCGCCTGTCCCCACGCTAAGCCCGCTGGTTGCTCTAATGTCAAGCCTGCCATCCGATTCACTCCCAAGCCCTGTGATGACAGCAGCAAGAGTCCAGAGTACAGCCCCGAGAGGGCTTGTATCCCCAAGTCCAGCCAGGAGAGAGCTTTGGTTTCCAATGGCAGCCCAGGGAAGGCTTTTGTTCCAGAGCTGCGTCTGCGTGGCTGGAGAATCCCTTGCCTCTGCCTCTGAGTCCTGGACTCCGCCTCGGCCCATTGACCCAGCGGCTCCACCATGGCTCCTAGCTTCCTCCTCTCTGCCATGGCCCGTCAGTCCACTGGCTCTGCCGTGCTCCCTCGTCCCTCCGACTCTGCCTTGGTCTGTCGTCGACCATCCTTTGCCTCGGGACTCCACTCCTCTGGCTTCGCCTCATCCCTCCGTCTCTCCGGCTCCGTCAGGCTCCTCCTTCCCTTCGGCTCCACCTTGGTCCTCTGTTGCTCCGGCTCCACTGTGGCCTTCCGGATCCCTTCCTCCGCATCTGTCGCCTGAGCCACCTGTTCCGCCGTGGTCCTCCGGATCCTCCTCATCCCTGGCTCATCTGCTCTCCTTCTCCAGCTCGGGCTCCTCCGCCGCCGTCAGTCTCGCCGCTGGAGTCATCAACCCTTCCTCCTCCATGGCTCCTCCCTCCATCGGCTCCACCGTCGGTCACCATTATAGCTGTGGCTCTGTCTGCTGGCCCTCTCCCGGGTGTCTGTCCTCCTCCCAAGCGTCCTCCCAAAGTCACACCCATCCCTCCCTATGTTGTTCCTGAGGCGCGAGGACGCGCCTTCCGGGAGGGGGCGATATGTCACGCCCATGGACTGTCCTTGTGTTCCTGTCTTGTGTTTTTCTTCCCCCATTTGCTCCGTGACCTAGTTTTCCATCTTGTCTGATTGTATCATTTGATTCACCTGTGTCCTGTTAATTATCCCTCGTTAAGTTTAGTATTTAAAGTGTTGTCTGCCCTAGATTCCCTTGTCTGGTGTTAAATGTCTTCATGTCCGTGAATGGTGCTATGTGTGTGTTCCTGCCTGCCCTGTGTTACCCTTCTGTGGATTATTAAAAATTGTTGCTTGAGTTTATCCCACGTCTCATCGTTCCTCACTCCAACACAGTAGATGCACCTTATTTCTACTCTTTGCTATCGAATGCAACTGTCACGCATCTGATTGACAGATAAACCTCACATTCTTATTTCAAGGTTGTTGTTAATGCTGTAGTTAATTGAACAGTTTCCTTCATAGATTCAGTTTAACAACATTAAGTTAAAAGTGATTTATAATCCAATGGAACTGTACTCATGATTTTAGACATTTACATTGTTTTGGCTCTGTCCACGCTCAGGTAATGTCAATGGTATGACTGAGAGTCACTGAAAAACTACAGAAAAGTTAAGCTAATTTACTCCAGCAGTACTGGCCACGAATACTAAGGAGAGATAACACATTGGCTGCTCAAAAATGTATCATTGAGAGCTACAAACGGAGTGTGAGCGTAATCCTGTAACAGGCAGTAAATAGTGGAGCACATGAAAGAGAGATATGAGGACATGAACATATGCTGTTCAAGGTCTCCATTGATTAGTGCTTCTAGTAATTTAATGTGTATATATTTTAACGAATTGAATTGCTATAGAAAATGCAATTCATTTGATTCTTAGCATTTTAAAACAATTATTGGCAAAAAAATCAATGATTCATGATTCAAAAATCCGTGTTTCATGATTGATGCATATGCATCGTCAGCAGGCGATTAATATTTAAATATAAAATATTTTAGACACTAATACAAAAAGGAAAGAATAATGCACTGACTTGAGTATATAACATTCACGCAAGAACTGTCATTCTATCTGATGATTGGAGAACAACAGAGATATTAAAAAAGGATATGCGCTTGTGCGTGGCACAAGCTGCTGCACACTCGCACACAGGACAGTGATGCAAAATTTTCATAAATGTAATAACTTGTCATTTTGGTTTGTTTCTCACCAAACATCACAGTATACCTTAAGAATGCTTGGAATATATTGCAAGAGATGCATAGCATTGTTTTACGACAGATTTGCATCCGCTTAAAAAAATGAAAATAAAAAGTTAAAGTCACTATTCTCTGCCATTAAATGGGCAAGTGTGAGTAAGACATTTTGTGTGTGTGTGTTTCAAAAAAGGACGGTAATAAGCCTTTAGAACAACAAGGTGAGTTACCTTAGTTCATACAATTTTAATAAGTTGTGATGGTTTAAATAATCTCAGTAAACTAAATAGCAGACAAACGTGACTACAGTCAGGCGCAGACCAGTATTAAAGTGTACAGGAATTATGCAGCAGTCATAACTTTGGTTTTGTTCAGTTTATTTAATTAACTGAGTATTGATGTTCACTTGGATTTCTTCCTCAGCAGTAGAAATAATACTCTGTAATTTATAGTTGGAAATGTAAAATGTATATTTCTATTTGTGTACATTCAAAATGACTACAAAATGTCATGCCTTTGATAAACAAAGAAAACAACAGAATGCACTGCTTTGCACATCTCGGTCTGCCATAGCATCTTTCTGGTGCACGCCAAAATCACAAACCTATACACAGCGAATACTTGACGCGCCTACTTTAAAAGTCTACATTTATATTATTTGACATTAAACGCATCATAAAAGTCACTTTCGAATAAATCACAGCATGTATCATGATAAAAAAAGTGTGATTTTACAGTCTGGAAACTTTTACACCCTCTGGCACTTTGAGAAATGGTGGTCTACACAGAAGAAAGCCCAGGCTCTGCCCCAGTATGAGTTGTGTCGAGCTATTCATTACCCAGACAGCAACATAGTGTTGGCCCAGATCTGGCCCACATCTGGCCCGTATGAAATCCAGTCTTCTAATTCTGAACTTCTTTGTGTGCCTAGGTTCCGCCTATCTTCAATAGGCGGCAGGTCCTTTTCTGTCACGGCACCCAAACTTTGGAATTTGCTTTCCCTGGCACTCAGAACAGTCACCTCTTTCAGTGAATTCAAATCATAGCTTAAAACATATTTGTTTAATCAACACTATCACTAAATTGCATTGTGTATTTGTCCCTTTTGTTTTCTATTTCTATGTCTTTACTACATAATCTGTGTTATATGCAACTGCATTATTTTGTTACTGAATTGGGCAAATGTCCAATGTCCACTGAAATTGTTTCTTTGCAATGAGAATTTGTTGCTTTGGTGTACCTTGTACAGCGTCCTTGAGCTTGGGAAAGGTGCTATATAAATTAAACTTATTGTTATTATTATTATTATTAACACTGCTTGCTGTCTGGGTAGTCTGGTTGTTTGATGAGAAAAAGATTAAATGTAGTTGAAATAATCACGTGAAGAATCCATTCACCTGCAGCAGTGGAGGACTATTATTCTGCAGAGCGAAAATGCTAAGAATTGATGACGACACGGTTTAATCTTCAGCTGACCATTCAGCAGAAAGGGGCATTTAATTCCCGCCCACGTGTATAAATCGAATATTCAAACTATTTATTCATTTTTTTCTCCTGAACAAAAATGAAAAATTAAGCTGAATTTTTGTTTTTTGTTTTTGGAAAATTTAAAAAATGAAAACTGTCCAGATAGCAACATAGTGTCGGCCCAGATCCGGCCCACATCTGGCACATGTGAAATGATGATTTGGCCCACATGTAGCGTGGCATGACGGCACTTTGCTGGACCACTCCTGTTTGCCAGATCTGTGCCAAAAGCAGGTCATAGCAATGCCACATGTCAGCCACACTGGAGAAATAAGAACCACACTGGACCTTTTCTGAGCCACAGAATCTTCATATATTAGTTATTGAGCCCTCTCAGCTTGTCTAAGATTATTAACAAGCAAAATCACTGAAGAAAAGCAGAGAACAGAAAAAAAAGAGACAAACAGAAACTCAAGAACTACAACTGACTGCAGCCACAGCCTTAGATGAATTCAGCTGAAGATAAAATACATTTGAAGATCTCAGCAGAGGAAGATTAAACAACTCCACAAACAGCATTACCAGATTCACTTATTATTAACCAGATTGACTTTCTATCAGATGTCTACAGTTCTTATTGAGAATTAACAGGGGTTTAAATCTAACGTTTATTTCAGCAGAAGTCACCAACATTGTGATTAGTGTTACCATTAGTTGGGCTCTTAACTCTTATTACAACTAGTTTGCCTTTGCTGCCTGTTGTGATGGTGTATTTGTCAAACACATTTGCACATTTGCACACATTCTCTGACCCCCCACTTACACACTGTGACCCGCACCAGTCACTTAGTGCGCCACTGGACTGCCCACTACCTCAGTCAGCATTGAACTGACCACATTCAACTACCTCTTCTGTCACTTTAAACAGACTGATAAGCTCTTTTGCACTACACTCATATCTGCACAGTTTTGTTTTGTTAAGCTCTTTTTGCACTACACTCATATCTGCACAGTTTTGTTTTGTTTAGTTTTGTTTATTTAACCGATTTGCATTTTATCTGCCATGTGCCTTATGCCACTTAATCTAACTCTTTTCTACAATGTCCTTATTTGTATATCTGTATAGTTTGTTTTTATATTTTAAACTGTATTTATCTGCATTTTACGTCTACTGTTAGTGTTTTATTGTTAACTGTATGCACCATGGGTCTGAGAGTTACGCAATTTCAATTCTCTGTATGTATGCGCTGTACATGTGGCAGAATTGACAATAAAGCAGACTTTGAATTTGACTTTGACTTTGATTCATAATACGAGTTAAGAGCGCAACGAATGGAACTAATCACCATTATGGTGACTTCAAATGAAACAAACATTATATTTTAACCCCTGTTAATTCTCAATAAGAACTTCTGTAGACCTCTAACAGAAATAAAGTCAATCTGGTTAGTAATGAGTGAAGCTGGTAAAGCTGTTTGTGGAGTTGTTTAATCCTCCTCTGCTGAGATCTTCAGAGATTTAATGTCTTTTATCTTCAGCTGAATTCATCTGGCTGAAGTCAGTTGTAATTCTTGAGTTTCTGTTTGTCTCTGTTTTTCTGTTCTCTTTTTAATTTCAGGGATTTTGCTTGTTAACAAGCTTAGACAAGCTAAGAGGACTCTATAAACAGGGGTGCACATAAGTGGTCTGCAGGTCCGCATGCGTGACCAAAATAAAAAAAAATGTGCTGTATAAATAAGTTCTCACAGCACATTTGTGTACCGAAATGGTTGACAGCTGTTAATGCACAATTACCATTTTAGATCGACAAACTGTACTGTATAAGATTTATATTCAAAATCATAAATCTAGGCTACCCGCTGCCGTTTTCAAAGCACAATGCAAAACTGTGACATTCCATTCAATGACACTCTTCATTCAGCAGCGCTAAACCCAGAAGTGCATATACTTACTTACCGGCAACCCGCCAAAATAAAAGCCTGCTGATTTTAAGGTTGAAAACGATGAAAATTCATATAAAAAAGAAGAATAAGTAAATATTAGCATTTTATTTTTTAAGTTTACTATAAAATAATTGTATTTGTATTTAATACTCCCTTTTATTTTAAAATAGTATTATCACACTTTATTATTTTGTTTACTGTTTTATTAAAAAAAAAAAAACTAACTAAATAAAGTGCAATAATATTAGCACTATTATTAATTCATTTTTTTTTAGTTATATTTAATAGGTCACACTATGTGCAGTGTGAGGACCAAACCAAATCTCCAGGTTCTCTTATGAGAACCAGGCTGAAAAACTTATGAGCACCCCTGTCTATACATAATATATGAAGATTTTGTCACTCAAAAAAGGTCCAGTGTGGTTTATTTCTTTGGTCTTGGCTGACATGTGGCATTGCTATGGCCTGCTTTTGGCCCAGATCTGACAAACAGGAGTGGTCCGCCCAAGTGCCATCATTCCACGCTACATGTGGGCCAGATCATCATTCCACATGTGCCAGATGTGGGCCAGATTTAGGCCGACAATATGTTGCTATCTGGGTGAGGTTTTCAAATTTTTCTATTTTCAGTATTAAATAAAAAAAAATGAAGAAACAAATGATACACAGATTATCACTAAATGTTCAACTTAATTTTATTTTTTCACTTGATTTTGAACGTATGTTTGTGTGAACATTTTACTTTTTGTATTTCTCTGTAGTGTGTGATTTGAGGATTGTTCTTCTGGGTAAAACTGGATCAGGAAAAAGTGCAGCAGGAAACACCATCCTGGGCAGAAAGGCTTTTGAAGTTGTTGACTTCATGAAATCAGCCAATAAACTGTGTGAGAAACAGGAAGCAGTGGTGGGTGGAAAGACTGTCTCTATAATTGACACTCCAGGACTATTTAACACAGCTATGAATAAACAGCAACTGAAGGCTGAAATAGAAAAGTTTGTAGTTTTGTCTGCTCCTGGTCCTCATGTGTTTCTGCTGGTGCTCAAACTGGGTGTGAGATTCACAAAAGAGGAGAGAGACACAGTGAAATGGATTCAGGAGAACTTTGGAGAAGAAGCTTTGCTCCGTACTATCGTTCTGTTCACTCATGCTGATCAGCTGAAGGAAAAGCCTGTGAAAGATTACATCAAGGAAAGTGACTATTTACTAGAAATAGTTCGCAGCTGTGGAGGCAGATATCACTCATTCAACAATGAGGACAGAAACTATCAAGACCAGGTCATTGGACTGCTGAAAAAGATCAATGTCATGAAAAAAAATGAGATGAATCCCTATACTCTTGAGATGTTTAAATCAACTCAGACAGAAATTGCAAGAAGGGAGAGGACAAAGCAGCTAAAGACTGCATGTGCAGTTCCAGCGCTGCTTCTTGGCATAGTTTTTGTATATCTGCTGCTGCAGGAGAAACCGTCATTGCAGCTGTCAGAGATTTCGCTGCTACAGGAGAAACCATCATCGCAGCTGCCAGAGATTTTGCTGCTACAGGAGAAACCATCATCACAGTTGCCAGAGATTTCGCTGCTACAGGAGAAACCATCATCACAGTTGCCAGAGATTTCGCTGCTACAGGAGAAACCATCATCACAGTTGCCAGAGATTTCGCAGGTGCAGGAGAAACCATCATCGCAGCTGCCAGAGATTTCGCTGCGACAGGAGAAACCATCATCACAGTTGCCAGAGATTTCGCAGGTGCAGGAGAAACCATCATCGCAGCTGCCAGAGAAGATGATGCTGGAGCTGCAGAAGAAGATGATGTCACAGCTGCTGGAAAATATGATGTCACAGCTGCAGGAGAAGATGATGTCACAAGTTCTGGAAAAGATGATGTCACAAGTGCTGGAAAATATGATGTCACAGCTGCAGGAGAAGATGATGTCACAGCTGCAGGAGAAGATGATGTCACAGCTGCAGGAGAAGATGATGTCACAAGTTCTGGAAAATATGATGTCACAGCTGCAGGAGAAGATGATGTCACAGCTGCAGGAGAAGATGATGTCACAAGTGCTGGAAAATATGATGTCACAGCTGCAGGAGAAGATGATGTCACAGCTGCAGGAGAAGATGATGTCACAAGTGCAGGAGAAGATGATGTCACAAAACAAGGCATTAAAAAGTCACAACAAAAATAAAAGCAAATAGTAAGAATAAAGGAAAATACTAAGACAATGCAGCTGCATAATTTATTCATGTCGCAATGCATGCTGGGAGCCATGGATGAGTTTTGATTGGTGCACCCAGACTGCACTGCAGCATGAATCTGTCTGATGATCGTCACCATTGTTGAGATTCATATGGTGATTCTTGATGTCTGTGTGTCTAAAGTACAGACGTTCTAAGCTGGTGTGGAAAGAGTTTTTTTTTTAAAGTTCTTCATAGTATTTTATTAAAACAGTTGTAATCAATAACAAACTAAATTACACATCACCACTGATGACATCAGTGAATCAGGTTATACATAAGTACATCGTTACCAAAAGTTGGCCAATATTACCTGATCACATTTTCTCTTGGTTTTTCTTGCCATAACAAACATGTTTTATAAACACAGTTACAGCAACCAGAAAAGAAAAAAAAAATAATGATGAAAAGAAATTAATGATAAAAAATCAAGGGTCAAGAGCCCAACTAAAGCAAACACTTATCTCCACAACGGTGTTTTCAAATTTTATTATTTTCAATATACATTAACATCTAAACCTCTGTTAATTCTTAATCAGAATTTTTTAGACACATGACAAAAAAAGTCTAACTGGTTAGTAATGTATGAAGCTGGTGATGCTGTTTGTCGAGATGATTAATCATCTTCTGCTGAGATCTTGAGAGATTTAAAGTCTTTTATATTTCAGTTGATTTCATCTAAGGCTGTGGCTGAAGTCAGTTGTAGTTCTTGTGTTTCTCTTTTCTTCAGTGATGTTGATTGTTAACAGCAGCTGTTCATCACTAATGCTCAATCAGCACTTAATTAATCACTTAATTATCTAATTAACATTAACACTGCTTCAGTGTTACTTTAACACACATATGCTCCGAGGAGTGTTAATTTAACACTCAGGATTTTACTGTGTAGGAGCATAAAAAAATAAAAAAATAAATAAATAAATAAAAATAAATTATATAGAAAAAATTATATATATAACACATTCATTACCAATAGGCTGCAATGAATCCTTCTTGCACAAATTATTTTCCATGGCAGTGTAATTAAAAAAAAAAAAAAAAAAAAAAAAAAAAACCCCGTCAAGCGAATGTTCTTAATTTCTTAATGGACACATTCCTGTTTGTAGAAGAACTTTAGTCAAGTTTTTCATGGTTTGGAGTATCACTGATGCAACAAATACTATATCAACTGCTTATATATGGGAATTAATATTATTATTATTATTTTTTTTTAATTTGGGTATTATGTATAAAAATGTGCACCATGAACACCTTGCACGGGCTCTTTTCTCTTTTGTCTTTTCTCTGCCCTGTAAAGCAGCTCAGGATTATTCAAACACACAGTACTAGATTCAGAAATAGTTTCTGCTCCAGTGCTGTAATTAATTCATGTTCCACACATTAATGTGCAATATCAATAACAATAATGGACTAATCACTTTCACTTTTGCAACATGACTTTGTATTGATGTCTTTATGCTCATCAATGTTACTATACCTTTATCATCTATTGTATATTTTTGTACTGAAAAGCAATGTCTATTTTATTCTTTCTTGGTTACAGTCTGTGGAAAAGCATTTCCAGCCACATGACTATGTATCCACATAAATATTCAGTACTAATATTTATTGACAATTATCAGGATAGATATCACAGCAAAATCCCCGGTGTCAAATTAACACTGCTGAGTGTCCACACTACAGAGTGTTAAAAGTAGCACTGAAGCAGTGTTAAAGTTAAAGAGGTAATTAAGAAATTCACTGAGTGATGATTGACCATTATTGAACACACCTGATGTTAACAAGCAGAATCGCCAAAGAAGAAAATCTATTTTTTTAAGTCACCATTATAGTGGTCAGTGTTTACTTTAATTGGGCTCTTGACCCTTGACTTTTTAATATTATATTTTATTTGGATGCTATAAAAGAATTACAACAGCCAGACAAACAAAGAGCAAAAGTCAACTGGTGTTAATTATGTTTTGACAATCATCATGTAGTGATCTTAATTACTGAGTTAGGTTTTATTTGTTGGTCATGTCAACACTGTGAACAACGTAAGGTCTGGCATTTTCAATTTAATCAGACATATGTTTTTAAAACTTATTTTGATCAAGAACTGTCTTTAATTTAGACACACAGACATCAAGAATCAGCATGTTATAGCCAGTCAAAACTCATCCTTGGCTCCCATCATGCATTGCGGCATGAATAAATTATGAGCAGAATTGTCTTTGTAATTTATTTTATTCTTACTATTTTCTTTTATTTTTGCTGTTTTATGTGACTTTAGTAGCTTGTTTTGTGATGTTCAGAGTTGATCTGTTTATCTGAATATGCTGTTTGTCACCATTGTTGAGATTCATTCTCTTATTCTTGATGTCTGTGTGTGCCGAAAAGAAAGTTGTTTTTAAAAAAATAAAATAAATAAATAAATAAAAAAATAATAAAATATATTATCATCAGAACAGCCTGTAAGAAATCCTTCCAAAATAGATAGAAAATACAGAATTTTTTGCTGTGCAATCACAAGGCTGTTGCAATCAATAAAGGAAGTTTAACTCAGAGATTAGACTCTAAATGAGTTCAGTGATTCTGGTCAAATAATGATTATGTTAGAAAATAATCATCACCACCTGTTGACTTTTGCTCTTTGCAAAAGTCTGGTTGTGATAATTCAGTTATAGCAGCTAAATAAAATTTACAAAATAGAATCAACCAAATTTTGTTTTCAGCATTTTTCTTTAGCTTTATTGGATATTACATTTACAATTTTAATTTTTTGAGTGGATTCACCAATCTATTGGATTGTTAATATTTGTTATTTCGTGGGATTCACTTTTGACTGTCCTTTCATTATGTGCCCATCCCAGACATGTTTAGGCAAAACAAAAACTAGAGCTTGGACACACTGGTACACCTTCACGAAAACAGAGACTAAGCACACACACACATATGCTCCCACACACATCTTGAGTTCTCTGATTGGATGTCCAGGACATTGTCTATGTTGTTGTATGAATCTGTATTATAAATATGACCCATCTTCCTTAATAAACTTGAGAATGTTATGGTAGTGGACTGGCTTTCTGTGTCTGCTTGATCATTGACCCGGGATCCCGTACACCACAGGGGTTGATACACCAGTTCACAGTTGATGACCCAGATAGCAAGAGAGCAGGTGAAAACCATTGGTCAATGGTCACAATGTTAATGGCGTTGAATTAATATCACTTTTGCACCCACAATTAATGTTGAAAAAATGTTGAACTTTCAACAAACCACCATTATTGTGATCAGTGTTTGTTTAGTTGGGCTCTTGACTCTTGATTTTCATTAAGTTAGTTATCTTTCAGTGCTTATAGTGTTTTGACATAAACACTTATGCATTAATAAAGAAAGAGATGTTTTAAAACTAAATTAGAGTAGATTTTTGTGAAGATTATCAAGCTGTAATAAAGTTAAGAAATAATATTAAAAAGTGTTAAATTTGATCTTTTCGTTACTGGTGTTTAACAAATGCAAAGATACTGTGGCAAAACATACAGAGCGATTTAGACATCAACACTCATCATACAAACCTCAACAGTGGTGACAATCGTCAAACTAATTCATGAATGAGTTTTGTACTATGTTGATACCCAGCATGCATTTCAGCATAAATTTTTCTTTTGTTGATTGTCACCATTGTTGAGTTTCATACGCTGGTTCTTGATGTCTAATTGATTCAACAATGTAACAAGGTGTTATTATTATTTATTTTTTTCTATTTTCTGTTAATTCATAGAAGTATGATAGCTGTACGAGCGCTTTAATCTCACACATTATTCACACATATAAAACACAACACACTTGTGTGCAGTTATTTAAATAAGCTCACAATGATTGCAGTCACCATCACCTGATCCTAATAGATCTTAGTTTTCATTGTCTCTCAACCAATGTATTTTAGTACATTGTTACAAGCAACAATGAAAACCTGACATTAAAGTACAAAGAATCAAGAGCCCAACTAAAGCAAATTCTGATCACAATAATGGTGGTTTGTTGAAATTTCAACATTAATTGCGGGTGCAAAAGTGATGTTGATTCAGTGCAATTAACATTGACAAATCAACAATTTTTAACATTGATTCAATGGTTACTTGCTATCTGGGGAATAATTGCATCAAACTCCAAATATTCTAACTCAAATTTTATCTAACATGAATGCAATGCTTGTTCTTATTTTCTTTCAATTTTCTTTCTTTCTTTCAGTGTGTGGACAAATGACAAAGAGTCTGTTCTTACTCTCTGTATCCAAGACAATAACACAATATACAAAACAATTTCAGACAGTGTCATACACAGAGGCTAAAGTTCCCTTTTCCAGACCGTGATTTCACCCACCAACCAACACCTCACCACGGTTGTACCCTCAAACTGCTATTTCTCCCCTGATCCTCCGGAGGTCTGTGTATGCCACTGATTACAGAAGTGAAAGTAAAAAGAAAGCTGAAGCGTCTGAGGGCTTGAATTGTTTTAACAGCTGTTTTACTGCTGTACACACTGTATTATGTGGAAAATAAAAAGTCTTCAGAATGTTTTATTTTGTCACAGAGCAATATACACTTATATCAGGGACAAGGCGACTGTTTAATTTTTAAAAGAGTAAAACATTAATTTATATTTGTATTTTTCAAACAATTTAAAATTGTATTTTAAAATAATATTTTTATTTCACACACACCTGACCAAAATATGTGTCTGAGTACAAATAAATAATGTATTATTTAAACGTTTTAAACTCAGATAAACTGCTGTGAATGACACCATGTTAACTCGTCCAATCACAAACCTTCTTCACCAGCTGATAGCTGAATTGAGGCAGTGCAAAATGTGAAGATTACATTACATGACATTAGTTTGACTTTACTTCATGCGCTCCGTTCTCTGCTGTGTTGGTTTAGTTAAATTCTTACCACAACATTGGAGGAATACACGAGGTAATCAAAAAAAAAAAAAAAAAATCACTTATTATTCAGGACTCTTAATTTCGACTATTTAATTGCCTAGTATTTGCTATGTAATTAGAATTGCAATAAACTCAATCAGAGATCCCTGAAACAGTTCACTGATGTATTTTGCAGGTGGAGACACAAACAAATCAAGAAATGGCAGGGAAACATCCAGGTGAGCTAAAACCTTCCTGAATAACATTTATTTTAATACTGTGCTTCTGTATCTGCAGAGAAAAAAAGGTAAACAACAGTAAGTGTGAATAATATAATTTAATTACAAAATGTGTTTATGACTATTTGTGTGACGTGTAGGAAATGAAAAATGCTAAATGTGAAGGAACATACAGTAAACTGCTGGTGCTGTCGTTAGAGTTGTTTTAGAAACTGTCAACACCCAGTTTTTTTTTTTTTTTTTTTTTTGTCAGTATACTCTTAAAACAGATGTGTTAAAAACAACACAACCTGTGTTATATTTTAACACACCTGTGTGTCAAGTTAAGGACAACACATTTTGTGTTAATTTTAACTCAACCAGTGTGTTATTCTTCTTAACACAGGTTGATATTCTTCAAATATTTAAATACTGCACCTTTAAGAATAGCACATCTATGACACAAATTGTGTTATTTATGACACATTAGTGTGTTAAAAAAAGGGATGTGTTAAAACAACACAACCTGTGTTATATTTTAACACACCTGTGTGTCAAGTTAAGGACAACACATTTTGTGTTAATTCAATTTTAACACAACCAGTGTGTTATTTTTCTTAACACAGGCAGTGTGTTAAAATTTAACACACTAATGTGTCATAAATCACACGATTTGTGTCATAGATGTGCTATTCTTAACCAGTTAAAATGAATGCAGCACAAAAAAAAGCTATTTTTAATATATATATATATATATTAAAAAATTGACTGCTACATTTACACTGTCAATTTACACGTGATTTGAATACTGAACATTAATAATACAAAAAATAGTTCACAAGCACTGTTAGAATGAACAACATCTACCCCGCTAGAAATGTAAAGTTCTCAGGACGTCCCGCTGGTGTCAATGGGGTTCCCAGAACGTTTCCCGAGATGCTCATGATGTGGAGTTCTTTAAAGGGTGGGCGACGTTATTTGGAGGACCTTCAGAGATTAACACTACTCAGAGACAAAAGTGCTTAATGAGAATTAACAGAGGTTTAGATGTTAGTTTCATTTCACAAAACGTCACCATCACCATCACTGTGGTCAGTGTTTGCTTTAGTTGGGCTCTTGACCCTTGACTTTATAACATTAGTTTTTCTCCAGCTGTTGTAAATCTGTGTTTGCAAAACACTTTTATTATGACAAAAAAAGCCAGAAGAAAACATGATCAGTTGGTTTTGGCTGGTCAATGTTATGTTTAAAAATATATATATATTTATCTAAATCTGTGATTATACTTAATGTTTAATTTAGTGCTTTAATCACAGAATTTGTTGAATTTAATTAATAAAAAAAAAGTTGCACAAGGCATTTTGAACATCTGTGTAACTCAGATACAATCATTCATCAAGAATCAGCATATGAATCTCAATTATGGTGACAATAAACAAAAAGCTTCATGCTGCAGTGCATTCTGGGTGCACCAATCAAAACTCATTCATGGCTCCCAGAATGCATTGCAACATGAATAAATTATGCACCTGATTTGTCTTACTATTTTCTTTTATTCTTATTATTTGCTTTAATTGTTGCTATTTTTGCTGTGACTTTATAGTAGCTTGCTTTGTGATGTTCAAAGATGTTTATCTGAATATTTTGTTTATTGTCACCATTATTGAGATTCATATGCAGATTCTTCATGTCAATGTGTGCCATTAAAAAACAGCTTTTTGTGCACAATTGTTTTAATTGTCCAAACACTGTTAAAATTCAATCTGCAAAAACAAACTTCTAAAGATTTTTCTCAACACTGTGAAATGCAACAGTCAGTGAACTGTGCCACTACATGATGATTGCTTCCAGCATCATATTTTCACCAAGTTTTCTTTGCTACATTAATGTGCTTTGTAAACACAAAACTACAGCAACCAAAAAACAATCAGTTTTTGTAAATTTAAGGGTCAAGAGCCCAACTAAAGCAAACACTGACCACAGTGATGGTGACATTTTGTGAGATGAAACTAACATCTAAACCTCTGTTAATTCTCATTAAGCACTTTTGTATGACAGAAATAAAGTCAAACTGGTTAGTAATAAGTGAAGCTGGTGATGCTGTTTGTGGAGTTGTTTAATCCTTGAGATATTTAATGTTTTATTTCAGTTGATTTCCTCTAAGTCTGTGACCAAGTCAGCTGTAGTTGTGTTTCTGTTTGTCTCTCTCTGTTTTTCTGTTTCTCTTTCCTTCAGTAATTCTGCTTGTTAACATTCTCATTAAGTTCAGCTCTGCTTCAGTGTTACTTTAACACTCTGTATTGTGGGACCAAACACACTCTGAGCAGTGTTAATCTCTGAAGGTCCTTCAAATAACATCCTCCAACACTTTAAAGAGCTCCACATCATGATCATCTCGGGAAATGTTCTGGGAACGTCATTGACACCGGCGGGACGCTCTGAGAATGCTCTGGGAACATTACATTTCTAGCAGCGAAATCCATTTACCTGACATGAGTGCATCCACGTCATCCACCAATGAAAAAAGAGGCATGAATTTGGTTAACAGCTTGTGGAGTAATGCAGGCAACAGTGTGATTGGATGATAGTTAACACATATTGTGTTGGACACACTGTGTTGTTTCTCTCTCTCTCTCTTTCTTTTTACACATGATCAACTTAAAATTACACAAAATGTGTTAAAATGGCCATAACACAAAAAATGTGTTATTATTTAACACATCCTTTTTGAGAGTGTAGCATCTCAGATAACTCAGTACCATGTATTAAAACCTGGCATGCATTGGAAAATATATACATTTGTACATACAATTTGTACAAAATATACATATTTCTGAAACGTGTTCCACTGTGTGGTTATTACACAGGAAATGAAAATAATATCTAATATTTGTTGTGATTTACACAATGTACTGTATTTATTTCATATTTGCTAAATATTTAAAAGGATTGCTCACCCAAAAATTTTAAATAAATTGCTGTTCATTTATTCAACCTCAGGCCAGTTGGTTCAGTATGATTTGGTGAACTGGTTCAATTGCAGTTTACGAATCACCAAGAACCTTGGTTTCAACTAAAAAGCTTCTTTACTGTTCTACTCAAAAAAATAAATAAATAAAATAAAATAAAATTATAAATAATCACCTGCACCTTGGATGGCCTGAGAGTAAATTAACAAAACATTTGAATTTTTGGGTGAACCATCTCTTTAAAAGCATAAATACATGTAAAAATATTTGTTGTGTATCTAAATAATTTGGGGCACGCAAGTCAACTATGTAAAATAAACGTTACTGAATATGACTAAATTCCTTAATGTTAACAGATCTGAGGATCATTCTTCTGGGTAAAACTGGATCAGGAAAGAGTGCATCAGGGAACACCATCCTGAACAGAGATGTGTTTACAGTGAAACACTCTCTGATGTCAGTTACAATGAGATGTGAGAAACAAGAAGCAGTTGTTGATGGACAAACTGTATCAGTTACTGATTGTCCCGAACTGTTCGACACTTCAGCCAGTCACAGAAACCTACAGACTTTAATACATGAGTGTGTGCATCTGTCTGCTCCGGGTCCTCATGCATTTCTGATGGTTTTGAGATTAGGCGCAAATTTCACAGATGAGGAGAAAAATTCAGTAAAATGGATTCAGAAGAACTTTGGAAAAGATGCTTTGAAGTACACCATCATTTTATTCACTCACGCTGATGCACTGAAGGGTAAATCTGTAGAGCTGTACATCAGCAAAAGCAAAGATCTTCAGGAACTGATTCAGACCTGCTATGGTAGATATCACTTGTTCAACAATGAACACAGAAATAATCGAGATCAGGTCACAGAACTCCTGAAAATGATAGAAAAAATGGTCAGTTTTAATGGAGGGAATCACTACACTATGAAGCTTTTTTAAGGAATTTTTTTAAGGTTAGTATGATGTTCCTGAAACCTTCTTTCAACTTATTATTATTATTATTATTATTATTATTTTTTTATTAACAACTCAGCATTGTTTACAGCAAAATCCTGTGTTAAAGGAACACTACTCAGTGTGTATGTGGGTCCAATCCAGTCTACAGTGTAAAAAGTAACACTGAAACAACTGCAGTTAATTAGATAATTAGGTGTTTATTTAAGTGATTTAACTGAGCATCAGAGATGAACAGCTGCTTTTGACAAGCACATTCAATTAAGAGAAGCACAATAACTACAAGTGACTTCCAGCCACAGGCTTAGATGAAATCATTAAATTCATTCCTCAAGATCTGATTAAATAACATCACAAACAGCATCACCAGCTTCACTTATTACTCACCAGATTGACTTTATTTCTGTTACACGACTACAGAAGATCTTATTGAGAATTACAGAGGTTTATTTTCATGTTTTATTGAGTGTTTCACTTTAAGTCACCATTATGTTGATTAGTCCTTTACTTGGGCATTTGGCCCTTCATGTTTGTTAATTTACTTCTTTTACAGCAATTACAATAGTGAGATTGTGTTCATTGTTAATAAAAGAGATTGATGTAAAAGCAGATCTGTCTGCTTTAATAACTGTCAAGTGACTGCATTAAAGGATTTTAAACAATTGCTTTTTCTACAATCTTTTCACCGATATAGATATATCTGAAACATCAATGAATAGAAAATGCAATTAATTTAACCCTTGTGATAGATATATCACTGCAATGCTTTAACATGTACAAGATAAAAAGGTCTGTGTGAGATCTTACAAAAATGCTACATTTTTGTTGTTGAATATTGAGACACACTCAACAACAGTGACAATCCAAAAATATTCAAATATAAATAATAAAAGGATTCAGCTGCATAACTTACTGGGCTGCAATGCATGCTGGGAGCCATGAGTGACTTTTGTATGTTGACGTTCATCATGACCTGCAGCACCACTTAAGATGTGATCAGTGAATCAGGCCACTTCATAACGTCATCACCATTAACTTAAGTCCTGTTTACGCTAGTGCATTTTCGTTTTAAAACGCATGAATTTTGCTACAGTTACACCTGTCGTTTACACTACTCTACAAAACGGAGACTTTTGAAAATGATGGTGTGGCAGCCCACATTCGCTCTGAGTATTCTTGATGACCGTGTAAACAATAACATCATGCTCGTTGTTGTACCCATAGATGTTGGTAGAGTCCCCATTCAACCGCTCCAAGCATGCAGACGCGTCCGCCATCTAAATAATAGGGAATCTACCTATACATATCTATGGTTGTACCTGCATGAATGGTCATGTGACATGCGTTTTAGGTTGTATAGTGTGAACGGAGATCGTTTCTGAAACACAGTGGAAATGCCAGTGTAGACGAGGATTGTTTTCATTTTAAAACACCATTTTAAAACATAAACGCACTAGTGTAAATGGTGCCGTAGGAAGTTAATTATTTATAAAGTTAATTATTTATGACATTTGACTGAGTGTCATAAAACAACTTAGTCATTGATGTTTTATAGTTTGTTAAGGGCAGGGAGTCCAAACCTATTGCTGGAGGGCCAGCAGATTCTAGCTCCAACCCTAATTAAAGACATTTGAATCAACTAATCAAGGTCTTAAGACTCACTACAAACTTCCATGCAAGTGTGTTGGAATTATACTCTACAAGTCATTGACCCTCCAGGTACAGGTTTGGAAACCCCTGATTAAGGGGTTTACTGAACTATACAAAATGTTGCTGTGGTTAGAAGATCACTGTACTCTGAACAGTGTAATAATTAAAGAAACTAATAGGACAATTCAGCTGCATAATTTGGTCATGCTGCAATGGATGCTGGGAGTTGTGTATTATGTGGCACCCAACATGCATTGCAGAATAAAGCTTCTAAGAGAGTTTCTTTGTCTCAAGGAGAACGATTCTTTCATTCTTCCTGAGCAGGAGGGAATTGCATTTTAGTAGTATGTTTTGTGAGTTAAGTTGTATCTTCAGATGTATTCATTGCGTACAATATTACATTGTATAGGTTTTTTTTTTTTTTTTATCAAAAAACTTTATTATAGCATAATGCAATGTCTATTTAAATGTTCTATAATTATTTTATAAATATTTATTGGCATTCTTATCTCATGTCATATATGCTTTCCAAAGTGTTTTTTTTTTTTTTTTTTTTGCAGTGAGATGTAATGTATTACAACAAATGTGGCAGCAAAATGACTGAACCTTAACAATATATACTTGAAAAAGTATGTAGCGCTCCAAATAAGAAAATAAATAAATAATTAAATACATAAATCCTTTTGCTGCAGGTGCGTAGAGCCAAAATAACACTTGCAAACAGCAAGCAAACATGGAAGTGGCTAACCGCACAATGAGTCCAGTAAGGCTGACAGAGTCTAGCAAAAAATTTTTTTTTTTTTTTTTTTTTTTTTTTTATAAACTGCATCGTGCCGAAAGTGCAGGGTGTATGTGGATTAAAAACACAAGCAAGCAAGCAGACGGTTAAGCACAATGCTATCGTCAGTGCTCACTTTACAACAAAGAGTCACCCTTTTGTAGATGGATTACCAATTAAGGACAAACTCAATAAATTCAATTATCACAAGTAGACCTCACTTACAACATGTGGAGCTCCAAGATCGCCTAGTCATAGATACAGGCTGCTTTCGAAACCGCACACTCAATGAGTAGGTACTTCATTTCAATAAGTACTTACTTGACGAGTGCTAAAAGAGTACGTACTCTACAGCCAACTCTCATTAATTATGAATGCGATCCGGACATCATCCGCCATGTTGACGTTATCATGTGATTTACGACATTATAACAAACGCAAAAACAAAAAGATATGAGCGACAGGTTTAATTCATCTATCTGTAATTATTTTGATGTTGATGAAATTTGCTTAAATTTCCTTAAAGATATTATATTTTATTTTGAAAACTCCAAATTGTTGTCTTTTGAGTATGTTGTTAATTTATTTATTTTATGTGCAATTTTTTTCATCCACAAGCAAAACTGGCTTAAATCTCCTTTGTTTTCCTTTCTTGTCGAATTTATCTCTCATTTCATCCCTCAAGCTTATAAATAATAATAATAATAATAATAAAAAAACACAACAGCAAATCCAATATTTGATGCATTATGATGATTATATGAATATTATGACTATTCAAAGATATTTAACCTTGTCATTGTGTCTTTTTTTCTGTGTAATCTTATACTTTGATGTACGCAAACCCATTATATCTATGTTTTCTGTCATTATGATTGTTCATTGTTAAAGATACAGCCATCTTTCCCTGAGCTTGTATGTAATTGTAAGTTCTGCAGCAATAATAATACAATGAAGACAAGAGGGACAGGTGCACTAACACAGTGGTTTTCAATCCTGTTCCTCGGGACCCACTGCTCTGCACATTTTGCATGTCTCCCTTATCTGACACACTCATTTGAGTTCATGAAGCCCTTTCCTAATGAGCTGATGATCTGAATCAGGTGTGTAAATTAGGGAGACATGCAAAATGTGCAGAGCTGTGGGTCCCCAGGAACAAGTTTGAAAACCACTGCACTAACACCTCATGGCATCAGTAACTCCACAACCCTACCTAGTACGGTTTTCCCCAGCATTTGCAGTGTTTACAATGTCTGCACAAAGGAGACGTCGGCCAGCTGCATGAAGATCTCACCTTTGGAGAAGACTGTTGATTTTATACTGGAAAAATGTAAGTATTAATTAAGATTACCCCAGAAAGCATTGCTAGCTCACCCCAACACTTACGAACAATAATAA
The DNA here is from genome assembly GCA_039654775.1 of Spinibarbus caldwelli. NCBI lineage: Eukaryota > Metazoa > Chordata > Actinopteri > Cypriniformes > Cyprinidae > Spinibarbus > Spinibarbus caldwelli. The sequence continues at coordinate 40,523,724 of CM077224.1, read as the reverse complement.
TGATAAATGCTGACCAATAGTTAATTATATATATATATATATATATATATATATATATATATATTTGTAAAACAAGCAAAATGTAATTTGTCTTTACATATGCCATAGCTATGCATGACTTCACACTAGACAAATGCAGCCAAGGTGAATGCATCTCAATTTTCAGTCAAGTAATGAATTAATGCATAAGTAAATGAAACAATTATATTTTATTTACTGACAACAACAGGAAACATGAATAAATGAGTAAAAGAATAAATAAAAGTAAGCATCACAATAAATAAACACAAGTCAACAGCACATGAAACAAAGCTTTATTCAAACATATTGTTCTAACAATTATGTATTTACAGGCGGTGAACCCAAATCCTGCTGTATCTCAACACAGCTGTGCCAGTTCTGCAGCTTTATTCTGATGAAACAGTTGTGTCCACCCTCACCAGTCTCTGCTGTCCATCATGTCCCTCATTGCTGCAGCCAGACTGGAATCTGATCATGGATGGGAAAGGGATATCAAGGATATCATTGCCTGAGTGCACAGAGAGGATGAGGAAGACCATGATGATGCCCCTGAACCACACAACCTTGAAGCAAGAGAATGTGTGCTCCAAACATTCGTGTGCTGCTCTCCACACAGCAAAATTCCCGGTGTCAAATTAACACCGCTCAGTGTCTATATGGGTCCACACTACAGAGTGTTAAAAAGTAACACAGAAGCGGTGTCAAATTAACACTGCTGGGTGTTTATATGCGTCCACACTACAGAGTGTTAAAAGTAACACTGAAGCGGTGTTAAAATCAAAGAGGTCATTAAGAGATTCATTGAGTGATGTTAACAAACAGAATCACCAAAGAAGAAAATCACAATTTTTAATGTTGCCATTATAGTGGTCAGTGTTTACTTTAGTTGGGCTCTTGACCCTTGACTTTTTGTAGTATGACTTTTTGTTTAGCTGTTGTAATTAAACAGACAAGCAAAATAATTTGTGTTGTGATGATTATATTTTGAAATTATCATTCTGTAGTGACCTGAATAACTGAGTAAGATTTTCTTTGTTGGTTATAATGAAACTGTGAGCAACAGAAGATCTGACATTTTCAGTATAATCAGACAGATGTTTTTAAAACTAACTTTGATCTAAAGTTTAAGAGCTGTCTTTAATTTAGACACACAGACATCATGAATCTGCGTGAGAATCACAACAACGGTGACCATCAAAAAAGCATGTTGTAGCCAATCAAAACTCATTCATGGCTCCCATCGTGCATTGTGGCATGAATAAATTATGACCAGAATTGTCTTTGTAATTTATTTTATTTTACTATTTTCTTTTATTTTTGCTGTTTTTATGTGACTTTTTAGTAGTTTGTTTTGTGATGTTCAGAGTTGATCTGTTTATCTGAATATGCTGTTTGTCACTGTTGTTGAGATTCATTCTCTGATTTTTCATGTCTGTGTGTGCCTAGAAGAAAGAATTTCCTAAAGTTTTTTTTTTTTTTTTTTTTGCGCATCAGAACAGTTCACAGATTAAGATTAATAGAAAATACTGAATTTTTCACTGTGGAATGACAAGACTGCTGTAATCAACAAAGGAAATTTAACTCAAAAATTAGACTCTAAATGAGTTTAGTGATTTAGGCCAAAAAAAAAATGTTAAAACATAATCACCAACACCTGACAACTTTGGCTCTTTGTAAAAGTCTGGCTGTTATAACTCAACTATAGCTGCCAAATAAAATTTAAAAAGTCAAGGGCCCAACTAAAGTAAACACTGACCACTATAACGGTGACTTAAAAACTTGTGATTTTCTTCTTTGGTGATTCTGCTTGCTAACATCAGGTGTGTTCAATAATGGTTAATCATCACTCAATTAATCTCTTAATTTCGGATGACACTCAACTCTACTTCTCATTGCAACCAGATGATCCGACGGTAGCTGCTTCCATTGCAGCCTGTCTGAGTGACATTTCTAGCTGGATGAAGGACCATCACCTTCAGCTCAACCTTGCTAAGACAGAACTACCCGTGGTCTCAGTCAACCCATCACTTCATCACAACTTCTCTATATAGGAAGGTTCATCAACCATAACTTCTTCCAGGACAGCCAAGAACCTTGGAGTTGTGATTGATGATCAGTTAAGCTTCACAAGCCATATTACTACAATGGCCAGTCCTGCAGATTTGCCTTATACAACATTAGGAAGATTAGACCCTTCCTGTCAGAGCAAGCCGCACAACTCCTTGTCCAAGCTCTTGTTCTCTCCAGACTGGATTATTGTAATGCTCTCTTAAACGGGTCTTCCCGCATGTACTATCAAGCATCTGCAACTGATCCAGAATGCAGTAGCGAGAGTGATCTTTAATGAGCCGAAAAAAGCTCACATTACCCCTCTCTTCATCAGCTTGCACTGGCTACCAATAGCTGCTCACATCAAATTCAAGGTACTAATGTTTGCCTACAAGACAACAACTGGCACTGCACCAATATACCTAAACTCGCTAGTTCAAACTTATGCACCCTCCAGAAGCTTGCGTTCTGCAAGTGAACAATGACTTGTGGTGCCATCCCAAAGAGGTACCAAATCTCGCTCACGCACCTGTTCCTGAACTGTGCCCAGCTGGTGGAATGACCTCCCAATCTCAATTCGAACAGCTGAGTCTTTAGACATTTTCAAAAAACATCTAAAGACACACCTTTTTCGTCAGCAACTGACCAACTAATACTAGCACTTACCTATTCTATTCTATTCTATTCTATCTGTATATATATATATATATATATATATATATATATATATATATATAAAAAACTAGCTACGTGTACTGTGCTAGACTAATTGAGATTTGTCATAAGTACTTGTTTACTGTTGCTCTCTCTTTGGTCTGATCGCTTCTATTGTTCTCCTCATTTGTAAGTCGCTTTGGATAAAAGCGTCTGCTAAATTATTAAATGTAAATGTAAGTTGAACCAAAGTACTCAGAAAACATTTGTGACATAAAAATAATGGTGCAGGACATATAAAGCCAAGGCCCCGTCCATTTGGATTAAAAGTAAAAGAAAAGTATAAAAAAAGTATAAAGCATTTTCATCCTTTCTACAGTACAAAGTACAAAGGTTCATGTTTTTCATAATATGAAAAGAGATATCGACCAAAAGAAAAACAAACCCAAGCTCTGCTGATCATGACAAACAACTGAGATATGAGACAAAAACAAACCAATATATTGATAAGAAAATAAAGATCTATTGTGTGCTTATCTTGGAGTTTCACAGAAATCAGCTTATGTGATGTGCCCAGATAAGTTTACAGATAAGGAAACAGATAAGCTGAACTTTCGATTTCAAAATACAGTAATGCGAGTAGTCATAGCAAGCTGCTCCAGTTTGATTTCTTCAGAGGTATTCAGTGTGTACATGCCTTATTGATGAGGCTCCAGTGGACGTGACAGATTTGACACATAATTACATTATATAATTATATATTTATAAATTATAAAACTTTATTATAGCATTCAAACAAAATCCAATGATAGAGAGTGTGTCTCGGGGTCCTGGTGCTGTAGGGTCAAGGTGCTCTCTGGTCTAGGGTTTATCACAGTCCATCAAAGAATACTTCCGAACGAACATGGAACTCTTGTGAATTAAAAAAAAAAAAAAAAAAAAAAAAAAAAAAAACTTTATTGTGAAATGACTACATCCAAAAAGTCTAAAAACTTTATTATAGCATAATGCAATGTCTACTTCAATTTATATATTTATTTCAGTGAATTCTCATCTCGTGTCATATACATTTCAAAGGTTTTTTTTTTTAATTTATTTATTTATGTATTTTTTTTTTTGTAATGGGATGTATTGTGGCAGCAAAATGGCTAAACCTTTTTTTTTTTCTTTTGTAATTTATATGTTCAGTTTGACTCTGTGGAGTAGAGGCAAAAGTCAGGCCTCAACTTTGAATGTAGTGGCTGTTGTATGCTTTTAAATTTCTGTTGCTTATGGTGTTTAATAAAGACTACAACTACCACAAGGAAAAAAACTCAGAAGACAGTGGGTTTTTCATTAAAAGATTACATTTTTTCAGCTTGAGAAATCTCCACTGCTCTGTCTTCTGTTATAATGATCAATTTATGCGAATAGTAAAGTGCTGCACATTTTTTTTAAGCAAAAACCTGTGATATTTCTGAAAGTGTGCTATGTGCTGACAAAAATGTGTGTGTCACGTTCACACACCTCACAGAATTACCAGATTTTAATATTTTTTTTCTATGCAAAAGTAAACAGTTCTCGAATATTAATGACAAGTTGATGTGGTGTTCTAAGTAAATGTAACTGTTAGATGTTGTCTTCTCCTGTCTCCAGGTTGTTGGTATCGGAGGGCTTTTTGGCTCTGACCCTCGCTTGTCCCTGACCTCGTGTCTGAATTACCCTCTGGATTAGTGTTTTCTTTGGACTGCTTTCTGGTTTTGACCCCTGCCTGTTTCATGGACTCCCCTTTTGCCCTGCTCATGGTTAGTTAGCTAGTTGTCGAATTGTTGATTTGAATTCTCTATTTCTTTGACTCCTCTTGCAGAAATGTGTTGTGCTCCTCTGGTTAACAGTGTATCAGTTCAGTGAGAATAGTTGACTGTATATACTTTATTGGAATTCTGTATGTATCTGTTACAGGGCTTCAGTTCAGTGAGAATGGTTGAATGTATATACTTTATTGGAATTCTGTATGTATCTGTTACATGGCTGTGCGATTAATCGAAATCGAATCGCAATCACGATTTGAGACGTTGTGATTTGCTAATCGCAAAACCTGCGATGTGGACGCCATATTACTCTGTTCCAGAGCATATGCATGACTGCCAGCCTTGTGTGGCAGTCTTACTAACCAATAGAGTGAGCGCACCTCTGTTCTCCCCAATCAGCACTGCTCTAGTCAACTGCGTAAACACCCACCATTAAAAAAAAACACAAAACATAAAACAAACAGAAAGCGGGAGAGAGAGAGAGAGTGTGTGTGATTATAGCATCTACAGGGTCAGATCGATAGTCAGGCAAATTAATACTAAAGAAAAAATTATGTAATATGAGATTACTTCGGCTTCGAAATGACAGACACCAAACAAAAAAGGTAATGTTAATTTGCAAGAGCTGTGTCACAACACAAATCAAGAGCTTCCCTTATCGGTTCTGTTTTCAGTACTGGAGAGTAAAAGATACATTTCTAGGTGTTTTTATTAGTACATAAACGTTATCTTGCACATTTTATCTCCCCAACAGATTCTAACTTGAATTAAGTTTATAATGCATGTTCGCTATTCCCAATTCAGAAGACCACACACACAGCCTGTGTCTCTGAATGCTTCTCATACTCACTCCTCTCTATGCAACCTGTTTTGTAATATTCGTTTATACTCAGTATACTCCACACCGCAAGCCTCTATGAGCGCATCTGGCAATATGGACACGTACGGCTGCTACCTGAGTCAACTCGCGCCTGTCTCCGTATTTAACACAAATGTAAATTCAGCTTAACTGCTTTGCTAATTTCACTTGGAAGAAATGAAACATTCAGCACATTTTCCACTTTTTCTTAAAATCCCCAATACTTAATACTTAATTCCTATTGGAATTATGCCCAAAACACACTACAAAAAGGAATTTTGTAATTGTTTTAATGGAAACCATAAGAATTTCTGTGATGGTTTCTATTGTATTTTTTTTTTTTTTTCAGCAGGGTAACGAAACCCATACTGTGCTGCACACTATTGACAATATTAAGCTGAAGCTTGACTTAAAATTAAAATCGTAAATCAAATCGCAATCGCAATTTCTGTCAAAAAAATCACAATTCGATATTTTCCCCAAATTGCACAGCCCTAATATGTTATGTGATATTCATATTGTGTATATGTTGTCTTTCATTTACTAACTGCTTATTTTCTTTAAAAAAAAAAAAAAAAAAACTAACACTAGCTTCTCTATTATTGTTGTATTCTATTTTTTTTTATTATTATTTATTATACAATTAACAAAAGCAAAAAAAGGCCTCTAAAAGTAGCTTGCTCTATTCTTTTTCTATTCTGTTTTCTAACTGAGACTTGTTAAAACACTTCCATATCATTGCTCTTTTGTTGATTTTGATTGCTTCCATTGTCCTCATTTGTAAGTCGCTTTGGATAAAAGCGTCTGCTAAATTACTAAATATAAATGTAAATGTAAATGTAACTGGTTGCTAAAGTCTGATTTGTGTCTAACATGTTTCAAATTTAATTAGCAGTTCTTTGATAAATGATATTGAGGAATATATGATATGGGCTTCATTACATTACATCAAGACTAATGTCTCTGTAATTTCAGCCGGAATTAATTTATGCTGTCTATTCATCACTGTGGTCTAATTATCACAATGTGGTATAGATTTTAATAATATCACCGACCTCAAAATAATTTTAAAAAGAACACTCAAAGAACACTTCAAATAGGAAGGATATAATTTAAATACTTTTTACCTATATGTTTATATATATATATATATATATATATATATATATATATATATATATATATATATATATATGTAGAGAGAGAGAGAGAGAGAGATTTTTGCAGCTAAAGTATGAATTGTTTCATCATTGATCAAGACTGAAATTAAGTGTAGATCTCAAATCTCTTAAAAAGATTTCCTTAAATAATATGCCTGTCAGTGATTTGCCAAGCAATTCCATGCTGTGGTCCTGATAACTGTGTATTTGTGAAAAAGGTTTGTTCGCATGTACATTCTTAAACCAAACATTGTCTTGTAATGCTCAGTATCTCGAACTTTGATATACTTTCCCACTACTGTCTGTGACAAATTAAAGTTTTGACATGACATTACATGAACAGTTTTGTTGATGAATTTATTACTCTTTTTATTTATTATTTTATTTATTATTTTATTTTATTTATTTGATTCAAAACATTCATTCATTTCAGGTTTCACCTCAATTGTAAACTAATGGCTTCACAGCAATTCCCTATTCCTAATCTATGCAGAGCAGGCACATATTTATATACGATCAAACACACATTATTGTTCTTTAGCTTGGGTTGAACAAATCATTTTTGCTTGGATGGAACAGCAGCTACGCTAATTACGTCTCTATTTGTTTCTCTGTTTCTGATTAACATCCCGTGGTAACTAGGATTTACACAAGCTTCAGTCTGGATCCAGAACACCTGAGAAGAGATGATGCCAACCCCTCAGAGGACCTCAGATGATGCCAACCCTCAGACAACATACAGAATTACCAAATTTCGCCATAAGTTAAATATATATTAAGTTTCTACAGTATATAAATATATTGTAGAAACTTAATTTCCTGTAAAGCTGCTTTGCAACGATTTGTATTGTGAAAAGCGTTATACAAATAAACTTGAAATAAATTGAATATTGACATTTTTGACAATAAACTTCACAAACAAAAATCATTTAGTTTTTTATAATACTTAGAATGCATATTCTCCTACAGCTTCTCTATGATTGCATCTGCTACTGCTTGTACTATCCGTATTATGTTAATAACTGCTGCTACTGCTACTACTAGTGCTGCTATTATTATTAATATTCCAGCTACTACTTTAATTGCTTCTACTTTACTTACTTCCGCTGCTACTACTGCAACTACTGCTAATATTACTGCACCTATTGCTGCTTCTATTGCTTCCCACCAGTTAAGCCTTGCCTGGGCTTTACGGTACATTGCATTAGTGTAGCGCTTCCCTTCATTTTTATACACCATTTTATCCATCTTTAATAACAGCTCATTGACTTGATCTTGATTCATTTTGTCCTCATTGTTGACAGCATGATATCTGCCACCACAGCTGATTATTAGTTGTCGTAGGTCTGGACTGTCTTCTATATGATCTTTCAGTGGTTTATTTCTCAGTGAATCGGCGTGAGTGAACAGAACGATGGTGAAACGAGCAGCTTCTTCTCCGAAGTTTTTCTGAATCCATTTCACAGTGTTCATCTTTTCCTCTGTGTATTTTTCATCCAGTCTGATGACCAGCAGGAACACATGAGGACCAGGAGAGGACATGTCCATACACCTCTTTATTTCAGCCTGCACTTTATTTTCCTTTCCTTTTGAATCCTGGAGGCCTGGAGTGTCGATTACCAATATGGATCTTCTACCTTTTCTTGTAATTTTTGTCTCTGATTGTTGAGTAACGGATACTGGATTGAAATCCACTTTAAACTCATCTTTGCCCAGGATGGTGTTTCCAGTTGCACTCTTTCCAGCTCCAGTCATTCCCAACAAAACAATCCTCAGATCTCCTGAAGATAGAGAGACACGTTGTTTTCACAATAATAACACACACTTGTCTTTAATAGAAAATGATGATTGGACATGATGGTTTTGTAGTATGTGTCTGTATGTGTATTTGGTTTTCGCTGGTGTGGTAAAAGACAAATTTCAACCATGGTTCTATGATAATAAAGATGTATTGTATTATCTTGTATTATTTTGTTTAGGTCTAAATTCAAATTACATTAACAGTTTTTTTTTTTTTTTTTTTTTTTTTTTTAGAAGTGATTTTCACCAGGCAAGGTGTTAAAACTGGTGAAAAGTCCTGTTGACATCAACTGAAGCACAGACCTGAATCATATCTACAGACTCTTTTGACTCAGACCACTAAACAACCTCCTAGAACCACCTAGTATGATATTGTGATGTTTGGTAAGAGCTTCTATTCAGTTTTTTTTTCTTCTTCTTCTTTTTCTAACTATGTCTTTCATTTTAATAAAGTCTCTCAACGATCTGTTTGATCTTTCATATTCTCAGTGGTTTTACTTCTAAGATTTGCTGGAGCTGTATAGCAGTTCAACTTGTGTTTATTGTAAATGTGCTATAAAAAACTCAACATCCCTTTATAACTAACTTATCAATTTCTCAAATGTTGAGCGACATGTGGCCCAATCCGTTTAACATTTTTTGGCAATGTAATAGCTTTGTACTGTCTATATAATAATTTTGTTGTTATGTTATCAGAATAATTAGGTGGCTTTTACTGACCTGAAATTATTGGTTCCATTTCACTATTAATCCTCTTTTTCTCTTGTAAATGAGCTGCGGAAACTTTTTCAGTGCTCAAACCTGTCTTTCTCTTTCTTGATCTGGATGAATGACAAATGAAAGACAGGCTGCGAATACACAGGTTAACTCCCCTTATTTGCATATACGATCACATGCAGCTGCAAATGTTTCAATTTGACTTGTCAGAGATATTGTCATTATTAATATGATGTTCATAAACAACAACAACAACAACAACAACAACAATAATAATAATAATAATAATAAATCTCTTGTCACTAAATACAAAGTTTCTGTTTACTTAGATGCATCTTAGACATTTTACTTCTAACTTGTTTAATATGTTAGTACATTTAAAAGTTTTGTTTGATACATACTTTTTTTATTGTAAAGGATTTGTAAGAAGAAAAGGAAAAACAAACCATCTACTACAGCAGGCAATGCTTTTAACTCGATTATGTTCTTTAACAGTTTGCTACTAATTATAAGTGAATTTTGGTTTTCATAAAACTGCTTACAAACACGTGCAATCATTGTCTGTGTGTGTGTGTGTGTGTGTGTGTGTGTGTGTGTATGTGTGTTTGGATCTCATTTCCAGTATATAGCCATACATTTGTTATTTTGTTTCCTCTGTAACCTTTGTCCTCCATAGTGCATTTATATTGCAGCCTAATAGCAGTGAAACATTCCCACTTAGTGTTTATGACAAATATCACCACCTACAGACTTACCTGATTATAAGAAAATAAATAAATTAAATAAAATAATATATATATATATATATATATATATATATATATATATATATATATATATAATAAAATTATATATATATATATATATGTATATATATATATATATATATATATATATATATATATATTCTAATAGGCTGATTATTAGAATTATCAATGTTGGCAATAGTTCTGCTGCTAAATATTTTTTTGGAAACGGCGATACTTTTTTCAGGATTCTTTGATGAATAAAAAGTTAAAAAGAACAGCATTTACTCAAAATATAAATATTTTCTAACTTCTTATCAATTTAACTTCTTATATTTTTCACTTCTTATCAATTTAACCCATCCTTGCTGAATAAAAGTTTTAATTTTTTTTAAAAAAAGAAAGAATAAAAATTTACTGACCCCAAACTTTTGAACGGTAGTGTATATTGTTAGAAAAGATTTATATTTTAGTAAATGCTCTTCTTTTAAACTTTTTATTCATCAAAGAATCCTGAAGTAGTATCACTGGTTCCAAAAAATTTTAAGCAGCACAACAGTTTCCAGCACTGATAATCAGTGTTGGGCACATTACTTTAAAAAAGTAATTAATTATAGTTACTAGTTACTTCTCACAAATAGTAACTGAGTTAGTAACTGAGTTACATCACTATAAAAGTAACAAATTACCAGGGAAAGTAACTATTACGTTAATTTTTAAAAAAAAAAATGTTCAAATGTAAAATAACTCGGATGCCCCCAATATTAAATGTTAAATTAATGAAAAGGACTCTAAATAGAATAAATTATTATTATAAAACATTGTATATTAATCTTCACTATTTATCCACTGATCATCAGTCAGTCAAGCATTATAATATGATATTATGATAATTTAGCATTATATGATGATAGAACTTTAGTAATTAGGATAACCAAGTATGAATGCATATTTGTCATGTTGACTGAACTTAGGACTGGTGGTGGTGCTTATTTAGTGTTTGTCATTTAGTGTTTCTATAAAAAAAAAAGGGGGGGGGGGGTGATAAGATAAAACTACTACGAATTCTACTACTAATAACAATATAAAACGCGCTAAGGATTAATGAGCTGCTGGGTTCATGAATATTAATCATGTAGTCTGCGTTCGCTCGAATTGATTTGCTGAAATCAAGAGAGGGATGATAATAGCTGAGCGCCAGCCAATGAGATTGTCGTTTGCGCATTAGTTCCGCCCACTACAAGGGAACCCGGCAGTTCTTAAAAGCTGAAGAATTCCAGATGAACTCTGAAAAATACAACAAAGAATATTGTTTACATGTAGCGTGTCAATTCTGCATGTTATGTAAGACTCTCTCTCTGTATCCTTCTTTGCGCGTGTGTGAGACAAAGCGACGGCGAGATGTGCGCCTTCACACTAGAGTTTACTGCACATCAAATACAGCTACACTGCACATCTATTCAGATGAACTGAAAAATAAAATTCTAATAATATTATAATAAATTATAGTAACGCCGCATTTTACTGTCAGTAACGGTAACGGCGTTGTAACGGGGGAAACAGTAATTTATTTGATTACTTGTTACTGAAAAAAATAACGCCGTTATTCCCATCACTGCTGATAATAAATCGGCAGTACACCATGAATCCATTTTCCAAACCGTGTTTTTGTTTTATCCTGAATCACTACTGTACACCTATGATAAGTGTTTGTAGTTGGACTATTTTAGACTGGTTTGGGTAAGTACTGCTGCAGAGTAGCCCAGTACCTGCGTGATTCGTCATAGACATAAACAGAGAGAAGTAGCTCCGGCTACAATGTTCTTCTGCAAGACGCACACAGTTCTGTTTATTAACCGCTAGAGTGCCAAAAGTTATGTACTGCAGCTTTAATTCTGAACTCAATTCTAGTTGCCCTGTCTCTTTATGCTGTCCTCCTGTTTGCTTTGGTGTGGCTGGTTACGTGAATGATGCACGCAGTCCGTGACTAACAGATCGTTACCGGCTGGTCTATGTGGTAATACATCGGGCAGGACATCCAAACGATCATTCATCAACCTCAAATATGGCTTATCATCTGAAAGATGTATGTAGTAGCAACTTTACATGGCCGCTCAATCTAATGTTAACCTAGAGAATTGTGCACTATCGAAGAGTCTGTGTGGAGTGTGAAGAGTAGCTCTCTCACTGCAGGACAGATGAACATGGGAGGGATGGATGACTACAAGGGAGGGACGGAGGGGGACTTAGGAAGAGGACAAAGGAGTGGATGTGGGATGATGACGGGATGGCAAAGGGCTGGCAGGAAGGCAGGCAGGCAGACAAGACTCATCAGAGATTCATCACTGTCTGGTAAGACTCGCGGGCGTGGCTTGTGTGTGTGTATATCAACAAAGAATGGTGTAATAATGCTGCGGTAGTATCAAAACACTGTTCATCGCTGGTGAAGTTTATGGTTGTTAGTGTTTATGGTTGCTTATATCAAAAAGTGCATAGATGATGTGACAGTCACCAAGACCATCACCACACATGCCAACCAGAAGCCATGGATGACAGCAGGGGTTCGTGGGCTGCTAAAGACCAGAGATGAAGCATTCAGATCAGGAGATAAAGCAGCCCTCAAAACAGCAAGAGCCAATCTGTCTCATGGCATCAAGGAAGCAAAACATCAGTATGCTAAAAAAATCAACAACAACTTCAGCGACACTAAAGACACTCGGACCCTGTGGCAAGCCATTCAGACCATCACTGACTACAAGCCCCTGCCACAGGCCAGTGACAATAACACATCCTTACCAGAGGCACTCAACCACTTCTACTCACGATTTGAGATACAGAACGATACACCTGCACAGAAACTACTCACATCTCCAAACAACCAAGTACTCTGTCTCTCTCCAGCCGATGTAAGGAAGACCCTATCCAGGATTAACCCACGAAAGGCTGCGGGCCCTGACAACATACCTGGACGTGTACTGAGAGACTGTGCTGCACAGCTGACAGATGTCCTAACAGACATCTTCAACAACTCGCTGAGCCAGGCAGTCGTCCCCACGTGTCTCAAATCCACCTCCATAATTCCAGTACCAAAGAAGTCACCTGTGTCCTGTCTGAATGACTATCTTCCCATAGCACTGACCCCAATAATGATGAAGTGCTTTGAGAGGTTAGTCATGCATCACATCAAGTCCAGTCTCCCAAACACGCTGGACCCATTCCAGTTTGCATACCGTCCAAACTGTTCCACGGACGATGCAAAATCCATCACTCTCCACCTAGCTCTTACTCACCTGGAACAGAAAGACTCTTATGTAAGAATGCTGTTCATCGACTTCAGCTCAGCATTCAACACAATAATCCCACAACAGCTCATCCACAAACTAAACCTGCTGGGCCTTAACAACTCCCTCTGTAATTGGATTTTGGACTTTTTAACTGCAAGACCTCAGTCAGTCCGTGTCGGACGCAACACCTCCAGCACTACCACACTGAGCACAGGTGCCCCACAAGGCTGTGTGCTCAGCCCGCTGCTCTTCACACTGCTGACCCACGACTGCACTGCCAAGTCCAGCTCCAACCACATCATCAAGTTTGCTGATGACACAACTGTGGTAGGGCTCATCAGCAACAATGATGAAACGCACTACAGAGAGGAAGTGGCACAGCTGGCTGAATGGTGTGGTGCTAACAACCTGTCCCTCAATGTGGGTAAGACAAAAGAGGCTGTGATGGACTTCAGGAGAAACTCTGTTGACCACCCCCCACTGACCATCGATGGCTCAACAGTGGAGAGAGTCGGCAGCACTAAATTCCTGGGGGTGCACATCACCAAGGATCTCACCTGGACCACCAATGTCACGTCACTCAACAAGAAGGGACAACAGCGCCTCCACTTTCTCCACCGGCTGAAAAGGGCAAGTCTCCCTCCACCCATCCTCACCACTTTCTACAGGGGCACCAATGAGAGTGTGCTGACCACCTGCATCACTGTCTGGTATGGGAACTGCAGTGCTGCTGACCACAAGACCCTACAATGGACAGTGAACACTGCCGCAAAGATCATCGGTGCCCCTCTCCCCTCCATCCTGGACATTTTCCTTGCACGATGCTCCAGCAAGGCTTCCAGCATCGTGAAGGACCCCACCCACCCCTCCCACAACCTCTTCCAGCTCCTGCCATCAGGTAGAAGGTACCAGAGTATCAAAGCTCGCTCTGTCAGATTGCTCAACAGCTTTATTCCCCAGGCTGTGAGAGCTCTTAACTCTAATCTCCCTGTCCCCCTCTGAAACTATGAACACCTCAGCCCCCCAACTCATTAATAACTGTTGACAATTTTCCTAAGTGCAATTCTGAGTGTGCTACACACAGGTGAGTGGGCTATACAAACCACCTGTAGTAACGCACTCATTCCACTATATGCACACTAGACACTTTCTATAAACACTCCCTGCTACAAAGACTCAATAAGATAATATACTGTACATGCAAATTTTCTGCAAAACAATGATTTTACTAAATATGTAAAAACTGAGGCAGATTTTATGTTTGTTTTTACAGGTTTGTTTAGGCAATATACTGTATGTTAAAAAGGCCCTCTGTAAGTGCACTTTTATTTTAAAGTGTTCTGGCGATCAGTGCTGACAACGCCACGTAAAGTCACTACGCTCCGCCCATTTTCAGCAGGTGGTGATGATTAGCGTCTTGTAGAAATAGACCCGCATGGAATGTGTGAAAGAAAAGGGACTTGAGGCTTGCTTCATGTTTGGTGTTGTGTGCGTATTATATGAACCAAGTTAATTTATGTACTTCAGCTCATGTTAACTGTGACCTTTCTGAGTGTATATTCTGTTCGATTGATATATATCGATTGATATATAGAAGTAGTGAAAGTGAAAGTCGTGACGTATTTATTAATTATCTTGATTAATTTGTTCTTATATTCATGTGATGCTGATTGTTGTTGGAAGTTTGTTTGCTACCTTATACAGGGCTGCCAACTTTTGAGTTCAACTTGGAGTGAGAATTCCCACCGGGGGGTGGTTGGGGTCATTTAGGGTGGTTTTTATTATATATATATATATATATATATATATATATATATATATATATATATATATATAAAATATATACACACACACATACATTCTCCTTTCACATACATACATTCTCCTTTCACACACATACATTCTCCTTTCACATACATATATTTGTGCTTTCACACACATACATTCTCCTTTCACACACATATATTCTCCTTTCACACACATACATTCTCCTTTCACATACATGCATATCTACATTTTTTTTTTTTTTTTTTGTTATCCATTACTTCCTGTTTAAACAGGAAGTCACTCTCAGACCAGGAAATACATGTGCAAGACTTGCTCAGCTCTTCCTTGCAATTTTACAGTGATGCTAGTTATTCGCTTTTCTTTTGAAGTATAGTTTTTACTTTTGGGAGTAAGTAGCAATGAATATGACAGACAATTTTTTAATAATGTGCTGGAATGTATTGAACAAATGCAAAGAGAAGCAGATTCTTTTTGGATGATAGGATACATAGAGAACTTTGTGATCACATTCAAACCCTATGTGGATTTCTGTCAGTCTAAAAATTTGTTGAGGTTTCAAGAAATAGAGCAGCAGAAACTACATTGGAGTCCTTATATGGATGTCTTTTGGATAGCAAAATTTGTCTGGGCCACAACCTTGCTTAAGTTCTGGACCAATTTTGGCTGGGTCCCCGGCCCAAAACTGGCCCACACACAAACAATTTCCTCTGGCCCAGATGTGGCCCACGCCCTGTAAAATGACTCTTATTTATTGACGTGGCCCAGATCTGGCCCGCATACTTAGTGACATATTATTTTATGTGGCTCAGACTCAGCTTGGTCCCCGGGCCAAATGTGGCCCAGAAACGGCTAAATGTAATTCAGCAGTGAAACACAAATACAACCATTTAAAAAGATTAAAGTACTTTAATAGAAATATATATTAACAATCAACAAATGCACTACAGTATAAACATTAACACACTTTTTAAACCACAAAGTTACAAGTAAATTATATTTATATATATATATATATATATATATATATATATATATATATATATATATATATATATAAACATTGTGTCATAATTCAGTTCAGTTCTTATCAAATGGTGTCAGTGCAGTCAAGTCAGTAATATTGCTGAATATTAGGAGTCTTCAACTAAGCAAGACAAAAGGCAACAGTGACAAGGAACCCGAACCCAAACCCACACAAGACCAGGCTCAGTCAGGAAACCAGTTCTCCTCTGGCCAAACGAATGAACGTGGTGTGATTTATTCCAGGCTGCATCACAAGTCAGATTGCGGATTGATATCATTCAGAATATTTGATCCAACTTCTTCTGCTTGAAGAAAAATCATTCCAGCAGGTGAAGTTGGTAATAAGGGTCTGTGCAGAGGGCTTGTCTGGTTCTCGTTGTCTTTGCTGAGGATCTTTGCTGGGGCCATCAATGAAGTCTTCACAGGGATCTGTCATCTAATTGACATGGTCTCCGCTGACAGTCAGGGATGTGCTGTGGTCGTTCTTGGGTGCAGATCCATTGTCTGGTCTGGATACCGACTGGATCAGCTGATTACTGTAACCTAGGGATAAGGGTGAGACAGTATATAAGCGACTAATATAAGCATTGATGTCATTCTTCTTACAAATTAACAAGTACATTAGATATTATGGGAAGTGTTGATGCTTACCCTAACTGGTGCAGCATAAAGATCCTTTAAGGGATTTGAATTATAGAAATGTGATAGTGTGTCATGTGTATGCAAGGCTAAAGAGATGGGACTTTTAAACTCACAGAGTGTGTCTGCCTCTCGAAGTCCGCCCTTTTGATCAGCTGGAGCCACCTCTTCATAGTCCCCTTGACCTGCATTTCAGCAGATTTAGCTTGAAAGTTTTTCCAAATTGCACCTTTGAAATATATGTATAAATATATATTGTAAGGTAATTATTAAATCTTATGCATTACAGTTTTTTACAATCATTTGGACCAGACCCAGAATTCGCACCTTATGTTTGATGAATGTTCATGCATAAGCTCATGCAGCAGTTCTGAATTTCTGTAAAAAACAAACAAAAAAAGATGTCAGATTACATATATAAAGTGTTCAGATTAAACTTTTTAAGTTTGTTTGCTCATAATAATCCCCACCACAGTAAAATATGTCAAGCATGATTTGTATCACATCATACAGCATATACAGGTGCATCTCAATTTTAGTTTTAGTTTAGTAGTTTAAGTCTTTGGTTCTTTTAATTGTGATGATTTTGGCTCACATTTAACAAAAACCCACCAATTCACTATCTCAACAAATTAGAATATGGTGACATGCCAATCAGCTAATCAACTCAAAACACCTGCAAAGGTTTCCTGAGCCTTCAAAATGGTCTCTCAGTTTGGTTCACTAGGCTACACAATCATGAGGAAGACTACTGATCTGACAGTTGTCCAGAAGACAATCATTGACACCCTTCACAAGGAGGGTAAGCCACAAACATTCATTGCCAAAGAAGCTGGCTCTTCACAGAGTGCTGTATCCCAAGCATGTTAACAGAAAGTTGAGTGGAAGGAAAAAGTGTGGAAGAAAAAGATGCACAACCAACCGAGAGAACCGCAGCCTTATGAGGATTGTCAAGCAAAATCGATTCAAGAATTTGGGTGAACTTCACAAGGAATGGACTGAGGCTGGGGTCAAGACATCAAGAGCCACCACACACAGACGTGTCAAGGAATTTGGCTACAGTTGTCGTATTCCTCTCGTTAAGCCACTCCTGAACCACAGACAACGTCAGAGGCGTCTTACCTGGGCTAAGGAGAAGAAGAACTGGACTGTTGCCCAGTGGTCCAAAGTCCTCTTTTCAGATGAGAGCAAGTTTTGTATTTCATTTGGAAACCAAGGTCCTAGAGTCTGGAGGAAGGGTGGAGAAGCTCATAGCCCAAGTTGCTTGAAGTCCAGTGTTAAGTTTCCACAGTCTGTGATGATTTGGGGTGCAATGTCATCTGCTGGTGTTGGTCCATTGTGTTTTTTGAAAACCAAAGTCACTGCACCCGTTTACCAAGAACTTTTGGAGCACTTCATGCTTCCTTCTGCTGACCAGCTTTTTAAAGATGCTGATTTCATTTTCCAGCAGGATTTGGCACCTGCCCACACTGCCAAAAGCACCAAAAGTTGGTTAAATGACCATGGTGTTGGTGTGCTTGACTGGCCAGCAAACTCACCAGACCTGAACCCCATAGAGAATCTATGGGGTGTTGTCAAGAGGAAAATGAGAAACAAGAGACCAAAAAATACAGATGAGCTGAAGGCCACTGTCAAAGAAACCTGGGCTTCCATACCACCTCAGCAGTGCCATAAACTGATCACCTCCATGCCACGCCGAATTGAGGCAGTAATTAAAGCAAAAGGAGCCCCTACCAAGTAATTAGTACATATACAGTAAATGAACATACTTTCCAGAAGGCCAACAATTCACTAAAAATGTTATTTTATTGGTCTTATGAAGTATTCTAATTTGTTGAGAGTGAATTGGTGGGTTTTTGTTAAATGTGAGCCAAAATCATCACAATCAAAAGAACCAAAGACTTAAACTACTTCAGTCTGTGTGCATTGAATTTATTTAATACACAAGTTTCACAATTTGAGTTGAATTACTGAAATAAATGAACTTTTCCACGACATTCTAATTTACTGAGATGCACCTGTATATGCTTCAAAAGTTTTCATTCACTTAAAAAATTAACCTGCTGTAGTGCAGATAGATTAGGCCTCCAATCAAGAACAAAAGACGATGTACTTACATTTTTCGGCTTTCTCTTACGTATCTATAGTGCTTTTCCGTGTCAGAGCTTATTAAATTCAGATTGCACATTTTGTAATGCTACAACAGTTTGATTCAGAAACAAATGACTCATTTGAAAGGTTAAGTGAATCGAATTAGACAGAGCCACCCGTAGATATTTATGGCGCAACCAGTGCAGTCCGACTTTTATGCAGTGTTGCCAAGTCCGTGGTTTTCCCGCGGAATTGGGTTACTTTAATAAGGCTCTTTCCGCAGGTTGTTTTTCATGTCCGTGGGTTGAAGCGACCCAATAACGTGATACTTAGCCCCTGGAATGCGACTTTAATCAGGGGAACCCCGCCAAAAAACGTGTATTTTACCCCACCGGAACGTGATTTTTACCGGGAATCCCGCCTGGAAAGCGATTGGGCTAGTTTTGAGTAGCAATTGGGCGGGTTTTGCTGTGAAAACCTGGCAACCCTGCTCCTATGATTCAATAGCACTTGTTGAAAAAGACGAATCGAATGAATTCTAGCAAACAAAATAGAATTTAACTCGTTATAATTTCATTAACTAACATTATCGTGCACTGGATACAGCACATCGTTTTTATATTAAAAAATTACTTATTGTTATTCTAAAGAGACCGTAGCCTACTCATCATATCTCCGGAACCGAATGGTTTTTCTGACGTTATGTTATCATTGCAAACCTCCTAATAGGAACCATCGAAAAACTCTTCGTGATATTTAAAACATCAAACAACACTAGATTGCGCATTAAACAATTTAAATAACTTACCTTTTGCAGCTGAAGTATTCCTCTTGAGAACTGTGCCGCCGAACGCTCCTCAGGATTTAAAGTTAACCGAGAAATCTTTTTCTGAGTCAGCTGAGTTCCTTCATTCTTCTAGCAGCGGCCCGTCTGTGATCAGAAGAACTCGGCCGAACGTAGTTACACACACCTACACCGAGAGCGGACCTGCCGCACATACAACAGCTTTCAGCCGAGATCGGCCCATAGAGAAAAAGCCAGAAGTGCTTTGTAGAGTCGGCGCGGCTCTGGCCCATTATCTTCTCACTGATGCCGAGACTGAGTCGACAGTGCCGCATTTCGGCCAGAATCGGCCCGAGTCGAGTGTGCTTGCTACCAGGGTTGCCAGGTTTTCACAGCAAAACCCGCCCAATTACTACTCAAAACTAACGCAAAAGTAGCCCAATTGCTTTTCAGGGTGGATCCCCTGGTAAAATTCGTATTCGGGGGTAAAATACACATTTTTTGGCGGGGTTCCCCTAGTAAAAGTCGCATTCCAGGGGCTAAATATCACATTATTGGGGTTGCCTCAAACCGCGGACATGAAGACATCCCGAGGAAAGAGAGGAAAAAAAACCGCAGGAAAACCGCGGACTTGGCAACACTGCTTGCTACATGCCTTCCGTTTCCACTATACTCCTTCCGTTTCCACTATACTCTCTCTCTCACATACATACATTCTCCTTTCACCCTTTCACACACATACATTGTCCTTTCACACATATACATTCTCCTTTCACATACATATATTTTTGCTTTCACATACATACATTCTCCTTTCACACACATACATTGTCCTTTCACACATATACATTCTCCTTTCACATACATACATTCTCCTTTCACACATATACATTCTCCTTTCACACACATATATTTTTGCTTTCACACACATACATTCTCCTTTCACACACATACATTCTCCTTTCACATACATACATTCTCCTTTCACATACATATATTTTTACTTTCACACACATACATTCTCCTTTCACATACATACATTCTTCTCTTACATACATATATTTTCTTCAGACATACATTCTATATATATGTATGTGAAAGGAGAATGTATGTGTGTGAAAGCACAAATATGTGTGTGTGAAATGAGAATGTATGTGTGTGAAAGCAAAAATATATGTATGTGAAAGGAGAATGTATGCATGTGTGTGAAAGCACAAACACATGTATGTGAAAGGAGAATGTATGTGTGTGAAAGCAAAAATATATGTATGTGAAAGCAGAATGTAAGTATGTGAGAGTGCCAGAATGAATTATGGCTTGTACGGCCCCTCATATATATATATATATATATATATATATATATATATATATATATATATATACAGAGTGGGTACGGAAAGTATTCAGACCCCCTTAAATTTTTCACTCTTTGTTATATTGCAGCCATTTACTAAAATCATTTAAGTTCATTTTTTTTCCTCATTAATGTACACACAGCACCCCATATTGACAGAAAAACACAGAACCCTTCCTAGAGCTGGCCGTCCGGCCAAACTGAGCTATCGGGGGAGAAGTGCCTTGGTGAGAGAGGTAAAGAAGAACCCAAAGATCACTGTGGCTGAGCTCCAGAGATGCAGTCGGGAGATGGGAGAAAGTTGTAGAAAGTCAACCATCACTGCAGCCCTCCACCAGTCGGGGCTTTATGGCAGAGTGGCCCGACAGAAGCCTCTCCTCAGTGCAAGACACATGAAAGCCCGCATGGAGTTTGCTAAAAAACACCTGAAGGTCTCCAAGATGGTGAGAAATAAGATTCTCTTGTCTGATGAGACCAAGATAGAACTTTTTGGCCTTAATTCTAAGCGGTATGTGTGGAGAAAACCAGGCACTGCTCATCACCTGTCCAATACAGTCCCAACAGTGAAGCATGGTGGTGGCAGCATCATGCTGTGGGGGTGTTTTTCAGCTGCAGGGACAGGATGACTGGTTGCAATCGAGGGAAAGATGAATGCGGCCAAGTACAGGGATATCCTGGACGAAAACCTTCTCCAGAGTGCTCAGGACCTCAGACTGGGCCGAAGGTTTACCTTCCAACAAGACAATGACCCTAAGCACACAGCTAAAATAACGAAGGAGTGGCTTCACAACAACTCCGTGACTGTTCTTGAATGGCCCAGCCAGAGCCCTGACTTAAACCCAATTGAGCATCTCTGGAGAGACCTAAAAATGGCTGTCCACCAACGTTTACCATCCAACCTGACAGAACTGGAGAGGATCTGCAAGGAGGAATGGCAGAGGATCCCCAAATCCAGGTGTGAAAAACTTGTTGCATCTTTCCCAAAAAGACTCATGGCTGTATTAGATCAAAAGGGTGCTTCTACTAAGTACTGAGCAAAGGGTCTGAATACTTAGGACCATGTGATATTTCAGTTTTTCTTTTTTAATAAATCTGCAAAAATGTCAACAATTCTGTGTTTTTTTGTCAATATGGAGTGCTGTGTGTACATTAATGAGGAAAAAAATGAACTTAAATGATTTTAGCAAATGGTTAGGGGGTCTGAATACTTTCTGTACCCACTGTGTGTATATATATATATAGCCACTTACAACAACCACACAGACCTACAGGAGTACACTGAAACTGTGACTGCTTACATCAAAAAGTGCACAGATGATGTGACAGTCACAAAGACCATCACCACACGCGCCAACCAGAAGCCATGGATGACAGCAGAGGTTCGTGGGCTGCTAAAGACCAGAGATGAAGCTTTCAGATCAGGAGATAAAGCAGCCCTCAAAACAGCAAGAGCCAATCTGTCCCGCAGCATCAAAAATGCAAAACGGTCATATGCTCAAAAAATCAACAAACACTTCACAGACAGCAGAGACACACGGAGTCTGTGGCAAGCCATTCAGACCATCACAGACTACAAGCCCCCGCCACAGGCCTGTGATGATGACACATCCCTCCCAGATACACTCAACCACTTTTATTCACGGTTTGAAATGCAGAATGACACACCTGCACAAAAACTGCCCACACCTCCCAACGACCAGGCGCTCTGTCTGTCTCCAGCCGACGTAAGGAAGACCCTATCTAGGATTAACCCACGCAAGGCTGCGGGTCCCGACAACATACCTGGCCGTGTACTGAAAGACTGTGCTGTACAGCTGACAGATGTCCTAACAGATATCTTCAACACCTCGCTGAGCCAGGCAGTCGTCCCCACATGTCTCAAATCCACAACAATCATACCGGTACCAAAGAAATCACCTGTGTCCTGTCTAAATGACTACCGTCCCATAGCACTGACTCCAATCATAATGAAGTGCTTTGAGAGGTTAGTCATGCACAACATCAAAACCAGCCTCCCCAACACACTCGATCCGCTCCAGTTTGCATACCGTCCAAACCGCTCCACAGACGATGCAATTTCCTCCACCCTCCACCTGGCTCTTACCCACCTAGAAAACAAAGACTCTTATGTTAGAATGCTGTTCATTGACTTCAGCTCAGCATTCAACACAATAATCCCACAACAGCTCACAAATAAACTAAACCTACTGGGCCTTAACAATTCCCTCTGTAATTGGATTCTGGACTTTCTAACCGGAAGACCTCAGTCAGTCCGTGTCGGCCACAACACCTCGAGCACTACCACACTGAGCACAGGTGCCCCACAAGGCTGTGTGCTCAGCCCGCTGCTCTTCACGCTGCTGACCCACGACTGCACTGCCAAGTTCAGCTCCAACCACATCATCAAGTTCGCTGACGACACAACAGTGGTAGGTCTCATCAGCAACAACGATGAAACGCACTACAGAGAGGAAGTGGCACAGCTGGCTGAATGGTGTGGTGCAAACAACCTGTCCCTCAATGTGGAGAAGACAAAGGAGGTTGTGATGGACTTCAGGAGAAACTCCGCTGATCACCCCCCACTGACCATCGACAGCTCGCCTGTGGAGAGAGTCAGCAGCACTAAATTCCTGGGGGTGCACATCACAGAGGACCTCACCTGGACCACCAACACCATGTCACTCTCCAAGAAGGCACAACAGCGCCTACACTTCCTCCGCCGGCTGAAAAGAGCAAGTCTCCCTCCACCCATCCTCACCACTTTCTACAGGGGCACCATTGAGAGTGTGCTGACCAGCTGCATCACTGTCTGGTACGGGAACTGTACTGCAGCAGAACGCAAGACCCTCCAGCGGACAGTGAACACAGCTGCAAGGATCATCGGTGCCCCTCTCCCCTCCATCCTGGACATTTTCCTCAAACGATGCTCCAGCAAAGCCAACAGTATCGTAAAGGACTCCACACACCCCTCCCACAGTCTCTTCCAGCTCCTACCATCAGGTAGACGGTACCGGAGCATCAGAGCCCGCTCTGCCAGACTGCTCAACAGCTTTTTCCCCCAGGCTGTGAGAGCCCTGAACTCAAGTCACCCCGCCCCTCTCTGAATCCCCATACAAACCCCCTACCTCCTGAAACATGGACAATCTGGAACTTATGGAACTTTGTTTGTGCAATCGGAGAGTGCTACAGGTGAGTGGGCCTGTACAAACCACCTATAGTAGCACACTTTCTTCCTCTATGCGCACTAGTCACTTTTCACACACACTGCTGTGTGCACACAAATCCCACAAAAAGACTCAGTAATATCAGTAATATATTTATGTTTACATGCTCATGCACTACAAATCATCCTGCACTGTTCCCCAGCCAGCTGCTTGAACTCACATTGTCTCTCTTTGCACATGTACAGTATTTATCTGAAGCATTCGTATAGTTTGTATAGTTTGTATTTTTTAGTTTATGTATAGGTACATTTTTTTTATATAGATAGTATATTTATAGTCAAAATCTATCAGTAGGATAGTTTGTGTATAGGTTTATATTGTTTTCATTGCTGTATGCCTGTATTTATGTAGCACCGTGGTCCTGTGAGGCACGACATTTCGTTCCACTGTATGCCCCTGCATGTAGCGGAATGACAATAAAGCTCAACTCAACTCAACTCAACTCAACTCATATATATATATATATATATATATATATATATATATATTGTTTTGCTTCTACACCATACTACAGGCCTAAAACATATAATTCACAATCCTAATATCCATAAACAGTTCACAATCAACCGCTGTATAGTTACCTCGTGTCTGGATGGATATGATTGGAAATCTCAAGACCTGTTTCCGGTGTCCGTCCTAGCTCAGTCAAGTTCAGACCACTTGAAGCTAGATGGGGTAGAATCCAGGTTCAGATAACTGTTATTATTAATGAAGTACTCAGAGACTTGTTTTAAAAGTTTAACGAATCACCAATACAATGGTTTCATTTTATTAAAAACAATAACTCATAAGTACATAACACAAAATAACAACGAGTAAAATCTTCACCACGAATTGTCGGCCCTGGAAAATGGTCTCCCAGAAATTTTATAACCTCTGCAATAAAACCCTCCTTCTGCTACTACCTAAGACTGCCCCCTCCTTGAAAGCAGGAAACATGACCTTTGTCACAGAGTCTGACTCACACAAGTATCAAAAATTCAAACTGAGGAAAAAAAAAAAATACAAATGAAAAAACATCACTTCTAAATAGCAAGCATGTCTATTTCTATTTTCAGATATAGGGAAAATAGCGACACCTTTTATGAGCCTTGCTTAAGCACCTATACCTTAAACCACAAAGTAACACCTCTAGCAAGTGTTATCTGATTCTAAGTAACGGTTCAGCTAGAAGTTCCATCTCGCACCCATGTTGCGAAATGCATCCCCTTGCTCGTAACCGCTCTTCTACAAAATAAGCATAGCAACTACATAGCAGATATAAACAACAAAGCACTCAACATCTGTGCTTCTAAAATAAGATATACACTCAAACATTTTTCTGACATATCACCCTTTTGAAACAGAAGATTGAACATCCATTTTCTCTAAATCACTCATTAACATTTGTAATTCTTTTGAAAAACCCTGTAATTCCATCACCTCTTTTAATAACTTTGCAACTCTTTTATTCATCGTTTCTTGTTTCCGTATCAGCTTCAGCATTGCTTTCATCTTGAAGATGATCTTTGGATCTCCCAGCTCTCTCCTGGGCACACCTGCAACGTTCCTTCTTCTTCTGCTTCTTCATCTCTTTACTCCAGTCTCGTTGTAATCCTTGAACTAAAAAATCACTAAAATCAATTTCTATGCTGTCTGACTGGTTCGTATAGTTTCTGTTAGAGGATCAATCAGGGAATGACACATTAGGCGGGTAGGGATCTGATTCGACATCCTCTCTTGTCATTCCTTGATCGCATTCTCTTGTAAATGTCCCATCAATAGGTATTCTGTCAACCACACATTTCATAAAAGTTGAGCCAATTTTGTCACTCGTATATTTTTTCTCTATGTACACATCAAAAATATTTCTACATTTTCTATAAAATGTTACTTCTACAAATCTCCTCATTTCCCAAGAGGGAAGAGGGTCAGCTTTTCTAGGATATTCGTGAATCAAGCACTCATTGATGTTTCCGTCTGTCTCCACCAGGACTCGCACTGCTGCCAGCGATAAATACACTCTTGCTGCGGTTCCGGGTCGGTACCAGACCTAACACAAGAACTGCCCTAAGGTGCAGCCGGATATTTGGCCTGCTTTATCCCTCAGCATTACAGCAGCACCCTGTAAAAGAAGTCAGAACCATCAATGAAGCTTAAACCAAATACCCCTGTACTGATAAATGCTTTTGCCGCCATAAATTCTTTTCCTTCACATTTTTCGTCGGCTTGCCGTTCTAAAAATTCAAATAATTGAAATGTTATTATTGAACGACCAGGCCCTACTTTTGGCCGTTCATATTGTCGCCCCATTACACATAATTTAGCCCACCATGGGATTTGGAACACTCCATTGCCATTTTTTTCCAATTCTATCTCTCTAAAACCATGTAATTTTAATTGCCATTTCTCAGACACTCCACTTCTAGCAGTCATACAATGTACAAGATTCCATATGGGAACCTCTCTGCCCAATCCGTCAATTACATTATTAATAGGTTGTCTCATGCATTTAGGGCAATGACGCTGGCCATTAATTAATTCAAAATACAATCTTCTTGTAGAAGCGCCACACCCATAACACATTTGTCTTTGTCTATGTCTCTTCCCGTTTTTCTCCAATTTGCTGGTTGTTCCACTTAATATCTGATTCAGTGCTTCCAATCCAGCCAATTCCTGCAAGTTAGGCAGAAAACGTTTCGGCTGAGTTCACATTCGTCATCCGTTTACAACACTGCACACATTGTTTAACTTTGGTTTTCATTTTATCCCATCTATTCATCAACAAAATTATCCCCATAAAAATAATATTCTCATTACGTAAATAACATCCTAATAAAAAGGCAATCAGGGTTGTACTACCCATAATTATCCACAAAGTTGCTTCTTTCCCATATTTGACTAATATCCCCATCAGATATATTGCATCAAACACAATTATTGCTAATTCACACCACAGAACAAATTCATATCTTTTAGTCACTGTCATAATCACATCTATACACAATTTGTATATACTGGTCATGGTTGCTGCTGTTAGTTCTCTAATACCCAGTAAATTGCTCCATCCTTCAGATACCACAATTAGATGACAAACCAAAATAATCTTACTGATTCTTTTCATCAAAATTATTCTGATAATTTGAAATAAACCGATTACTATTAGCCACCAGAGATTTAGATTTATTCCTTGTATTAACATCCATAACAAATATATCCCGCATTCACAAACCTGAACAAATGTTTCGGAAACTGCCAGAGGAAATTCTCCAACTCCATCAGCCGTTCCGTTAGCGGTTTGAATGTTTGTCCCGTTGGATGCCATACTATCTTATCGAATTTCGATCTCTGTTGGACTTATCAGGAACAATTCAAAATTTTTCAATAAAAATAATGTCTTGATTGTTCTTTGAGTATGCTCAATTGTAAGCTCTATGGTATCGTCAGATAGCCCCCCGCAGTCACGAGTGGTCTTTTGTCAGTTATGCACACCCTATATTTTCTATACCTTCTCAGCTCCACCTATTTCCTTTTCGTTATGCCGTTTCAACTGTTTCTCTTACAACAATGGATTCTCTGAAATACTCTTTTTCCTCTTTCTAAAGCGTCTGTGACCTTTAGTTTGATGGTCTATCAATTGTTCTAATACTGCTAATTCGTCAATTTTGTCCACCTTTTTAGAGCACATCCGTGCTCCCATAGCATTGCATAAGCATTTTATGGCGATGAACAGCAAAATTAAACCTAGAACAATTAATCCTCCGTATAGCACGTACCAACCTGTACTGACTAAAAAGTCTACTAGGCTTTTCCACATGTCTGTAGGAACGAAATTAAATATCGCATTTGCTGCTTTCTTCACCCCCTGAATTCCTACCTGCACGAATTCTCCTGGGGCTTCATACCACCTCGGTCCTCCTTTAATTCGTTCGCCAATAATTTCTATACTGGTGTTGCATAAACTACTCTTCATCCAATCTAAACCTAAATAATAAGTTTCATCAATCCCTCTACACCATTTCTCTTTCCAATTTTTTCTCATAATTGTGTGAGATAAATCGTTGATTGCTATAGCATCAAGGCCTGTTAATGGCACATTTTTCCCTCCTTTCGGTACCCTATACCGTATTAAGCTATTCGCAGCAATTTGAGCAGGGCCATGTAATACCTTCCATTTCAGATTTTTATCTACTATCCTAATAACTCCTCCTGATCCGAAACTCATTTCGTATCTGTTAGCTATATTACTTCTCTTAACGGTCCATGGCAAAGGAAGGATTCCGTTGCTCCAATAACATAAAACTGACACTATTTGATTTATTGTTATAGCATCGTGTCCCGCAGCACACATTCCTATAACTTCACTACATTCGCGGCTTGCTATCCCATATACTGCATCTCCAAAGAAAACTAAATTGTTTCTATAAACACCTTCTTTGTCCTTTCTCCTGTAGATATTCACTCTTTTTAAATATAATTTTCTCCTCATACTTAAAATTTCTGATGACTGGTTTCCCGTTAAAGGGTCGGTGCCATTAAGAAAATCATCACAATCTAACTTTTCTCCGTCTTTATCACAAAAATTAGCATAAGAAAAGTCATTGTAATCTGTTTTTGTGTAAAAGTATTTTTTCCCATGCCTTCTTTCACTAAGCTTTTCTCTCACGCATTTGTCTATCCGTCTCACACTATTTTCGTAATATTCTTTGATTTCTCTTTCTGTCTTCAAAACTTTATTTAATTCCATTTTGATTAAATATACATCCGTTTCCCATTTCATATTATCTATTTCCCAATAGCCTATTTTAAAGTTAAATTTGACTCTTGGTAATATCATCTTTTTTCTCCAAATCCAGGGGCATGTGTTATTTAATTCTAAATCTGCCTTAGTTTCAGATCTGGACTCTAATTCTGTGTACCCTGTACTGCGTGACCCCACATGCCGGTCTCTAGCAGTTGTTAATAAAACGAATTCTCCTTCTGGGTTGAGAATTTTACTAGTTTTTATCCAATCTTCTATATTCTTTTTTATTTTTACCACTGAGGCTATTCTCTCTTTTTCCATATTTCTTTTGTTTCTTTTTACTGATCCTCTATGTTTGCACTGGCCTATTTTCCATGGGTTAAAGTTTTCCCGTGATCTAAATATCCAACATCCTCCGAGCGCTTCTTTCGAGCTGACTCTATAAGTCGGCCCAATAAAATATTTAGCTGTCGTATTTCCATCACGTTCTTCGATAAAACAATTTTCCTCATAAATTTCGACTTCGTTTTTATGCCAATGTCTAATCCTTACAGTACTCTTAAGTTTTACTTTTGGTTTTCTCACCATGTAATACATTACTTTACCTGTATTAACATTATCTAACCACTTCCAAAAATTTGTGGTATTCTTTTCTATTTCTTTACTATTTTCTTTTGATGTGCCCCAAACTGTTAGTTCAAAACCAGACACATTTTGTCTCTCAACTTGTACTTCAGCCAGGATGATACTTCCTGTCATAATTTCCCACTCTAAGAGATAACTTACTCTAATTAATATTAACAAAAATATTCCCAATATTATAATTATCCAAAGTATGATACTTATCCATCTGCAGAGCCGTCGCTGCTTCCTCAGTTTTCTTGATCGTGTCCTTTGTCCCCGCCAGTTCTTCGGTCAGGCTCTCCAAAGACACCGATCTCTGCATTTATCCCGTAAGCACATGTTAGTTCTGAGGCTCCATTAAGAGCCGCTTCGCTCTCCGCATGAAACCTCTGCGTACTACTTTCACTTGTGGTTGTTTTTCGTGTAATTCCATTTCAATTCCGCCGATCCAGTCATAATCTGGATGCGCGCACGCCAGTATATTTATTTTGAAATGCATAATCACAGTAAACACTTCAGCTGGTTCCTCTGTGATCTGCTCATCACTGTAAATTGCCCCGGTAATATATTTCTCTTCCACCGGGCACCAAACCTTGTGCTTATCTATATCATTTGGCATTGCTACTGTCAATTGCACAAACTTCTCTTTGCGCACACTAGGTCTCTTCTCCTTTGTTACATTAGAGCGCGGCTGCGTTCCTCTGTAATCCTTGTCATAGGGCGCTGTATCTAACCAGTCGCCTCCCTGCGCGAATTCTATTGCTAGACCCGACCAACTTCTCACATGCCAGCGGTCGTCTAACTTCACATAAATCCACGCGATTTTCCCTCTAGACCCCTGTTTCAGATCTATTTCCGGGAAACATCTCCAAACTGGCTCGTGCCATAAAGTGAAATTCCATTTCGCGGATTCACTGTCTGTGAGGGTCAAATCCTTTTCACGGCCGTTACTTTTCACGCTTTACATGTTACCCTTGGGAGATATTATCAGGAGACATGGTGTTAGCTTTCACTGTTATGCTGATGATACTCAGCTCTATATTTCTTCACGGCCCGGTGAAACACACCAAATTGAGAAACTAACGGAATGTATAGTCGATATAAAAAACTGGATGACGAGTAACTTCTTACTGCTAAATTCTGAAAAAACAGAGGTGTTAATTATCGGACCTAAAAACCCCACATGTAATAACCTAGAACACTATCTAACACGTGACGGCTGCTCTGTCAATTCTTCTTCATCAGTTAGGAACCTAGGTGTGCTGTTTGATAGCAATCTTTCATTTGAAAGGCATGTTTCTAGTATCTGTAAAACTGCGTTTTTCCATCTCAAAAACATATCTAAATTGCGACCTATGCTCTCAACGTCAAATGCAGAAATGCTAATTCATGCGTTTATGACCTCAAGGTTAGACTATTGTAATGCTTTACTGGGTGGTTGTTCTGCACGCTTGATCAATAAACTACAGTTGGTCCAAAATGCAGCAGCTAAAGTCCTTACTAGAACCAGGAAGTATGACCATATTAGCCCGGTTCTGTCAACACTGCACTGGCTCCCTATCAAACATCGGATAGATTTTAAAATCTTGTTAATTACTTATAAAGCCCTGAATGGCTTAGCTCCTCAGTACTTGAGCGAGCTCTTATCACATTATAGTCCTCCACGTCTGCTGCGTTCTCAAAACTCTGGCCATTTGATAATACCTAGAATATCAAAATCGACTGCAGGCGGCAGATCCTTTTCCTATTTAGCGCCCAAACTCTGGAACAATCTACCTAACACTGTTCGGGAGGCAGACACACTCTGTCAGTTTAAATCTAGATTAAAGACACATTTCTTTAACCTGGCTTACACATAACACACTAATACACTTCTATTATTAAAATCTGTTAAAGGATTGTTAGGCTGCATTAATTAGATCAACCGGAACCGGGAACACTCCTCATAACACACGATGTACTCGTTACATCGTAAGAAGAATGGCATCTACGCTAATATTTGTCTGTTTCTTTATTATTCTGTTTCTCAGTCCGTGTCCGGATCAGATGGTGGATTGCCGCCGGGAGATGATGTCTGCGACCCTGACCGTCGACGGAGGCCGGACACCTGGATGAGCCCCGGGGACATATCCCCAGTGAAGACCTCGACTTAAATACAATAAAACTTAAAATTAAACAAAATAACTATAATATAATAAAATACCTGACTACATAATACTATTATTGTTAGAAATTGCAACAATATAAAAATAGAAATATAATACATTGATACATTTAAAATTTAATTAAAACAATAAGTAAAAAAAAAAATAATAATATCCTGGCCAGAGGAGAACTGGCCCCCCGACTGAGCCTGGTTTCTCCCAAGGTTTTTTTCTCCATTCTGTCACAGAGGGAGTTTTGGTTCCTTGCCGCTGTCGCCTCTGGCTTGCTCAGTTGGGGACACTTAATTTCTAACGATTATCGTCAATTTGATTTCATAGATACTATTTAAACTAAACTGAGCTAGACAATGACATCTCTGAATTCAATAATGAAATGCCTTTAACTGAAAATTGAGTGTTTAATCTTATTATTATACATTACTGACACTCTATCCTCCAATTTGATACTGTTAAGTGCTTTGACACAATCTGTATTGTTAAAAGCGCTATATAAATAAAGGTGACTTGACTTGACTATTGGACCCTGTTATTCTTTTAACAACGTCTACGGTACCCAAACCTTCAAAGAAACATCCACACTTTCGTCTTCTCGTAAGGATCACCTGGTCTCCTACACGAAACTTCGGGTTCTCCTTTACCCTCTCCACGGCAGACCCCTGTTCGTCCCTTTCTTTCTGGTCAGTTCTCGCGCCACACCTGTTAATATCCAGTAAACATTCGTTAATTTTTGTATCCCAATCGCCTAAATCCTTGTTTTTTGCAAACCATTCTTTTACTGTCCTCACGGCCCGTTCCGCAATTCCGTTAGATTCCGATCTATAGGGAATGCTTTTTGTCAACACTATTTTATTCTCCCTGCAAAAATCTTCGACTAATTTGCCACTGATATTATGCGCACCGTCTGCTCTCAGACTTTGCATCCGACCTTCCCATTTAATCCATTCTCGCAAACATTCCACGACATTCCTTTCTAAGGCGGCCCGCATCGCCCACACCATAATTTTGCGTGAGTGATTGTCTATTGCAAGCAAAAAATAACAATTCCCTGCTTTTGTAGCAGGGCGAATTGGTCCTGCGAAATCTATGCTCACCTCTTGAGCACGGTAGTCTTTGGGTAACTCGCTATCCTTGCACCCTCTGGTGGTCATAAACTTCCTGCAAACCTTGCAGTTCGTTCGAGTCTCTCTATAATGAGCGCGCCAGTTTGGTATTTTCAGATTTCGTAACCTCAGTTCCATCTGAATCATATTTATACTCGGATGGTTTAACTCATCGTGCATTTTTTGAAACAATTCTGTTATTTCTGGCATTTTTACCTGGCCTATCATCTTATCCACTTCTCTGTTTCGCAGGGCTGCCTCACTTTCCTATTTCGTGTGCGACACCTGGTGGTAACAGTGAACATTTACCTCCTGCAACAATCTGGCAATATCTATCCACTGCTCTCTATGTGCCATTGGCTTATTTCTGGCAGTATGAAAACCGTTTGCCTTCCAGGTCTCCAACTCCCTATTAATGCCCTCTGTCACATATTCAGAATCGCTAGTCAAAACAATCTCCTTGTGTCCTAATTCTACCGCCTTCTGTAATGCTTTCTGTACAGCTGTGACCTCAGCTCCCTGCGCTGTGCTTTTGACGTCGCCGCTTTGTGACGTGATCAGCTGTCCATTATGCTTGACTAAATAACCCCACCTTACTTTCCCTGCTCTTTCACTTCCATCTGTGAAATACTTCGGGAGATGTTCGTGTTTGTCATGGAACTTAGTCATTTTATCTTGTCGCTTCACTTTGCTCATTCTCCAATCGAGTTGAATATCTCCTAATATTAAACTCCATTGATCCCACCTTTGCATATTTATGCGTGGTTGATTCATCACCAAATTTTTCTTTATTCGAGCAAGCTCCCCTGCCATCGAAAAAATTATTATTGGCTGTTCTTTGGCTATAGCTTTGAGCTGTAATAGCCGTCTGGTAACTGATGCTAAAATTCGTTCCGCACCGTTCTGCTCATATCGCTTCATTGTTGCTTCCTGCTGGTGTGTTAAGAACACTATTGGCGCTCGCCCCCCCTCGTTTGACAACGTCATCATCACCTCGTCATCCTGTTCGCTCACGTTGACAAACAAAGGAAGAGACTCGTCTCTGCGCTGTAACTCTCCACTCTCAAGAGCCATCCTGATTAATTTTAGTCTGGCTTGCTCCATCTGCTCTGTCCTTTTCCACACACCATCCTTCGTTCCACTGTACAAAATCTTTGCCTCCCTAGAATATCTAGGTATTAGCTCCCTGACATAGTTTAGAGTCCCTAGCAGCGACTGCAACTGCTTCCTGTTTTTGGGCGGGTCTGACCGCTCCATCTGCTCTAGTTTCGCTCTTGTGCTAGTAGTGAGGGCTCTCGTGTCTTTCCCTAATTTTAATCCTAAAAAATCTACCTCATGTTTTCCAATCTCCATTTTCTTTAAACTAGGTTTTAACCCCGCTTTGGTTATCCTGTCTAAGGTCTCATCTAGCAACTTCAGGTGCTCCTCCTCCGTGGAGGTCCCTATCAGGATATCATCAATATAAACGGTCACCGGTATTCCTGATAAAATTGATAATAGTGTGCTCTGAAATACGTTTCCCGCGTTTTTGTACCCTTGGGGAAGGACGCAAAATTTAAATTGATCCCCTTTATACGTAAACGCAGTTATTCCCTGACTTTCTTCCGCTAACGGGATGCTCCGATAGCCGTTCGCAAGGTTGATCTTCGACAGCCATTCCTTGCCTCTGCCTATCTCTCCGCTCGCCTCGCTGCAGTTGATCAGATATCTGGTGTCGGGAACAGTTAATTTATTTAAAGCCTTATAATTGGTCACTAACCTCCAGGTTCCGTTGTTTTTTGGGACCGCTTGTATAGGCGAGTTTGTCGGCGCGCACTCATTAGGTCTTAGCTTCCTAATAATTCCCTGTTCTGTTAACTCTTTAATAGTCTCCGAGATCTCCTTCTCTGCTGCGCTGTTAATTTTGTATTGTCTCTGTGGGGGAGGGATGCCTCCCTGAATCACGTGTTGGTACTTCAGATCAACCCTCCCGCAGTCGTTTTTGCTGCGAGAATAGTAATCAGAGTATTTCCGCAAAAGTTTTTCCAGCTCCCCTTTGTTGCTTAATTCTGATTCTTTCACTATTCGTTCGATTTCTTTGTTCTGATCCACAACTCCTAGCTTTCCTATTTTTATAAGATCGCCTGCACATAGCAAATTGTCACTTCCAAAAATCACATTTATTTTATCTTTCCTCCAAACATTTTTATTCCTGGGGTTTCCCTCAAAATCCTCTACTGTTATCACACCTAATAATTCATCATGTTTCTCTGATGGTTTCAAAACGCTCAAATCGGCTCCTGTATCAAGACGAAAAGTGGTTTGATCATAAACTTTATATAATTTCTCATCAATTTCTTCTGTTTTCGATAAAGTGTCTTTCAGGGGAGCCGCGCATCCCTATGCGCTCTGAGCTTCGCTGTTTGTCTTTCGGTTTCTCTTTCTCTTAACCCTAAGTTCCTCTTGTCCTCGCGACTCCTTTCTATCATTTCCCTGGCGGGCTTTCTATTCTCACTCGGCCTATTCTATTTTGAGATTTATTTCTCCCCCGCTCTGCTATTACTCGTGCCCGTTCTTCTGCACTCATCTTTTCCCATTTATCTGGGCTGACATAACCGCCTTTTCCTCTGTCACTTTCGTTTTGATTCGTCCTCGGTCTAGACTGATCTCTAAATTTTTTCCCTCTCTGGGCCTGATTTTTAGGATCAATTCTCTCTTCTCCTCTCCTCCATTTCTGATCAGCCTTACGGTCGGGGCTCGCCGCAGACCTGCTCTCCCTTTCATATCGATTATACAGCTTTTTTTCTCGCTCTGATCTCCTAAGCTGATCTTTAGGACGTTGCGTTTTATTATTTGATTTTTCCCTATCCGTCTGAATTATCTCAGTTTTTCGATCGTAACGGATTAACGCTTTCTCCAGTTCTTCTGGAGATGTTTCTGGGCCGTACAGAAGGAATTCTTTAGCTCCTATCAGAGCATTTCTTTTAACTCCCTGAAAAATATGTTTTAAAATACCTCCTACACCTTTCTCTGCTACTTCTTGGCAGGCTGATAATGCACCCACAGTGCGCCATCGCTCCTCAAAACCTTTTTGTTCTATTTCCTCCACATTAGTCGGGATTAGTCCCTTTAGCATTTTGGCTAATTTCCTTCCTCCTTGAATCCCAAATTCTGCTAAAATGTGAGAGTCGACCGATTCCCCGGAAATTCTCATCTGTTCTCCGTAACGGACCAATTCTCGCACTTTCCCTTTTACGGTTGTATTTTTCAGTTTAGCTTTCTTCAGGAGTTTCATTTCGTGATCTCTCCTCATTAATTCCTCTAAGGTCGCTTTCGCTCCTCCAACGCTAAACTCAGGTTGGTTCGGGGATTGCACCTGTCTAAGGAAAGCACTTGGTTTTCTTTGACCCGGCGTTCCTAAATGCAACGCATCTAAATGTTGGTTTATTACATCTACTTCGGCTGTCCGATTAATTTCCGTATCTAACGGATCGTCTACTCCTGGGGTGATTTCTCTGAATCTTAACCTCCTAGGTACTGACAGCGTTCCGTCCGTGACCGGTGTTGCGTTTCTAGGCGTTTGGACCTCGGGGCGTATTAACTCTTCGTATGCTGAGTCTTCCTCTTCACTAAATTCGCTTTCTGAACCATCACTTTCTGACCCTGAATAAAATTCCTCAAATGTTTCATCCCCGACTCCTTTCCTAATTAACCTCTCTAGCGCGGCTTTGTTCGTTAAATCCTTCTGAGCTAATATTGCCCGTTTAGTTCTCTGGGTTAACAAAGTATCTGCGAGGATTGCAGCCGCATCTCCTCCATTCAGCAGACTCCAGATCTGACCGCATGTAATACCCGGGGCATACTCAAGGTTCCATTGATTTTCTCTGTCTAAATTAGTTTAGGTCTGTTTAATTTTGGAGTGTGTAGGTCTGTATAATCCTTTCCCTATTTGGAATGTCTCGAAGCTGTCACCGAGTTTTAGTTTGTAAAAAGGATTTTCTACCTGATCTTTCTTTCCTCTAGATGTCGATGTTCGCTTTAATACGGGGTAATCAGGGATCGGCTCTTCCTCCACTGACCTGGTCTGTGGAGGTGTCTGTTCCCGCTGAGCGGTGGCTCCCTGGTCTGACCTTCCCTCGCCTGCTGTGTGGTCCCTGTTCACTCTTTCTGTGATCGCCTTTAGCACAACAGCATTGGGGTGACAGACCATCCACATTTTAGGCCACTCTGTCTGATCTGTTTTTCTCCTTAATGCATTCACCAGGGCTGTTCCCATAGCGATGTCATTAAATCCGAAAATTCCCCCTGATATTATTGGCATTGCCACTGTGCGGTAATTATTTTCTCTAGATAATAAACATATTTTGTCTATTATACCGTCTAACGTGAGTATCGCTATTAATTCTTCTTCGATATCTCTCCTCTGACCTCTTTCATGACCGACGGCATGTATTACTGGTTTTCCATTTGGTCCTCCTATTTTTTGTAAAATTACATCACCTGTTCGGATAGGATGCTGTCTATGTTGAGCTATTCTATAAGACTCATCCTGGAATCTCACTCCGGCTCGCTCCCTGAGAGCGCCGGCCACTCCAGCGCCGTGATATAGAAATCTATTAGCGGGATTCACTATAACACAAGATTCCTGCTCATCTTCTAATCGCCCCTCTTTGAGAACGATTAAGTTTTTTCCTCTCGCGAAATACACTCGATATATTTCGTCATTGCCCGGTGTGGACTGCACATCGGGACTTTCTGGACTATACCACTGTGGAGCACTGGGATCTAGAGCACTTTCTTCTTCCTCTCTTTGAGGTACAATGCTGGGAGCTATCGATCCTCTCTCGGACCCTTCACCTGCAGCATCTTCGTCTAAAGAGTCCCAACTTCTCACGGGGATATTTTTAATCTCTCCCCCGGACTCATCAAAGACTCTCACTCGCGGAAATCCATCCTTTCCTCCTTTACTTGAGTATATAAAAGGTGGAATTTCCGCTCCGTTTAGGATTCTGATATTCACCACGGAAGCGACTAACTTAATCTCTTCCCATGGTAACTGGCCGGATCCGCATTTACCTTGCGTGGAACTAATCCAGACCAGTCGTCCACCAAGATCCTCCGGTGTTAATGTCAGAGTGCACATCTGCACCATTAACTCGCTCCGGATTCCCTTGGATTTAACTTCATATACTAGCACTACTCACACTTTGAGTTCTATGCTTTTTCTTCAGGTCTTTTCAAGCCTGCGCGCGCGTTTACATAAACCCCTCTGGGTTATCACTGTTCAACTCTAGTATGTAAGGACTTGCTACTTTACTCGCTTACTGTTATCCCTGAATTTTCTACCTTACACAATCGAGCCCCACACGTTTGGGCGCCATGTTTTGCTTCTACACCATACTACAGGCCTAAAACATATAATTCACAATCCTAATATCCATAAACAGTTCACAATCAACCGCTGTATAGTTACCTCGTGTCTGGATGGATATGATTGGAAATCTCAAGTCCTGTTTCCGGTGTCCGTCCTAGCTCAGTCAAGTTCAGACCACTTGAAGCACGATGGGGTAGAATCCAGGTTCAGATAACTGGTTATTATTAATGAAGTACTCAAAGACTTGTTTTAAAAGTTTAACGAATCACCAATACAATGGTTTCGTTTTATTAAAAACAATAACTCATAAGTACATAACACAAAATAACAACGAGTAAAATCTTCACCACGAATTGTCGGCCCTGGACAATGGTCTCCCAGGCATTTTATAACCTCTGCAATAAAACCCTCCTTCTGCTACTACCTAAGACTGCCCCCTCCTTGAAAGCAGGAAACATGACCTTTGTCACAGAGTCTGACTCACACAAGTATCAAAAATTCAAACTGAGGAAAAAAAAATACAAATGAAAAAACATCACTTCTAAATAGCAAGCATATCTATTTCTATTTTCAGATATAGGGAAAATAGCGACACCCTTTATGAGCCTTGCTTAAGCACCTATACCTTAAACCACAAAGTAACACCTCTAGCAAGTGTTATCTGATTCTAAGTAACGGTTCAGCTAGAAGTTCCATCTCGCACCCATGTTGCGAAATGCATCCCCTTGCTCGTAACCGCTCTTCTACAAAATAAGCATAGCAACTACATAGCAGATATAAACCACAAAGCACTCAACATCTGTGCTTCTAAAATAAGATATACACTCAAACATTTTTCTGACATATCACCCTTTTGAAACAGAAGATTGAACATCCATTTTCTCTAAATCACTCATTAACATTTGTAATTCTTTTGAAAAACCCTGTAATTCCATCACCTCTTTTAATAACTTTGCAACTCTTTTATTCATCGTTTCTTGTTTCCGTATCAGCTTCAGCATTGCTTTCATCTTGAAGATGATCTTTGGATCTCCCAGCTCTCTCCTGGGCACACCTGCGACGTTCCTTCTTCTTCTGCTTCTTGATCTCTTTACTCCAGTCTCGTTGTAATCCTTGAACTAAAAAATCACTAAAATCAATTTCTATGCTATCTGACTGGTTCGTATAGTTTCTGTTAGAGGATCGATCAGGGAATGACACATTAGGCGGGTAGGGATCTGATTCGACAATATATATATATATATATATATATATATATATATATATATATATATATATATATATATATATATAAATAAACCTAAATAGACCATTAGTAATGGAAAATTAGACCATTACTGTAGTCTGTATTTTACTGACACCTATTAAAAGTTACATCCTTAACTACAACTACAGTAATTTATGTGAGCATTCTTTCATGATTCAGTGAAATGGTTAGGAATCACTTTATTATGATTTTATGTACTGAGATTGTTCATACCAATAACATCATATTGTGTAAGACAAATCTTCACTACTCCTGCATATTATAGAATAAATAAGATCTAACAGAATTAAATTGAATGAACTTCACACGTATGCATTACAAAAACTAGCTAAACTGAAAAAAGCAAAACCACCCTGAAAGTCGAAGTGTAATTCATACATTCTGTATGTGTCTCTGTGGCTCCTAACAAGGGGTTGTTAAATCTGACACAGAGACACTGAAGATTCAGGATAAACCCCAAATCCAGCATAGAGGGGTTCAGTGAATGTGGTGTTGAATGTGTGTAAGTGTGTGAGTGTGTGTGTGTCAGAGACACTGTAGAAGGACAGAATGCCAGCCGACACGTCCAGATAGATACCTACTCTATTAGAGCGGGCTGAAGGCCCAAATACGTCTTTGTTTTTATTATTGCACCAGACAGTATAAGTCGTATCAGAACAATACATACTCCAGGACTTTGCATTGAGTCCAAACCAAGAGTCAATCCCACTTTTCCTGCAGATTCCTTTATATGTCACTGCTACATGACCTGAGCGTTCCCATTTAACCTCCCAGTAACAGCGTCCTGTCAGACTCTCTCTACACAAAACCTGCTCCTGTTGCGCAAATCTGTCTGGATGATCAGGATACGGCTGATGATCTTTCACACATGTTGTTTTTTTGTTCCCTTCAGACAGGATGAGTTGAGTGTGTGCTGTGTTTGGATCCAGTGTGAGATCACAGGCGTCTGAACACAAGAAGAGAGATCAGAACATCTATGACATTATTAAATATGCACAGGAGTGTGTGTGTGTGTGTCCTGGTATTCTCCATGTTATGGGGACAAAATGTCCCCACAAGGACATTAATACCAGTAAAATTTGGATATTGTGTAGACATTGTTTTTTTTTTTTTTTGGTCCCCATGAAGACATTTTGAAGAAAACATAATGAAGAAGTTTTATACCAAAGAAAATACAGTTTGTACAGTATAAACAATTACACCTATGGAATGTCCCTATAAAATGTGTGTGTGTGTATGACAGAGAGAGAGAGAGAGAGAGAGAGAGAGAGAGAGAGAGAGCTTGCTTACATTTTCTCAGTCCTGGTTTGATTCTGAACTGTCCTCCATGGTCCAAACTGAAAAGAGGCAAAAGCATGCACAAAAACAAAAAATATTTTATATATGACTTATTTGAAGACTGTTAAAACTGCAAATAAAATGAAAATTTTGTAGTTTTTTTTTCTGTCATCATTTACTCTCCCTCATGTCATTCTAAACCCTTCAGATCCCTCAGATTCATCTTCCAAAGACAAATGAAGATATTTTAATGAAACCTGAGAGATTTCTGTACCTCCACTGAAAGTCTATGCAGATTTTCAAGATCCAAAAAGGACATAAAGGCATTGTAAAAGTAATACATATGATTCAAACAGTTTAATCCAAGTCTTATGAAAAGACACTCACTTTACATGATGAACAGATTTAACTTGGGCTTTTATTCAAATTTACTTTGATGAACATTGATCAACACACACATACTGTACATAGACAGCATGAAATATAGTAAACACATATTCTACCTGTCCTGGTCATTTTTTAATTAATCAGCATCGGCCGATTAGGCCGATAAGATCTAGTGTGGTTTATTTCTTTGCTCTTGGCTGACATGTGGCATTGCTATGGCATGCTTGTGACCCAGATCTGGCAAACAGAAGCGGTCCACACAAGTGCCATCATTCCACGCTACACTAGCAGCCATATCACCCTGTAGCCCAAGACTGGTTGCCCACTGAAGCTAAGCAGGGTTGAGCTGGTCAGTACCTGGATGGGAGACCTGTGAAAACTAGGTTGCTGCTGGAAGAGGCATTAGTGAGGCCAGCAGGGGGTGCTCACCCTGCAGTCTGTGTGGGTCCTAATGCCCCAGTATACCGATGGGGACACTATACTGTAAAAAGCACCGTCCTTCGGATGAGACGTTAAACCGAGGTCCTGACTCTCTGTTAAAAATCCCAGGATGTCCTTTGAAAAAGAGTAGGGGTGTAACCCCGGCATCCTGGCCAAATTCACCCATTGGCCTCTGACCATCATGGCCTCCTAACAATCCCCATATCTGCTGATTGGCTTCATCACTCTGTCTCCTCTCCACCAGTAAGCTGGTGTGTGGTGGGCGTTCTGGCACAATATGGCTGCTGTCGCATCATCCAGGTGGATGCTGCACACTGGTGGTGGTTGAGGAGATTCCCTCCCTTCTTTGTAAAGCGCTTTGAGTGCCCAGAAAAGCGCTATATAAATGTAAGGAATTATTATTATGTGGGCTAGATCATCATGTCAGATGTGGGCCAACAATATGTTGCTATCTGGGAAAGAATCCCTCTTCCTCTGGCTGCGTGAGACGGAGCAGCTCACACTCTGCAGCCGCGTCTTGTTCACACACAGCTTCAGCTAATGATGGCAGGGCAAAACAGACCATTTCAAAAGCGTAATTATGTTTTACCCTACTAGAATTTATGCCGACTGTGCTTATATTCATAAGTGCAACAAGTCATTTTTGCATGTGAATGTAGAAACACATTCAATTCAGACAAAACTTCTGGGCTGGCTACACTTGCATGTTAAGTTTCCTCATGAAATGTGTCTGTGGGTCCGACAATAGCCTCCACGATGTCATCACTCACTCATCGTGCACTCTTAAGCAGCTATGAGCAGCATGCTGTGTAATATGTGTGAACTCTTATTTTTGTTATCACAGATTATAGCCATTTGATTTATAGCAGTGTCCAGTGTTTCCCATACATTGAGTTATTTGTGGCAGCTCGTCACAATATCAAACATATATAGATTTTCCACAAATAGATTTTCCAAAAGGCTTATATACTTTGTTGAATGAACTGAGCACTGCACATTTCAAAATGCAGGTGTTTTTATATGAATGTATCTTTGAAAAGAACTGACTGTCTTCAGAAAAGCATTGATGTCATTTTCATTTCGTCTTTCCTGTAGGCCTAATGCCTGATAAAGTAGCGTTTGTGAGCACAGCGCTTATTTGATTACAGCCGTTAACGGGGGAAGCCACTATATCTCCCGCTTCAACAGCTGGCAGAGAATGAATTTGCATTTGCAAGTCTGTGAAACACTGGTGTCTGTCAGCAAACATAAACAAAAAGCATGCTGCAGAACTGTGTTGAGAATAGTGCTGTGTTCGATACGACGATGTATCGTCACAGAGGTTTGACGATACGAGTATACAGCTGGCCCTGTATCGATATTGTGGCACGTGTGCAGCAGTGGACTGCGTTTAATTTGAATACAAGAACACCATTTAAAATGGAGTAGAAAAGTGTGAGGTTTCTAAAAAAATAATGAATAGGGCATAATACTGGCTACAACAAAGTTTAATCTGGCCGCAGAGGAACACAACTGGGTTACCTGATATAAAGAGACTAGGGATGCGCGGTATACCGGTACTGGAAAAATACCTGTATATATTATATTTCAAATGGTACGATGTCATAATTTTGCTCAATTTGTTATTTCATACGCTGCTATTGCGAAGTGTGCCTGTAGGTGGCAGTGCTTCCCAAATTGCTGCACAACCGGTAAATGTGACAACAGAACAACGTGATGGATCAAACAGATGAAACTCTATCAACGCTCCCGAAATTAATAAATAAAGAGAACAGTAGAAGTGTAATATGGCATTACTCTGTATACAAAACAGATGACAAAGGTGAACGAACTGACCTTACTTCACCTGTATGCAAGCATTGCTATAAATCATGTGTTGCCACAGGAGGCAACACATCAAAACTTTTTAAGCGTTTGTCGCTTGCTCATCCTGATCTTTTCAGAGAATTAATAGATCGACAGGTGAGTGCATCATTCATAAATTCAGATTTAATTTTAACTTTTTATTTACAACTGATTAACACACATACAGATGTGGATACAGTAAGCTCAAACGTGTGTGTGACACACTAGAACCAGTGAAGTTTTGGTCACGTAATATATGCACTTGCATTTGATACAATCGAATATTAATTGAATGAGTTTTGCTATATTAATTTTAGTATCAATAATATGAAGGGAATGTTTCTGCCATGCTGCCGACTGCTAATATGAAGCAGCCGAGAGAGTGCGATATATATTTAATGCTTTTTCTTTGGCTGAGTCTGAAATCTGAAAAGTCTGAGAGAGAGAGAAATAATAACGTGATTTTGAATATTACTTTGACTGTTAGAGTAACACTTTATAATAAAGCAACATTTGTTCCATTAATTGCGTTACTTCAGTTGTATATTTTTTTCTTCAAAATGTAACCTATGTTCCCGGTAGGTTTTTTGTTACAGTTTGATACAAAAGGTATAAAGATATGAATCTGTTTTTATTATTATTATTTTAATAAAATTGTTTTCAATTCACTTATCTTTTGAGGCTGGTTATTTGTCACCTATGGTATCGACTTAGTATCGATACTGAGGTATTACATTCTGTTATCGTACCAAAACCGAAATTATGGTATCGAGCCTTCCCTAAAAGAGACGTAATGCCTGAAACTGAGCTTACCACTTGCGCAATACGGAATTATCTGCTAATTTATCTTTGTCAACCTGGCAACCATGTGTACGTGCTCTCTCTCCACTGTGAATAAATGCGCTTGCTTTCTGAAAACACCGGTTAGCTTGCAGTTT
This sequence comes from Spinibarbus caldwelli, assembly GCA_039654775.1. Taxonomy (NCBI): domain Eukaryota; kingdom Metazoa; phylum Chordata; class Actinopteri; order Cypriniformes; family Cyprinidae; genus Spinibarbus; species Spinibarbus caldwelli. Next base: position 40,479,620 of record CM077224.1, on the reverse strand, counting down.
AGCGATCTGCACTTCAATACTCTATTATCAGAAAAGTGTAATTCAATTCAATGTAAACATGAAACATGCCATTACCTATATTGTACTGTGGTACAGTTATGGAGTCCCTTCATAATGCAGAGGTCAACTGCCTGCTCTGCCAATAGTTAGCAACGGCCCTATAGTATGCAGTGTTTAATAAACAGCTGTTTTACTAAATTATTCTGAGGTGAAATTCAGTGCAGTCCCGTATTATGATACGTATCGTATCGTGACTTTCCAGATGATACACAGCCCTAGCTGAGAAGGTGCTTAAGTTTTGAGCCATGTATTATTGCTATGAATTAGTCTAATACTACTATTACAATCTTATACTCTGCAATAATCATTTACTCAAACTCTCTTTTATAAGATGGATAAAAAAGAAATCGGCCAAACATATCGACCAAAAAAAAATCGGCATCATATATCAGCCATCGCCTGCCCTGATTTCTAAATATCGGCATCGGCTAGAGAAAAACCCATTTCGGTCGACCTCTAATCCCTTGGTTCCTGTTTGCTTTGTTTATTAAATCACCCTGCACCTAGATCCTTGTCTCTGGCTTCCATCATGGCTACCTTGTTACAAGGACTTCTAAGGGCAAGCTGCAAAAAAATCCCTCTTAGGTAACCCATTTCACACAGACACATTTGTGAGTCATAACTACCCCACTTACTTGAGTATCTGCAGTTTATAGTTTGGATCCTCCAGTTTGTGTTTGAGCAGCTGGACTCCTGATTGTCCTGGGTGATTGTAGCTCAGATCCAGCTCTCTCAGGTGTGAGGGGTTTGAACTCAGAGCTGAAGACAAATAACTACAGCCTTCCTCTGTCACCATACAGCCAGACAACCTACAGACACACAGTCAGATCAACTACAGACACCCATGAACATAATGACCGACTGACAGTACATCATCCTTCTTACACACATCAGTATCTCCAGCTGACAGTTTTGACTCTTCAGTCCATCAGAGAGCAGCTTCACTCCTGAATCCTGCAGGTCATTGTTACTCAGATCCAGCTCTCTCAGTACAGATTTTGAGGTTTGAAGAGCTGACCACACAATTTCACAGGACTGAGCAGTGAGATTACAGCCAGCAAGACTGAAAGAGATTGAAACACATGAAAAGTAAACTTGTATTTCAATAATATCATATTAATTCTTGTAAAAGACATCCAAATAAAATCAAGACATGATTAAACACTCACAGGGCTTTTCTGCAGTTGATCACAGCTGGTATCAGTCTTCTTCTACCCTCATCTGATGTGTTGTATTTCTTGAGGTCCAGCTCATCCAGCAGCTCCTCTGACATCTGAAGCATGTAGGCGATTGTTGAGCAGTGAGCAGGAGAGAGTTTCTTCTCTGAGTGTTTGTCTGATTTCACAAACTCCTGAATCTCTCTGGACAGAGTCTGATCTTTCACTTCCAGCAGACAGAGGAACAGATTGATGGATCTTTCAGTGGAGAGTCCATGTCCATCTTTGATCTTCTCTTTAATGTACTGTGTGGTTCTCCTGATGCTCTCTGAGCTGTTCTCTGTGTGTGTCAGTAGATCCTGTAAGAGTCTCTGATTGGACTCCAGTGAGATGCCCAGCAGGAACCGGAGGAACAGATCCAGCTGTCCATTCTCACTCTCAAGGGCTTTATCTACTGCATCTCTATGCAGATTGTGCATCATATCACAAAACTGCAGTGTATCAATATGTATCATTACATAATGGTAAAATGCATAGAAAGCAGCAAAAAACTCCTGAATGCTCAGATGAATGAAGCTGTAGACTTTCCTCTGATGAATCACAGATTCCTCCTTAAAGATCTCAGTGCAAATCCCAGAATACACTGAGGCATCAGTGACGTCTATGCTGCTCTCAATCAGGTCCTCCTCATAGAACATCACATTGCCCTTCATCAGCTGTTTGAAAGCCACTTCAGCAAGTTTCACAATCACTTCTCTGTTGGACTGCAGGAGTTTCTCTGGATCTCTCTCTTCATACTTCTGGTTCCTCATGTTCATCTGAATCAGCAGGAAGTGGATGTACATTTCAGTCAGAGTTTGAGGGATTTCTGCACTCAGATCTTCTTCCAGGAGCTTCTGAAGCACAGTGGATGAGATCCAGCAGAAGATGGGGATGTGGCACATGATGTGGAGGCTTCTTGCTCTTCTGATGTGTGAGATGATTCTGCTGGCTTGATGCTGGTCCCTGATTCTCTTCCTGAAATATTCCTCCTTCTGAAGCTCAGTGAATCCCTGAATTTCTGTCAGACGGTTGATGTATTTGGAGGGGATCTGATTGGCTGCTGCTGGTCTGGAGGTGATCCAGATGAGAGCAGAGGGAAGCAGCTCTCCTTTCATGAGCTTTGACATCAACACACCCACTGATGAAGTCTCAGTCACATCACAAACTTTCTGATCATCTGAAAACATCAGTGTGATTCTGCTTTCATCCAGACCATCAAAGATGAACACAACTTTACACTCCTCATAAATCTTTGAGTCCAGATCTTGAAGTTCAGGATGAAAGTCCAGCAGAAGTCTGTGAAGACTGTACTGATGATCTCGGATCAAGTTCAGCTCTCGAAATGGAAGCACAAACATGAAATCTACATCCTGATTGGCTTTTCCCTCGGCCCAGTCCAGAATGAACTTCTGCACAGAGACGGTTTTTCCGATTCCAGCGATGCCTTTAGTAAGAACAGTCTTGATCTGGTCTTTCTCCTCACATCCTGGTTCAGGTGAGGCTTTAAAGATGTCATTGCAGTAGATTGGAGCGTCTTGTGAGTGTTTTGTTCTGGCTGTTTTCTCCATCTGTAAAACCTCATGTTCTTCATTCACTCCTTCACTCTCTCCCTCTATGATGTAGAGCTGTGTGTAGATCCTGTTCAGCAGGGTTTCATTCTTTTGGAGTTTCATTCCTTCAAATAATCTCTCATACTTGTTCTTCATGCTGGTTTTGTGCTGGTTTTTGACTCTCTGCAGGTCTCCAGTGTCTGGTGTATGTTTCTGCTGGACTGCTTCAGTTTTGTCCTCCCTGATGTTGGTCTGATAGTGGAATGTAGAGGACGGCACAGATCTGATCACGACATACAAAAGACACAACATCAACAAAATTTAAGCATAAAAAAAGTTCAAACACCGTTATAATATAAAGATAGTAAATGCAATTTCAATTTAAATTTAAAGGTTGATATGGACTGGAATGACCTAATATGCATGGGGCAGCTCATTACACAGTGTGAGACCCATTGTAATAAATAATTAAAGATTTGGAGAATGATAGAATATCCAAATTAATAACAGAATTAAATCAATAATAATCTCAAATTTTTTATAATCATCTGAAATTGGAGTCAGATTAAACATAAAGCTAAAAGTTGAGCAATTTTAATAAATTAAGTACAATTTATAAGTAAAATAATTAAAGAATATTTTCACCCATACCATTGCATTCCATCATTGGGCCATTGGGTGATCTTTTTTACAATGGTCTATACATCTCGTGTACTTAAGGAATCTATCATCCCCTGTTTACGCGTGGCTTTAACGAGAAATCACCATGAATGGATGAGCCAGACTGGATCATCACCCAATCACAACACAGCACATTTACATTTGTCCACATTAATCATTTTCTCTATTCAGATAACTGATTTATTTCACAGCAAATTATTTAAACTGAGTGGAATAAATGAGCGGGGTTTCTTTTAACAAACCTTATGCATTCACTAAAGACTAATCCATGCAATCACTGTCCTTACAATAAAATTATTTTCAGAACTTTTTAAATACTTAAACAATTAATAATTTCATTATTTCATTCTTGCATTTCACATATGATGTAACTAGATGCACATTTTTTGTGATGCCAAATGGGGACAGGCTCCCACACCTCTGAGTCTGGCTCTTCTCAATGTTTTTTTTTTTGTTTGTTTGTTTTTTGTGTTTTTTTTTTTTTTTTTTTTTTTTCCCGCTGTCTAAACATTTAGATCCTGTTTACACCTGGTATTAATTTGCATTTTTGTTCATCAGATTCAAAGGGGACATTGCTAAATACAGGTGTAAACTGGGTGTATTCGAACTGCCACAAAAGACCACGTCCTCTCCATCTACTGATAATGACTGTGCAAAGAGTTGTTGAATTGCACTAGACAGATGTGTTGCTTTCCTTATATTTTTCAGTCACATCCTTTAATATGTACGTTTTGTGAGCTTATTTTATCCTTCAGACCGAAAGATATGAAAAAGTTTGCAATACATACAGCATTATCTGTTTGCTAACAACACAAGAATAAAAACACCTATGTAACATTAGTGTGTAGTGACCTTTAACCCTCCCACAGGTGTCATGACCATATTAAGAGTGACCTGCCAATAGATCCTCCCCTCAAATAAATCAGCTAAGAAGTGGTCAAAAGAGGACAAGAGAGGCAGACTAAAACACCAGGTATGATCAGGAATGTGTTTCTGTTGTCTACTTGTGATCCAATCAACCAGATACATATGATACATATTGATACATATCGACCCCAGTCCTTGGGACCCACCTCCCAGGATGTTTTAGATCTCAGTCTTGTCTGCCTATTTAACACAGCTGATAATATGAATCAGGTGTTTAAATTCGTGAGACATCTAAAACATTCTGGGAGATGGGTCCCCAGGACTGGAATTTAGAAATTGCATTTGGGCATTACTCTTAAGACAATGAGATATAGTGTAACTTTCTGAGAAGCTGCTTTAAAACAGTATGTACTGTATTGTGAAAACAACTATTTTCTTTCTTCTTCTTTTATTTACAAATTCTGGACCTAGCTACTGCTAACAATTCCTTGTCCCAAACACCAGCTAGTGTTGCACTGTGTAGCTTGAATGCATTGTAAATTGTTCCGAGTAAAAGCATTTGCCAAATGCATACATGGTTATCTTACTATACCTGGGGTCAGAGGTCACTGCTCCATCACTGAAATTATTGGGGTTGCGCATGGATTGATCACTCTTCATTGACACACAGCTGGGCTCTGTACCATACTCTTCTTTCTCCTTGCTGTCGTCCTCTCTCTCCATGCAGTGACTCATTTTGAATGTATGTTCCACTCCTCTTTCTCCTCATTTAAGACCTTTATCTGGAAATTATCTTCAAAAGGACAACAACAACAAATTTGCAGTAAAACTGGCAACTTCAACTTACAGATTCATGAAGTAAAACAGAAATTTTCAGCTCCATTGTCTTTAAAATCTGTATCACCCAGTCTTAAACTACTATTTTTTTTTTTTGAAGTCAAACGCCTTCTGCTTGCAGATAGTAAACTAATATTTGATTATTATCTTAAATACTGGATGCTTGCATCTAATATTTTCCTTCTGCACTGGCACTTCAGTGTGCTTCTCAATCAGAAGTCTGCATCTTAGTAAAGCCATCTGATTTTGCAGGATCAGGAGACAGCTTTGCGTCTATCATTCAGCCTGTTTTGATGGATGTATCAAGTGTATCCTTCGCATATGGACTAACTAGACCAGTAGTGGCTCCTGACCGTAAATTTAGGTGGGGCACATGCGGACAAAATTTTGGCAGAGATGTGCTTGCGTTATCTTGTGGGTGGCACGCTAATGTTGATTGACAGGCTCGAAGAACACGCATAAAATGCTGTATTATATAATTGCCTTAACATAGCATTTATCATCTCCAAATGTTGATTTAGAATGTTACAAGTTCGCAAAACCCACCCAACCTTAGTTACTGTTGCCATGACCAACACACAATGCCGCTCTCACACTACACACGTTCTCAAACAGTGAAAAATACATCGCAGAGCAAAGAGAAAACTGACAACACACCGACAGAGAAGACAGAGCAGGTTACTTCTGATATGAAACAAGGTCTCAGGACCCTCAGCTTTTAATTTTTTTTTTTTCATTTTTTAAAGAAATTAAAACAATAAATACTGTTTTGTGGCTCTTCAACGTGTCGTGGCAGATCACTGTATTGCCTCAGTTCAAACACGTGAACCGATCGTCTTTTCATATTTACTTAAAGTACGAAATGAACATGAATCAACATCAGAAAGTGTTTTATTTCAACCGTGGAACACACCATTTTTCAAGTTTAAGTCCACCGAAGTTAATGTACTCTCCTGTCTGATCTATGGTTAAGGCTAGAAGGGAGACAGCTGCGCCTACTGGGCATGCGCATTTACATATTTTCCAAGCCATAATACAGGGCCGCTGCTGGCCAAATGTGTGCCCTAAGCAGGATTGCATTGTTGTGCCCCTTCCCTGAAATATTATGGAAGTAAAAAAAAAAAGAAAAAAGAAAAAACACCTACTATAGGGGTCAAAATAGAACTTTAATAAAATATAAAAGTAAATAAATAAATTGTAACTAAATTGTTTTATTTAGAAATTACAACTGTAGCTCTAGACAGTTACCTATGGCTATGATTTTAGTAATACAGTTGTCTGATTGATTTTATAGTCTCAAGCATTCAGAAATCACGCAAAAGAAAATTAAGCAGTTTTATTACGATGAAACCCATGGTTAATTTTTGTAAGGGTTGTGATGTACATGTTTTTTTTTTGTTGTTGAAGAAATTATAGAGGCTGTGTCATCTATACCAAAAGGTGGCCAAAAATTAAAGATTAAGTGGATATTTGAATTAAATGTTTGGTCAATATTAAACAAGGATTTGATCGTCCTGGAAGTGTAACAACAGCAAAAAAAAAAAAAAAAAAAAAAAAAAAAAAAACTTAAAACTTCTTTGTAAATTATTATTTGAAGTAACAAACCCATGGTTAATTTGTGGTTACCATGGCTACAAGAACCATGATTTTTGGTTTATTCGTGTTAAAACCATGGCTAATTTTCGTAAGGGAACATGGAGACTCAAGAGAGAATATTAGATGCGTTGGTGGTGGTGAAATTAGCTATTACGTAAACAGCCAAAAAAGTATCACAGGCTTATAAATGCAGTCTACATGAAAGTGATGCACGGGCTTCGTTTTGATCTTTTTTTTTTTTTTTTTTTTTTTTCTCGGCGCCGGATTGCTGTCGTCTTTTCACGGGCCTAGACAAGTGCATATAAAGCTCCCATTCAGGGCAAAGTTCACGGGATTTTGTCCACAGAATGATAAGAGCACATGTTTTAACATTTTATTTTATTATTTTACACTCAGTATTTAACTTAAGCGCTGCAAGCAATGCATACAGCGCCGGACATGACAGATTTTCTGGTACGCAAAACAAGTACTTTAAAGGAATACTTTAGCTTATTGCTGTTACTGTGGCAGCCAACAACAGCACAGCTTAACCCTCCGCACATTTTTTATATTTAGTTATACTGAAAAAGTTTCAATTTCAGTCTATCTTTTTTACCCCGTTTTAACATGTATTTCTATGGAGACAGGCCGTAGCTGTCGGACAAGATGGCGGATAGCAACGGCGGCACATAATATCCGCATTCTGATTGGTCAGATTGCCTGTCAATCAAGCTCTTTGCGAACGGTCAATTCAGGTGAGGAAAGACGATCATATGTCTATTCTCAGAATAATAATAAAACAAACACAATAGAACCATATAAAGGCTTTTCATGTGAGCACATTTAAACTAAAGGATTTATACTTTGTTAATTTGATCCACTACTCCACATAGAAAACACACACATGCCAACTATTTACTGACCTGATGCAGACACATAACTGAAGCGGACTGATATTGTCTTGCTGGAGCAAGGTTCACGTAAGGTAACGTTAACGTGAAAATAAGCAGTGCAGTCTCAAATCTGCCCCAATGGCTCTCGATTAGAGCACGCTGCAGTTCCCCTTTTCACCACAGATCTACAAGTGCATCTCAATAAATTAGAATGTCGTGGAAAAGTTCATTTATTTCAGTAATTCAACTCAAATTGTGAAACTCGTGTATTAAATAAATTCAATGCACACAGACTGAAGTAGTTTAAGTCTTTGGTTCTTTTAATTGTGATGATTTTGGCTCACATTTAACAAAAACCCACCAATTCACTATCTCAACAAATTAGAATATGGTGACATGCCAATCAGCTAATCAACTCAAAACACCTGCAAAGGTTTCCTGAGCCTTCAAAATGGTCTCTCAGTTTGGTTCACTAGGCTACACAATCATGGGGAAGACTGCTGATCTGACAGTTGTCCAGAAGACAATCATTGACACCCTTCAGAAGGAGGGTAAGCCACAAACATTCATTGCCAAAGAAGCTGGCTGTTCACAGAGTGCTGTATCCAAGCATGTTAACAGAAAGTTGAGTGGAAGGAAAAAGTGTGGAAGAAAAAGATGCACAACCAACCGAGAGAACCGCAGCCTTATGAGGATTGTCAAGCAAAATCAATTCAAGAATTTGGGTGAACTTCACAAGGAATGGACTGAGGCTGGGGTCAAGGCATCAAGAGCCACCACACACAGACGTGTCAAGGAATTTGGCTACAGTTGTCGTATTCCTCTTGTTAAGCCACTCCTGAACCACAGAAAACGACAGAGGCGTCTTACCTGGGCTAAAGAGAAGAAGAACTGGACTGTTGCCCAGTGGTCCAAAGTCCTCTTTTCAGATGAGAGCAAGTTTTGTATTTCATTTGGAAACCAAGGTCCTAAAGTCTGGAGGAAGGGTGGAGAAGCTCATAGCCCAAGTTGCTTGAAGTCCAGTGTTAAGTTTCCACAGTCTGTGATGATTTGGGGTGCAATGTCATCTGCTGGTGTTGGTCCATTGTGATTTTTGAAAACCAAAGTCACTGCACCCGTTTACCAAGAAATTTTGGTGCCCTTCATGCTTCCTTCTGCTGACCAGCTTTTTAAAGATGCTGATTTCATTTTCCAGCAGGATTTGGCACCTGCCCACACTGCCAAAAGCACCAAAAGTTGGTTAAATGACCATGGTGTTGGTGTGCTTGACTGGCCAGCAAACTCACCAGACCTGAACCCCATAGAGAATCTATGGGGTATTGTCAAGAGGAAAATGAGAAACAAGAGACCAAAAAATGCAGATGAGCTGAAGGCCACTGTCAAAGAAACCTGGGCTTCCATACCACCTCAGCAGTGCCACAAACTGATCACCTCCATGCCACGCCGAATTGAGGCAGTAATTAAAGCAAAAGGAGCCCCTATCAAGTATTGAGTACATATACAGTAAATGAACATACTTTCCAGAAGGCCAACAATTCACAAATTTTTTTTTTTTATTAGTCTTATGAAGTATTCTAATTTGTTGAGATAGTGAAATGGTGGGTTCTTGTTAAATATGAGCCGAAATCATCACAATTAAAAGAACCAAAGACTTAAACTACTTCAGTCTGTGTGCATTGAATTTATTTAATACACAAGTTTCACAATTTGAGTTGAATTACTGAAATAAATGAACTTTTCCACGACATTCTACACTGAAAAAATGACTCATTGAATTTACTAAATTTTTTTAAGGTAAGTGGTTGCAATCAATATATTTTAGCTACATTTAAATAAACAATTTAAATTTAGTTAGTCAACTAAATTTGTTTATTTAAATGTAGCTAAAATAAATTGATTGCAAACACTTACCCTAAAAAAATTTAGTAAATTCAATGAGTAATTTTTTTCAGTGTAATTTATTGAGATGCACCTGCATGTATATATATATATATATATATATATATATATATATATATATATATATATATACACACACACACACACACACATGCAGGTGCATCTCAATAAATGACACTGATATATATATATATATATATATATATATATATATATATATATATATATATATATATATATTTATTTATTTTTTGTTTTCATCTATGTTGTTTATGAAAAGTGAACAGCATGACCAAGATATAGGCTCATGAGATGCACAATATGTCGGGAGACATGGAGTGGGTCAGACATGATTTTGACCACTTCATTGAGTTTTGTTTTGTAGAAAGCCTTTCTTTGAAGTGAATTTCGTTTTGTATAAATTGTATCTTAATTTTAATCAATGTTTCATCAACCAATTGTCTGGGTTTAATAAATGGAAGAAAACCAAGAACGTCGGCTGTGGAATGGATTGTAACAAACGACCCCACCACTTTTTGCAACATCTCGCGGTGCGGCACGTATGTACCTAAAAGCAAGAAACATCTCTATTCGATAAGAAATTGGTTGGTGTGTGTTAAATAACAGGTGACCTATGGCTGGAATGTGTTGTTTTTGAAATCATGGCGAGTGCTTGTTGCCGCTGTTATCAGAGCACAATGCGCAGTCTTCACAGAGACGATCGAGCGCTTCATTCTGGTAAAAGCAGAAAACAAAATGCACACAGACGTCCCAGCTCTTGATACACAATCACTGATGAGTGATCGTTTTAATGAGAAAAAAAAAATCTATATGAGAGTGGATTAGAACCCAGAACCTCAGAAATGCTTGACAAAACTTCTACCGCTAAACCATCACAGCACACGAGTGACACATGCAAATTTATGCATTTATTCACTGCTGTGAAGTATCTCGGTACTAATCACATTGCATTATTAATATTTACATTTACATAGTCACTTCGTGCGGCTGCACTGCCTGCACTGTCAGTAGTTAGGCCACTGACCCGTGATATAAGATTTTGGCCATATTGCCCAACTCATTCATCGCACACTATCAACAGGCGCGTCATGTAGGCTACACTTCTTGTATTTTGTTTGGGCACCACAAGGTGTCACTGTGGCCTCAAAGCTTACCCCTCGCCTACTCTGGCTCGATTGCTATTCCTGAGGCAAAACACGCTCTCCGTATTACCCTACGGACAAAGAAATGTAGAAATAAATAAATGTGAAAATAAATAAATGTGGAAATAAATAAATGAGAAAATAAATAAATGTGGAAATAAAGTAAATACATAAATAAGGAAATAAAATTATAATTATTTCTTTTATTATTATTATTATTTTTTTTTACTTTTTTTGTACATTTAATATTTATATATTTAATTATGTATTTATTTATATTCATTTTTTTTACATTTCCTTGTACATTTATTTATTTATTTATAATTATGGCAGGTTTGGCATTCCATATGCGTGCTGCTGATATTTATCGCGCAGTAAAAATGCCCCTCCCCGCAACCAAAACGGGTTGCCTGTGGCTGAGAATCCAAAACAAGCACTGGTGGGAGTTTGTCCTGCTCCACTTCACAGTTGCCGAGTGAAAGGAGAGTTGTATGACAGGACACGCATTTATACAACACTTTATTCAAAATGAAGAACCGCTCGTTCCGTACGTCATTAAGCTATTTCTGCATCATTGCACATGCACAGTCCTTTCAGTTTCGGTTTTCAATCCGATCTAGTGTTTACATGCACTCTCAATCGATTGATTTAGAAAAGGAATAAACCACCCCCTTCAATCGGATCGATTAAGGTGTTTACATGAAGGCTGTTCAGTCCGATTGAGCAGTCAATCCGATTATTAATCCCCATAACATGTACAATTGAAAATATTTTTATTTTTTAAACCTGATAGCAGTTACAATTGCTGGACGTGTTTTGTTCCATGTCTCAAGAATGACTGAGTTATTAATGCAGTGTTTTGACTGAACCACTTGTACTTCTGCTGCACGAGATGAGAACACATTTATCATTTTCTGAGTCATAAAAGAGTATGATTTTGTGATATATTCCCTTCTGTCTTTACTGCAAAACGTTTGCTCTTGTCTAGACGCGCTTAAATCTGCACTAACGATGCGTTCCTGTCATGTATCATATGCGCACTTCAATAATGCGACAGAAAGCGGGTTAATGCGTTTACATGCAGCGCGAAATCGGGGTACGAGACAAAAAAAACTACCTTCGACCGGTTTATGTTTACGCCGTTCATACTTGGGTAAAGTTTTATATTCGCACATTCACACATTTCCGCATTCAATAACTTTCTAATTATATGTGCAATAAAGGTATTTTTTGCAAATTCTAATCAGCGACATCATGTTACATGTGCGTTTTCGGCTTAAAAACATAAACCAGTTACAGCAGATGTCAAGACGAAAATAGTCTTAAACATTGTTCTCTCTCAATAAATTAACCCCGAAGTCCTGCTCCTCCTCCTTTTAAAACAAAGTTACGCTGTGCTTTCAGTCTACATATTTAATCATCTGATTAGTTTTACTAAATGCCAAAAGTGATTTACTTAAGTTTAACCGACGACGTTTCCATTATTTTGATTACTGTTTGCACATCCAGCATGGTCAGGTTTGGAAGAAAGCTGAGAAACCTAAATGGCATATTATTTCCAGTATAGCCTGCATTACAACATGAAGAATAACTTCTGAATTTACCACAGAATATGGTCTTCGGATTTAAACACAGCAGGTTAGTTTTGTTTCGGATCTCCGGACGCGTCTCTCTCTCTTCCGTGTCTGACTGTGGGGCGTGTTCCAATCGACAGTAAGTGCGCAGCTAAGTGGACTTCACAGTGTATTCCGCCAACTAAAGTGAGATTCAGTGCGAAGTGAGCGAACATGTGCAGTTCGAGCTCGGAGAGCACTGCACACGGCAATAAAGGTACATCTATATCTAGTCATCGAAAGTGGAGAGTTATAATCACCTGCCATTGTGCAGTAACAGCCTACTGCAAGTTATTTTGAATAAAACACGCGGGGAAGTGACTCCAGACGTGAGTTACAGTGGAACTAGGCTATAATGATTAGGTTTAAATTAGATAAGTCACATGTAGCTAGCATAAGCATACTATGTTTATTTTAATATTAAACATTGCAACATACTCAGTTCAGCTCAAATAGCCTATTATATTAACTAAATTAATAATAGATTAATATTAATATAATTAATATTTCAGGAGCTCTTAGTACAAACATAAATAATCATATATATGACAAGGGAATAGAAGAACATTTAAGACTAAGGAAAATAATAGTAATCAATTAATTAATAGCTTATATTAAATGAACTTATGGCAATTCATATTATATTTATTTACATAAGTAAGCTTACTTAAGTCATCATACCTTAAACTCATCTCATTTGTTGTCTGTGTTTGTTTACATTGCAGAGTTTTCCGAAGTAATGCATTTGTCAGGTGGACAGATTTCCCATGCTCAGGAGTAGGGACCCTATCAATCAGCACACAGGAAGGTATTTTTATTTTTTATTTTTTTTTTGGTCTCTCTTGCAGTGTTTTATTTATTTATTTATTTTGGTGAAAAATTTCCCTAATGCCACAGACTATCATCACATTCTGAATATTAATATAAAGTTAACAGGAGCTGCTGTGTTGGATGATCACACAGAGAATGTATTCTGTAATAGCTTTGAACTGAATGTGTTTCTCACATGAGCACCTTCTGTCTGTGCTTCTGTTGTGATTCATTGGGCTGCTCATGGTGCTGTGCTGAATATGTTTGGTTGAAGTTTAGCAAGCTCAGACTTTGGAAATATAGTTTAATAGTCACAAAAGTCATTTGCAGAAAGCAAAACCCACACCAAAAATAAACTTTATTTAGTGAGTGCAGAAAGCAGTTGTGGCGTGACCAAAACTGTGCTAGAAATACACAAAGGTCAAAATCTCCAGCCATATCTGCCACACAAATTTAAGACCCAGTTTATTTGACTTTAATATTTACTTGACTTTAATGTTTTAAATTATTCAAATTATTAATTTAAAATAAGACAGATTTAGTAGTGTGACTGTTTCAACTTGTTCAACATTTCAGTTAAAATATATTGTGTGCTTGCTCATGGTTCAAAGGATGAGCTTCATTTACAAAGTCCCCTCAAGCATCGCATACACCCCTGGCTCATTAAAATTAAAATCAGTATAGGCTGCAAAAAACATTCGCATTACTTGCTAATATTAACCATGGTGTGTACAAAAGGACATGCTACATTGTGTTCATCAATTTCTGTATTTATTCACCTGTTACACTGACAGAACAACACTTATCAACTAGACTTGAGTTGGCTGATTACATCACTGAATCAATGATGAACTGACTTTAACTGAAAAACTGACTGTTTGTTATTGTCCTCTTGCATTAGTGACAAACTATTTCCTGTTTGACACTGTAAAGCTGCTTTGACACAATCTGTATTGTGTAAAGCGCTATATAAATAAAGGTGACTTGACTGTGTAATATCGTAACGTGTGGCTGGAACAATGTTATGAACAGCTTTTTTTTACGTTACCTGCTCATAGTATATTGCCAGCCATAAAACACCCCAACAAACAATTTTGGAGGTTTTACTTTTGCTGGATTAAACTCATTTGACTACAGCAGCATGAGCACAGGTTTCAGGGTTTCAGGGTTTTTTGTTACCTGAGCAACTGATGTGGTGATATTTGTCCCACCTGCACCTCCGACCACCATTTTGACTTGTTTGCTGTGTTTGTCCAATATGATTGTGGGACACATTGATGAAAGTGGCCTTTTACCTTTGTCAAAACAAATAGTATTTTACATGTGAACATTTATATTTCTATTGGTGCTTTCACTTGTACATAATATTCTAACTCACATAAACTCAGGCCATGCAAGTGTTTTTTTTTTTTTTTTTTTGGTACCTGGTTTAATTAAGTTGTTTATGCCAAGTCCACTTATCAGCTCAGGATCAATGAAATCCCACATTTGGTCATTAAATATAATGCCTGTTGAGCGTGACATCACCCCAGAACCAAAACTGTGAGAATACAAGAAAGATCCAGACAACAAGATTGAAAAGAACAGCAGAGAAACAGAGCTTCATGAAAATAGACTCAAAAATACTGTCATTAAAATGGAAGGGCATATTTCTGAAAAAATAAATAAATAAATAAATAAAAATTAAAAATAAAACACACAGGGTCTAGCTGGGGTTTGTGGGGCCCCAGTGCAGGTTGTACCCATGGGCCTTGTTTAAAATTGTGTGAATAGCGCAAATAAATAAATAGAACAAAGATACAAATGAAACAATGCTGATTTTTTTCTTCTTCTTCTTCAGGTTTGTTGGTGATTTGAAATTGAATAATCAAATGTAAAATAGCACTATAGTCATCACTCAATTAATTAATTAAATTAAACATTTAAAAGACTACAAACGTTATTAAGTCAAGAACAGTAAGTTATTTTCTTTCTTTCTTTCTTTCTTTCTTTCCGTTCTGACAGCAGCTGGGAAATTAGGCACAATCACTTTAAATACAAAGCATTGATGCAAAATAACGATATATATCCTCCTTTCTCAACTGTTTAAGTTCACTTAAGACATAATCAGTAGTTTCGAGGATGCTTACTAGGATGACTATTTTTACAATATTGTGTGTATTTGTTAAGTACAAGAAAACACAAAAGAAAACTCAAATCGGTGTGTGTGGGCTGTGAAACACGGCTCTCTATGCATGCACTGTGTTCTGTGTGTCACAGCACATGAGTAATGAATTGAGTTCTTTAGCGTTTTCTTCCACTGGAATGTTTTAAAATTGCTTGAAGGTTTGAACTGGCAAGGCTTAAAAACATGAAATTCCAAACCTTTGTGATGACATGCAGAAGTGGCACAATTGGGCAGTTGTCCCATCCTCCAACTGTCCTGAGTGTCTTTCACACTGGCCCTGGGCAGTGGGATGAAATCACAGGGGCCCCCCTACAGCCGTTGGGCCCCTAGAAACATCACCACCTTTCTCCCCACTAGTGACGGCCCTGGTGCGATATTTTTCTCTTTTGAGTAAGTATTGCTAAAGGCTATGTCCCACTAGCTGATTTGAATCAACTAGATTTTGGAGGGAGTTGACTGCTCTTGCTGAAATCTTGCTTTGCTCGGTCAGAGTAGAGTTACAGAGTATAGACAGAGTACAGATTGTGGAGTGACAGACTAAACCACTGCCTCTGACTTTCTCCCAGATTTCCAGTCTGTAATGCTTGTCAAAAATAACAAAAGGAGCACTGCTTGAACATAGACACGTGTAGAACTGTAACTCACAAAAAATGTAAACGTATTCGATGCAGCAATCTCACCATGTAAAGGTACATGAGGTATTTGTTCCCTCTGGGCTATGAAGGCTCTGATAATAACAAACATGTTGGAAGTTGCCCAAGAGTCAATGACTCTGCTGATTCTCTGACAACTTCCAACATGTTTGATATTATAGATGGAAGAGCGCTCAGTAAATGAAATTCGGTGTGTGAGCTCAAGACCAAGATTATGAAACACTGCTCTCTTTGTCTCTTTTTATTTCTCTTACTAGTTATTGATACTGCTGGTGACGGCCACTGCACTCCCATCTTCAGCGATGACAGACAGGTGAGATGTGCCATGGTCATCAGGTACACCATCACTGTCCTCCTGCTCATAGTAGCTGATTTGCTTGATGCCATCTTTAATCTTACTCCTGATCTCTTCTGCAAGGCTCTCCGAGGTCATTCTTTGAACAATCTGTGAAATAAGATTGACAAAATTCATGAATATGAAAACAGCAAAAGGTTTTGAGAAAATAACATCTGTCATAACGTAAGTTACTCCTGTCAGATGAGACGCAGCAAAAGTTAAGACAATTCAGAAATTCTGTATTTGAGTTGGCTCAAAGCTAAAGTTCACCCAAAACTGAAAATGTTGTCATTTATTCACCTTCTGACCATGACATGAGATTCACTTGCATCAGTTTGATATCATTGACAGCAGGTGTCTTGAGATATTTGGTGTAATGTAATCACTGATCATGTTCATGTTTGGTCAAATATTTGGAAGGGAAAATTATCAGTAAATAATAATATAACAATCAGTCAAGAAATGTGTAGATAAGACAGGAAACAATGGATCAGAGTGATTGGAACAGGATCAGCAAAGGAGGACTCAAACTGGGGTTGCCAGAACCCTGCCAAACGACACTATTGCTTCGACATCTGTGGTACTTTTTTGATATGTTTGGAGCCTGAAAGAGTCACAATGAGCTGTTATAGTTTGGTGGAAAAGTTTCCTCATTTTGACCCTTTGGGGTTACAGAACTGTTATTTTCGGGTGAACTATTTTGGGTGAACCCATAATAGCCTGCAGATATCTGATAGAGGCCCAAGGAATCCATAAGTAGAGCTGAACTCACTTTAGTGAGGTCTTCATACAGTGGGTCTCCCAGTTTGCTCTTCTGGGCATCAGCGAAGTGGAAAGCCTCTATCATACGATGATAGGTCAAAGTCTTATTCTCTGTTGAGGAAACACTGCTGTTTGAGATGTTGTAACCTGAAATGAAATATGTCATTGTTTGAACTGAACCTTAGAAAATTGTAAAATACTTAAAGACTAATATTAAAGACACAGACTCTTAAAATCACTCTGTGAGTGTCTGTTATTTAAGAGAAGAGCGAGTCTTTTGGTCCTTTACAGCTGTTGCTTTTCAGACTGTATGATATGATCTTAACATTTAAATGGAGAATAGATGAAGTGTCAAGTCAAGTCAAGTCACCTTTATTTATATAGTGCTTTTAACAATACAGATTGTGTCAAAGCAGCTTTACAGTATTAAATCGGACAATAGTGTGTCAATAATACAGAAGGACAATAATAAAGACTCAATTTCAGTTAAAGGCAGTTCATCATTGAATACAGTGATGTCATCATCCAGCTCAGTTCAGTTTAAATAGTAGGCTATCTGTGCAAGTGTCTGGAGAAACTCAGAGTTTAGCACAAGATGATGGCATGAACTATCTGTTTTACAGATTGAACACAAGGTAATTTGATTTGAACTATATATTAATATAAAGGTAACAGGAGCTGTTGTGTTGGATGATCACATAGAGAATGTATTCTGTAATAGCTTTGATCTGAACGTGTCTCTCACATGAGCACCTACTGTCTGTGCTTCTGTTGTGATTCATTGGGCTGCTCATGTGGCTGGTGCTGTGCTGAATTTTGTCACCCTGCCAGATTATCTCTCCCCTAATTCAGTCCAAAGCCCAACCATGCTGGGAACTGATGGGGGTAATAATCTGCCAGTTATTTTTTGGCACTGTACCTGTTTTTTAGCACACAAGTGCTAGTACACAAGAATTATGCATGGTACTGTGAACTGTGATCATCACAACACATAACACTGTGGTACATTTAAAGGTGCATTAAGCAATATTTCATCGCTGTCGGGCGGAATCCTCGTATCTCCAAAACCATTATTTTTCAGGAAATTAAAAAAACGGCATATTTTTTGAGTTATTAAACATTGTATCGTTAAAGTTGGTATTATAACTTATATTGCTATCATATACTGTTGTGTACCAACATTAAGACAACATTTCCCCAAAATCATGTTTAATCGGAGATACGAGATTTATGACTTGGGAGCAGGGAGATACGAGATTACGCTGTCATTGATCAGAATGGTACGGACACAGACGCTGCTGCTGCCAGCAGTGTTCATCAAAGTCTGCGGTCGCTTTGAGCCTTTTGACAAGAGACAAGGCTTTAAGAGCTAATCAGAGCTAATGATTGTGATTACATACATCTTCCTAAACTCTATTTTAAACGTTAGAGCTATGAGTGATGCAATACCACAATAAAACGATAAACTAACTAGGCTGTCTAATAGGCGGAAATTAATCTGCACGCAAACAAAGTCTGCGGTCGCGTTGAGCCTTTTGACAAGAGAAAAGGCTTCAATAGTTAACCAAAGCTAATGACTGTGGTTACATACTTCTTTCTAAACTCATTTACCTCAGAGGACGTGTTGCTCGACGAGGATTTGTTGCAACTTTCAATCTTGAGGAGCAGGGACGTGCAGAGAGTTCCTCAGGGGCTCAAATGTAAAATAGGGGCAATGTAAAAAAAAAAAAAAAAAAAAAAAAAAAAAAAAAAAAAATATATATATATATATATATATATATAGTCAAAAGTTTGGATACATTACTATTTTATATTTTTGTAAGAAGTCATTTATGGTCATCAAGCCTGCATTTATTTGATAAAATTTTTAATATACTTTAAAATACATTTTATGCAATTCTGATTTATTATCAATATTGGAAACCTTGTGATACTTTTTTCAGGATTCTTTGATTAATAAAAAGTTTAAAAAGCACAACATTTATTTAAAATATATATTTTGTAACAATATACATTGAAAAGCTTGAGGTTTTGAATAAATGCTGTTCTTTTTATTTTTTTATTTATCAATGAACCCCAAAAAAGGTTCCAAAAATAAATAAATAAATAAATAAGCAGCACAACTGTTTCCAATATTGATAATAAATCAGCATATTATATCTGAAGGATCATGCACTGAAGACTGGAGTAATGATGCTGAAAATTCAGCTTTGATCACAGAAATAAATGATATTTTAAAGTATATTAAAATAGATAAACATTCTTTTAAATTGTAATAATATTTCACAATATTATAGTTTTTCTGTATTTTTGATAAAATAAATGCAGGTTTGATGAGCATAAGACACTTTCATAATGCTGCATAATTATCAAAAATGGTAATATGATAAAATCCTTTCATGTCACCATTTCGCCAACCTACACTTCACATAATAGGCCTGTAGGTGGCACTTGGGCTTCATTAATTATGATAGTTTCATGAAATAGTAAACGGTGCTTCATACACAAGCATCCATTTTCTCAGCGATGCAATTTGATTTATAAAATGAGACAAACCGCAGATCCAGATCGCTCTACAAATAAGCTTGTCTGCCCCATGTCATTTTCAACCGATTTATGAATAAGAACGGAAAATGTCTGCTCCAATTCACATTATTGTCCAATGAAATGTGTCAGATCATGATTGGTTGGTGTATTATACATGACAAACGGGCATTGATGAATTATGTAATATTCTCTAAACTATATAATATATGGATTTTTTATTAAATCGACACACTAACTTTGATTACTGATGGAAAAAAAAAAGTTTAAAATATTGTTTGGTTTATTTTCTTTCCTTCCCGTCGATCTATTCACTGAAAGAACCATATATGACTTGAGATCCTATGGTTTCTGGACAGACTGTGGAATATCAGTCAGTCGAGCAAAACACACGCAACCTCAGATTGACAGATATCTAAAAATAAACAGGAATTTTCCGACTTTTGAGCGATTAGTTACCGTTTTGTGCACATTGTCATGTTAATTATAATTCAAATTCATTTTGTTTTATTGACTACAATATCATTGCTATTTGTCTGAGAGGTTCACTTTTGAATAATTTTGATAAAGGGCAGGGGCTTGAGGCACGTGCCTGTTGAAGAGACATAAAGCCGCGAGGCTCCAGCGGAGTGAAGAAGAGGCGGAGTTACGAGGATTCTCAGACAGTTTAAGTGTCCAATGGAGTTAAGAGATTTGCGCTCAAGCTATTTTCAACACTTTAGATTGGTTATTAATTTGTAAAAATAACAGACCCACGTGGGGACTGACCAATAGCATAGATTTGTGAAAAAATATGAAATTGACAAAATTTGGACATACAAGGTTTCCGCCCGTCAGCGACGATTTGTAAAAACACTTTCGACCACAATGTAAGACCGAGTCCCAAAACACAGTTGCTGTCAATCAGCAGTAAGGGGTGTGTCTAGTAATGATAGAGAGAAGAGAGCACTCAGTGAGTACACAGGACGGATATTAGCAGATCGACTACAGAGAGAGATGGCAGATAAAAAAGAGGGAAATATTGGAGGAACAAAACATACGCACAGTACACAGATACACGCTCACTGACCTTTGAGTATGTAGAGTATCAGAGCGAGCACAGGTCCACCAAATGGAGCATCAGGAGCATGAAATATGTATTTCCCCACAGTAAAGTTTAATGCATACTCATTCAGCACTGGCTTATAACCCTTTAGATCCTCACGTGTTATTATCCCTCCTGTGTTACAAGAAACAAAGATTCAGACAGATTTGCATGCTTTGATAAAATTAAGCCTCTAGACTCCTTCGATATGAATAGAGTCAAATGTGTATAGATATGACGCTCTGTTATTTATTGTGCGTAACTGATTGTTCTAATTATTCTGTATTTTCGTTGAATGCAATTGATATGGAGTAGCAATTTGACGATTTCATGTTAAATTAGTAAATAAAAGATTGCTTTGATCTGTCATATAGGCTATTAGGGCTTAAACGGATCGCAGTTGATCCGTGATATACGGACCAGATCCAGACCCCACCGTTCGGCATGTGATTCGCAGATTAATTTGCCAATTTACACGTTCAAGCTATTTAAAACCACAAGAAGAAGAAACGAAACAGAACTCAATTCGTTACTTGCACACACCCGAAGCGCGCACAAACATAGAGACGTGTTTCAGACAACGCGGCATACCGAGTTGATTCCTCTTTCATGTATCCCTGCGTTTAAGATACATTCATGGGGGTTTGCGGTTACGTCTCAATACTGGAAATATTTCTGTTTTAAGCCATGAAGGTGATCCAGTAGATATCACAAGCAACGTGCAAACTTTACACAATAGTTATGCTTTCATGGCTTTAACTATTGCAACGGTGATCCAAAAGCATTCAAAATATTCAAAAGCATATTACAACAATATATCTTGATGTTTCTCTTTGTTTTTAAATGACACAGCAGTTCAAAATGTTTATGACTTATCATGCTTTTAAAATCTTTCATAAATTATTACACTGTTGGATCCTATACTGTATAATCAAAGACCTATTATAATTAAAAATGTGTATTATATAATTAAAAACTGCATACTCAATCTAGGTGATGATTGTGTTGTTACCATCAACAAAAAAAAAAAAAAAAAAAAAAAAAAAAAAAACATCACCTGGTTGCAGTTTTATTTTGGTTTTCCTTGCCATAACAAATGTGCTTTACAAACATAGTTACAGCAGCCCCCAAAAATATAATGTTATAAAGTCAAAGGTCAAGAACCCAACTAAAGCAAACACTACTCACCATGATGGTAACGTCAAACAAAACAATAAAACATCATCATCTAAATCTTTTAATTCTCAATAAGCGCGTTTGTAGATGTCTGACAGAAATAAAGTCAGTCTGGTTAATAATGAGTGAAGCTGGTGATTTGTTTATTTCAGCTGATTTAAGCTAAGGTTGTGTCTGGAAGTCAGTTGTATGTTTGGAGAAGGTTCTTATAACAGAAATCTGTTAGCTGGGTGTGCACTCAGGAGCTCATCATGTGACACCACTGTGATATCTCTGTGATAGTGTTCAGAAACAGGAAGTAGAATGACCCCCCGGTGACCAATATTTTAACTGCCTCCTCTCAACCTGCTCAACATTTTGAATTCACAATGAGCTCACATATTACTCACACTGTGAGGATCACCGTATGAGAACGGTGTGATGTCACTGTGATCATCGAGTGATCTCATGTGTTGACTGGGATGGTCAATCAGATTGCGAGTATCTTGGCATGTTATCCTTTTTGAATACACAGCAAATGATTTTCAAGTATTAAGGGTTTATTTATTTATTTATTTTTTTACGCTTTTTGGAAGAATTCATCTGTAGAAAGACAGCTGTCAGTGAGAAAGTATTTGTTTTTTTTGTTTTTTTTTTGTTTTTGTTTTTTTTAATTTATAAAAATTAGCATAGTTTTTTGGTAGCTCACAAATGACATATTCTTACCACAATGCTGGATTATTCAGAATTGTGCCACTGGTCTCATTGATGGCCAAGGCCAAAGCCTTGCCAATCGGAAATCCATTTAATGCCAGCTTTATACTGGGCTCAAACAGCTCCTTCCATTGCAGTCTCCCATGTCTTTTGTGTGCCAATTCAAAGCCGCGCAGCAGTCCTGGTGTACCTATAAATAATCCTGTCATTCATGACAAAACACAGAGGAGTGGCCAAGTCATTCAAGGTTCAGAATGTCAAGAAATCATCAGACAGATTCACTTTGCTATTTTAATGATAAAAAAACAACAGCTCTTATGTGGACAAACTTCTGAGTCTGTACTGTAAAACCAACATGACTTTTTTTTGTAAAACCAACATGACCAACATGAGACTGGATTTGGGGTTGTGCAGATTTATGGTGGTTTACCTGATCTTGCATTCTCTGGGTCTTTGCCAAACATGTTCTCTGATGCACTCATTGGAGCAGTTTCTCTTGCATTTATTGTCTCTACCTTTCCTGAGGGTGAAAACATGAAACTTTTACACAAAAAAGCGACCCAGTGGTCAGCTTCAAGAGAGCAAACACATATTTGTCTTAAAAAAAAGCAGTCCAAGGCAAGCTCTGGATTCAATTTATTAAAATAATAAATTTAAAAAATAATAAAAAACTTTATTCCAAATGGTGGATTCATATAGAAAATGTTTTAAAAATACACACAGATGGCTTCAAACCCACATATTCCAGCAACAAATGCCTTATTCATGGTGTAACCTACAAACACATCAATGCCTGAGAAAAGGGTTCTCACCTAGAACAGTCACATTAGACACACCTGTTCAGATGAAGTAGCACATAATTATAATTATTATCAGAAGAACCAGTGGACACTAATCCTCCTGACTGCTCAACCAACATAACAGCTTTAGTCATCATATGTGACCCGTACTGGCAAAATGAGTCAGAATGCGCACGGACTAATTTTGAGCTACAGGCAAAAGAAGTGAAAAATGTAAGTTTTGGTCAAATTTGAGGTTTTCACAAAAATTAGTTCATTAAGCCCTCTTCTAGCAATCCCAATGCTCCAAATAGTAATTAAACATCTAAAATGATCTTTATTTGTACGTTTTCTGAGAGAAGTACCTTTTCTCTGCTCACTTCTGCACGACTGCTGCTGCTTCACACCACAAGTTGCAAGTCTATTGTTGCAAAGCGCAGCATTACAGCTTTGTGAATATTCATATCGAATTCTTGATGACAAGAGTCCAAACCACTGAAATATTATTTTTAAACCCATGCTGATGAAAACAAAACAATCGCTCTGACTGACATTTGCAAAACGTGTGCATATAAGACGCGTCTTTCCGTGAGAGTGCGATCTCCCTTATAAAGTGCATTATTGCGAAATATGTATTGGCGAGATTCACATAATCATAATCTGTTATGTCTTACATGAACGCTTAGTTAATGGTTGGGGGAAAATCTGATGTGTAACATTATATTTGATCCATGCATTACAGTAGGTCTTAATATAGATCTGTCTCAATGTTAATCAAACATTAAAAGAAAAGACGGAATCACTCGCTGCTCTTGATTAAATACTGTTTACTCGCATCTTTGTTCTTATTTTTAATAACAAAGATAAAATAAAAATAGCTATATTGTGATTAATATAGCAATTATTATTAAGAAAAGAATTGGAGGAAAATATGCAACGTTGCTTGGTGATTTTGCTTTGGAATCTTTAACTTGATTTTTCTCGAAATCAGATCTGCTGCCTCTATTGCCTTCAAACAGCTGTAGCTCAGTCATTTTTTGTCCAATTCCAACATGTCATATATCATTTTGAAGGTATTTTAATGGAGAATGTGAAAATAAAAAGAACTTAATTTTGAACATTTGCGCATTCCGACTGATTTTGCCAGCATGGGTCACATATTATATACTGCTGAAAGAAGTGAAATTATTTGTTTATGAAATTAATTCCTCATGAGGCCAAAATTCAGGAACTCTTGCAAAACAGATGCCATGCAATAAAACCATAAAACTAATCTGGAGAACAGATCTCCAAAGAGAACAAACAACATCACTCTGACCAAACTTATCTCCTTATTCATTTACGACCCTATTCCTCCCCCTTCTTCCCCCTGCCCTCTCTGCCTCTCCTCCCTCACTCTTCTTTCCCAAAAAGCAAGAATATCCATATGTCACAAGTGTTATATCTTGTCAATGTTGTTTTTTCCCTTTCATGTTTGGTGTCATTTTAAAGGTCTCTGTGCGATTGGTAAATTGGTCTTAATTTCACAGTAGTCACTTGTATTATGAGAAATACTGAAAACTTAAGTGAATTCTGTACTTCTGTTGTGGGCGGTCTCCTTTCAAAATCTGATAAACATTGCTCTACACCAGGTGTGACCATTTGAGCACGGGAACCAAAAAAACCAAAAGGTCCTTTATGTTTTTACAACTGATCTGAAGCTTTGTTATCTGGGTATATAAGCGAAGTGACAAAACACTACTTTGCGATTTTGTAGCCCGAATAAGCCCGTAGTGTGGTGTGTCTCTACACTAGACATGTGCCGTTATTCGGTAATGCGATATATCACGATAATGAATATTGGGCATTTCAAAATACCGAAAATAATTATTTGTTAAAAATTATTCCGAATTTTGAATGCATTTTAAGAATACTTTTCCCATTAGCTGGTTAAATGCACAACACCGCTGTAAGCTGTGTGTGCACTCTGATGTAAACAAGCATGGATGAGAAGCACATGGCAGAACGCGTGAGAGATGGATGAAAGCGCACATTCACTCTCTGACAGCAGATGGCGCTGAACATCAGAATGCAGTCATTACCCCGGAAACCAGTAAACAAATCAGCTGCTCTACTTTCTAAAACGTATTTAAATAGCCGTTCAGGTTTTTGTATTCGCTATGGTGTTCATCACAGCGCCAAGTACTTTAATATTTAGACTCAATAGGCTATTTATTTTAAAACTTTTTTACATTTTAATCTGGACTACAACATTCCCTAGATATTGTTTGAAAATGTTTTGATTCTTTATTGTTCAGTCACACTTTACATTAGGGCTTTGTTATTTAACATTAGTTAACATAAACTCCCAATGAAAAATTCTTCTAAACATTCATTAATCTTAGCTAATTCAAATATTTAATAACACATTAAAATCAAAATAATTATAAACTGTGTTATAAACTGTAGGGCTGTGACGGTTGCCGTGACAACCGCGTCACAGCGGTGGTTGGTTGTCACCGCGGTTGTCTATTGCCACCGGCGGTAATGCCCGTGACGTCACATACTCTATAACAAGCATAATACAAAGTTTTGTATACAAATGTAATAATATAACAGTTGCCAATTGTTTTATTTAGAATATAAGTCTATGCTAATTCACGAATTACCTCAAACCCATACACGGCATTTCCTTTAGATTGGCAGGTTTGAGCGCAGGAAAATACAGTTTATTCTGCATTCAGCAAATTTATTTTGTGTTGAGTGATGGACCTTGTTGGGAAACCAAATACTACATCGCTGATCTGGAATCCTTTCCATTCATGTCACCCGTCCGCGTTTGTACAAGTGTCTTCAAGTTCACGTGATCGCAAACGCCTGGCTGGTCAGGTTTGTATTGGTGAGGCTTTCTCCAAACTAGCCAAAAAAACAAACGAGACAGCGATAAATGTAAGATGCTACCAAGAAATGTGGAAACATACGCCGCGATTCCTATTCCACAGAGAGCGCGTGCAGACGAGGAGTTAAAACGCGCCCGCTTGTGTGGCGGAACAGAACCGTGTCTAAACCGGACGCGACAGCTGTCACGCCGCGTCGCAACCTACAGTCTATGGTCGCAACACAACAGATTGAGTGTCTACACAGGACATTTGAACTTTGTGTCAGTATGTCATAAAGCAGTTTACTGTTGGGATTTGTCATGTCATGTTGCGCAGCATTCAATGTACAACACAGCATCACTGATTATAATGGGTATTTTGTCGAGTCTTGCTGTGCAGCTCATGGCAGGTTGACAGGGTGTTATTTAACTTTTTTTTTTATTATTTTTTTTAAGGCTATTTACCTATTTGACTATTATTTGTTTGATATTTATTTTAGTGTTTTGCAGGCTGCAAATTCACTGAAGGAAGCGCTAAAATAAATACACGTTTGTTAATAGATAATCGAGCCTCATTTATTTGTTGCGTTTCAAAAAAAAAAATAAATGTAAAAAAATTAAAAAAAAAAAAAAATATATATATATATATATATATATATATATATATATACACCACCGCGCCACCGGCGGTAATTGGTCCATTACCACCGCGGTGGTAAAAATCTGCTACGTCACAGCCCTAATAAACCGTATTTTTTTTTTTTTAAATAAACCCGAGCTAACATGAACTAAGAGTTGTATTATTTTTAACAAAGATTAATAACTTCTGTAGCAAGTGTAGATTTTGCTCATTGATAATGTTAATGCATTAACTAAGATTAACTGAGTAAAGTGATACCTATTGGTCTTTTAATTCTTTTGCACTTTAATCTGTGTAAAATATTTAACTTTATAAATTTTTTGTGTGTTGCTTTATTGTATTTAAATGCTCAGATATTTTTGTTATAAGAAAAAAGTTCTTAAACCTATTATACTGTATTATGACAACACTTTTTTTGCAACTAAATTTAAATACCGAATACCGAGATAATACCGTATACCGTGATAAAAGCATTAGCAATTAATCGCAACATGAAAATTTGATACCGGCATATCCCTACTCTACACTCCATACTATGTATTTTCTAAGGTCTGGTATGCATCTTTTATTCTTAGATTAATCTTTGAGAATTTGATGTTGTGTATTGATATGATTTGACATCTTTGAATTGGCTATGCAATTGGCATAATTAATACATATTTACCTGACTGATTATAAAATGTTATATTTGACTTATTCTGATCTCTTCAGAAATAATTTTTCAAGTAGATTAATGTGTAGTGGTATTTCCGCAAATCTGTGTTCAGGACAGATTATACCAAAGCACCGCTGGATGAACCATGGTGAACACCATGAGGGATTTCTGACTGTCACTAGCTTAACACGGTGTAGCTCTCGTGGTTATAGGAAAAAATACACTTTTTGTTATGAGTATGCAGGCGCAGCTCACTTAAAGGTATTAAAGCCACTCTGCACCCTCTGAGTAAGTTCAGAACTGACGAGCTTGTGTCCGTGGATTCACTATCGGCCGAAGTGTAATTTCTGTGTGATACCTGGTCCCTAATGAACGAATAATTGAAAGTATGTGTTCTCCAGAATAATCAAATATCTAAATTAATATACAACCGATGTCTGTGATCAGTTTTTAATTATAAATATTGTCTAAATTTAATCATCACTTGGAACTGGAGTCAGATTGAACATGGAGCTAGACTAAAATTTAAACTAAATCCAGATAAATTCAGTGGGGCAAGTAAAAGACCGAACATGCATTAAACCTTCGACCAGGCCACTGGATTCCGCTTTTGGACTGGCGGGTGGAACTTTACACTGCCGACTGTAATATCAAGTTTTCCAGAATGGACTTTTCACTGTCTGGTTGTCTTGACTTGATTGTCTGTTGCTAAGTGCCTTAGTGGTTACATTCTAACAACACATTGTTTCACACTGCACAAGACTGGCACCACAGTGCAGGGTTAACACTGCAGAAGTGGTGCTTACCCTGATCTTGAGCAGGGTTTCATAACCCCGGGTAAAAAGCGGTGTTAACTCTACTTCTTAATTGCAAGTGTGAACCCGTGATCGGTAATGAGGGGAAAAATAAGCCTTTGAAATAGGCTGATTGGAATTTCCTTGCCTAGCCTAAAGTTTCCCCACATAGGCAAGAATCAACTGCACACGAGCAGGAGACAAAGTTTACTGCAATGTGGACGAATCTCATTGCTCCCCCTGAAGAGTTGTCCTCTGTCATGGAACAAGCACACTTCTACCACACACAGCTTCTTCATTCTTAAGTTCCCACAGTGAACAAAGCCAACATGCTTGTGTCACTTCACACATTTTAAGCTCGAGAGCTTGGTTAAATACAGAGAGAGTGCCAAACACAAGAAATGCAGGGACAAGTGTGTGGCAAAATGTTCAGGATCATCAGGTTCAATCGTTAAGGCCTTTAATTGTCAGGATGCTCACGTAAGGGGCTGGGATAATTTCGTAATTGTTGTTTTAACGATGTGCGATTTGACATTATCGAGTATATTGCAAAAACCAAACCAAACACCTACAGAGAGTGCATGCATACATGACGTGATGAAGTCTAGTAGGTTAGACTAGTGTGCGTGCGCATTTAGAGTGCGTTTTCACTGCATGATTCAGTCTATTAAAATGCATAACAAAATTCAAGATATGGGGGCTTTATATCATTTCATATAGTTAATATCACACGAACAGTGCCGTTTTTTCCTCCAAAAAATCAGCATGATTACAAATGTGATATGGATTTTATACAATAGTTCAATTCAATTTCAATTCAAGTTTATTTGTATAGCGCTTTTCACAATACAAATCGTTGCAAAGCAGCTTTACAGGAAATTAAGTTTCTACAATATATTTATATATTGTAGAAACTTAATATATTTAACTTATGGCGAAATTTGGTAGTTCTGTATGTTGTCTGAGGGTATGCTTCATCTGAGGTCCTCTGAGGGGTTGGCATCATCTCTTCTCAGGTGTTCTGGATCCAGACTGAAGCTTGTGTAAATCCTAGTTACCACGGGATGTTAATCCCGTGGCAGAAACAGAGAAACAAACAGAGACATAATTAGCGTAGCTGCTGTTCCAACCAAGCAACAATTATTTGTTCAATCCAAGCTAAAGAACAATAATGCGTGTTTGATCAGATATAACTGCAGTACAAGATCATGAGATGCATTATGTGAATGCTTGGCTAAAGAGATGTGTCTTTAATCTAGATTTAAACAGAGAGAGTGTGTCTGAACCCCGAACATTATCAGGAAGGCTATTCCAGAGTTTGGGAGCCAAATGTGAAAAGGATCTACCTCCTTTAGTTGACTTTGCTATCCTAGGTACTACCAAAAGTCCAGAGTTTTGCGACCTTAGGGAGCGTGATGGATTGTAGCGTGGTAGAAGACTAGTTAAGTACACAGGAGCTAAATCATTAAGGGCCTTATAGGTAAGTAATAATATTTTGTAACTGATGCGGAACTTAATAGGTAGCCAGTGCAGAGACTGTAAAATTGGGGTAATATGATCATATTTTCTTGACCTAGTAAGGACTCTAGCCGCTGCATTTTGGACTACCTGTAGCTTGTTTATTGAAGATGCAGGACAACCAGCTAGCAGTGCATTACAATAGTCCAGTCTAGAGGTCATGAATGCATGAACTAGCTTTTCTGCATCAGAAACAGGTAACATGTTTCGTAGCTTGGCAATGTTTCTAAGATGGAAGAATGCTGTTTTTGTAACATGGGAAATATGATTTTCAAAAGACAAGTTGCTGTCTAATATAACACCCAGATTTTTGACTGTAGAGGAAGTAACAGTACATCTGTCTAGTTGCAAATTATAATCCAAGAGATTCTGTGTACTGTTTTTTGGTCCAATAAGTAATATTTCTGTCTTATCTGAATTTAATAGGAGAAAATTACTGGTCATCCAATCTTTTACATTTTTAACACACTCTGTTAGCTTAGATAATTTAGAAGTTTCATCTGGTCTTGTTGAGATATATAGTTGAGTATCATCAGCATAACAATGGAAACTAATCCCGTATTTTCTAATAATATTACCAAGGGGCAACATATATATTGAAAATAGCAGAGGACCTAGGACAGATCCTTGTGGTACTCCATATTTTACTGGTGATAATTGAGATGACTCCCTGTTTAAATAAACAAAGTGGAAGCGATCAGACAGGTAGGATCTAAACCATCTTAAAGCCTGCCCTTGAATACCCGTATAATTTTGTAATCGATCTATGAGTATGTCATGATCTATAGTGTCGAACGCAGCACTAAGATCAAGTAAAACTAGCAATGAGATGCAGCCTTGGTCTGACGCAAGAAGCAAGTCATTTGTAATTTTAACAAGTGCAGTTTCTGTACTATGGTGGGGCCTGAAACCTGACTGAAATTCTTCATAGAGATCATTTTTTTGCAAAAAAGAGCACAACTGAGCAGATACAACTTTTTCTAAAATTTTAGACATAAACGGAAGATTAGAAATGGGTCTGTAATTTGCTAGTTCATTAGGATCTAGTTGTGGTTTTTTAATAAGAGGCTTAATAACCGCCAGCTTGAATGATTTTGGAACGTGACCTAAAGATATCGATGAGTTAATAATATTGAGAAGCGGTTCTTCTGCTACAGGTAACAACTCTTTCAGTAATTTAGTGGGTACAGGATCTAATAGGCATGTTGTTGGTTTAGATGCATTGATAACTTTATTTAGCTCTTCCTGTCCTATAGTTGTAAAGCACTGCAGTTTTTCTTTGGGTGCAATGAATGGAGCTGAAGTACTAGACGCTGCAGAATCTACATTTGTTATTGTATTTCTGATGTTATCTATCTTATCAGTGAAGAAATTCATAAAGTCATTACTATTAAATTGTGAGGGAATATTTAGATCGGGTGGCGTCTGTTTATTTGTTAATCTAGCCACTGTGCTAAATAAAAACCTTGGATTGTTTTGGTTATTTTCTATGAGTTTGCGGATATGCTCTGCCCTGGAAGCTTTTAAAGCCTGTCTATAGTTGGACATACTGTTTTTCCATGCAATTCTAAAAACTTCCAAGTTAGTTTTTCTCCATTTGCGCTCAAGTTTACGAGTTTCTTTCTTGAGAGAATGGGTATTACTGTTGTACCATGGCGCAGTACGTTTTTCTCTAACCTTTTTCAATTTGATGGGCGCAACAACTTCTAATGTATTAGAGAAGATAGTGCCCATGTTGCTAGTCATTTCATCTAGTTCATGTGTATTTATGGGTACACAGAGCAGTTGAGATAAATCAGGCAGGTTATTTTTGAATCTATCTTTAGTGGTTGGAACAATAGTTCTTCCTGGACGATAACGTGGAGCCATATAGTTAATATCAGTAATACTCAGCATGCACGATACTAGGAAATGGTCAGTAACATCATCACTTTGAGGTACGATATCTATGTCAGTAAGATCAATTCCATGTGATATAATTAAATCTAGCGTATGATTAAAACGATGAGTGGGCCCAGTGACGTTTTGCTTGACTCCAAAAGAATTTATTAGGTCAGTAAACGCAAGTCCTAACGCATCATTTGTATTATCGACGTGAATGTTAAAATCTCCAACAATTAGCGCTTTATCAACAGTAACCAATAGGTCTGAGAGGAAATCTGCAAATTCTTTTAAGAAATCTGTATACGGCCCTGGCGGTCTATACACAGTAGCCAGAGCAAGAGACAGGAGAGATTTCTTTTGCATATCTGACAGTGTAACATTAAGCAGAAGCAATTCAAATGAGTTAAACCTGTATCCTGTTTTCTGGGTAACATTGAGAATATCACTATATATTGTTGCAACACCGCCTCCACGGCCAGTCTGACGGGGCTCATGCTTATAACAGTAGCTTGGTGGAGTAGACTCATTTAGACCAATATAATCATTTGGTTTGAGCCAGGTTTCAGTCAAGCAGAGCACATCAAAACTATTATCTGTGATCATTTCATTTACAATAACAGCTTTGGGTGCGAGTGATCTAATGTTTAGGAGCCCAAGCTTTAAAAATTGCTTTTGTTTATTTGTTTTGCATTTTTCTGGTTTAATCACGATTATATTATTTCTAGATCCTGCATTAAATTTATATTTATATTTTGGCTTCACTGTTCGGGGAACAGACACAGTCTTTATAGCTTGGACAGCACAAGTATTTCTATCATTTAAGTGGGTAGAACAAAAGTCATCATAGCAGTTATTTGTGAATGGTCTTACTAGTCAGATGGAGCGTAGAGTCCTGGAGATGTTGTCCGACAGGAGTTCTGCTCCGACTCTGCTGGGGTGCAGGCCATCAGCGCGGAAAAGCCTAGGACGCTCCCAGAAAAGATTCCAATTATTAACAAAGAGCAGTTTCTGTTCTTTACACCATGACAATAACCACTCATTTAAAGCAAAAAGTCTACTGAACCTTTCGTGTCCTCGTCGATACGTGGGAAGCGGTCCAGACACGATGATCGTCGCCGCGGGTGATGCGCTGCGCACCGTCTCGATCAGACTCCTGAAGTCCGTCTTCAGTGTCTCCGTCTGCCGCAGCCTGGTGTCGTTCACCCCCGCGTGCAGCACGATCGCGCTGATGCTCTCGTCGTCCTTCAGGATCGCGGGTATCTGCGCAGAAACATCGAGAACACGAGCGCCAGGGAAACAGTGAGTGTGTGCTTTACCTTCAGCTAACGTAGCACGGACGTGCCGGACGATGGAGTCTCCGACGATCACAGCGTCGCGTTCCGTCTCGCGGAGGGGGGCGAAGCGGTTCCGGGTGGAGATCTCGAAGACCGGAGGCGGCGGAGGGGGAGAGGTCCTCGGCCGGGGCCTGGCTCGCGTCTTCCGCTGCTGCTGCACCCAGGGTCCGTGGTGTCCCGGCGCCGGAGTGAAGGACATCTGGGAAGATCGCGTCCTGGGTGCACAGGATCTGTGCAGAGAAACACACGGAGTAGAGGTGGTGGGAGTGTTAGCGGCGCGCTGTATACTTACCCCGGACTTGTGAGCGTCAGCCCGGGATGTTTCCAGCGCGGCTCTCCGCTCTCTCAGCTGGGCCTGCTTCTCCACCAGCTCACGGATCTGCTTCTCCACGGCCTCCAGCTCCAGCTGCACCGAATGCAGCTCGAACGTGTCCTCGCCTGCACTCAAAGGTAGACACACATCCGCCATTTAAGCAAGTAGCAGTGAGTAAAACGAAGGTTATGTGTGTGAATAGAGTATTAGCAATGGAAGCGAGATTAGCGGCAACCTTCCTTGGTTGCCGCTAATGCAACCACGCTGGCGATGCTAACGGGCTATAAGCTAATAGCGGACTCTGGAAATCAAAATAAAACTAGTGATAACAAGGCGCTTTGATTGTTTTTGTTGTAGAATACGATAGGGGATATATTCACACGTTATAGAAACGAAAATGATGGTGTGTAAAATAGATTTCAGGATTAGAAAATAGTCGATAAAGAATTAACTTGACGGAGCTCAAACTCAAAACACGCAGCAGCAACAAACAGGAAGTCACGTGTTCAATAAACAAGAAGTTAATATTAAGAGACTGACATTTTAGACACCATATTTCCTGTTTTTGCTCCATTTCGACAACAAAAATAATTCCAAACAAAGCAACAGCACTGTTTCGCATCTCTGAGCAACATGACGGTGTTTCGTTTCGTTCCTGAATGAATTAACCGTTTAAATGATTCGGTTCAATCGCAGTGACTCACTTTTTAAAAGTGACTTGATGCCACCTACTGCCGATTGTAATTTCACATTTAAAGTATCTTTTAATTTTTTAAAATAATTTCAAATCTCAGTATTCAACGTTTCATGTTTACAATATTAAAACATTATATATGCATGTGTAACTGCAGGTTAAATGCATTCATGTTCCGCATTAAGCAGGGTGTAAGTGCATCTAAATGCCACTTCAGAAATTCTAAATTCAAATTCAAAGATGAATTTTGTTGATACTGGTTTAATTTGCTTGATAACAGCTCAAATGTCTTATTATTCTAATTGACTGATTAAATGTAAGAATTTGACTCAAATGATGATGCACACTTTTAGAAAAAAATGGCTTAATTGTGAAAATGACCATAAAAGGTAAAAATCAATTTAAACTTATTAGAAAAGATTAATTTCTATCACTGCAGCTGTGAACTGACCACCACACAGAATATGAAGAATATCAAAATCAGCTGTCCACGGTAGTCCTTAAGACTACCAGCACAATAACACAAGCAAAATATTGTCTAATTCTCGTTATCGATAAGATCCTAGAAAATATTGAGATATAATTTTGTCAAAATTGCACACCCCTAGCTGCCAGCCGTTCTGCGCAATTGCCAGAGCTGAATGTAAAATTTAACATGGCATACACCATCCTAACCCTCGCCAAAGAGGAGCTCTCTCTGTTTAACCAAACTCAGATTAACTTAGGTGGTTTAAGAAAGAAATCTGTCAGTGTTTCTTTTCATTTTCTCTCTTCTTCAGCCCTTTGCATTTCCCGTGGTAGTTATAACTCCCTGTCACCTGACAGCGGAAAGCAGTGACTGGGAGACTGAGAGCTAATATATTAACCAATCTACATTAAAGTTAAGAATGTAAAGATGAAATCTGTTAATATATAATTTGTAGTTATGGTGCTCATTAATTTTTGGTGGGTGCTCCTAAATTTTTGCTGGTGCTCCTAACTTTTTAAAGTTGGGAGCACCAGTGCTACCAAGTAAAAAAGTTAATTTCGAGCCAGTCCATGGAGTTCAATTTTATATATATATATATATATATATATATATATATATATAATTTTTTTTTTTTTTTTGTCATTTATTACTATGGAGGTCAGTATCTACCAGCAACTGTTCATACCAACATTCTTCAAAAGATCTTTTACACTCAACAGAAGAAAGAAAATCATACAGGTCTGGATGAATAAATGGTGACAGAATTTTCATTTTTGGGTGAACTTTCACTTTAAGTTGATAACATACATAACATAATTATAAAACATACAACATGCTTTGAATGATTGTTCATATCTAGCCTATAAATACACTACTTTAGTGACAAGACAAAGGGATGTAGTTGTTGTGAGAACAGCACTGACAGAAGCAATGGTTGTCCCCTCCACCATGTTTAAAATTTATGACCCACCCAACTAGGAAACTCTAGTATCAAAATTATTTCAGAATTTCCCAGTAGTAAATACGACTTCAGAGGCCGTTCACATCCAAATTCCGATTAGGAAACTCGTATTTATGATAATTCTGATAGCACGTGAAGGCAGCATGAGTCCTAAGCCTAACCCAAACATAAACCTTATATTCAGCCCTAAAATCTGGTTGATTAAAGAAAATGTTGTTCAAGAACTAGTAAAGATGTTGAGCCAGAAAAGTGTTGGGTAAAAACACATACAGTGCACACTGCACAGTATAAATGAGAACACCCCCTCTGAAACTTAACAAATTCAGCAATTAGTCTTTACTTAGAAGACATGCTAGGGTTCTTTAGGGTTCTTTATAATATTCCAGCACGTCTGCTTGGTCAGTTACCAAAGAAGAATGTTAAAATTGAGGAAAATAAAATTTTCTTATCAAAGTGATAAAATGCTGTGTTGCAAAAATGAGTACACCCTCCTGAAAGTTACTAAATAAAGCTAAATAAAAATTTCTGGTGTAAGGTCAAAGCAGGTTTTGATCAAACAGGTAATAAGTGTGAAAATATAGCAAAAGTAACACAAAAATTCAAAAAACAATGGACTTGCTTATAAATATGAGCACGCATAAGAGGTTTGATTATTTTTTTTTATTATTATTTATTTATTTTTTTCTGATACTGTTGCCATTGTGGCAGATTGTTGTGGGAGTCTGGTTAAGTCTCACGTACCTGTTGATGGATTGTATATGGTGAAAACGCCCCCTCCTCCGATGCCCATATTTTGAACATTTACCAAACTCACACACAGCAGAGCAGCAATAGCAGCATCAACTGCTGAACCGTTACGCTTCAACATGTCCCTGCAAACACAAAGAGCAACAACTTAATCTTACTACTGCAAAAGTCTCATCGCTCACGCAAGGAATCTCTCCCAGAAACATAAATGTGGCTATTTGGAATCATACCTCCCGATCTCAGAGCAAGTCCCAGCATCCGCTGCCACTGCTGCTTTAGTATAGCACTCATCAGAGGGTCTCAGAGAGTGTATCACACTGATTATCACTATCAGAATCAGTACAAACACAATGGCTCCCAAACATCTGAAAGCAGACCACCAGAGTTTGAGCTATGATAATTATTTATCAGACAAACAAGATTCATATCTGTGGTTTCATTCCAAATACTATCAATACAGCATACATAGTACTATATATTATTTGTGTGCATGTGTGTGTACATGTGCATGTTTCATCACCTTTTACAGGTGAGACAACCCATCATAGAACAGCCCCTGTCCACCAGTTTGAAGAAACTCTATCGAAGATCTAGTTCCATCGAAGAGAAAGAACATTATACAGGTTTAAAACAACATGAGGGAAAGTTAGGGTTAGAAGTTTCACTATTGGGACATCTATCGCTTTAATTTGTGCAGGAGTACAGCGCACTGCATGAAAAGGCGCGTTTCCAGATTGTTCACGTCAGCGCACAAACCCGTAAACGGCACGTTTCCGGCAGTTTCTGTGTATGTTTCTAGCGTTTCTGATTTCTTGACGGACAGAAACGGACTCTTTTGTGTTCGGCAGTTTTCCAGTCCGCTCACCAACGCGAAAAACCCCCAAACATAGATGGAAATGTTGACACACTCACCGGTAAATCCACGTATTGTCCTGTTCACAAGCAGTTAAATCTCCGTAAACGGCCAAACATATATCTCAGTAAACATCTGTAAATTACCGTGCACTTAATATATTTTAAATGCTACTGGCCTTCTACACAAAAATGCATCATATGCATTCATAAAAACTGTAAAGAAAGCCTCAAACACAGCAAAGTATCAACAAAACTCAATTTTATTTTTCAGCAAATGCAGGACTGCAAACATTTAACAGGACTGCAAATATTATTCAACAAATGCAACAGGACTGCAACGTTTAACTAATCATTTAGATTGAGAAAAAATATTTTGCAAACACAGACACTTCAAGAAAATCATTAAATGAATTAAACAATAAAATATTTAAAGAAAAAAAAAAACTAATCAAAAACAAACACAATAATGAATACACTTGCAATGGACACAGCAAAGTCAGGGCAGTGAATACCGCTCCATCTCAGACAGTCACACACACATATTCCACAACTCTAATGGCACCATCAGGACCATGCCATATTTCTTCATTTAATTCTGCCCTTCAGAAGCTACAGAAGATACTGTTACGCTCATAAATTTACATACCTCTAGCAGAATATGCATTCATTTTAACAAAATAAGAGGGATCATAAACATTGCATGCTATTTTTATTTAGTACTGTCCTGAATCAGCAATTTTACATAACATATATGCACATATACTGAATTTATAAGAATTTAACTGAATTTATAAAAATGAAAATGTATAATTTATAAAAATGTTCAAAAGTTTACATACACTTTATTCTTAATACTGTGTCATTACCTGAATGACCCACAGCTGTTTTTATGTTTTGTGATAGTTTTTCATGAGTCCCTTGATTGTCCTGGGCTGCAGGTTCTACAATCTACTTACGCTTAAAGTGTTTTGGGAAATACAGCCCAGAGCAGTTCAACTGCCTGCTGTTCTTCAGAAAAATCCTCCAAGTCCCTCAAATTCTTTGGTTTTCCAGCATCTTCTGCCTATTTGGCTCCTGTCCAACAATGACTTATGATTTTGAGATCCATCTTTTCATTCTGAGGAAAACTGAAGGACTCATACACAACTATTATAGAAGGTGAAAACATTCTGATGCTCCAGAAGGAAACAATACAATAAGAGCTGGGGGTGTAAACTTTTGAACAGGATG
The DNA here is from genome assembly GCA_039654775.1 of Spinibarbus caldwelli. Classification (NCBI taxonomy): domain Eukaryota; kingdom Metazoa; phylum Chordata; class Actinopteri; order Cypriniformes; family Cyprinidae; genus Spinibarbus; species Spinibarbus caldwelli. The sequence continues at coordinate 40,441,327 of CM077224.1, read as the reverse complement.
ATAACGATGAGTAAATCATATTTGTTCTTTTAGTACTGCCCTTCAGAAGCTACATAAAATACTTTTTTTATACTTTTCAGACAAAATAAGTAGTTTACCGATCACCCAATTCAAATAGCTTACACCCTGCGTCTCTTAATGCATTGTGTTGCTTTACTGAGCATCAGTAAATGTGTTTACCTTTTGTAACAGTTATTTATGAGTCCCTCAATTGTCCTCAGTGTGAAAAGATGGATCTGAAATCATACCATCACTGCTGGAAAGGGTTCAAATCTACAAAAGATGCTGGAAAAGCTGAGAATGTGCAGGACCTTGAGAATTTTTCTGAAGAAAAGCAGGCAGTTGAACTGCTCAGGACAAACAAAGGACTCATGAAACACTATCACAAAACAAACATGAACCACTATTCCTTTTTTTTTAATAAGCTATAATTCTGACTTGCAGACCAAACATAAACATCTGTTAAATGAAATAGCTTCATCAGGCCAGTCCTAAATAATAATAAATAAATAAATAAATAAATAAATTGTTATTTTGTTCAATAACATTATATGCATTTTCTGCAGTGTGATGTAAACTTTTTACCACAGCCTTATGTATGTGTGAAACAGTGAGTGCAGCAGGCTAATTTCAGTGAAATATCAGTATCAGTATTCGGTTCACTAGTTTTGTCGTGGTCACGAGATTATTTTGTCGAGGTAACGACATCCTTATCTCGTGGCCACACAATATGAAGTCGAGGCCTCAAGATCCTATGTTGAAGGAACAACATCGATTTCTCGTATATGTAAACAAACCGGCATCACCATAGAAACCTGGGATTATCAGAGATGGATAAAACATTTTATCCATCTAGGCAATATCGCGTTCATAATTGAAGATGAATCGCCTTCGATTATGAACGCGGTTTAGCGTAGCTTGTCAGTGAACTACGGCTCTGTGTAACCGGCTTTACTGATGAGATGCGTATGATAATCGAATTCGATTAATTGCACAGCCCTACAGGAATTCACCTGTTTTTGAACAGTACATGAGGGTTAAAGTTGCCCAAATGAAGTTCTTAACCACATTACTAATCAAAAATTAAGTTTTGATATATTTACAGTAGGAAATTTACAAAATATCTTCATGGAACATGATCTTTACTCAATGTCCTAATGATTTTTGGCATAAAAGAAAAATTGATAATTTTGACCCATACACAGTAAAATCCTGCGTGTTAAATTAACACTGAAGCAGTGTTAAAGTTAATGAGATAATTAAGTGATTAAATAAATGATGATTGAGCATTAGTGTTGAACAGCTGCTGTTAACAAGCAGAATCACTGAAGAAAAGAGAAACACAAGAACTACAACTGACTTCAGCAACAGCCTTAGATGAAATCAACTGAAATAAAAGAAAACATTAAATCTCTCAAGATCTCAGCAGAAGATGATTAATCATCTCCACAAACAGCATCACCAGCTTCATGCATTACTAACCAGTTTGACTTTTTTTTTTTTGTCATGTGTCTAAAAATTTCTGATTAAGAATTAACAGAGGTTTAGATGTTAATGTTTATAGAACATAATAAAAATTGAAGTCACCATTGTGGAGATAAGCGTTTGCTTTAGTTGAGCTCTTGACCCTTGACTTTTTAATGTTAGTTTTTCTCTGGTTTTTGTAACTGTGTTTATAAAACACATTTGTTACAATAAAAAAAAAACCAAGCAAATATGTGATCAGGTTATGTTGGTCATTTTTTAATAATGATATAGCTGTCATGTATTGCCTGATTCAATGATGTTATCAGTGTTAATGTGTAATTTAGTTTATGTTATTGATCACAACTGTAGCAGGGCTCGCAAAATCTTTAGCCCGACGTCCCGGGGCTATTGTGTTTTCCAGTCGGGCTACCAAAATGTATCATGCTCTGCCCGACGGGCTACCTTAAATACAGGGCTCCCACGGGTCCTTAATAGGGGTGGGACAATAAATCGATATGGCGATATATCGTGATCCTTCTCCATGCGATACGATAATCGATATCTGGCGCCAAATATCGATATTTTAATTAATACAATAAGGTGCTCTAAATACATTTTCCTGCTCTCAGCGTCTAAAAATGCGTGGAAATCGCTGCCGTGCCATTTCCACATTCTTTCCAAGAGCGCTCTGAGCAACTATGAAGGCGCATTCTCTATGAAGATGGGGAAGCACGAGGAACCCAATGATAAACAGATTTTCAACCACTGTATTAGCTCTACTGCTATATATACGTTTATGGAGATGAAAACTAAAAAACTGCCCCGGAACAGTTATCAGCGTGGACCATAGGCACCGATCACGTTATTATTGCAGAGCGCATATTCAGTTCATGAGTAACCTCTCCGCTCGGATCGCAGGTGGATTTCCCTCACTATATGAGAGAGAGAGAGCGCCGCCGGTGCGTCCAGTTTTATGTGAACAACACTGGATGCTCTCCCCCTCTCACAGATATTACAAGTGCGCGTTATGCAGTGTGAACAGTGGGCACCGAACAGCAGAAACATAAATCTGCACCTATGGCATGGAGGACGAGACAAAACACTGTCAGAGCTGTAATGCGGCGCAGAAGTGTGCAGTGTGTGTGTGCTTGCCGCGCGTCTACATTTGAAATAACCAACCTGAGCGTGCAAAAGACGCGATGTGATTGTGAACGGCTATTTTTCTGTGCGGGGCTCCGTTTTTATGATGAGAGGAGTAGAAAGGTTGAGAAAGCACTCCAGGTAAATTTTGAAATGTACCAGGTTTATATATATATATATATATTATATATATATATATATATATATATATATATATATATATATATATATATATATATATATATATATATATATATATATATATATATATATATATATATATTACGTGGAGAGAGAGAGAGAGAGAGGCTATATAAGTTAAGCAGTTAAATGTGTTTGTTTACAAAGAAAAGTGTAAGCTTTTAATAAGTCCAAGAATAAAATTATTAATTTACTCAACATGTTACAATTGATTTACAGAACTTTTTTGCTGTTTTCTAACAGTTTGGACTTGAATAAAGAAAGAAAACTTGCACTTAACCTTTTCACAGGCATTTTGTTTAGACAGATATCGCGATATATCATTATAGGATTTTCTAGAAATATATTGATTATCGCAGAATCGCTGTATCATGATAGTATCGTTATCGTGAGCCATGTATCGTGATTATATCGTATCGTGGGGTACCCTGCGATTCCCACCCCTAGTCCTTAAAACTCTTCAATTTAGTTGTGTCAAACTTAAGGTCATAAAAAGTTTTAAATACGTTAAATGGTATAAGAAATGTCTTAACTATAATTTCAAAAGGTCTTACAGTTGGGGACGGAAAGACAAGAATGGCGATACGGCTGGATTAAACTTCAAAAGGCAATGATGCAATTGAATAAATATGAGCGCTGCACGTTTCAAGTCAAAACGCGGCGCAGATGTCTTTATGTGAATGTATCTGAAGGGAACCGACTGTCCTCAGAAATGTGTCGGCATTTTTATTTCATCTTACCTATAATGCCTGATAAAGCAGAGTTTATGAGCGTGGATGGCGCTGCTTTGTGCACAGCCGCTAACAGGGAGTTTCTCTGAGAGAAATCGCTATATTAAACCGCCCCTAAAGCGCCACCTCGTGGCAGAGAATGAATTTGCATTTCCAATAAGCCTTTCTTGCTGTTTATGGTCAGATCAATGCAAATATCGACCCATGTTTTTATGCAGCAAACACATAGAGTTGTAAATGGGAAAGAAGTTAATGTGCCTTCTAAAAATCTAAACAATTAAGACAGCAATATTTATTCATTTAAATTAATATAATAATTTATATGCTTGATTTATCCCTTTTCATAAAAATGCTCTAAAGGCTGAAATGCTGTTGTATAAGATTTTTGTTTTTGTGAAAACCTGTATCTGAACTGTAAATCATGTCAATTTATGGCTTAATACTGTATGTTACCATAGACGTTGTCCACAGTGTTGCCAACTAATTTTCAGAGAAAGTTGCTAGAGGAAGGTCAATTTGTTGCTAAAAGTTGCTAAATGACATTATGTCATTGCGTGATGATGTCATTGCGTAATCACGGCGCAAAATTGTGTCACAACATCAAATCTCAGCAAAAATATATATTTTATATATGTTAATTTAGATTTGTTTGTAAAAATAATATGCATAATATAATATTAAAATATAAATAACTGTATTTTTAAATGCAATGAATTATTGAACACTTACACATTTTTGAATGATTACAATTTAGGTTTTTTGAATAGCTAGTAAACTAGTAATACTACACATTCTCAACAATTTAAGCAGTGCATTAGTAGACAGTTAGTATGCTACACTCCAAGAAAAGTCTGTAAAAACAGGGCACAATCTACTACAGTATGTTAATATGAAAGAATTTTCCATATTGTTTTTTTTACCTGCATTTTAAATTATGCATTGTGTTTTCAGGTTACAGGGTTACAATGGATAATAATCTCCTGTAAAATTACTAGACTCTTTTGCATTGTACTAACTGATCAACAATAACAAGTACAAGCTACTAATAAAGTGTATCATAAATGAACAATTATTCAATTATTATTATTATTATTAAATTGAACAATTGCATACAGCAGCAAACTCAATTCACGTGATGCGTGTACTGCTAGGCATCTTTGGTTTCCTCTTTTTGTGTAATTTGGATGGAAAATGTGTACCTTTTTATTGTCTGAGTCACTTATCAAAAGTTGCTAAAAGTTCCAAATAAATTTTAAAAATTGCTAAATTTGTTGCTAGGTGCTTTTGCAAGAAAAAGTTTCTAGGGTAATCTGAAAAGTTGCTAAATTTAGCAACAAAATTGTTAAGTTGGCAACACTGGTTGTCCAACCCCGCTCACACTGTTTTCATTTTACTTGTGTAGCTCTTAAAAAGGTTCATAAATTGCCTTAAATTTATTTTTAAAAATTCTGCAGATACCCTGTAAATAGTGAAATAAAATTCCTTCCTTCATATTTGTTGATATTTGTGTATTGAAAATATTTTTGATTGACATTTAGACTCCTATCTGATTTTCTCTCTCTCTCTCTATATATATATATATATATTTTTTTTTTTTTAAAGGCCTTTTTTTATTTGGGCTAGTTAAATTTTCGGGCTACCAAAATCTGAAGAGCACCTTCAAAACTTCAAAAACACTTTGCATACTAGTTTAGAACATCTGTACTGTTTAGACACGCAGACATCAAGCATCAGCATATGAATCTCAACAATGGTGACGATCATCAGACAGATTCATGCTGCAGTGGATTCTGGGTAGGGCTGTCGCGGTGAAGGAATTTCCCTTGCGGTAATTTTGAGTGGCTCAAAAGCACGGTATGCGGTATTATCACCATCCATATATATATATATATATATACATATATATCTGTGTGTGTATGTGTTATGATGTAAGGAATTCAGAAACCGAAACTAAATTGCATTGAAGCAGGAAGTGAAGTAAACAGAAGAGAATGACAAAATAACGGACCACATAACAGAACATAAACCTGACAATAAAATCGTTAGGGTTTTGTTATATAACAGTTAGTGCTGATCCTCGAATCTGACTGGAAAAGAGACTTTTTCTGTTGATATTTCACCTGCGTGTTCTAGACGGGCTGTCAGTCAGTGCAGTTTCATTATTGCAAGAGACTGTCTTTGAGTGAGTCTTTAAACCATTCATTCAACTACATGTTCAAAAATGCTGATTCATTCAAAGAGAGATGTAATGAAACATGATGTTGAAATCATTTTAACTTTGAGCGCCACTTTTAAAGGCTCAGCTGACCAGCAGCGCGTCGATGCTCAGACAGAGATTTCGCTTTCCTTGGACATGATAACCTGTTTTCACAAATATACAAGACTCAGCCTGAAGGACAGACGAAGGTAATCGCACGCGCTCAGTCGATCTCTCTCTCATTCTTAGTCCGTTTAGGCTTGTTAAGTGCAAATCTACTGAGCCTTTGTACAAATCAGCATGGTACACATTATGCTATCATTACTAACTTATTTAATATTCAGTACACATGCACGAAGTGTAAAACGAGAAGAGCATAACCTTACGAAAAAAAAAAACACGCAAATATCGTGGTTGCTACGGTTGTTGCATTCCTCTGCGGTTATGCTTGTCAATAGCGCGGTATTGTGATATTGAGGTTATCGCGACAGCCCTAATTCTGGGTGCACCAATCATAACTCATCCATGGCTCTCAGCATGCATTGCGACATGAATAAATTATGTCGCTGCATTGTCTTAGTATTTTCTTTTATTCTTACTATTTGCTTTTATTTTTGTTGTGACTTTTTACTGCCTTGTTTTGTGACGTTCAAAAATCATATCAGAATATTTTGTCACCATTGCTGAGATTCACATGCTGATTCTTCATGTCTATGAGTGCTAGAGTTAAAACCTATTTATTAACCATATTTATAAAAGTGCTTTATAAAGTTTTCTCTCATTGTTATCCCAGATTGTAGAACTGCAGCATTACAGAAATCATAAACTACACTACAGATAGCTAAAATACAATTACTTTTGAACCACTGACTCAGAAACATAAAATGGTTTTATCATAAGTTCTTTGCCATCGCATATGTGCTTTATAAACACAATTAAGACAGCTAAAAAGAAACATGTATTTAAAAAAATCAAGGGTCGAGAGGCAACTAAAGCAAACACTATTCACCAAAACACTAAGTTGAAAAGAAAAAAAAAACAAAAAAAACTAAACCTTAATTCTCAATAAAGAACTTCTGTTTTAGATACTCCAGAAATAAAGTCTAACTGGTTAGTAATGCATGAAGCTGGTGATGTTGTTTGTGGAGTTGTTTAATTATCTTCTGCTGAGATCTTGAGAGATTTAATGTATTTTATTTCAGTTGAAATAAGGCTGTTTCAGTTCATCTAAGGCTGTGGCTGAAGTCAGTTGTAGTTCTTGTGTTTCTCTTTTCTTCAGTGATTCTGCTTGTTATCAGCAGCTGTTCATCACTAATGCTCAATCAGCACTTAATTATCTCATTAACTTTAACGCTGCTTCAGTATTACTTTAACACTCTTTTAGAGTGTGTACTATATATGCTCCAAGCGGTGTTAATTTAACACTCAGGATTTTAACATCTAAGATGGCGCCGCAGATGGCAGCTACTGTGCTTTGCTCTTCAGTGTTTGTACTGTTTTTGTTCGTTTTTCCTGTTTTTTGTTTCTCAAACACCATCAGTTTTACTAGGGATGATCTGCTGAACATTTGGCAGAACACACCACAGAATCTTTTACCGGTTTTTGATTATTCGGACGTTTTGCTGGACATTGTTGTTGGCGGAGCCGTAGCTCTGGTCAAACGCTTCAGGACGCGCAGACGGGGGAAGCGAGCCGGCGCGCTCGTGAAGCTCAGACAGCGTGGATTTAGAACGGCGTTGCCTAGCATCCATCTCGCGAATCTCCGCTCTCTACCCAACAAAACGGACGAACTCCTTCTGCTCTCCCGGACAAACAGGGACTTTTCAAACTCTGCTGCTCTGTGTTTCACGGAAACCTGGCTGAACGACGCCATTCCGGACAGCGCGTTACATCTTCCGAGCTTTCAGCTGTTTAGAGCGGATCGTGAGGCAGAATCAACGGGGAAATCACGCGGCGGCGGGACGTGCTTTTACATCAATGAGAGGTGGTGTACAGATGTAACTGTGTTAAAGAAGATGTGCTGTTCTGATCTAGAAACGCTCTTCATTAACTGCAAGCCTTTCTACTCGCCGCGGGAGTTTTGCTCGTTCATTCTCGTGAGTGTTTACATTCCTCCGCAAGCGCACGTGAGCTCCGCTTTACAGAAACTCGCTGATCTGATCACAGAGACTGAGCAACAACACCCAGACTCTGTTTTAATCATTCTCGGGGACTTTAATAAAGCAAATCTCTCCCGTGAACTGCCAAAATACAGACAGCATGTTACATGTCCCACCAGAGACAGTAATATATTGGATCACTGCTACACAGCGATAAAGGACGCATATCACTCTGTTCCACGGGGAGCTTTAGGACTTTCTGATCACTGTTTGGTTCATCTTATACCGACCTACAGGCAGAAACTCAAATCTGGAAAACCTGTATTAAGAACTGTTAAAAGATGGACTAATGAAACAGAGTGGGATTTACAAGCCTGTTTCGACCTTACTGATTGGACTGTTTTTGAATCTGCTGCAAATGATCTGGATGAGCTCACAGAGACTGTAACATCTTACATCAGTTTCTGTGAGGATATGTGCATTCCTACCAAGACTCATCTAACTTACAACAACGACAAACCATGGTTCACTGCAAAACTCAGACAGCTCCGTCAGGCCAAAGAAGATGCTTACAGAAAGGGGGATAAAGTCTTGTATAAACAGGCCAAATACACACTGGAAAAGGAGATCAGAGTGGCAAAGAGGAATTATTCCGGCAAGCTAAGGAACAAATTCTCTTCCAGTGATTCTGCTTCAGTGTGGAAAGGTATGAAAGAAATCACCAGTTACAAGTCACCATCCCCCAGCACTCTGGAGAATCAACACCTGGCAGACGGTCTGAACGAGTTCTATTGCAGGTTTGAAAAAACACCCCACACCCGCCCTGAACACCTCTCCACACAACCATTCACACCTCCAGCAACCCCCGTCTCCCCCACACCTGCAATTCAGATCAGCGAAGATGAGGTGCGCCAGGTCTTCAGGAAGAACAAAAGAAGGAAAGCACCAGGCCCAGACGGTGTGTCACCAGCCTGCCTAAAAATCTGTGCTGACCAGCTGGCCCCCATCTTCACACAGATCTTCAACAGATCTCTGGAGCTGTGCGAAGTCCCCTCATGCTTCAAACGCTCCACCATCATCCCCGTCCCAAAGAAACCCAAAATTACTGGACTTAATGACTACAGACCTGTGGCTCTAACGTCTGTGGTCATGAAGTCATTTGAAAGACTGGTTTTGGCTTATCTGAAGTCCTCCACTGGACCCTTACTGGACCCCCTGCAGTTTGCCTACAGAGCAAACAGGTCCGTGGATGATGCAGTCAACATGGGACTGCACTTCATCCTGCAGCATCTGGACAGACCAGGGGCTTATGTGAGGATCCTGTTCGTAGACTTCAGCTCCGCTTTTAACACCATCATCCCGGACACCCTTCAGAACAAACTAACTCAGCTCTCCGTCCCCACCTCCGTCTGTCAGTGGATCACCAGCTTCCTGACAGACAGGCAGCAGCTAGTGAGGCTGGGAAAATACACATCCAGCACTCGTACGATCAGCACTGGAGCTCCTCAGGGCTGTGTTCTCTCCCCACTGCTCTTCTCCCTGTACACTAACGACTGCACCTCTAAAGATCCCTCTGTCAAGCTCCTGAAGTTTGCAGACGACACCACACTGATCGGCCTCATCCAGGACGGTGACGAGTCTGCCTACAGACAGGAGGTTAAGGAGCTGGCTGTCTGGTGCAGTCTTAACAACCTGGAGCTCAACACGCTCAAAACTGTGGAGATGATCGTGGACTTCAGGAGGAACCCCTCTGCACTCCCCCCACTCACCATCATGAACAGCACTGTGACTGCAGTGGAGTCATTCAGATTCCTGGGCACCACCATCTCCCAGGACCTGAAGTGGGACAATCACATAGACTCCATTGTGAAAAAGGCCCAGCAGAGGTTGTACTTCCTTCGCCAGCTGAGGAAGTTCAACCTGCCACAGGACTTGCTGAATCAGTTCTACTCCGCCATCATTGAATCCGTCCTCTGCACTTCAATAACTGTCTGGTTCAGCTCAGCTACCAAATCTGACCTCAGAAGACTACAGAGGGTAGTCCGGACTGCTGAGCGAATCATTGGTACAACCCTCCCCACTCTCCAAGAACTGTACTCATCCAGAGTGAGCAAAAGGGCTGGCAAAATCACTCTGGACCCCTCACATCCAGCACACTCCCTCTTTGAACTGTTACCGTCTGGTCAACGCTACAGAGCTCTGAGCACCAGAACGACCAGACACAGGAACAGTTTCTTCCCTCAGGCAATCCATCTCATGAACACTTGACATTAAAAGTGGAACACACAACACTATTATAAATTATTTATTCAATACACATACTTTTTTTTTTTTTTTTTTTTTTCATTTCAGATTTGCACATATTAGACCTGTACACCATAATTGTCTATATATTGTGTTTTTGCTATTTGTACATTGCCTATTTGTAAATTATTCTTTTATTATCTGTGCCCTGTCCTTTTGCTGTCTTTCTGTTGCACTGTAGAGCTTCTGTCACAAAAACAAATTCCTCGTATGTGTAAGCATACCTGGCCAATAAAGCTCATTCTCATTCTCATTCATTCATTACTGTGTACTATGTATTTTTGGCTATTACTAAAAATATACCCCAGTGACTTAAGACTGGTTTTGTGGTCCAGGGTCACATATATGCTTATTTCCCCTCTCAATTCGTGTATCACTTTACCTAATTAATATTCTGTATAATTATGCAAGTATTGCATAATTATGCTAGCAGTGCAAAAACTGTAAACGCCTGACAGTTATGTCAATAAAGTTTTGACTTTATGATTATATTTACACCGGTACGTGACGATAAATTAGCGTGCTGTGTTTTCATTTACAAATGAAACTATGCGAATGATTCATTCATCAACGAAACACTATAGTATTTATAATTATAGTCTGTTAATTAGCTGAAATATATGTTAAATTCAACCATTAAACTGCACTTCCAGTAAAAATTCCCATAAGTCATATAGTATAATCAAAGCTTTATTGGCATGTCGAGCATTTACAGTAGGTTAGTATTTACAAAACTGTTCAGAACGTTAACAGATCGAAATGAAGGGGGAAAAATCATCAGAAATATAAAAATATAACCAATAATAATAGTATACAAATATTATGGAAAAAAGATGATCAGTTCATGGACTTACAAAACTGTGGGATGGATAAAAATGTTTTCTTGTAGGCCTATTTTATTTTATGTGCTTTATGTAACATGTATTCATGATAAACTTCTTTCGAATGCTGTCTACATCGTGTGCAATACAGTCGCTAGGCCTACTTCATTAAGAATAGGACAAAATCTAGTCAAAGTGCTATCTTGCAGATTTAGTAACTGAATAAAATATAAGATAACCTGGGTAATTGAATGGTTTTCAAAAAATATTTCTGTGTGCAGATTACCTGATTGATGACTTTTCTTTGAAGAGCAGTTTTCCAGAAGAATGGCAGCATTGGCTGTCTGACCTAAAACATAATATGTATTATATATACATTAAATCACATCATAATAAAACAAAATACACTGTAGATTTCTACACTTAAACTAGAACATTGGCATGAACAAAAGGAGTGGAAATTATGCTGCACTTTGAATATGATGATATATTAACAAATTATATTGCTAAGACTCACCGTTTCTCCTCAGAGGCTCTCAGGTGAATCCAGTGAAGTCAGCTGCAGTGTTAGAAGCCTCTGAAAACAGTTCAAGAGAATGTGTCTGCAGATTTGGGGAATATGTTAACAACTAAAGCTAACCTCACCTTCATCTGAGGTAAATACCTCAGAAAATCAGCGCGCGCAGCAACGGAGCAGCTGAAGCGGGAACAAACGCCTCGAAACAACATCATGCTAGAAATACAATTTTAAAAAATTACAACATGAACAACTTTTAATGTTATGTTTTAGTAAACATGTTATTTAAAATGGTTTTATATAGTCACACTTACCTTCGTCTGAGGTAAATATCTCATAAAATACCTGACGCTGTCAGCGCGCGAGAAAACTGCAGTGAGGCAGTGGGGGAGGGGTAAGAACAGTGATGCTCGGAGGAGTCGATTCCAAAAAGATTCGATTCAAGAATTGCGAGTCTCGGGTGATTCAGCTCCAAATGTCCGTGCGTGATATTACTGTGTTCATTACCTCGATTACCAAACTATAACCAACCCCGAGATACAACACTACCCACGAATCTGTGGATTTTTATTAATCTCACTCAAATTTTGAGATTCTGTTAATCAAAAAACTCATTTAGATTCATTCAGTTCGGATTAATTTAAACTTGCCTATACAGATTTAAAAATGACTGGTCGATTAATTTTTAAACGATAAACACCCCAAAAAACACAACAGTGCTTGCTCCTTATGACAATGGTACATTAAAAAAAAATAATAATAATAAAAAAATAAATAAAAAATAAAAATAGTAGTTAAAAACGTGTATTTGTAGTAAAACTGTGGTTATACAAATATACAAATATGGCAATCAATCTGCCAAAAAGGTAAATACACTTTTACTATAATAAAACCATGGGTTATTTTCATAAGGGCTGGTATACTGGAAATCTCTGAACCCGTCTAGTGTGTGCAATCAGAAATATCCTGTATCCGAAGATCTCAGTGCATCTGAAGTGTATGGATGTGTCCGGGACTCAGCACACAGGGCTGGACTGTGGTTAAAATTCGGCCCTGGACAAATCCGGCCAACAAGTTTCTTGTGAATGTTTTGCTGGGTTATAGGGCCTTAAATTTGAGTAAACAGGACAGAAACAAATAATGATAGATATTACTGAATTCCAAATAATGAACTTAATAATACATTTTTGTCACATAGAAGGCAACTTGACAGTAAATCAATGATTTTGAGCTAGAATGCAGAAAATTTACTGCTATTACATTCTGTCATCATTTCTTCACTCTCATGTCATTCCAAACCTGTATGACTTACTTTCTTCTGTGGAACACAAAAGAAGATAATTTGTTGAATGTTATCAAACCACTTTAGTTACCCTCGATTTCTACTGTATTCTACTGTTTGTATACTGTACATACATTTCTTGAATTTCTTGAAATTTGGAATGACATGATAGTGAGTAAATGATCACCATTTTAATTTTTGGGTGAACTATCCCTTTAAGAACTTTAACATTTGTAGACAGTTAACACCTAATTTATATAAGACACTATTTATCTTTAATCAGGCTCTAATTTAATTAACATTTTACTTCAATTAAAATTAATTAGAACTAAACATATAAAGAGAAATAAGATATTAAAGCTATTCTGTTAAATTATCCTTTGCCCTAATGAAATTTAATATGGCCTCATATAGAATCCAGAGTTTAACTGACTTAGTAAGATGGTGGTCACAAGAAGTAAAACCATGGTCCCCATATGGTTTTTAAAATAAATAATAATAATAACAAACTATAGAATTTGTAATTAAAAATAAATAAATAAATAAATAAATAAATAAATGTAGAGACAACAAAAACAACTCCCCCAATGGTCCTATTTAATATAATAACAGTATAGAGGCTAACATTTATAATAAATACATTCAGCCAAAACACATTAGTCTATCTGTACAGTGTTAATAACTGCAAGTTAAATGACTATGGTGCTGAATTATGTATTTGCGTTTTCCAATTTACCTCGTCAGTTTACATAGTTGTGGCTGTTTTCAGCCAGCATCCATACAGAACCTTTAATGTTCTCATATCACACGACTGTAGGCTATAACACAATTTTGTGTCTCAATTGAATGGATCAAGCGACTTGCGCTGTTTATCACTTTGTGTCTGAAGTGCAGCGCACGTTCTTCAGTGCTGTGCAGGAGACTGATGCATCAGGTCGCGCCGCTTCTCACTTGTAGTATTTGCTTTTTGCAGTTTCGCATATGCTGTAATTTAAAAACAGCGCCTAATATGGGGGAGGTCCCTCACTTCCGCGATCGGCTCACTACTCCACCGGCCCACCGGGAATGTCCCGTTACTCCTGATGGCCACACTGTAAAACAAATTACTGTAAAATTTATAGTAACTTACTGGCAATTTTGGTTGCCAGTAAGACTGTAAATTTACAAGAGTACTGTAAATCAATAATTACAGTTGTACTGTAAAAATACAGCAAATGGTGACCATGTCACCATTGTTGAGATTCATACACTGATTCTTGATGTCTGTGTGTGTCTAAAAATTTTCGTAGTACTAAAAGTTTTGTGCAGATGTTTTTAAAATTTTTCAGTAGCAGTTTGTCATCTAATTCAGGGTCATATACAGTCAGGTCCATAAATATTGGGACATCGACACAGTTCTAACATTTTTGGCTCTATACACCACCACAATGGATTTCAAATGAAACGAACAAGATGTGCTTTAACTGCAGACTGTCAGCTTTATCAATTTGAGGGTATTTACATCCAAATCAGGTGAACGGTGTAGGAATTACAACAGTTTGCATATGTGCCTCCCACTTGTTAAGGGACCAAAAGTAATGGGACAGAATAATAATCATAAATCAAACTTTCACTTTTTAATACTTGGTTCAGTTAATGTAAATTTTACAGCAATTTTTTGAAAACCTTGTTTCACTGAAATTTCCATTGTCCGATTTATCCCGGAAATTAGTATTTTCATGCAGTGACGGTTGCTATATGCAAGCCCTGATTTCTATAAAGGATTATTATTATTATTATTATTATTATTATTATTATTATTATTATTATTCATTTTTGACAAATGTAAAAAAGTAATGCAATTAATAAATAAAAATATGAAATACATTACCGTAGTCGGAGGAGAAGTTGAAAAAAGACTACAGTTTCCAGTGGTGGTGCAGTGGATTAGATGTAATTTTTGTCAGATAACAGACGGGTAAATATTACACAAGGTAACCACAGGGCCACTGACAGTACGTCTTCCTGCTTCTCTGCTTCCGGTTCGCGCCTGCTGTGGTGCTAAGCGGGTTTTCTGTGTAGTTCTGTTGAGCTTTTTTGAAATAGTAGGACTACTCTGTTGTGCGTACAATTTTCACTTTCTATTAAATAAACTGATAGATTTAATTATCATATTGTCAAATATTAGCCTATTGATAGTGTAGGGTGATTTTCTAAAACAAAATATATTAAGCATAAGAATGCTATTTTCAGACTTCATATAGGCTATATTTCATTTGTAATCTGAAGATCAGTATGAGGGAGGCAAATGTGTATAAGGACTTTATGTCAGCACTACATCCCCTTTAATCCCAACATATATAATTCAGTTTTTATGTGTAAACTAGGGTTCACGTACAGTGTGCGACATGACATTTTTTTTTTTTTTTTTTAAACCACACATGCTTTTTATGTGCAGCTCGCATATGCACCTTGAATGTTTTAATGCTCCGATTAGTTTTGTCCACAAGGTGGCAACTTTAAATACAAGTGCCATATAAATACAAGAACCATAAATACAAGTGTGTGAGCATGTGTTGCACTACAATAGTGAAGACAGCTGATCCACGTACCCCTGCTGGAGGTGCACTCATGTATACTGCTGTACATTACACATGAAGGCAAGCAGGCAAGCAGTTTCCACAGGAACACCAAAAACGGCTGATTACAGTAAAAAAAAAAAAAAAAAAAAAAATATATATATATATATATATATATATATATATATATATATATATGTTGGCATAGAACAAAATTAATAATGGTGGGTACATCAGGCCCACCAGAGAAATTTGACAATTTATCAGAGTGACTCTATTGGTGTCAGTTTACCTTGTGACAGTAGAGAGGAGATGCTAGATGCCAAGCCTTCTTCCTTATCTTTGGATAGAAAGTATAGTTAACAATGCAAAAGATATGTGTAACTTAACCCTAAAATGGGCAAAACCATAAAGAGACATCAGAAAATTAATTTATTTATATTTTCCATCTTATTGGGACACAAATAATACAACCTGATCAATTTTTTTTTTTCAAAACATGACTTTTAATTTTGATTTTAATGTTTGTATCCCACAGGATATTTTGCCAGTTTTAGGGTTAATGCAGCTCGATAAGCAAATCAACGGAGCCTGCTTGGTCTTTGTTTTCTACTCATAATGCTGTGTTCACTAAGCTATAGAAATGATGTTGTGGTTTGGAAACAGCAGCAGTTTCTGTTTGACTCAGTGCTCAGTAACAGGATGTGGGTCAAATCCAAGCAATAGACAGGAGGGTAAATGCATCAACTGGGGGTCAAAAAACATTGTAATTTTTAATTCATACATCATGTCCAACTAATTTAATTGAGATGTTGGAATAACCACAAATTTGTGCATGATATTGTTGAATTTTGATTTCACTGTAAGGTAAGGGGGGGCATGTGTTGGGGATGTCATCTATACCTACAGAGCTACTGGATGGGTCCCGGGCACTGGTAAAAGAGGAGTAAGTGTCACATGTATCTATGAGAAATTATAAAGGTTTGTTATCAACAGTCAAATCAACAACAGGCAAACTGTACGGGCTGTTATTAAATGAAACATACAAACATACTCCAGACTCATTGTCCTTTGTTTTATCCTCCACATGCCCTTCGCTCTGTAGGCACCCATATTGTGGATTCCATGTGGTTGGGTTCAGTGATTCTCTTGGAGTGGCTTTTTGTTGTGCTTTACACTTTTGATTATCATTGACTTTTTTCTTTTGACATTCACAAGCCAATGGCCAGGCACAATAGTGACAAGCTTTATGCAGCATTTAACATTAATTAATGTTAACATTAATTCAGTCTCCTAATACATGCAGTAGGATTATACAGAAATATGTGGCCGTCAATTGAGCAACGGGTTTGAGCCTTCAGGACTGGTTGTGAGGGAGGTGGCAAGGCAGCACATATAACATTCAGTATGGCCAGATCCACTGGTTTAATTAGAAAATCTCGTCCAGTGTAGATAAACGGGAAAGTGGCATTATTAACCATCGGTGGAGCAGACCATTGTAGTTCCAGCTGCAGGGACGTCACTCAGTTCAGCCACTTCAGTTTTATTTTTGATTTTCCCCAATATTTTGCCATATCAATCCACACTCCAAATGATTCATGCTTATATTTGACCCATTTAGTGTGTCCTATTTCCCCACATATCAATACTGAACACATTCTCATCATATCTAGAGCAAACAATCTCTCTCAGGGATAGATATTCCATTGTTTTTCACCTTCTGTCCATGCAGCCAAATTATCAACATATGTTTGCACATTGTATGTTTCCAAAGGTAAACTAAGCTTAGAAGGAACACAACAAAACTGAGATGTTGCACCTTCATAGACCAAACAGCAGCGGTCTCTATACGCTCTCTCCCGCTTCCTGGAATCCCCCAGCGTTAACCCCCGTAAGTGGCAAATAAATGCAAAATATTAAATTACAATACAGTTACACTGCAGCATTACAGTATTATAGTTAATAATGTATGTATAATATAATTATTTTTAATCACTAAATAACTAAAATAATGACAGAAAGATAACACTGCTACACAGTTTAACATCATAGAATGCAAAACCAGAAGCTTGCGTCCAACTGAGATTTTACTCTTCAGAGAACCTCTGAATTCCTCAGATCCAGGTGTTCATTCTCACCCTTGAGGGCTTTATCTACTGCATCTTGAAGTAAATTTATTAAATATTCCTCCAATAGTAGCATTTGAATGGTAGCCAAATCCGGCAGGATGAAACTGTGCCTGTGGTCCTCTGAAACAATGATGACATCTACGGTTGCATTTATAAGATCACAACAAATCAATGCACCAAATGAAGAGTATTTCTACAGCCTCTGACTAATGAATCTCCACTGACTCTTACACAACAACAGATGATCCTGATACCAGTGGAGTACAGGTCAGACCCTTCAAACCATTCAGAAAAGGAGTGACAAAACTCAGGACAGCAAAAAGATTAAAAAAGTTATACAATTTTATTTGTTATAAATAAATCAACAGCTCTATTTCTTCATATGACAATTAATATCACTGTCTCTCCTGTCAAACAGAAAGTGTGAGTCTGTGATACAGTTGTGAGACTTCACAGTTTCTGTTTTAGTTGCACTTATGGAAGTTGTCCTCCACAGCTTGATGAAGGTGAACCTAAAGCACTGAACACCACTCTTTTCACATTTTCAGTCAAACACAGCCCAGAAATTCTTACAACGTCAAACTCACAGCCTAGCGCTCTATATTTAATCGATGACTATTAATAGCTGTGTACTGTACATATAGAATTTTATGTATTCATTTCCTTGCAATTGTGACCTTGTAACTCATAATTTGAAATTTATTTTTGTACTTCTCATTACTGCAACTTTGTATTGCAATCTGACTTCATCTCACAATGCAACCTCATAAATTACAATGTGACTACAGCTTACACTTGCAACTTTATGTCTTGCTATTGTGACTATAAACTAAATTGTGAGAGAGAAAGTTGCCAATGCAAGATATACAATTGCAAATATCTTTTAATTGTTTTGCTCTGTTGTGGAAATGTGCTTATGTATGTGTCTCTGTGGATCCTCACAAGAGGCTGTTAAATCTGACACAGAGACACTGAAGATTCAGGATAAACCCCAAAACCAGCACAGAGGGGTTCAGTGAATGTGGTGTTGAATGTGTGTAAGTGTGTGAGTGTGTGTGTGTCAGAGACGCTGTAGAAGGACAGAGAGCCGGCTGTCACGTCCAGATACACTCCTACTCTGTTAGAGCGGGCTGAAGGGCCAAATACTTCAGTGCTGTTATTATTGTACCAGACAGTATAATTCATATCAGAACAATTTAGACTCCAAGACTTTTCATTGAATCCAAACAAACAGTTAATCCCACTTTTCCTGCTGATTGTTTTATATGTAATCGCTACATTACCTGAGCCTTCCCATTTAACCTCCCAGTAACAGCGTCCAATCAAACTCTCTCGACACAAGATCTGCTCCCGGTCATCAAATCTGTCTGGATGATCAGGATATGGCTGATGATCTTTCACATATGTTGTTTTTTTGTTCCCTTCAGACAGGATGAGTTGAGTGTGTGCTGTGTTCGGATCCAGTGTGAGATCACAGGCGTCTGAACACAAGAAGAGGATCAGAACATCTATGATAATATTAAATATGCACAGGAGTGTGTGTGTATGTGTGTGTGTATGTGTGAGGACTTACATTTTCTCAGTCCAGGTTTGATTCTGAAATGTCCTCCATGCTCAAAACTGTACAGAGACAAAAACATACACACAAACAAAAAATTATATGGTATGGAAGACTGTTAAATTTGCAAATGTAGTCTTTTGTAGTTATTTTGTTTTCCCTCATTAGTCCCTCACTATTCTCACCTTGGTCTTGGTTATCTAGATATCTTGTGTATTCAAGCCCTAGAGTTTGCTGTGTTGGTTTGTCAGTATATGCTTGTTTTTACTTGAATCACCGTGGTGCTCTCACTACACAAAATTCATTGCCATCTGTTGCGTTCTTTTCCTAGCAACACTCATACTAAACAACACAATGCTGATGAGGTGCACAAACTATAAGGTCTTTGGTCAAGAGGCAATCTCGACCAACAGCTTAAAAAAAAAAATAAAATAAAAAAAAATAAAAAAAATTCGCATGAGAAATAAGGGTGATTACGAGATTTTTCCAGGAATGGAGAGTAACAGTCAGCTCACTGTTAAAGTGGTCTGTTTTAACCTAAGACCACTCTTTGGTGACCCAGATTGCATAATTGCCCCACATACTTGAGTATCTGCAGTTTATAGTGTGGATCCTCCAGTTTGTGATTGAGCAGCTGGACTCCTGATGGTCCTGGGTGATTGTAGCTCAGATCCAGCTCTCTCAGGTGTGAGGGGTTTGAACTCAGAGCTGAAGACAAATAACTACAGCCTTCCTCTGTCACCATACAGCCAGACAACCTACAGACACACAAAACAGTCTGATAAAAAGGAAAATTCATGCCCATCTGTTAATGTCTCTAAATCTACAAAAATACCCTGATTACAACAATGTTTGAACACGTATGTTTTAATGAGAAAATCTAGTCCACTATAATGTTTGCCTTAAATCCATGGTAACACTTTATTTTAGGGTCTCTTAACTAGTTGCTTGTTAGCATGCATATTACTAGACTATTAGCCATTTATTAGTAGTAATTAAGCACATATCAATGCCTTATTCTACATGACCTTATTCTACATCCCTAATCCTACCCAATTCCTAAACTTAACAACTACCTTACTAACTATTTATAAGCAGCAAATTAGGAATTTATTGAGGAAAAAGTTGTAGTTAATAGTGAGTAAGTGTTCCCTATTCTATAGTGTTACCAAATCCATTTGGTTTTTGAAGTTCCACAGTTCCACAGCACAAAGTGGAGCTGATGGAACCACATCAATCAGTGTGCTAAAATAATAATTAAAAAAAATAATAATTCTATTTTAGAATCCATAAAAAACACAATTAGTGCTAAACATTCTACCTATATTAGTGCTAAAAAAATCTAATTTTTCACACCTCAGTATCTGCAGCTGACAGTTTTTACTCTTAAGTCCATCAGAGAGCAGCTTCACTCCTGAATCCTGAAGGTCATTGTTACTCAGATCCAGCTCTCTCAGGACAGAGTTTGAATATTGTAGAGCTGATGACAAACTCTTACAACAATGAGCAGTGATATTACAGCCTGCAAAACTAAACGAGATTAAAACAAATGAAAATTAAATTCTTAACCTCATTGTACAACTAGTATTTCAATAATATTAGCTTCATTCATCTAAAAGACATTCAACTGAATGTGATTAAACACTCACAGAGCTTTTCTGCAGTTGATCACAGCTGGTATCAGTCGTCTTCTCCCCTCGTCTGATGTGTTGAATTTCATGGGATCCAGCTCATCCAGAGGCTCCTCTGACATCTGAAGCATGTAGGCGATTCCTGAGCAGTGAGCAGGAGAGAGTTTCTTCTCTGAGTGTTTGTCTGATTTCACAAACTCTTGAATCTCTCTGGACAGAGTCTGATCTTTCACTTCCAGCAGACAGAGGAACAGATTGATGGATCTTTCAGTGGAGAGTCCATGTCCATCTTTGATCTTCTCTTTAATGTACTGTGTGGTTCTCCTGATGCTCTCTGAGCTGTTCTCTGTGTGTGTCAGTAGATCCTGTAAGAGTCTCTGATTGGACTCCAGTGAGATGCCCAGCAGGAACCGCAGGAACAGATCCAGCTGTCCATTCTCACTCTCAAGGGCTTTATTTACTGCATCTCTATGCAGATTATGTATCACATCGCAAAACTGCAGTGTATCAATATGTATTATTACATAATGGTAAAACACATAGAAAGCAGCAAGAAACTCCTGAACGCTCAGATGGATGAAGTTGTAGACTTTCCTCTGATGAATCACAGTTTCCTCCTTAAAGATCTCAGTGCAAATCCCAGAATACACTGAGGCGTCAGTGACGTCTATGCCGCTCTCAATCAGGTCCTCCTCATAGAACATCACATTGCCCTTCATCAGCTGTTTGTAGGCCACTTCAGCAAGTTTCACAATCACTTCTCTGTTGGACTGCAGGAGTTTCTCTGGATCTCTCTCTTCATACTTCTGGTTCCTCATGTTGATCTGAATCAGCAGGAAGTGAATGTACATTTCAGTCAGAGTTTGAGGGATTTCTGCACTCAGATCTTCTTCCAGGAGCTTCTGAAGCACAGTGGATGAGATCCAGCAGAAGACGGGGATGTGGCACATGATGTGGAGGCTTCTTGCTCTTCTGATGTGTGAGATGATTCTGCTGGCTTGATCCTCGTCACTGATTCTCTTCCTGAAATATTCCTCCTTCTGAAGCTCATTGAATCCCTGAATTTCTGTCAGACGGTTGATGTATTTGGAGGGTATCTGATTGGCTGCTGCTGGTCTGGAGGTGATCCAGATGAGAGCAGAGGGAAGCAGTTCTCCTTTCATGAGCTTTGACATCAACACACCCACTGATGAAGTCTCAGTCACATCACAAACTTTCTGATCATCTGAAAACATCAGTGTGATTCTGCTTTCATCCAGACCATCAAAGATGAACACAACTTTACACTCCTCATAAATCTTTGAGTCCAGATCTTGAAGTTCAGGATGAAAGTCCAGGAGAAGTCTGTGAAGACTGTACTGATGATCTCGGATCAAGTTCAGCTCTCGAAATGAAAATGTAAACATGAAATCTACATCCTGATTGGCTTTTCCCTCGGCCCAGTCCAGAATGAACTTCTGCACAGAGACGGTTTTTCCGATTCCAGCGATACCTTTAGTAAGAACAGTCTTGATCTGGTCTTTCTCCTCACATCCTGGTTCAGGTGAGGCTTTAAAGATGTCATTGCAGTAGATTGGAGTGTCTTGTGAGTGTTTTGTTCTGGCTGTTTTCTCCATCTGTAAAACCTCATGTTCTTCATTCACTCCTTCACTCTCTCCCTCTATGATGTAGAGCTGTGTGTAGATCCTGTTCAGGAGGGTTTGATTCTCTTTGAGTTTGATTCCCTCAAATAATATTTCATACTTCTTTTTCATGTTGGTTTTGTGCTGGTCTTTGACTCTCTGTAGGTCTTCAGTCTCCAGTGTGTGTTTCTGTAGGACTGCTACAATGTTGTCCTGCGTAATGTGAGTCTGATAGTGAGATGTAGAGAATGGCCCACATATTTCCCTCCTGCTGAGAAAATTCAAAATAAAAGAGCATGCTTTTTCAAGTTTTGCCCCTTTTCACAGCATATTTTAAAATGTATTTAGTGTTATTGTCAAAGTCCTGCCCTGACAGCCTTGTCTGTTTTGTCTTTGTTTAATGTTTCTATGTTTGTCTTGTGCTTGAGCACATGGCTTTGTTTTAGTTTTTGTTGGCCATGTTCTCTTCCTATCCTGCCCCCTTGTTTAGTCCTTATCTAGCCCTTGTTTCACTAATTGTGTTCACCTGGCACTCACGCGCTTTCCTCCCTATTTATTGTGCTCTCTTCCCTCATGTCCTTGCTGGTTTGTTGTTTTGTGCTTCATTTGGTTAAACTACCTGCTCTAATTGCACTTTACTCTTTGGTACAGTTTCTTGTATATCTTTGTCAAAGTTTAAACCCTTGTTTCTCTTTTGATTGGTAACATTTTCAAGCCTTCTACTTCGTTTTCATTTTAGTATTTTCTTTAGTTTTTTCCTGCTAGACAGCTAGACCAGTTCAGTGTCTGTGTACATCAATAACAGATCTCTGCTTTATTGTTCCTTGCACTGTTTTCTCGAACCACTATCTGTCTGGTTCTGCCACTTCCTCTGCAGCTCTCCAACCTATTGCAAGCCGAGTTGGTTCCAGTGGTCATCCTCAGCTGTTCTGTCACTGTTACCTGTGCTGTGTCATTCCCTGTTGTTGGATTGTTTAATGCCTTGCCTACCCACTTGTGCGCTGTCTGCTGTGTTAATAAACCCTGTCATTCTCTATTCTGTGTTTGGGTCCTTTCTCACAGATACTGACAGTTATTTCATTGAGGAGCTTTAATTATTAATCTGAAATGCACTTCAGTACATTAGCAAGTAAATTCTTATACTAACGGAGCGACAGAGGTCACTGATCCATCACTGAATATAAGGGGTGGCTCCATTGATTTGGCACTCTTCACAGACACACAACTGGGATCCGAAGACTTTGAACTGCATCTGTTCCTTTTTCTGACACTGAAAAAATACAAACAAAACAGCAATTTGTACATACCTTTGAGTCTTTATTTATGCAAAAATTAAAAGAACTCTCACATCTAAGACTTTTGTTCATCTTTGAAATAAAAATTAAAATACTTTCTATTTAAAAATGAGTGATTTCCATCCCTCCATTGAAAGTCCATATCACTAAAACTTTATAAACAAAAGGGTCTGCCAAAAGTCTAAATTAAATCTTTTCATCATATAAAGGAGCCATATCTCTTAAGACTTGAATTAAGCCATGCAATTCATATGGATTAGTTTAATGATGCCTTTATGGCCCTTCTGGATCTTCATAATTTTGGTACTGTGAAATTGCAATGAAGGGACAGAAATATCTTAGGTTTCAAATATAATTAGTGTGAGGGTGTTTATGATGACAGAATTTCATTTTTAGATTAATTATTCCTTTAACGGCTGTTGAAACCAAGTTCACCTTAGTTTTCCATATGATGTTTTGTCGGGACATAGGATCAGCAGATCTAAAATATTTTTAGATCTGTATACTTTACTGTATAGTTTAATTGACATGATTCAGTCAACAGAGGAACAGTGAAAGTTCAGGGAAGTGATTTTATGTCTCTCTGTGGCCCTGTCCCAAATGGCACACTTCACATGCACTTGTGGCAGTGGCGTAGGCAGAATTTTGTTTTTGGGTGGGCCTGAGCAAAAGTGAGTGGGCACTATAACTGATGGAGTCGACATACAAGAGAATTGTAGAATGAAAATTAAATACTGCTTTAGCCTATATATTCCGAAACAGAAGTCACTTTTAACCTTTTGATGCACAACATGGATCTAAAGTGACCCAACTGAGTTTATTTTTTCTATATCTTTGCAAGAAATTAATTTCATCATTCAGTATTCCAGGAATTCCTCAATTAACTTGTTTTTGATCATCACAAATCCTTATTTTCATTTTTCCTTTCTTATTTTTATTTTTATAAAAATCATTTTTGTATCACTACCCTTCTAAAGCTCAACATGGGTCTTCATTTTCTATGTTATTTCAATCATGGCTGAGTGTTTCTTTGCTCAATCTTTGAATGAAATGCATTTTATCATTCTTATTCCAGGTATTCATTAAAGGTGCAGTAGGACATCTTGGAAAATGCTAATTTTAGTCTGATAGCACTGAAAGCGAACGTCCCACCCTCTCTGCAAATCACCATCCAAAGCCACAACCCCTGAAGGCATACACACACACACACACCAGAGGACCAGAGACAACATTACTACAATACATCATGTGACATTCACTGGTGAGTGTAAGTCTTAATTTATCATTTATTACCATACAAAATATTTGATATATTGTGAAAAATAACTAGACATAAAATTTGAATGCTAGTTGAGACAGAGAAACATGTCCAATACTATTAGCTAGCTTGTTAATGATATACTCTATTCTAGCTAGCTAAGGTTAGCTAGGTCAACAAAATAAAAGTTTAATAAGAACGTTAATATATACATGAATACATATTGTCACTGTCAGGTGAAAAACTTGTATCTCAATAGTTCCTTATTTAAATTTTTTGTCATAAATCAGTGCTATTGGTCACCCTTTATGTCTGTCAATGTTCCTAAAAAGTAACAGTTTTGCACATACAAGGTTTCTTTCTGACAGTGATGATATATTATAAGTATATAAGTAGAGGTGTGACCCTCGGCATCCAGGCCAAATTCGGCCTCTGATCATCATCACAGCCTCCTAACAATCCCCATATCTTCTGATTGGCTTCATCGCTGTCTCCTCTCCACCAATAAGCTGGTGTGTGTTAGGCGTTCTGACGCACTATGGCTGCCATTGCATCATCCAGGTGGATGCTGCGCACTGGTGCTGGATGAGGAGCTCCCCCTCACAATGTAAAGTGCTTTGAGTGCTTAGGAAAGTGCTATATACTGTAAATGTAATTAATTATTATTATTATTATTATTATTATTATTATAAATATATACTTGAACAACTGTTTGATGTGCATTTGAAAATAGTCTTGTGGTTTTGATTTTCTTTATCTAGAGCAGGGATGTCAAACTCAATTCATGAAAGGGCTGCAGCCCTTCAGAGTTTAGCTCCAACCCTAATTAAACACACCTGATCCAGCTAATTAAGTCCTTTAGACTTATTTGAAAACTACATGGTATGTGTGTTGGAGCAGAGTTGGACTAAACTCTGCAGGACTGCGGCCCTCCAGGAACTGAGTTTAACACCCCTGATCTAGAGCGTTAGTATGGCTGGTTTCAGTCATTTTAGATTAACGCCTGAAATGTTTGTAGAGATGCAGCATGATGAGGAAGATCAGGCAATTCTTAATCCTGATTCAGAGTCTGAAATATCTGATGCTGATGACCTAGACTATGTGTCACAGGGTCAATCTGGAATTGTGGGTGAAAATCCAACTCTCAGACTTGAGAGAATCGAGCCATTAGAAATCCCAGAAGACGCTGCGGGCGGCCGGTGTACAGAAGCCTGTAAGCTATAAACTCGCTCTCGCAAATACTTAACGGCTCTTGAAAGTAAACATTTATTGTTTTGTTTTGCTTAATTTTAATAAAATGGTAAGACCCGGAGAAAGTCTGCAGTATTTTTATTGGCATATTAATATGAATCTTAGCATAGTCATAGTTAAACATATAGGCCTAACGCTGTAAAATAAAATGATATACATATTATTATATGAAAATAATATCTATAATAGTATGAAATGTTTTAATAAGTTATGACATTTGTTTGTAATGTTGTTATATTTATTGTTCATTGGCCGCTGCTTATGCTGTGACTGCGGTCAGTTAAACAAGAACACAGTACATCTCAATTCTCACATGGATGCTGTTCTGTGTCCTCGCATCCTTCCGAGTTCGCTCTTCCAAGGAAGCCTTGCAAGACTAGTCTCCACGAGAACACAAGTCCGTTCTCTGCGTTCTTGGAATTGAGAAACAGCCACAGTTCTGCAGAGTTCAGCTCCAACCCACTGACAATCCCTGGCCTACAACTTCACTTCCTTTTCTTTTACACATTCACATTCACATTTTACACAGTCATATTCACTACAATTCACTACAGTTGCACTACAGACAGTTCCATTTCAGTGTTATCGGTTATCAGTGATATGTGCATGTTATGTGTGACAAAGTGGCAAATAAACATATTTCAAGTGTTAAATGTGTTGGTCTAAATAACTGCTAAAATAATTATTATTTTTAAAAATGTCTTTATTTTGTTTTATCACGCTTGTATAGATGGGTCATTTTTGACCCATGTGTGTAAACTTGTAGTAACAAAAAAAAAAAAATGTGGTCACTGAAAAAAAAAGATATTTTGAAGATTCATGGATCATGGAATTTATAGATGAGGGAATATTAAAAGCTGAAATTAACTGATTTCTAAAAAAAGCCCTGCAAAGTATGAAATAACATAGGAAATGAATATGGGTCATTTTAGACCCATGTTGTTCATTAGAAGGGGTTGGCATAGCTTGTGCATCAAAGGGTTAAAATATTATTATTATATTTTAATTTTCATTGTATTATTCTACAGTAAATGTACAAAGATAGCATTCAAGGCACTGTTTTTTTCCTCATAATATTTCCTCATATATTCCAATATATAATATATTTCCAAATATATTAGATAGGCCTATAATTAAAGTGTATAAAATTATTTTATTCAGAAATGTCATGTTTATGATTTTTTTTATTTGTTAATTCATTGTTTAAATTAATAGACCTACAAATTCGGA
The DNA here is from genome assembly GCA_039654775.1 of Spinibarbus caldwelli. Classification (NCBI taxonomy): domain Eukaryota; kingdom Metazoa; phylum Chordata; class Actinopteri; order Cypriniformes; family Cyprinidae; genus Spinibarbus; species Spinibarbus caldwelli. The sequence goes on along the minus strand of CM077224.1, from coordinate 40,414,036 downwards.
AACAGTTAGTGGCCAGCATCAGTCACAAAATTTATAAAAAATATATTTTTTGTGAAGACAACTGGCAACAGCTGGTCTTAAATTCTTTAGACACCGCACACTAAACGACTTTAAACACCGACTGAAAACACTGACTGAGCTCATATGACATTCATAGATGGCCTGACAGTACTGCATTTCTGGCTTTACAGAATGAACAGAATGAACCAGCGGCGCTTGGAACTGAAAAAGGCTTCCCGTTACGAGCTGATGGACAGGTTCTCTCTCGCATCAGTGCGAGTTTTTAGAAGTCCTTTTACAGAATTATGCATTGCTGCTGTTTTTCTATAATTTTTTTATTCAGTTAGCCTATAATTATAGGCTAACTGAATATGTGAACACACACAAATTCATGCCTGAGACAGCCTTGATAACATCTAATTGCCTAACACAGCTGTCAATCAAACTCATCAAGAATTATGCAAAAACACATTTTATTTATTTCAGTTATTTTAGATGTTATAATAGTTTTGTAATTGTGTTAAAACAGATTAAACAATAATTATTTAACAAATATAATATTTGTATAATAAACTGGGGGCATATTCATCATAGTGGGTGCCTCTATATGCCCGTCAGGCCCTTCTGCTGGCAACGCACCTGACTTGTGGTCTTACAAATGCCGCTGCGTGCGCGTGTCTATGAAGTCCACTAGACTGTTGGGTGTCCCATTCATCACTTTAGCATTCAGAGGGCTCACGAACGCTCCATTTGTGGCTATGCACCCTCGACGCACACTTCTGCTGAACCTGCACCAACACAAGCTCTTCTACCCAGCAGTCAAAGCAGCATTATGTCACGAAAGTACAGACTCAGAGGAAGACTACGATTTGGTACAAGGCCTCTGTGATGCTATCAAAGCGCTGATCACTCACCAACTGCAAGCTACTGGAATGCACTTTAAATCACTGTGAATTACAGATGTCTGCCACATGCAAAAGTGGCAATTGTGTTACCTGGGGTCAGAGGTCATGGTTTCATCACTGAATTCAAAGGGTTGATTCCTCATGTGTTGATCATGGCTTGATCCAGCAGATGGAGAACTCATTTTTGAGTCAATGTCCTCCTACTCTCATTTATCAGAGTGTTTATTTCAGACCTTTTATGTGGAAACACAGAGATAAAAAGACAGAAACATAGTACTGTACAGTATAGATACAATAAATTAATGTTCAATTTCAAACATCAATGTAATCATTTTCAAATAGTTCATGATCAGAAACTTTTGTTATATTTAGGTACTAATTTCTCATTGTTTATTCAGCTCATAATATTTTGTTACAGTAGGGGCTGGAAATCTGCACACAATAAACTATTTATGTAGTTTTACAACAGTTTTAGCATTTTAATGGATATACTAGCACTATAATATTGCACTAATTTGGATGAAGTACAAATGAATCATTAAATCAGCGGTTATTTTGAGCGTAATGACAACATGATAATGTCTCATTTTCTAGTGATTGCAACAGAATCAACAGTCAGTGCTGTTTATAAATATTGTTTCTAATTTCTGTCGGCAATAACGTGTCGAAACGTGTCCTGGCGGAGAAATTTGATCTAAAAATGTATGTCAAAGTTTTAGCACTTTGTTGATCTGCACATATCAAATATAAAAATTATACAGTAGTCAACATTTTAAGTGGATCAAAAAAAGTTCGTCAAAATTTTGGTTTTAAGTTTTAGGACAAATTTGATGAAATGTTTTGATCAACTTCAAACGCTGACTTGTATCAGAATAAAAACACTTTTATTGTGTACCATTTTGCTCGGATATAGTTGACGAAACATAATAAGGAAGACCAAAAGCCCAAATAGCACCTCATTTTTGTATGAATACATGGTTACACGAAGAATAAGTTTTGAACTTACCACAAAATATGCAGCAGTTTTAAACGAGTATTAATATTTTTAAAGCCTTGAAATGGCGTCGTTTATTTTTCTTTTTTCACTTTCGGTTTCTAGTGATCCGTTATGAACTCCACGCTAGGGGTGTGCGATATGACGATTTTTGATGGTGGACGATAAAAATGTGCTTTTGAAGAAATATCCTAGTATCGTGCTTCAGCGCACATTCTATCAGCTGCAGTTCTGGCGCCGCAGTCTCTATATACTGTACAACACGACATACAGCGCTAGAGTTACTCTGACAGGACCCTGCACCAAAGACTACAGAAGACCAAGAGGCGAGACTCTGATGTTTTCGGGTAACAGCCGCTAGGTGGCGCTTCAGTCGCGCGGCCCGCATTTTGGGCTGAAAATTCCAACTGAACAACATTACAGATACAGAAATAGACAGAATAACAACGAAAGTGGAATAAAAGAACGCAATGTTGGGCAATCCACTGCAAAATCTATCAGTGTGACAATAAAAATCTTGCCTTTCATCATTTTTTCAAAGACCCTGCAGGTGATTATTCACAAAAGTGTAAAAATATTGTGTGTTTTGAAGTGGGACGTAGCGTTGTCTTATGCACCTGCTAACTTTAACTGTTTTTAGTCTAGTAGTAAACCTTAAATCCTTTTAGAAACTGCAGGTCCTAGCCATAGAAAACATAATAATGATTTATATGGATGACACTAAGTTACAATGAGCTTATGCAACTTTACACATTTACAATTACTTACTATATTATTATTATTACTCCACTAGGTCTGAAATATATATTGTACGTTTTAATCCCCTGAACACACTACAAACATGATCTAGAACATGATGGATTGCTGTTTCTGTCATAATTAAATAATTAAACAGTTTTGGAGAAAGTGGCTGTACACGTGTTTTTGTTTTGTTATTTATTTATATTTATTGTCCAACATTCCTAATTTTTCTGTCATTAATTTCATTAATTTCATATGTTGGTATTAATTCAGTGTTTAAAATGCTAACTCTTGAACTTGAAATATTTTCAGCCGAAACTGACATGGTTTCTAGAGAGCAAAATGTTTTGTGAGAAAAAGGGAAGATTTTAAAATAAAGTCTGTAAAATAAACTGTTAACATGATTTGATGATCACTAGTGTAGTGATTGTACGTTATTGTTGTCATCGTTCAGGTTGTATTTCAGCTTTAATGCACGGTTTTTTAAACAGATCAGGTGATATTTGCCGCAGAGACAGCTAGAATCTAGTGGACTGCAGAGTCGCTTTCAGTCCCAGGCTGCTGCTGAACGCCGCTGCTGCAGAGGAACGTTCTACAGAGTTTGGTCTCTTGGGCTTCTACACTCTTTGACTGCACTTATTCGTGATCGCAAAAGTACATTATTTACATACAAGCCTTGCTGGTTAAATGTTTCATTCGCGCGCTGGTCTGACGTGCGCTTTTTCTGAGCGCATACACCTGAAGCGCGTGCTAAAAAGCCTGTCTAACAGCGCCTGATTACTGAGCTAAGTTATCTTTTGCAGTAATATTGTCAAAACACACAAGGGTTACATATAGACTCAGTTGGTTATGTCTAAAATGAAAGTAAACAGATGAGCTATAAACGGATGCTTGTCTATTAGATGCGTGCAGGTCTTAAAGGGACAGCACTGAACATGCAGCCGACTGTCATTAAAGGGATAGTTCACCCTAAAATTTAATATCCTCCTGAGAACCCCCCCCCCCCCCCCCCCCAAAAAATACGCTTTGTGAATTTAATATTTTTTTCATGTCATTACATTGTTTAGAGCATAAGAAAAAAATGGAAAAATAACATTTTTGAACAATTATATTTTATTCACATTTTATTCTATGTCCTCTTTAGAGGACACTAGGACTCAATAACAATGAGATTTTTTTTTTTTTAAATCACCAATCAATTTTTAGGTTTCAGGATTTTTTGTACCAAACTTTAAGGATGATTCTCAACTATGTTATAAAATATATATCAAAATGATTTGATATACCATTTTGTTTTATGCAATATGTGTGTAAAAATGTCTATGAACTGGTTTTCCCATTAAACACAGTGCATCTATACACTGCATCTAATTTGCATATTAATGTGTTGCTGTTGGGACAGCATGTTGAAAAAAGAATTGTCATAATGGGAGTAATAATTTTTCATAATAATATCTAATATTTCATAAGAATTGCATAATGCATAATAAACATGCTTTTAGTCCTGGTGTCCTCTACAGTGGACATGTATGAAATGATGTCCTGTTTCATAACAGGAAGTCATATTTGGATTTGAAAACCAATAACATTTTCCTGAGATGTTGCTTTATGACAAACAATTTGAAAATTATTCAGATTTAAATGACAATTACAAACTATAATCATATTTCAATAAGGATGTAAAATTTTTCACTAAATTAAATTTAGCCATCTTTAAAGACCTAGGAGAGGCAGGGGCGGAGTCAGACATTATAAACTTTCGGGGCTTAGCCCAAATGTTGTTGCCCATTGCCCATTTGGGTGAACTAACCCTAATGTTTAGCCGATAAATGTGCTTAAGTTGAATGATGCAATAATGGGGTGGTCTAACTGCAGATCAAGGATCTCCAACAATTCCATTTAAATATGGGCTTCAGTTTTCTTAAGTGAATACATGAGGCCAACAGAAGAACATTTACTGTATTTATATTAGATTTCTTAAGGGAGTAGCATAAAAAGATAAGCACTGGCATACAGGGCCGTACGCAGGTTTTTATAAATACAGAGGTCCCAAAATAAATATTGGTAGAGGGTTCGGGGGCATGCTCTCCCGAGAAAATTTTGATTTTCCTGACTTACTTGTGTGCATTTTAAGATGTTTTAAGGCTCATAAATTGGATAATAATATTGGTTTAAAACCAAGTCAGTAGGCAGTAGTAGCATAAATGATTTTTCAAGATAACAGATTCTTAAACATGAGAATCTGATTAAATGTTGCAATGAATGATCCACACTACAAACTGTAAATAGAGAAGATATAGTTTGTTTATGTTTATGAATTTAATAAACTCAAGTTATAATTATCCTGGTAGCCTTCAATAAAATCAAGTGTCTAAAATTATTAAACATGAATATTATTTTTTATATTTTTAATTCACACTAACAGAAATTAATATTTTCCAATAAGTTTAAACTGATTTTTACATTTTATGGGCATTTTTACCTTTATGAAGCCTTTTTTTTTTTTTTTTCTAAAAGTGTCCATTATCTTTTGAGTCAAATTCTTACATTTAATCAGTGAATTAGAATAATAAGACATTTGGGCTGTTACCAAGCAAATGAAATCAATACAGAAGCTGCATCTGAAGTGGCATTTTTAGATATATTTACACACTTTTTAATGCAAGACATGAATGCATTTAACTGCAATTACAAATGCATAAATAATGTTTTGATATATTATACATAAGACGTTAAATACTATTATTTGAAATGATTTAAAACATGAAAAAAAAAAGAAAAATCGGGGAAAAAAATCGAAATGTGAAATTAAAACTGCCAGTAGGTGGCAGCAGATCACTGTTAATAAGTGATTCACTGCGATTGAACCAAATCATTTAAACAGTTGATTCATTCAGGAACGACACACCATCATGTTGCTCAGAGACACAAAAAGTGCTGTGGCTGTGTTTAGAATGTTTTTTTGTTGGCAAAATAGAGCAAGAACAGCCAATATGGTATCTAAAACTTAAGTCTCTTGATATTAACCTATTATTTATTGAACAGTTGTATAAAATCAATATCACATTTGTAACCATGCTGAATTTTAAAGAAAAAATGGCACTCTTCGTGTGATATTTATTAACAAAATGAAATGATATAAATATATACATTTTCTGCCCCCTTATCTTGAATTATGTGATAATTCTTATGCATATTAATAGACTGAAACATGCAGTGAAAGAAGGCACTCTAGCTTTAAATGTGTAAGCGCACGAAGTTAGTCTAGCCAGACTTCATCACGTAGTCACGCATGTGTGCAGTCTGTAGGTGTGATTTATTTGTTTTTTGCCATGTACTCGATAATGTAATGATGTCTCACGAGTTCAGTATTTGCGCTAAACATGCGCAGATTTGGCTTGCATGAACTTGTCCAAGACATTAATGAGTGAACATAATTTACAAAAAGTAACCCGCTAGGTAAAAATGCTTGAGGTGAATTAGATGAGACGAGTGACGTGCTGAGTGATTGACAGGAGGCGTGGCTATGCAGGACTGCGGTGTGTGTGACGTGAGCTCGCTGACGGAGAGGAGAGAGAGAGAGAAAGCGCAGCTGATATCGTTTTATCGATCCTGCGTGAACGCGGCATTGAACCGCTTTAAATATTTCTGTACAATATGTGTTGAAAAACTATATTTTTGACAAAACTACTAACAAACCCAAAAGATTCGGGGATTCTGAAAAAAACATTCGGGGCTCAAGCCCCAGAAGCTAGTGATGGTGAAATGAAGCTTCATGAAGCATTAAGCTTGGTTCACAAAAGGGTTAATTTCTGGAGGCTTCATTTGCTCACAATACCACCTGGTGGCCAAAGAGTGTAAAACAAGCAGATCTATTACAGACAGAGGTAGAGAGTCCAGGGGTCAGAAAGTAAAAGTACTGCCATGTGTTTATTCCACCCATGAACACAGCAGCTGATTTCACCAGAGGAGGAACCAAGTCATTCCTCGAGTCACAAACGAGTCTCGAGTCAAATCTCAAGTCCTCAAAGAGTTAAAGTTAATGAGATAATTAAGCGACTAATTAAATTATGATTGTGCATTAGTTATGAACACCTGCTGTAATTGAAAATTACAGAGGATCAGATGTTGATGTTTTATTGGTTAAAATTATGCCACCATCATGGAGATCAGTGTTTGCTTTAGTTGGGCTCTTGACCCTTGACTTCTTGTGTTAGATTTCTCTCTGTAACACTGCATGTGCTGTTATAAAGCGGTGAGATCAGTGCTGTACATTGAAAAGCTGTTGGCTGTTTTTATATGATGAGATAATTGTCAGGCGCTGACTTGTTTACATCCAAAATAACTTATTTTCTTCTCAGGTTTTGAATAGTCAACCCTGTTAAACTACAGCATGCAATGAAAGTGCCGTTTTAATAGTTATATTGAATGAATTTTAAATATATGTAATGCAAATTGATATTTGAACTACAGTGCTATTTAGACACACAGACATCAAGAACCCGCATATGAATCTCAACAATGGTGACATTCAACAAAATGCTTCATGCTTTTAATGCAAGCTTGGTAACTCCCATCATGCACTGCAGCAGGAATAATTATCGTCACCACTGTTGAGGATCGTATGAGAAGTGTTAATGTCTAAAAGCCTGAGTGATACAGCTCTTCTTTTTTTCCAATAATTAAGCATTATGGTGAGATTTGTTTAATAAAACTTTTTTGCAGTTCTATAATAGCTGAACATCAGACAATAAACCAAATAGAGCCACCTTGATTCATTCAAGTGACTTAGCAAAAAATGTAAGCTCACTCTTTTAATTCAGCAATGTGCATATGCGCAAATTTTTGTTGTGAAGCAATACTGCAATTGCTTAAAAGCAAACCACTTTGTGTTATGAAAAGGGCCAAGAGCCCAACTAAAGCAAACACTGATCTGCATGATGGTGGCACCATTTTAACGAATAAAACCAACATCCGATTCTCTGTAATTCTCAATAACAGCAGGTGTTCATCACTAATGCATAATCATCATTTAATTAGTCACTTAATTATCTCATTAACTTTAACTATTTGAGGACTTGGGATTTGACTTGAGACTCGTTTGTGACTTGGTTCCTCCTTTGGTGAAATCAGCTGCTGAGTTCATGGGTGGAATAAAAATATGGCAGGATTTGTACCTTCTGACCCCTACACTTCTGTCTGTAATATATCTGCTTGTTTAACACTCTTCGGCCACCAGGTTGTACTGTGAGCAAATGAAGACTCCAGAAATTAACCCTTTTGTTAACCACTTGACTGAAAAGCTTAAAGCTTCATGAGGCTTCATCTGCCCATCACTACCAATTCATAGACACTTAGAGCTGCAACCCCTGCTGGTGAAGATCATCGACACTCCTCAGTTTCAGAGACTCAGATACATTAAACAGCTGGGAGGGATATACCTGGTCTATCCTGGTGCTTCTCACAATCGCTTTGAACACTCTCTTGGGTGAGATATTATTATATTAAAAGGTTTATTATATTCAGTTCAGATGAGAATTGATAGCCTTCTGAGCCTTCAATACTGTGAAATTGTAGAAAGATGATTGTAAACATTCAGTCTACGCTCTATATCTTTTGTTTCATTTATTGATTGATTGACTATTTAAAAAATATCATTGTATTGTATAACCACTCAGTCTGCTCAGAAAAAAAAAAATTCTAGATTCAGTAAGCTAATATCTTGTTTGTGTGGCGTATTTGGTAGGTTGTCTGGTGAAGATGACAATCAGCCAGAGCTCAAAATTACCAAAAAGGATTTCCTGTGTGTTCAGATCGCTGGCCTGTGTCACGATTTGGGTGAGGAGCACTAAGGCTTATGGAAAATTATACAGCAAAAAAAAAAAAACAAAAAAAAAAAATCTGTAACCTGTATTTGGCAATACTGGAATCTTCATCTCATATTTGTGTTGATTTTATACTTTTGTTTGAAGTGTTGTTAATTTGTGTGTTAATTTTGTGTGTATTTATTTGTGTGGATAAAAGTTATTTTAAAATAGATTTCAAAAGGAATGGGTCATATAGTTTAAAATCATAAGGAGGAATAACATCAAATATTTATAACATTTAATATATTTGATTTTTTTCTCTGTAATATTTTCAATTCTACACAAAAATACTGTTTTTTATTGTTATTATTTCTTATTAACCCTTTTTTCTTTTACTTTTTTTAGGTCATGGTCCAATTTCTCATTCATTTGATGGTCGGATCATTCCTAAAGCCAAAAACATTAAAAGATCCAAAGGTAAGTGCTTGTGTAAGATGAAATCTTGTCAGAAAGATCAGTGAACATGCAAGTTTCGTACTTGTGTCAATGTTATATTTGGACATGCAGAACTCAAGCTGTTTGTTGGGACAGTGTAAATGTGATTACACTGAACCTGAAATAGTTGGCTAATGTAGATATGATTGAGAGTTCATTCTTTTTCTTAGGCCTGCCTGATGACATTCCTGAAAAGTGGAGGGTGAGCAATTTTAGGGTTGCAACAACTGATTGATAACACTGAAAATTGTAGATACTGAAAATAATCAACAATTTCATAATCACTTACACACATTCACTCTTCTGGTCATCTTATGTATTTATGATTTCATCTGTCTTTCTCTTCTTACCAACAGCATGAGCAGATGTCAGTTCAGATGTTCGATGACATTGTGAAGAGTTTACAGGTTGAGAATGAAGATGTGTTGAAAGAGCATGGACTGGATGATAAAGACATCCCCTTCATTAAAGAGTTAATCGAAGGGGCAAAAACTTCAGAGTTACATATTGATGTGGTTAATTAAACTGAATGACTTACAATCTGCAGTGGAAAATCTTGCAGTGATTCTTTTTCAATGGACATATGAGGGCAGAGATAAAGACAAATCCTCCCTGTATGAGATTGTGGCAAATAAACAGAACGACATCGATGTGGACAAATGGGACTATTGTAAATATTATTAGGTCTTTTGAAAACATACTAACACAATTTTTTAATGTGTCTAAAAATGTATGTTAATATGTTTCACCTAATTTAATTATTTACATTCCATTCCTCTAAATGAATTGCTTTCTTGAATATCAAGACAACGAAAAGTCAACGAACTGAATTTATCAACTACAACTTTTCAGCTAAAACATTTTTAATTAAATTTTTTTTTCTAATTTCACAGAGGAGCTGAAACAAAACGTATTAATATTATTATTTTATATATAACAACTTTAATTCACCCATGTCTTGTTCATTTGTTAGTGTGACATAGTCATCCATCAACAAGCTGGTTTAAAGATCATCCTATCATTTAAGACCCATTTTTAATGTCTATTTGACAGAGACTGTCATCACCTGGGCATCTGAAACAGTTTTGATCATCAGCGTCTGCTGAAGTTTGCTCGAGTCTGTGAAGTGAACGAGAGAAATCACATCTGCTTCAGAGATAAGGTGCCTCATACAATTATCACACACAAAAATAACGTAAAGGCTTGGTAAATAAAACATTTACAAACATTATAGACATTACAGTGGCATTTGTTATAAACAATATTTAGGCTATTATAAAGGCACAAATCTAATATGTTTCCATATTCACGCTGTAGCCTAACATTTGGTTCCTAAATTATCATTTATTCTGTAAAAAAAGGCTTTTACTTTACTCGTGTGTGAATATCCAAGTAAAACAGCATCTTCACATGCGCACATGTTTGGACAAACACCAATGTTATGCTGATTGACAGCCCTACAACAGTCGATTTAAAGTGACCCGTGAAATTTTTCAATGTTTGGTTGACTGTGTTTCAGTTTTATGATAAACAAAGTTATCAATGCTAGAATTGTCTGTGTGTGTATTCGTGTGCGCTTTGCTTGTTTTTCATGCTTGATGTAAATGTGAGATTTAATGTGAGCACTGCATTATGGGATCTCTGACACACTGATGTTTGTGTGTCTAACAGGAGGCTGATAATGTTTATGACATGTTTCGCACCCGATACACTCTTCATCGTCAGGCCTATCAGCACAAGATCGGCTACATCATTGAAGACATGTGAGTTTCTCTGAGCATGAAGAGGATGTGGATATAAAACACAGACCTGCAGACACCAAACAGCAGTGAATGTCATATCCTTGTTGCCATGATATTAAAATGCTGCATGACCAATTCTTCTTTTAGGAAGATTATACAAATTCAGCTTTGTGGCTGTGTTCTTTATGCATGTTAAAACAAACACTAACTCCCATGTTTTTCTCTGTGTTAGGTTTGCAGAAGCACTCGTACGAGCTGACCGCGATCTTCATGAAGAAAAACCTGAAGAAATGCTGAAGATTTCTGAAGCCATAAAGACAGCAGAGGACTACAGCAAACTCACAGGTCAGCAGAAAGATGTGCTGAAGGTAAAATATATCATATTGCCATGATAATATAGTACATGTTGCCTTTAGTACATCTTCCATGTACTCAGTTAAACATTCTGTTTTTGGGGATTCATGGTGATGTGTCTCAAAACATAGTATATGTAAAATTATATATTTTTATTATTAAAATAATGATTTCTATAATTTACATATGAGACAATGTTGTGAAATCCCTATTTAGTTCTAATAATGACTCTTCTATTCTTCTGTCAGATGAGATCTTTGAGCAGGTCTTGTCCTCCACTGCTGATAATGCCTTATGAACATGCCTTACCATGTATTTAAATAATTTACAGATCAGACAATGAACATAAAATCACAAGGAGTCAGTCCAAATATTATTACAAACATGAACTTTTCAACTTTGATGTCCAAAACTACATATTTTGCACTGTCACAAACACAATCCAGTAACTGACTAACTCTCCCAAATCAGGAAGAGCTGACAGAATCATGGAAGGCAGCTGTACAAAACTATGAACCTACAGACACGATTGTTTCTCTGAACTCTGAAGATTTCTCAGTTTATGTAAGTTGTGTTGTATTTCGGTGCTGATTTGCAAACTTACACTAGATTGCAGGTGTTTAGATGATGCATGTTTTTGCACTGAAATAAGATGCTCAGCTGTTTACTGAATTCACCCCTTCATCTCTGCCTCATGCCCTCATAAACCATTTCATCTCTTACTCAGGTGGTTGATCTGGATCATGGCATGAAGGACAAAAACCCCATTGAAAACGTTTATTTCTACAGCAAGAGAAAACCCAACGAAGCTTCTGCCATTAACGATTATCAGGTACCAGTCACTCTTAAACCATTATATTTCAGATCATTCTTTCAGATTAGAAGTATGAATCATAATTTGATAAAATAGGTGTGATAAATTTCATACTAAAGTATGAAATAATGTACATTATGCTAAAGTACTAAATGATACAGGAGCTTAAATCAATGTATTGTTTGAATGCTGAACTGAAGTTTGTAGTGTAGCTCATTTACTCCTCACAGTAGAAACTCATTTGTCTTGTTCTGTCAGCTCTCCAGTTTCCTGCCAAAGAAGTTTAACGAAGAGCTGGTCAGAGTTTACTACAAGAGAACTGATGGGAATAAAGAGCAGCTGAAGAAGAAAGTGGAGGAGGCTGACAAGTGCTTTCAGAAATGGTGTAAATCCAAACTTGGACTCCATTAATGTGCATATGGTTTATAATATATGATATTTAAGGTTGTGGCAGCACAATCAGTACACGTGGCTGTAATTTGACTGATTGTTTAATGAATAAACTACAGGGGCAGTTTATCAAATAAACCTTTTTCACATTCATGTTACTAAACAAACATGCAGTCAGAGAAAAATTATAATGGACAATAAATTACAGGAGTAGTATTGATAGTATGAGATTTGCAAATGAATTAAGCACACTTTTATTCGATGAGTGAAAGACTGTCACTGTAAGGCATAAAGAGTGACCAGCAGAGGTCTCTATTCTCATAATCTTGGCCTTTTTGTTTTTCTTTTTTGGTAAAGGTTTCTCTGAGTCACATTGCTTCTGTGTTTATAATGCTCTGTCTGATATTGAATGTTGAATCAATCATGCTGTAATCTTAAGCATAAGTTTCAGATGAAATCTCAGTTTAGTTTGCTTTGCATTTGTTGGTGTTGGCTTATGTGTCTAGATGAATGCTGGAAGAAATGACTGGAGATGCCTTTTATACAGCAATTAACACATTTATGTGAGATAAAAGTCAATTATGACATAAAAGGTCAAAATTATGACATAGTAAATTGTAATTATGAGATTGAAATTGACATGCAAGGTTGATATTATGATAAAAAATATTGATATAAAATGTTGGAATTGTGAGATAATAAATCATAATTACAGTATGAGATAAAAGTTGAAATTATACGTCTGTATGTTATAGTTGTGCCACAAAAAGTCAATTGACAAAATATCAACATTTAAACATCTGTAATTCTCAATAAGAGCTTCTGTTGATGTCTGGCAGAAATAAAGTCAGTCTGGTTAGTAACGTGTGAAGCTGGTGATGCTGTTTGTGGAGTTGTTTAATCATCCTCTGCTGAGATCTTCAGAGATTTAATGTATTCTTTTATTTCAGTTGATTTAGGTCTCTAAGGCTGACAGTCACTTGTAGTTCTTATGTTTCTGCTTGCCTTGTCTCTTTCTTTCAGTCTAAACATGTTACTTCAGTTGACGGCCTTTGACTGTTATTGCCATTAATGGTAAACATTTGGTGGCCTGTGCCTTTTTTTTTTTTTTTTTTTTTTTTCTACACGTGATGGAAACTCATTTTGGAGGCAGTGTCTTCAATCTTTATAAGAGTTTTGAGAGACGGATTAAATTTTTTTGTGGGAAAAACAAAAAAAAAAAAAAAAAAACAGAGTTTGTCAAAAAGTAAATATCAGAAATAGATAGACATGCAGAAAGAGAAGGATGTAGTTCCATGAGGGTGGTGAGCAAATGATGGATTTTCATTTTTGGGTGGACTATCCATTTAAGTAGTACACTTTAGTACAGCTACATGAAATACAATCATATATTGTTAAGAATGCATATAATCTTCTGTAGAATACAGATATAGTGAACTGCTGGACTTCTAGGATATTATAGCTAAAGTTCATTTCAAATAAAAATCATCTTAATATAGCACAACTGCAGATCAGCCCAGACAATACAGCCGCGGCTTTTCAAATTGAACTACACAGCAGTTGCAAGAAGCAGTAATTCTTTTTTTAATGCCTTTTCCCGAATATTTGTTAGCTAATGTTTACTTTTAAACATAAAAATTTCAAGCACAATGTTCAAATATTTTGTTATATTTATTGGTCGCTTTTTTCGTCTACTTTCACTTTCGTTTTAAACTCGTATCAAAAGGACACTCGCGCTCTCTCTAGTGGCGCAGAGCAGCAGCTCATCCTCATCTCAGACTAAACTGTGCTGTGTTAAAGGGGTCATTGGATGCCCATTTCCAAGTTGATATGAGGGTCTTAATGGGTCTTTTTGGGTCTCTCTTTAGGGTCTTAATGAAAAATCTATAACACACTTTGGTTAAAATGTCTCAATGGTAGTGTCAGTGCCTGAAGTGGAAAAAAAGAAGTGCCGGTACTCTGCATTAGCACTTACTGTCTGAATTCATTTACTGGATCCTTGGACTTTCCAGGAGTTTACCAGTTTAAAATGATGTGATCTCAAAAGCCAGCTTCTTTTCATTTTTAAGGTATTATTTTCGTTATAACGTACTGATTCAAATTAGTAATCAATAATTAATTATTATTCTACTACTCTACGCGCATCCCCTGACATGCTCTGGCACCCCACACATGAGGTAGACCTATTCCGCTTGAATTCGCTCTCGTGATTGGTCGAGATGAGAGGTGACCCGGCCTGGGTAGTGTGATTTATATAGTCATTTCTAATGACCCAGACACTGATGCTTTTACTCTGAGTTCTACAATCTACTTACGCTTAAAGTGTTTTGGGAAATACAGCCCAGAGCAGTTCAACTGCCTGCTGTTCTTCAGAAAAATCCTCCAAGTCCCTCAAATTCTTTGGTTTTCCAGCATCTTGTGCATATTTGGCTCCTGTCCAACAATGACTTATGATTTTGAGATCCATCTTTTCATTCTGAGGAAAACTGAAGGACTCATACACAACTATTATAAAAGGTGAAAACATTCTGATGCTCCAGAAGGAAACAATACATTAAGAGCTGGGGGTGTAAACTTTTGAACAGGATGATAACGATGAGTAAATCATATTTGTTCTTTTAGTATTGCCCTTCAGAAGCTACATAACATACTTTTTTTTTATACTTTTCAGACAAAATAAGTAGTTTACCCTGATCATCCAATTCAAATAGCTTACACCCTGCGTCTCTTAATGCATTGTGTTGCTTTACTGAGCATCAGTAAATGTGTTTACCTTTTGTAACAGTTATGTATGAGTCCCTCAATTGTCCTCAGTGTGAAAAGATGGATCTGAAATCATACCATCACTGCTGGAAAGGGTTCAAATCTACAAAAGATGCTGGAAAAGCTGAGAATGTGCAGGACCTTGAGAATTTTTCTGAAGAAAAGCAGGCAGTTGAACTGCTCAGGACAAACAAAGGACTCATGAAACACTATCACAAAACAAACATGAACCACTATTCCTTTTTTTTTAATCAGCTATAATTCTGACTTGAAGACCAAACATAAACAACTGTTAAATGAAATAGCTTCATCAGGCCAGTCCTAAATAATAAAAAATAAATAAATTGTTATTTTGTTTAATAACATTATATGCATTTTCTGCAGTGTGATGTAAACTTTTTACCACAGCCTTATGTATGTGTGAAACAGTGAGTGCAGCAGGCTAATTTCAGTGAAATATCAGTATCAGTATTCGGTTCACTAGTTTTGTCGTGGTCACGAGATTATTTTGTCGAGGTAACGACATCCTTATCTCGTGGCCACACAATATGAAGTCGAGGCCTCAAGATCCTATGTTGAAGGAACAACATCGATTTCTCGTATATGTAAACAAACCGGCATCACCATAGAAACCTGGGATTATCAGAGATGGATAAAACATTTTATCCATCTAGGCAATATCGCGTTCATAATTGAAGATGAATCGCCTTCGATTATGAACGCGGTTTAGCGTAGCTTGTCAGTGAACTACGGCTCTGTGTAACCGGCTTTACTGATGAGATGCGTATGATAATCGAATTCGATTAATTGCACAGCCCTACAGGAATTCACCTGTTTTTAAACAGTACATGATGGTTACAGTTGCCCAAATGAAGTTCTTAACAATGCACATTACTAATCAAAAATTAAGTTTTGATATATTTACAGTAGGAAATTTACAAAATATCTTCATGGAACATGATCTTTACTTAATGTCCTAATGATTTTTGGCATAAAAGAAAAATTTATAATTTTGACCCATCCTGCGTGTTAAATTAACACCGCTCGGAGCATATATGGTCCCACTCTAAAAGAGTGTTAAATTAACACTGAAGCAGTGTTAAAGTTAATGAGATAATTAAGTGATTAAATAAATGATGATTGAGCATTAGTGATGAACAGCTGCTGTTAACAAGCAGAATCACTGAAGAAAAGAGAAACACAAGAACTACAACTGACTTCAGCCACAGCCTCAGATGAAATCAACTGAAATAAAACATTGAATCTCTCAAGATCTCAGCAGAAGATAATCATCTCCACACACAGCATCACCAACTTCACTCATTACTAACCAGTCTGACTTTTTTTTTTTGTCATGTGTCTAAAAATTTCTGATTAAGAATTAACAGAGGTTTAGATGTTAATGTTTACTGAACATAATAAAAATTGAAGTCACCATTGTGGAGATAAGCGTTTGCTTTAGTTGAGCTCTTGACCCTTGACTTTTTAATGTTAGTTTTTCTCTAGTTTTTGTAATTGTGTTTATAAAACACATTTTTTATGATAAGAAAAAACAAGCAAAAATGTGATCAGGTTATGTTGGCCATTTTTTAATAATGATATAGCTGTCATGTATTGCCTGATTCAATGATGTTATCAGTGTTAATGTGTAATTTAGTTTATGTTATTGATCACAACTGTAGCAGGGCTCATAAAATCGCTAGGCCGACGTCCCGGGGCTATTGTGTTTTCCAGTCGGGCTACCTTAAATACAGGGCTCCCACGGGTCCTTAAAAACTCTTCAATTTAGTTGTATCAAACTTAAGGTCATAAAAAGTTTTAAATACGTTAAATGGTATAAGAAATATCTTAACTATAATTTCAAAAGGTCTTACAGTTGGGGACGGAAAGACAAAAATGGCGATACAGCTGGATTAAACTTCAAAAGGCAATGATGCAATTGAATGTACAGCCGCTAACAGGGAGTTTCTCTGAGAGAAATCGCTATATTAAGCCGCTCCTAAAGCGCCACCTCGTGGCAGAGAATGAATTTGCATTTCCAATAAGACTTTCTTGTTGTTTATGGTCAGATCAATGCAAATATCGACCCATGTTTTTACGCAGCAAACACATAGAGCTGTAAATGAGAAAGAAGTTAATGTGCCTTCTAAAAATCTAAACAATTCAGACAGCAATATTTATTCATTTTAAATTAATATAATAATTTATATGCTTGATTTATCCCTTTTCATAAAAATGCTCTAAAGGCTGAAATGCTGTTGTATAAGATTAAAAAAAACCTGTATCTGAACTGTAAATCATGTCATTTTATGGCTTAATACATTTTATGGCTTAATACTGTATGTTACCATAGATGTTGTCCACAGTGTTGCCAACTAATTTTCAGAGAAAGTTGCTAGAGGAAGGTCAATTTGCTGCTAAAAGTTGCTAAATGACATTGTCATTGCGTGATGATGTCATTTAGTAATCACGGCGCAAAATTGTGTCACAACATCAAATCTCAGCAAAAATATATATTTTATATATGTTAATTTAGATTTGTTTGTAAAATAATATGCATAATATAATATTAAAATATAAATAACTGTATTTTTAAATACAATGAATTATTGAACACACATTTTTGAATGATTACAATTTAGGTTTTTTGAATAGCTAGTAAACTAGTAATACTACACATTCTCAACAATTTAAGCAGTGCATTAGTAGACAGTTAGTATGCTACACTCAAATAAAAGTCTATAAAAATAGGGCACAATCTACTACAGTATGTTAATATGAAAGAATTTTCCATATTGTTTTTTTTACCTGCATTTTAAATTACGCATTGTGTTTTCAGGTTACAGGGTTACAATGGATAATAATCTCCTGTAAAATTACTAGACTCTTTTGCATTGTACTAACTGATCAACAATAACAAGTACAAGCTACTAATAAAGTGTATCATAAATGAACAATTATTCAATTATTATTATTATTATTATTATTAAATTGAACAATTGCATACAGTAGCAAACTCAATTCACGTGATGCGTGTACTGCTAGGCATCTTTGGTTTCCTCTTTTTGTGTAAATTTTTTATTTGGGCTAGTTAAATAAATTTTCAGGCTACCAAAATCTGAAGAGCACCTGCCCGAAGGGCTACCAGGGATTTTGAAATTTTGCGAGCCCTGTGTAGTTTAATTAAATAATATGAAAAACTTCAAAAACACTTTGCATACCAGCTTAGAACACCTGTACTGTTTAGACACGCAGACATCAAGCATCAGCATATGAATCTCAACAATGGTGACGATCATCAGACAGATTCATGCTGCAGTGGATTCTGGGTAGGGCTGTCGCGGTGAAGGAATTTCCCTTGCGGTAATTTTGAGTGGCTCAAAAGCACGGTATGCGGTATTAGGGAAGGGAAGTGGTGTGTGGCCAAGTATGGTGACCCATACTCGGAATTTGTGCTCTGCATTTAACCCATCCAAGTGCACACACACAGTAGTGAACATACACCTGGAGCAGTGGGCAGCCAATGCTGCGGCGCAGTTGGGGGTTTGGTGCCTTGCTCAAGGGTCTCACCTCAGTCGTGGTATTCCCTGCCGGACCCGAGACTCGAACCCACGACCTTCGGGTTACAAGTCCAACTCTCTATCCATTAGGCCACGACTGCCCCAAAAACTCTTTATCACCATATGATAACGTGACGATAAATTAGCGTGCTGTGTTTTCATTTACAAATGAAACTATGCGAATGATTCATTCATCAACGAAACACTATAGTATTTATAATTATAGTCTGTTAATTACCTGAAATATATGTTAAATTCAACCATTAAACTGCACTTTCAGTAAAAATTCCCATAAGTCATATAGTATAATCAAAGCTTTATTGGCATGTCGAGCATTTACAGTAGGTTAGTATTTACAAAACTGTTCAGAACGTTAACAGATCGAAATGAAGGGGGAAAAATCATCAGAAATATAAAAATATAACCAATAATAATAGTATACAAATATTATGGAAAAAAGATGATCAGTTCATGAACTTACAAAACTGTGGGATGGATAAAAATGTTTTCTTGTAGGCCTATTTTATTTTATGTGCTTTATGTAACATGTATTCATGATAAACTTCTTTCGAATGCTGTCTACATCGTGTGCAATACAGTCGCTAGGCCTACTTCATTAAGAATAGGACAAAATCTAGTCAAAGTGCTATCTTGCAGATTTAGTAACTGAATAAAATATAAGATAACCTGGGTAATTGAATGGTTTTCAAAAAATATTTCTGTGTGCAGATTACCTGATTGATGACTTTTCTTTGAAGAGCAGTTTTCCAGAAGAATGGCAGCATTGGCTGTCTGACCTAAAACATAATATGTATATTACATATACATTAAATCACATCATAATAAAACAAAATACACTGTAGATTTCTACACTTAAACTAGAACATTGGCATGAACAAAAGGAGTGGAAATTATGCTCCACTTTGAAAATGATGATATATTAACAAATTATATTGCTAAGACTCACCGTTTCTCCTCAGAGGCTCTCAGGTGAATCCAGTGAAGTCAGCTGCAGTGTTAAAAGCCTCTGAAAACAGTTCAAGAGAATGTGTCTGCAGATTTGTCAATCGGGAATATGTTAACAACTAAAGCTAATCTCACCTTCATCTGAGGTAAATACCTCAGAAAATCAGCGCGCGCAGCAACGGAGCAGCTGAAGCGGGAACAAACGGCTTGAAACAACATCATGCTAGAAATACAATTTTAAAAAATTACAACATGAACAACTTTTAATGTTATGTTTTAGTAAACATGTTATTTAAAATGGTTTTATATAGTCACACTTACCTTCGTCTGAGGTAAATATCTCATAAAATACCTGACGCTGTCAGCGCGCGAGAAAACTGCAGTGAGGCAGTGGGGGAGGGGTAAGAACAGTGATGCTCGGAGGAGTCGATTCCAAAAAGATTCGATTCAAGAATTGCGAGTCTCGGGTGATTCAGCTCCAAATGTCCGTGCGTGATATTACTGTGTTCATTACCTCGATTACCAAACTATAACCAACCCCGAGATACAACACTACCCGCGAATGTGTGGATTTTTATTAATCTCACTCAAATTTTGAGATTCTGTTAATCAAAAAACTCATTTAGATTCATTCAGTTCGGATTAATTTAAACTTGCCTATACAGATTTAAAAATGACTGGTCGATTAATTTTTAAACGATAAACACCCCCAAAAAACACAACAGTGCTTGCTCCTTATGACAATGGTACATTAAAAAAAAAAAAATAATAAAAAAATAAATAAAAAATAAAAATAGTAGTTAAAAACGTGTATTTGTAGTAAAACTGTGGTTATACAAATATACAAATATGGCAATCAATCTGCCAAAAAGGTAAATACACTTTTACTATAATAAAACCATGGGTTATTTTCATAAGGGCTGGTATACTGGAAATCTCTGAACCCGTCTAGTGTGTGCAATCAGAAATATCCTGTATCCGAAGATCTCAGTGCATCTGAAGTGTATGGATGTGTCCGGGACTCAGCACACAGGGCTGGACTGTGGTTAAAATTCGGCCCTGGACAAATCCGGCCAACAAGTTTCTTGTGAATGTTTTGCTGGGTTATAGGGCCTTAAATTTGAGTAAACAGGACAGAAACAAATAATGATAGATATTACTGAATTCCAAATAATGAACTTAATAATGCATTTTTGTCACATAGAAGGCAACTTGACAATAAATCGATGATTTTGAGCTAGAATGCAGAAAATTTACTGCTATTACATTCTGTCATCATTTCTTCACTCTCATGTCGTTCCAAACCTGTATGACTTACTTTCTTCTGCACTGTAACCGATTTTTGTAATTTGAACAGTATTTTACTGTAATATGTACAGTAAGATACTGTAAAATGTATATACAGTATTTTACTGTAAACTGCAAAGGATTGTGGGAAAATATATGGTCACTACAGTAAACTACTGTAAATTTACAGTAGTGAACTTGCCCGCGAAAAACTGACCAATGGCAAGGGAGATTTATTTTGTTTTCTGTTTGGAGGAAGCAGCGGTAAAAGGACAAAAGAGACACGTTGCACTGTTAACTGGACAAAAAGGTTAGTATATTATTTATGTTTCTGTTTTATGCAAAACTGAGATATTTTAAGATGTTTTAACTTGTTAACAGCAAACTAACATTATTCATCGTGTCGTTTTTCATGTCGGGAGTAGGGGCCTTTTTTTCTGACTGACGGCCGGATTAACGCCGCCATAACGGTGATAAAACATCGACTGGTGAGTAAATTAAGGTCACCTATATTAGTCAAAATAAACCTTAATTAAACCGAGAAACACGTTTGTAGGTTCTGCTGCCCTTTAATGCAAATTAGTTAATCTGGCAAGTCATTACTTAACCTTAACAACAAACTAACGTGAAATAACGTTACTGAGGTAAAGTGCCTAACGTTAGGCAACACCACTGTTTCAGTAGAGATTTTAAACAGTTTTTTCCAAGTACTTTTTTTCTTTGTTCTTTTCAAGTTTCTAGTGTGGATGTCGTCTGCAACGTCAGAGGTGTATTTTGGAGCCTCTTCTTATGAATGCCATCGATGATAACATCAACTGGTAAGTTAATAATGTCAGTTAGCCGAAGTTAACGAACACAGAGAAGCATAATATCTTTTGTACACTGCCTCTTTATCGCAAGTGTAATTCTCTTCAAATGCTATTTAAGTTAGAAATGTGTGTACCAATGTTGTAACTTTAGAGACGATCCCTATTCAGTGAGACGAAAACCGCGAGCTAACATGAAATACTGAGGAAAACTGAGTTAAGAAATACCACTGTAAAGTACATCTTTTGTATTTTATTTTCAAGTTTGTGGTCTTGTGGTCATGTCGTCTGCATCGGAGGAGTATTGAGTCTTTTCCTGTGATTGCCATCGTAACAACAGGTGAGCTTTCATCAACTTAACTAATGTTACTAAAGTAGACAAATTAGCCACAGGCTGCTGATCTCCACTAACTCACAGAACCAGTTTACTTCTGAAAGAGAGGAACGGGCTAGCAATATATTAATATAGTAAGTTTTGCTAATAAATATTAAAAATGTGGTAACACTTTACAATAAGGTTCATTAGTTAACATTAACGTTAGTTAAAAACATTAGTAAACATGAACTAAGAATGAACAATACTTCTACAGCATTTATTAATCTTAGTTAATGTTAATTTCAGCATTTACTAATGCATTATTAAAATCACAAGTTGTGTTTGTTAACATAAGTTGATGCACTGTGAACTAACATGAATAAACAACAATGTATTTTTATTAACATTAACAAAGATTAATAAATAGTGTAATAAATGCATTGTTCATTGTTTGTTCATATTAGTTAATACATTAACTAATGTTAAGAAATGACACCTTATTGTAAAGTGTTACCAAAAATGTTTATTTTATTAAAAATGTTTGTATTACTGTACGGTAGTTTTTTGTTTTTTTTTTTCTGATCATAAACTATAGTAACACTAAAAGGGCGTTGTGACTCTGTCTGTTACAGGAGATTTCTCCAAGCTAAAACAGGAACCTGACTATGAGGCCCGAATCATCATACAGCCAGCTGTCCATTTTACAGAAATGAAGAATTAGGTAACCCAAAATACATTTTGTTTTACATTGCATTTACATTTATGCATTTACCAGATGCTTTGATCCAAAGCAAGTTATATTGTATTTAACACTAGAACCGCTAGAGGTCGCTGTATACCTAAAAGCGCCAGCCTGTAAATTTTACCCACACACATGGCAACTGTTTTTGTATGGCTAAAGAACATATTATTTCATTGTATTATGCCACTGTCTTCACAAAGAAGTGTCTAGAGTCATGAAATAATTATGTCTAGTCGTCAACTATATTTTTACCCTGTTGTTTTATGTTCAAGACTTTTTAATGCAGCCTACACTAATCCATAATGGTCAGTAAGCTTAAAAAAAAAAAAAAAGCCTGCACTGACAACGAAAATTAGAAGGTAGTAAATATTTGGGTGGTGTAATATTATAATACAATGCCATTAGTCAATATATTAGGATAACCCATGTTATTTAAATTACTACAATAGCAAATAAGACAATAATGAGCAATAATAATTCACCACACTGCATAGGATGATGCTATGACAAATTCAAGCGCACAGCTTCACTTAGGCCCAATTACTAATTTGTTTAGTTATATCATTTATAATTTGAATAAGAGAACAACACCAATAAATTTCAGGTAATCAAAAAAAAAAATTTATTCGTTACATCATAGATCGGATTATTATTATTTTTTTCTTCAGAAAACGGCCAGACTAGAATAAATAGCAACACAGTAGCGAACAATAAACGATATGGCAAGACAAAAATTAAATAATAAAACCAAAGTTTGACCAATTATGAGTAACGTTAGGCTAAAACATCTAAATATGATGTCTGGATCACTGTCAGATGAGCCGTCAGATGCTGAGCCGACCCAGGACGCATAACTTACCATCAGACTCTCCATCACGCATGGCATTTAGTGTTTCTAATACCTACCTTCCATAAATCGCCTTCTTTTAGTCGTTTTGACTTTATTTATGAAACTGATAACCGCTAAATCAGTGAGGGAAAGGCGTTGCCTAGAAATGTACAATGTTAAAACATAAGTGGCAAGAAAATGACAGCATGAAAATACATGCATTATATAGCGGGTAAATTTGACCCACACGGCGCTTATAGGTATAAATGCTGCGTTTTTTTTATCTGGTTTTATCTAAATGATTTTTAACAACATTGGATTGTAAATTACATAATTTTAGTAAAAGTCAATGACTGGGAGACTTGAATGTTTTGTTGAAAATCTGTTATGTACATTTGAAAACAGCCACGGGTAAAATTTACCCCCTGGCGGTTCTAGTGTTAAAGTAGGGGAGCACGGGGCACAACCTAACACTGTTAGACTTTCTTAGTTTGTGTAAATCCACGTGGGGTTCGAGTATAATTTTTTTCGTACACTTTAATTTCACACTTGTCTAGTACAAATATGTTGCGTTGTTTCATAATTACAGTGTACAGGTGCATCTCAATAAATTAGAATGTCGTGGAAAAGTTCATTTATTTCAGTAATTCAACTCAAATTGTGAAACTCGTGTTTTAAATAAATTCAGTGCACACAGACTGAAGTAGTTTAATTCTTTGGTTCTTTTAATTGTGATGATTTTGGCTCACATTTAACAAAAACCCACCAATTCACTATCTCAACAAATTAGAATACTTCATAAGACCAATAAAAAAAAACATTTTTAGTGAATTGTTGGTCTTCTGGAAAGTATGTTCATTTACTGTATGTGTACTCAATACTTGGTAGGGGCTCCTTTTGCTTTAATTACTGCCTCAATTCGGCGTGGCATGGAGGTGATCAGTTTGTGGCACTGCTGAGGTGGTATGGAAGCCCAGGTTTCTTTGACAGTGGCCTTCAGCTCATCTGCATTTTTAGGTCTCTTGTTTCTCATTTTCCTCTTGACAATACTCCATAGATTCTCTATGGGGTTCAGGTCTGGTGAGTTTGCTGGCCAGTCAAGCACACCAACACCATGGTCATTTAACCAACTTTTGGTGCTTTTGGCAGTGTGGGCAGGTGCCAAATCTTGCTGGAAAATGAAATCAGCATCTTTAAAAAGCTGGTCAGCAGAAGGAACCATGAAGTGCTCCAAAATTTCTTGGTAAACGGGTGCAGTGACTTTGGTTTTCAAAAACACAATGGACCAACACCAGCAGATGACATTGCACCCCAAATCATCACAGACTGTGGAAACTTAACACTGGACTTCAAGCAACTTGGGCTATGAGCTTCTCCACCCTTCCTCCAGACTCTAGGACCTTGTTTTCCAAATGAAATACAAAACTTGCTCTCATCTGAAAAGAGGACTTTGGACCACTGGGCAACAGTCCAGTTCTTCTTCTCCTTAGCCCAGGTAAGACACCTCTGACGTTGTCTGTGGTTCAGGAGTGGCTTAACAAGAGGAATACGACAACTGTAGCGTCCTTGACACGTCTGTGTGTGGTGGCTCTTGATGCCTTGACCCCAGCCTCAGTCCATTCCTTGTGAAGTTCACCCAAATTCTTTCGATTTTGCTTGACAATCCTCATAAGGCTGCAGTTGGTTGTGCATCTTTTTCTTCCACGCTTTTTCCATCTACTGAACTTTCTGTTAACATGCTTGGATACAGCACTCTGTGAACAGCCAGCTTCTTTGGCAATGAATGTTTGTGGCTTACCCTCCTTGTGAAGGGTGTCAATGATTGTCTTCTGGACAACTGTCAGCTCAGCAGTCTTCCCCATGATTGTGTAGCCTAGTGAACCAAACTGAGAGACCATTTTGAAGGCTCAGGAAACCTTTGCAGGTGTTTTGAGTTGATTAGCCGATTGGCATGTCACCATATTATAATTTTTTGAGATAGTGAGTTAATGGGTTTTTGTTAAATGTGAGCCAAAATCATCACAATTAAAAGAACCAAAGACTTAAACTACTTCAGTCTGTGTGCATTGAATTTATTTAATACACGAGTTTCACAATTTGAGTTGAATTACTGAAATAAATGAACTTTTCCACGACATTCTAATTTATTGAGATGCACCTGTATATGTTTTTCACTATTTTTCGTGACAGCATGCCCCGTAGGTGGGGTACATTGTAACATGTGAGGGGCACGTTGTAACAACCATATGAAAGCTTAAAATGTTATCGCATCTAATGAAAAAAATATAAAAGACAAACTAAAATATTTTATCAATAAAATAAAATCATGAACTTTTTCAAATAAAATAATGGCGTTTTTTAAGAATTAAAACTAATCTAATTTTGGAGTTTGACAATGAACACATTGCAACCATGCTTGGGATGGCCCTGATCGCAACACACAGCTTATTATACCGTGTAGTTCAAAACAGAGTGCGCAAATGAAGAAACACATTCAGATTAAGAAACACATTCATAAATTCATAAATGATACACTCCCCTTCCTCCACACACATCTATCATAGGACACAGGACATGAGACACATAAACGAGCCAAAAAGCTTTACATTTCTTGAAATAATAATTTCTGAACATTAAAAATCGATTGTCAGTCTTTATTCACCTGCTTCTAGTGGCTTCTCATTAAAACTCATAAAAGTAAATGGTGTAAATTGCATCGCTAATGTCATAGAATAGCATAGTTTAATAATAGCGGGGCACATTGTAACACAGCGTTACAACGTTCCCCATCTGTGCAACTGGAATTTAAAACTGGTTAGTGTCTTCTGCTAGTTAGCGAAGCATTATAAAACTATCTAAACTGATAAATAACAGATTTGGCGATTAAAATAATAGCAGATTTGTCTAATTTTAAATGAATACTAAAAACTGAGATGACCAAATTTACTTCAGCCAGAAATTTACTTCTACCTTGGTAGATTAAATATTCAGCGACATCTTCAAAAGAGTTTTGAATTTTGGTGCTCTTTATTCTCTATATAGTGTTGATATGGCAGCTAGTAAATACTATAAATTTGGTTATACTGGTATGTATGGAAATATTTAAACCATGTGTGTTACAACTAACCCCGTGTTAGTTTGTGCCCTGCGCTCCCCTACACATTTTATTAAGTTATTCATTCCCTGAGAATCAAACAGGCACTAGGGGTGGGCTAAGGGGGCTGAAGCCCCGAATGTTTTTATTACCATGTCTTGTGCGCATCAAGATTGAGTTTTCATGCACATTAAAATTATTTCTATTAAACCAGCACTTAAACAGCAAAATGCAGCTGCTTCAGGTATCTTTAATTTACTGTAGCCTATAAATTCATAATACCGATATCCCCATCTGACAAAATTAGATTACTGTAACTGTATAGCAACAAATATAGATTTTTAATCATGGTATTATAAGTACAGATTTTCTTGGAAACACACACATTTAGAATGACTAGATTATATGAACAGATTGGTTAGCATTTAGCATGGTCTGTGGCAGGCTTTACTAAGTGTCAGGGCAACAAAATTCAATAAACAAGAAGTTAATATTAAGTGATTTAAATCGTGCAGAAAATATTGTCTTTTTGCTCTATTTCACAAAAACGGTTCTAAACAAAGCCATGTTGTGCATCTCTGCACACAACAGTGTTTCATTACTGAAAGAATTTACCTTTTTTGAATACCTTGAATCAGTGATTCACTCATCCATTCATAAAAACTTTTTTTTTTTTTTTTGTTCCTGAATGCATCAGCAGTTTTTAATGAATTGATTGAATAAATGACTCAATGGCTCAGTCATGAAGACAGTGGCTTGCTGCCATATACTGGTAATTTTAGTCTCATTTTTAAAAGTATCATTCTATTTTTTTTTCTATCATTACATATTTTTGTGTTATAATTTTTTGTGTATATGTTTAAAACAATTTTATAATATTATTTATGCAATTTATACAAATTATAAATAATTATACTTGTCGCTTTAAAAAAAATTAAGCCACTTAGCCAATGTAACTTTTCAGCATAGCCTGTTTTATTTGACTTGTATCCCATGTATTCTGATTAGTGCTGTCAAAGCTAACGCGTTAATAATTCACTTTAACGGCGCTAATTTTATTAACGCAGCGCGCGTTTTCTGTTTGAGCCGTGGCCTAACCAGTAGTTGGAGAAATAGATGGAGATGCTGTCAGTGTTGCCAACTCAGCGACTTTTCAGACCCCTTTAGCAACCTTTTTTTTTTTTTTTTTTAATTTTATTATTTATTTATTTATTCATAAAGAGCCTAGCGACCAATCTTTAGTTTTTGCCCAAACCTTACTTAGTTTCTGAGACTAGCCGGTACTGTACATCGCACAAGCGCGAGCTCTCTCTTTCCCGCTGTGCACACACCTCTCTCTCTCTCTCTCTCTCTCTCTCTCTGTGTGTCTGCTCTGTTCAGCATGTAACGTTTTCTGTGTTCAGAATTTGCAAAATGCATATAATGAGCGAGTACATCATGAATTCATCTTCCAAACTGCGTTTTTGTCTTATCCCGAATCACTACGGTACACTTATAATAAGTACTTATTTTTGGACTATTGTAGCCTGGTCGGGTCTTCACCGCTGCGGAGTAACACATACCTGCGTGAATCGCCATAGACATAAACTTAGAGAAGTAGCTCCGGTTAGAATGTTCTTCCGCGGGATGCGTGCAGTTCTGTGTATTAACCGCTAGAGCGCCAAAAGTTACATACAGGCGCATCTCAATAAATTAGAATGTCGTGGAAAAGTTCATTTATTTCAGTAATTCAACTCAAATTGTGAAACTCGTGTATTAAATAAATTCAATGCATACAGACTGAAGTAGTTTAAGTCTTTGGTTCTTTTAATTGTGATGATTTTGGCTCACATTTAACAAAAACCCACCAATTCACTATCTCAACAAATTAGAATATGGTGACATGCCAATCAGCTAATCAACTCAAAACACCTGCAAAGGTTTCCTGAGCCTTCAAAATGGTCTCTCAGTTTGGTTCACTAGGCTACACAATCATGGGGAAGAATGCTGATCTGACAGTTGTCCAGAAGACAATCATTGACACCCTTCACAAGGAGGGTAAGACACAAACATTCATTGCCAAAGAAGCTGGCTTTTCACAGAGTGCTGTATCCAAGCATGTTAACAGAAAGTTGAGTGGAAGGAAAAAGTGTGGAAGAAAAAGATGCACAACCAACCGAGAGAACTGCAGCCTTATGAGGATTGTCAAGCAAAATCGATTCAAGAATTTGGGTGAACTTCACAAGGAATGGACTGAGGCTGGGGTCAAGGCATCAAGAGCCACCACACACAGACGTGTCAAGGAATTTGGCTACAGTTGTCGTAATCCTCTTGTTAAGCCACTCCTGAACCACAGACAACGTCAGAGGCGTCATACCTGGGCTAAGGAGAAGAACTGGACTGTTGCCCAGTGGTCCAAAGTCCTCTTTTCAGATGAGAGCAAGTTTTGTATTTCATTTGGAAACCAAGGTCCTAGAGTCTGGAGGAAGGGTGGAGAAGCTCATAGCCCAAGTTGTTTGAAGTCCAGTGTTAAGTTTCCACAGTCTGTGATGATTTGGGGTGCAATGTCATCTGCTGGTGTTGGTCCATTGTGTTTTTCGAAAACCAAAGTCACTGCACCCGTTTACCAAGAAATTTTGGAGCACTTCATGCTTCCTTCTGCTGACCAGCTTTTTAAAGATGCTGATTTCATTTTCCAGCAGGATTTGGCACCTGCCCACACTGCCAAAAGCACCAAAAGTTGGTTAAATGACCATGTTGTTAGTGTGCTTGACTGGCCAGCAAACTCACCAGACCTGAACCCCATAGAGAATCTATGGGGTATTGTCAAGAGGAAAATGAGAAACAAGAGACCAAAAAATGCAGATGAGCTGAAGGCCACTGTCAAAGAAACCTGGGCTTCCATACCACCTCAGCAGTGCCACAAACTGATCACCTCCATGCCACGCCGAATTGAGGCAGTAATTAAAGCAAAAGGAGCCCCTACCAAGTATTGAATACATATACAGTAAATGAACATACTTTCCAGAAGGCCAATAATTCACTAATCTTTTTTTATTATTATTGGTCTTATGAAGTATTCTAACTTGTTGAGATAGTGAATTGGTGGGTTTTTGTTAAATGTGAGCCAAAATCATCACAATTAAAAGAACCAAAGACTTAAACTACTTCAGTCTGTGTGCATTTAATTTATTTAATACACGAGTTTCACAATTTGAGTTGAATTACTGAAATAAATGAACTTTTCCACGACATTCTAATTTATTGAGATGCACCTGTAGTGCTGCTTTAAAACCGATGTTATGTTGATTCTCTAATTTTACATGCAAGTATAGCCGAAATCACAGAACAGCTATTGTCTTTATCTTATGTTTAGGCTATTTGATTTTATCAGACGACGGCTTGATTATAAATCAGGATTTTTGTGCAGATTAACATCTTGGAAGGTATAGCTGGTTATGTAGTCTTAATGGGTCGCGTTTTAGTCACTATTTCACATTCATTCCATTATCTGACCACAGAAAATATATATATGAAAAAAATATATCAATGAAAACAGTTTTATTGAGAATTTAGCTGCATCAAAATACAGTATGTGGGCACAGAGAGGCAAACAAATGTAATAATAAATAATAAATGTACATTTAGCATGTTCAGAAGAAGTGAGCTGCCCTGTAGTGTGAAAATGTAAACAGGCTTGTCTAAGTCAATTGCTCAGTGCAAATAAAGAGAAGTAATGGGAACCTTGTATTTCTATGTTCTTTTTTCATGTGTGTAATAGACATGAGCAAGTTCTTTGAAAAACATCTATGACCTTTAAAATATATCTACTCTTCATGCTTTATGTTGACTATGGTTTCACTAATTATAAACATATATTGCATAAAGCATCCATATTTGTCCATGCCCATGTCAATTAGAGTATTAAAAACTTAAAAAAAGTATTAATTTAAGGCACATTTAGAACAGATACAAAAGTGCGATTAAATTGCGATTAATCGCGAGTTAACTCATGACAGTCATGCAATTGATCACGATTAAATATTTTAATCGATTGACAGTTCTAATTCTGATACATAAATTAATGTCTCCGGGCTAAGCCCTGGGTATCCACTCACCTTAGAACCGCCCCTGGGATCAAACCCATTAATTCAGCGTTCTACCACTTTGCTCTACAGATTGAGAATGCATTGTAAAAAATAGAGCTTTAATAATTTGAATGTGATGGATTATCAACTAATTATGTACCTTCCCTTGTAGGTGCGTTCAGATGTAGTATATAACGTTTTTTATTAACATCAAAGTGCATACAGCACCAAGTTTGACAGTTGAGGTAAATTCTGTAAACACTGCTTTGAAAAATAATGATTTTTCTTTTTTTTTTTTTTTTTCTTTTTTTTCTTGTGCTTGCAGGTTCATTCAGACAGTCAATCTTTGTGGCACCGAATGCATTGAAAGTCACAGATCAGCTGGAATTCTGGAAAGAGGGTGCAAAGAAAAAGGATCTGCCTGAATCCCATCCTGCTGTTTCTCATCGGAGAGCTTGTCAACTTTGGCTGTCAAAATTACTGAAAAGTTTTTGAACAGTAAGATTTTTAATGTTTTTAAAGAGGCCTCTTCTGTTCACCAAGCCTGCATTTATTTGATTCAAAGTACAGCAAAACAATTTTGAATTTTTTTACTATTTAAAATAAATGTTTTCTATTTGAATATATTTTAAAATGTAATTTATTCCTGTGATCAAAGCTGAATTTTTAACATCATTACTCCAGTCTTCAGTGTCACATGATCCTTTAGAAATCATTATAATATTCTGATTTGCTGCTCAAAAAAGTACTATTATTATTATTATTAGTAGTATTATTATTATACTAATAATTATTATTATTATTAGTAGTATTTTTTTCAGGTTTCCTTGATGAATAGAAAGTTCAGAAGAACAGCATTTATCTGAAATAGAAATCTTTTGTAACATTATAAATGTCTTTATCTTCACTTTTGATCAATTTAAACCATCCTTGCTAAATAAAAGTAGTAATTTCCATACCCCCCTGCATAAGACCAATAAAAAAATACTTCATAAAAAAATACTGAATCCAAGCTCTTGAATGGTATAGTGTATAATGTTACAAAATCTTTTTATTTACGATAAATGTTGATCTTTGGATCTTTCTATTCATCAAAGTATCCTGAAAAAATGTACTCAACTGTTTTAAATATTTATGATGATAATAATAATAATAATAATAATAATAATAATAATAATAATAGTAATAAATGTTTATCACCATATTAGAATGATTTCTGAAGGATCATGTGACACTGAAGACTGGAGTAATGATGCTGAAAATTCAGCTTTGATCACAGGAATAAATTACATTTTAAAATATATTCAAATAGAAAGCTGTTATTTTAAATAGTAAAAATGTTTCACAGTGTAACTGCTTTTGTTGTATTTTGGATCAAATAAATGCAGGCTTGGTGAGCAGTGAAAATTCAGCTTTGATCACAGGAATAAATTACATTTTAAAATATATTCAAATAGAAAGCTGTTATTTTAAATAGTAAAAATGTTTCACAGTGTTACTGCTTTTGTTGTATTTTGGATCAAATAAATGCAGGCTTGGTGAGCAGAAGAGAATTCTTTAAAAACATCAAAAATCTTACGGTTCAAAAACTTTTGACTGTTAGTGTACTTACTTGTTTTTGCTTTTCAGTATGTGTAAGTTTTGCCATGATACAAAATGTCCAGGGGACTGTGATGTTTTTTTTTTTTTCAGCTAGTTCATCCTAGAGATCAAGAGTTGTAATTTGTACTTTTAAAAAGAAAATGTTCACCAATTAAAAAGAATATTATCAGAACTAATGCTCATGAGTTATTGTGATTTTTATGGAGTTGGGGTGGTAAAAATCATGGATTACAGTGCTGCACCATAATTTGATTGTTTTTTACAGGTAAAAAATGTTTAAATTACATGAAAATAAACACTACAGCACTGATACTGTAAATGAAAATACGGTAATAATACTGTAAATGATAATACAGTAATAATACTGTAAATGAAAATACGGTAATAATACTGTAAATGAAAATACTGTAATAATACTGTAAATGACAATACAGTAATTATACTGTAAATGAAAATACAGTAATAATACTGTAAATGAAAATACAGTAAAGCCATTCTTATACTGTAAATGCAATTACAGTAATAATACTGTAACCATTTTTACAGTAATTTACTGGCATCCAGCTGCCAGTAAGTTACTGTAAAATTTACAGTAATCTTTTTACAGTGTGTGGAACACAAAAGAAGATAATTTGTTGAATGTTATCAAACCACTTTGGTTACCCTCGATTTCTACTGTATTCTACTGTTTGTATACTGTACATACATGTCTTGAATTTCTTGAAATTTGGAATGACATGATAGTGAGTAAATGATCACCATTTTAATTTTTGGGTGAACTATCCCTTTAAGAACTTTAACATTTGTAGACAGTTAACACCTAATTTATATAAGACACTATTTATCTTTAATCAGGCTCTAATTTAATTAACATTTTACTTCAATTAAAATTAATTAGAACTAAACATATAAAGAGAAATAAGCTATTAAAGCTATTCTATTAAATTATCCTTTGCCCTAATGAAATTTAATATAGCCTCATATAGAATCCAGAGTTTAACTGACTTAGTAAGATGGTGGTCACAAGAAGTAAAACCATGGTCCCCATATGGTTTTTAAAATAAATAATAATAATAACAAACTATAGAATTTGTCATTAAAAATAAATAAATAAATGTGAAGACTACAAAAACAACTCCCCCAATTCCCCAATGGTCCTATTTAATATAATAACAGTATAGAGGCTAACATTTATAATAAATACATTCAGCCAAAACACATTAGTCTATTTGTACAGTGTTAATAACTGCAAGTTAAATGACTATGGTGCTGAATTATGTATTTGCGTTTTCCAATTTACCTCGTCAGTTTACATAGTCGTGGCTGTTTTCAGCCAGCATCCATACAGAACCTTTAATGTTCTCATATCACACAACTGTAGGCTATAACACAATTTTGTGTCTCAATTGAATGGATCAAGCGACTTGCGCTGTTTATCACTTTGTGTCTGAAGCGCAGCGCACGTTCTTCAGCGCTGTGCAGGAGACTGATCCATCAGGTCGCGTCGCTTCACACTTGTAGTATTTGCTTTTTGCAGTTTTCGCATATGCTGTAATTTAAAAACAGCGCCTAATATGGGGGAGGTCCCTCACTTCCGCGATCGGCTCACTACTCCACCGGCCCACCGGGAATGTCCCGTTACTCCCGATGGCCACACTGTAAAACAAATTACTGTAAAATTTATAGTAACTTACTGGCAATTTTGGTTGCCAGTAAGACTGTAAATTTACAAGAGTACTGTAAATCAATAATTACAGTTGTACTGTAAAAATACAGCAATTGTTGAGATTCATACGCTGATTCTTGATGTCTGTGTGTGTCTAAAAGTTTTCGTAGTACTAAAAGTTTTGTGCAGATGTTTTTAAAATTTTTCAGTAGCAGTTTGTCATCTCATTCAGGGTCATATACAGTCAGGTCCATAAATATTGGGACATCGACACAATTCTAACATTTTTGGCTCTATACACCACCACAATGGATTTCAAATGAAACGAACAAGATGTGCTTTAACTGCAGACTGTCAGCTTTATCAATTTGAGGGTATTTACATCCAAATCAGGTGAACGGTGTAGGAATTACAACAGTTTGCATATGTGCCTCCCACTTGTTAAGGGACCAAAAGTAATGGGACAGAATAATAATCATAAATCGAACTTTCACTTTTTAATACTTGGTTCAGTTAATGTAAATTTTACAGCAATTTTTTGAAAACCTTGTTTCACTGAAATTTCCATTGTCCGATTTATCCCGGAAATTAGTATTTTCATGCAGTGACGGTTGCTATATGCAAGCCCTGATTTCTATAAAGGATTATTATTATTATTATTATTATTATTATTATTATTATTATTCATTTTTGACAAATGTAAAAAAGTAATGCAATTAATAAATAAAAATATGAAATACATTACCGTAGTCGGAGGAGAAGTTGAAAAAAGACTACAGTTTCCAGTGGTGGTGCAGTGGATTAGATGTAATTTTTGTCAGATAACAGACGGGTAAATATTACACAAGGTAACCACAGGGCCACTGACAGTACGTCTTCCTGCTTCTCTGCTTCCGGTTCGCGCCTGCTGTGGTGCTAAGCGGGTTTTCTGTGTAGTTCTGTTGAGCTTTTTTGAAATAGTAGGACTACTCTGTTGTGCGTACAATTTTCACTTTCTATTAAATAAACTGATAGATTTAATTATCATATTATCAAATATTAGCCTATTGATAGTGTAGGGTGATTTTCTAAAACAAAATATTTTAAGCATAACAATGCTATTTTCAGACTTCATATAGGCTATACTTCATTTGTAATCTGAAGATCAGTATGAGGGAGGCAAAGGTGTATAAGGACTTTACGTCAGCACTACATCCCCTTTAATCCCAACATATATAATTCAGTTTTTATGTGTAAACTAGGGTTCACGTACAGTGTGCGACATGACATTTTTTTTTTTTTTTAAACCACACATGCTTTTTATGTGCAGCTCGCATATGCACCTTGAATGTTTTAATGCTCCGATTAGTTTTGTCCACAAGGTGGCAACTTTGACCTGGGTATTTGTTTCACAGTCAAAAAAAGAGACAGGACATTAACAATAAACTACTCAAGACCTCAAGAACAGACACACACATTCACAAGTGCTGGTATGAGGAAGTTAAACTTCAAGGCCCCACCCCCCCTCAACACTCTTAAAAATAAAGGTGTGCCAATTCCCCAATAGAACCTTTAACATCTGAAGAACCTTTCTATTTCACAAAAGGTTCTTTGTGGCGAAAGAAGGTTCTTCAGATTATAAAAACGTAAGAAAGAGATGGTTCTTTAAAGAACCTTTGACTGAATGGTTCTTTATGGAACCAAAAACGGTTCTTCTATGGCATCACTGTGAAGAACCTTTTAAGCACCTTTATTTTTAAGCGTGAAGGTTGTGAGTTGCTCTTTCAGTGCATGAGTATGATTGCTGTGACATGGTGCAGGACTTTTCTCAACTTTTTTATTTTTTTTTTTTTAACTGATGGGGGCAACAGTATAGTATGTGTGCTAGTGAACATAGTGCATAGTCAGTACATGAATGTCATTTGTATGAGTACAGTGAGCACTTCAGATCAGGCAGGTTGCTTGAGAATCTTTAGCAATAGGAAAAATAGTTTTACCCGGGTGGTAACTTACAGTGACATGGCTAATCTCAGCTACACACAGTGTGCACAAGACAAGATAGTGATCTGTGTCATCAAAAAGAGTCAAGAGGCATTTATTTGTCATTTGCACAGTTACACTGGAGAACTGGGCATTGAAATGATTGTGACAAGGCTCAGGCTTGCAGTAGCATTAACAGGACTACTCACAATTTTTTCCCCGGTGCCCAAGGAGCAGTTGGGAGTTCAGTGTCTTGCTCAGGGGTCTCACCTCAGTCGTGTTATTGAAGGTGGAGAAGAGCACGGTACATTCACTCCCCCCACCTACAATACCTGCAGTAACTTTGGGTTATGACTCTCAAACATTAGGCCACAACTGCCCCTAAGTGATATGTAATTTTGTAGGTAGAACCATAAATACAAGTCTGTGAGCATGTGTTGCACTACAATGGTGAAGACAGCTGATCCACGTACCCCTGCTGGAGGTGCACTCATGTATACTGCTGTACATTACACATGAAGGCAAGCAGGCAAGCAGTTTCCACAGGAACACCAAAAACGGCTGATTACAGTAAAAAAAAAAAAAAAAAAAAAAAAAAAAATATATATATATATATATATATATATATATATATATATATATATATATATATATATATATATATATATATATATATATGTTGGCATAGAACAAAATTAATAATGGTGGGTACATCAGGCCCACCAGAGAAATTTTACAATTTATCAGAGTGACTCTATTGGTGTCAGTTTACCTTGTGACAGCAGAGAGAAGATGCTAGATGCCAAGCCTTCTTCCTTATCTTTGGATAGAAAGTATAGTTAACAATGCAAAAGATATGTGTAACTTAACCCTAAAATGGGCAAAACCATAAAGAGACATCAGAAAATTAATTTATTTATATTTTCCATCTTATTGGGACACAAATAATACAACCTGATCATTTTTTTTTTTTTTTCAAAACATGACTTTTAATTTTGATTTTAATGTTTGTATCCCACAGGATACTTTGCCAGTTTTAGGGTTAATGCAGCTCGATAAGCAAATCAACGGAGCCTGCTTGGTCTTTGTTTTCTACTCATAATGCTGTGTTCACTAAGCTATAGAAATGATGTTGTGGTTTGGAAACAGCAGCAGTTTCTGTTTGACTCAGTGCTCAGTAACAGGATGTGGGTCAAATCCAAGCAATAGACAGGAGGGCAAATGCATCAACTGGGGGTCAAAAAACATTGTAATTTTTAATTCATACATCATGTCCAACTAATTTAATTGAGATGTTGGAATAACCACAAATTTGTGCATGATATTGTTGAATTTTGATTTCACTGTAAGGTAAGGGGGGGCATGTGCTGGGGATGTCATCTATACCTACAGAGCTACTGGATGGGTCCCGGGCACTGGTAAAAGAGGAGTAAGTGGCACATGTATCTATGAGAAATTATAAAGGTTTGTTATCAACAGTCAAATCAACAACAGGCAAACTGTACGGGCTGTTATTAAATGAAACATACAAACATACTCCAGACTCATTGTCCTTTGTTTTATTCTCCACATGCCCTTCGCTCTGTAGGCACCCATATTGTGAATTCTATGGTTGGGTTCAGTGATTCTCTTGGAGTGGCTTTTTCTTGTGCTTTACACTTTTGATTATCATTGACTTTTTTCTTTTGACATTCACAAGCCAATGGCCAGGCACAATAGTGACAAGCTTTATGCAGCATTTAACATTAATTAATGTTAACATTAATTCAGTCTCCTAATACATGCAGTAGGATTATACAGAAATATGTGGCCGTCAATTGAGCAACGGGTTTGAGCCTTCAGGACTGGTTGTGAGGGAGGTGGCAAGGCAGCACATATAACATTCAGTATGGCCAGATCCACTGGTTTGATTAGAAAATCTCGTCCAGTGTAGATAAACAGGAAAGTGGCATTATTAACCATCGGTGGAGCAGACCATTGTAGTTCCAGCTGCAGGGACGTCACTCAGTTCAGCCGCTTCAGTTTTATTTTTGATTTTCCCCAGTATTTTGCCATATCAATCCACACTCCAAATGATTCATGCTTATATTTGACCCATTTAGTGTGTCCTAGTTCCCCACATATCAATACTGAACACATTCTCATCATATCTAGAGCAAACAATCTCTCTCAGGGATAGATATTCCATTGTTTTCACCTGCTGTCCATGCAGCCAAATTATCAACGTATGTTTGCACATTGTATGTTTCCAAAGGTAAACTAAGCTTAGAAGGAACACAACAAAACTGAGATGTTGCACCTTCATAGACCAAACAGCAGCGGTCTCTATACGCTCTCTCCCGCTTCCTGGAATCCCCCAGCGTTAACCCCCGTAAGTGCCAAAGAAATTCAAAATATTAAATTACAATACAGTTACACTGCAGCATTACAGTACTATAGTTAATAATGTATGTATAATATAATTATTTTTAATCACTAAATAACTGAAATAATGACAGAAAGATAACACTGCTACACAGTTTAACATCATAGAATGCAAAACCAGAAGCTTGCGTCCAACTGAGATTTTACTCTTCAGAGAACCTCTGAATTCCTCAGATCCAGGTGTTCATTCTCACCCTTGAGGGCTTTATCTACTGCATCTTGAAGCAAATTTATTAAATATTCCTCCAATAGTAGCATTTGAATGGTAGCCAAATCCGGCAGGATTAAACTGTGCCTGTGGTCCTCTGAAGCAATGATGACAAATCAATGCACCAAATGAAGAGTATTTCTACAGCCTCTGACTAATGAATCTCCACTGACTCTAACACAACAACAGATGATGCTGAAACCAGTGGAGTACAGGTCAGACCCTTCAAACCATTCAGAAAAGGAGTGACAAAACTCAGGACAGCAAAAAGATTAAAAAAGTTATACAATTTTATTTGTTATAAATAAATCAACAGCTCTATTTCTTCATATGACTCTTAATTAACATCACTGTCTCTCCTGTCAAACAGAAAGTGTGAGTCTGCGATACAGTTGTGAGACTTCACAGTTTCTGTTTTAGTTGCACTTATGGAAGTTGTCCTCCACAGCTTGATGAAGGTGAACCTAAAGCACTGAACACCACTCTTTTCACATTTTCAGTCAAACACAGCCCAGAAATTCTTACAACGTCAAACTCACAGCCTAGCACTCTATATTTAATCGATGACTATTAATATCTCTGTGTACTGTACATATAGAATTTTATTTATTCATTTCCTTGCAATTGTGACCTTGTAACTCATAATTTGAAATTTATTTTTGTACTTCTCATTACTGCAACTTTGTATTGCAACCTGACTTCATCTCACAATGCAACCTCATAAATTACAATGTGACTACAGCTTACACTTGCAACTTTATGTCTTGCTATTGTGACTATAAACTAAATTGTGAGAGAGAAAGTTGCCAATGCAAGATATACAATTGCAAATATCTTTTAATTGTTTTGTTCTTTTGTGGAAATGTGCTTATGTATGTGTCTCTGTGGATCCTCACATGAGGTTGTTAAATCTGACACAGAGACACTGAAGATTCAGGATAAACCCCAAATCCAGCACAGAGGGGTTCAGTGAATGTGGTGTTGAATGTGTGTAAGTGAGTGAGAGTGTGTGTGTCAGAGACACTGTAGAAGGACAGAGAGCCGGCTGTCACATCCAGATACACTCCTACTCTGTTAGAGCGGGCTGAAGAGCCAAATACTTCAGTGCTGTTATTATTGTACCAGACAGTATAACTCATATCAGAACAATATAGACTCCAAGACTTTTCATTGAATCCAAACAAACAGTTAATCCCACTTTTCCTGCTGATTGTTTTATATGTAATCGCTACATTACCTGAGCCTTCCCATTTAACCTCCCAGTAACAGCGTCCAATCAAACTCTCTCGACACAAGATCTGCTCCCGGTCATCAAATCTGTCTGGATGATCAGGATACGGCTGATGATCTTTCACATATGTTGTTTTTTTGTTCCCTTCAGACAGGATGAGTTGAGTGTGTGCTGTGTTCGGATCCAGTGTGAGATCACAGGCGTCTGAACACAAGAAGAGGATCAGAACATCTATGATAATATTAAATATGCACAGGAATGTGTGTGTATGTGTGAGGACTTACATTTTCTCAGTCCAGGTTTGATTCTGAAATGTCCTCCATGCTCAAAACTGAACAGAGACAAAAACATACACACAAACAAAAAATGATATGGTATGGAAGACTGTTAAATTTGCAAATGTAGTCTTTTGTAGTTATTTTGTTTTCCCTCATTAGTCCCTCACTATTCTCACCTTGGTCTTGGTTATCTAGATATCTTGTGTATTCAAGCCCTAGAGTTTGCTGTGTTGGTTTGTCAGTATATGCTTGTTTTTACTTGAATCACCGTGGTGCTCTCACTACACAAAGTTCATTGCCATCTGTTGCATTCTTTTCCTAGCAACACTCATACTAAACAACATAATGCTGATGAGGTGCACAAACTATAAGGTCTTTGGTCAAGAGGCAATCTCGACCAACAGCTTAAAAAAAAAAAATAAAATAAAAAAAAAAAAAAAAAAATTCGCCTGAGAAATAAGGGTGATTACGAGATTTTTCCAGGAATGGAGAGTAACAGTCAGCTCACTGTTAAAGTGGTCTGTTTTAACCTAAGACCACTCTTTGGTGACCCAGATTGCATAATTGCCCCACATACTTGAGTATCTGCAGTTTATAGTTTGGATCCTCCAGTTTGTGTTTGAGCAGCTGGACTCCTGATGGTCCTGGGTGATTGTAGCTCAGATCCAGCTCTCTCAGGTGTGAGGGGTTTGAACTCAGAGCTGAAGACAAATAACTACAGCCTTCCTCTGTCACCATACAGCCAGACAACCTACAGACACACAAAACAGTCTGATAAAAAGGAAAATTCATGCCCATCTGTTAATGTCTCTAAATCTACAAAAATACCGATTACAACAATGTTTGAACACGTATGTTTTAATGAGAAAATCTAGTCCACTATAATTTTTGCCTTAAATCCATGGTAACACTTTATTTTAGGGTCTCTTAACTAGTTGCTTGTTAGCATGCATATTACTAGACTATTAGCCATTTATTAGTAGTAATTAAGCACATATTAATGCCTTATTCTACATGACCTTATTCTACATCCCTAATCCTACCCAATTCCTAAACTTAACAACTACCTTACTAACTATTAATAAGCAGCAAATTAGGAATTTATTGAGGAAAAAGTTGTAGTTAATAGTGAATAAGTGTTCCCTATTCTATAGTGTTACCAAATCCATTTGGTTTTTGAAGTTCCACAGTTCCACAGCACAAAGTGGAGCTGATGGAACCACATCAATCAGTGTGCTAAAATAATAATTAAAAAAAATAATAATTCTGTTTTAGAATCCATAAAAAACACAATTAGTGCTAAACATTCTACCTATATTAGTGCTAAAAAAATCAAATGTTTCACACCTCAGTATCTGCAGCTGACAGTTTGCACTCTTCAGTCCATCAGAGAGCAGCTTCACTCCTGAATCCTGCAGGTCATTGTTACTCAGATCCAGCTCTCTCAGGACAGAGTTTGAATATTGTAGAGCCGATGACAAACTCTTACAACAATGAGGAGTGATATTACAGCCTGCAAGACTAAACGAGATTAAAACAAATGAAAATTAAATTCTTAACCTCATTGTACAACTAGTATTTCAATAATATTAGCTTCATTCATTTAAAAGACATTCAACTGAATGTGATTAAACACTCACAGAGCTTTTCTGCAGTTGATCACAGCTGGTATCAGTCTTCTTCTCCCCTCATCTGATGTGTTGTATTTCTGAACATCCAGCTCATCCAGCAGCTCCTCTGACATCTGAAGCATGTAGGCGATTGTTGAGCAGTGAGCAGGAGAGAGTTTCTTCTCTGAGTGTTTGTCTGATTTCACAAACTCCTGAATCTCTCTGGACAGAGTCTGATCTTTCACTTCCAGCAGACAGAGGAACAGATTGATGGATCTTTCAGTGGAGAGTCCATGTCCATCTTTGATCTTCTCTTTAATGTACTGTGTGGTTCTCCTGATGCTCTCTGAGCTGTTCTCTGTGTGTGTCAGTAGATCCTGTAAGAGTCTCTGATTGGACTCCAGTGAGACGCCCAGCAGGAACCGCAGGAACAGATCCAGCCGTCCATTCTCACTCTCAAGGGCTTTATCTACTGCATCTCTATGCAGATTATGTATCACTTCGCAAAACTGCAGTGTATCAATATGTATTATTACATAATGGTAAAACACATAGAAAGCAGCGAGAAACTCCTGAACGCCCAGATGGATGAAGCTGTAGACTTTCCTCTGATGAATCACAGATTCCTCCTTAAAGAGCTCAGTGCAAATCCCAGAATACACTGAGGCGTCAGTGACGTCTATGCCGCTCTCAATCAGGTCCTCCTCATAGAACATCACATTGCCCTTCATCAGCTGTTTGAAAGCCACTTCAGCAAGTTTCACAATCACTTCTCTGTTGGACTGCAGGAGTTTCTCTGGATCTCTCTCTTCATACTTTTGGTTCCTCATGTTGATCTGAATCAGCAGGAAGTGGATGTACATTTCAGTCAGAGTTTGAGGGATTTCTGCACTCAGATCTTCTTCCAGGAGCTTCTGAAGCACAGTGGATGAGATCCAGCAGAAGACGGGGATGTGGCACATGATGTGGAGGCTTCTTGCTCTTCTGATGTGTGAGATGATTCTGCTGGCTTGATCCTCGTCACTGATTCTCTTCCTGAAATATTCCTCCTTCTGAGGCTCAGTGAATCCTTGAATTTCTGTCAGACGGTTGATGTATTTGGAGGGGATCTGATTGGCTGCTGCTGGTCTGGAGGTGATCCAGATGAGAGCAGAGGGAAGCAGCTCTCCTTTCATGAGCTTTGACATCAACACGCTAACTGATGAAGTCTCAGTCACATCACAAACTTTCTGAGCGTCTGAAAACATCAGAGTGATTCTGCTTTCATCCAGACCATCAAAGATGAACACAACTTTACACTCCTCATAAATCTTTGAGTCCAGATCTTGAAGTTCAGGATGAAAGTCCAGCAGAAGTCTGCGAAGACTGTACTGATGATCTCGGATCAAGTTCAGCTCTCGAAATGGAAGCACAAATATGAAATCTACATCCTGATTGGCTTTTCCCTCGGCCCAGTCCAGAATGAACTTCTGCACAGAGACGGTTTTTCCGATTCCAGCGATGCCTTTAGTAAGAACAGTCTTGATCTGGTCTTTCTCCTCACATCCTGGTTCAGTTGAGGCTTTAAAGATGTCATTGCAGTAGATTGGAGCGTCTTGTAAGTGTTTTGTTCTGGCTGTTTTCTCCATCTGTAAAACCTCATGTTCTTCATTCACTCCTTCACTCTCTCCCTCTATGATGTAGAGCTGTGTGTAGATCCTGTTCAGGAGGGTTTGATTCTCTTTGAGTTTGATTC
Source organism: Spinibarbus caldwelli (assembly GCA_039654775.1). Taxonomy (NCBI): domain Eukaryota; kingdom Metazoa; phylum Chordata; class Actinopteri; order Cypriniformes; family Cyprinidae; genus Spinibarbus; species Spinibarbus caldwelli. The sequence continues at coordinate 40,370,651 of CM077224.1, read as the reverse complement.
CCTCAAATAATATTTCATACTTCTTTTTCATGCTGGTTTTGTGCTGGTCTTTGACTCTCTGTAGGTCTTCAGTCTCCAGTGTGTGTTTCTGTAGGACTGCTACAATGTTGTCCTGCGTAATGTGAGTCTGAGAGTGAGATGTAGAGAATGGCCCACATATTTCCCTCCTGCTGAGAAAATTCAAAATAAAAGAGCATGCTTTTTCAAGTTTTGCCCCTTTTCACAGCATATTTTAAAATGTATTTAGTGTTATTGTCAAAGTCCTGCCCTGACAGCCTTGTCTGTTTTGTCTTTGTTTAATGTTTCTATGTTTGTCTTGTGCTTGAGCACATGGCTTTGTTTTAGTTTTTGTTGGCCATGTTCTCTTCCTATCCTGCCCCCTTGTTTAGTCCTTATCTAGCCCTTGTTTCACTAATTGTGTTCACCTGGCACTCACGCGCTTTCCTCCCTATTTATTGTGCTCTCTTCCCTCATGTCCTTGCTGGTTTGTTGTTTTGTGCTTCATTTGGTTAAACTACCTGCTCTAAATGCACTTTACTCTTTGGTACAGTTTCTTGTATATCTTTGTCAAAGTTTAAACCCTTGTTTCTCTTTTGATTGGTAACATTTTCAAGCCTTCTACTTCAAGTTTTCATTTTAGTATTTTCTTTAGCTTTTTCCTGCTAGACAGCTAGAGCAGTTCAGTGTCTGTGTACATCAATAACAGATCTCTGCTTTATTGTTCCTTGCACTGTTTTCTCGAACCACTATCTGCCTGGTTCTGCCACTTCCTCTGCAGCTCTCCAACCTATTGCAAGCCGAGCTGGTTCCAGTGGTCATCCTCAGCTGTTCTGTCACTGTTACCTGTGCTGTGTCATTCCCTGTTGTTGGATTGTTTAATGCCTTGCCTACCCACTTGTGCGCTGTCTGCTGTGTTAATAAACCCTGTCATTCTCTATTCTGTGTTTGGGTCCTTTCTCACAGATCCTGACAGTTATTTAATTGAGGAGCTTTAATTATTAATCTGAAATGCACTTCAGTACATTAGCAAGTAAATTCTTATACTAACGGAGCGACAGAGGTCACTGATCCATCACTGAATATAAGGGGTGGCTCCATTGATTGGGCACTCTTCATCGACGTACAATTGAGATCCGAAGACTTTGAACTGCATCTCTTCCTTTTTCTGATACTGAAAAAATACAAACAAAACAGTAATTTGTACATACCTTTGAGTCTTTATTTATGCAAAAATTAAAAGAACTCTCACATCTAAGACTTTTGTTCATCTTTGAAATAAAAATTAAAATACTTTCTATTTAAAAATGAGTGATTTCCATCCCTCCACTGAAAGTCCATATCACTAAAACTTTATAAACAAAAGGGTCTGCCAAAAGTCTAAATTAAATCTTTTCATCATATAAAGGAGCCATATCTCTTAAGACTTGAATTAAGCCATGCAATTCATATGGATTAGTTTAATGATGCCTTTATGGCCCTTCTGGATCTTCATAATTTTGGTACTGTGAAATTGCAATGGAGGGACAGAAATATCTTAGGTTTCAAATATAATTAGTGTGAGGGTGTTTATGATGACAGAATTTCATTTTTAGATTAATTATTCCTTTAAGGGCTGTTGAAACCAAGTTCACCTTAGTTTTCCATTTGATGTTTTGTCGGGACATAGGATCAGCAGATCTAAAATATTTTTAGATCTGTATACTTTACTGTATAGTTTAATTGACATGATTCAGTCAACAGAGGAACAGTGAAAGTTCAGGGAAGTGATTTTATGCCTCTCTGTGGCCCTGTTCCAAATGGCACACTTCACATGCACTTGCGGCAGTGGCGTAGGCAGAATTTTGTTTTTGGGTGGGCCTGAGCAAAAGTGAGTGGGCACTATAACTGATGGAGTCAGACTCAATATTTAGGTCATTTCAATCTTCTTTTCTTTGATCCTATTGAAAAATAAACCGTAGAACATAATGGAAGACACTCATAGTAAAACTAAAATCTTTCACAATAGCCCTAAATACTGTTGCAGATTACAATAGGCTATTCAAACTATAAAGTCACTGTCTAGAAAGAATCTCTCACGCCAGGTCACTAATGCACATCTGCTCAACTTATACGAATACAAAACACAGACATTAAGCTGTAGTTGTAACTATCAGTTGTCACTTAAGTTATACGGCATCGACATACAAGAGAATTGTAGAATGAAAATTAAATACTGCTTTAGCCTATATATTCCGAAAGAGAAGTCACTTTTAACCTTTTGATGCACAACATGGATCTAAAGTGACCCAACTGTGTTTATTTTTTCTATATCTTTGCAAGAAATTAATTTAATCATTCAGTATTCCAGGAATTCCTCAATTAACTTGTTTTTGATCATCACAAATCCTTATTTTCATTTTTCCTTTCTTATTTTTATTTTTATAAAAATCATTTTTGTATCACTACCCTTCTAAAGCTCAACATGGGTCTTCATTTTCTATGTTATTTCAATCATGGCTGAGTGTTTCTTTGCTCAATCTTTGAATGAAATGGACTTTATCATTCTTATTCCAGGTATTCATTAAAGGTGCAGTAGGACATCTTGGAAAATGCTAATTTTAGTCTGATAGCACTGAAAGCGAATGTCCCACCCTCTCTGCAAATCACCATCCAAAGCCACAACCCCTGAAGGCATACACACACACACACCAGAGGACCAGAGACAACATTACTACAATACATCATGTGACATTCAGCGGTGAGTGTAAGTCTTAATTTATCATTTATTACCATACAAAATATTTGATATATTGTGAAAAATAACTAGACATAAAATTTGAATGCTAGTTGAGACAGAGAAACATGTCCAATACTATTAGCTAGCTTGTTAATGATATACTCTATTCTAGCTAGCTAAGGTTAGCTAGGTCAACAAAATAAAAGTTTAATAAGAACGTTAATATATACATGAATACATATTGTCACTGTCAGGTGAAAAACTTGTATCTCCATAGTTCCTTATTTAAATTTTTTGTCATAAATCAGTGCTATTGGTCACCCTTTATGTCTGTCAGTGTTCCTAAAAAGTAACAGTTTTGCACATACAAGGTTTCTTTCTGACAGTGATGATATATTATAAGTATATAAGTAGAGGTGTGACCCTCGGCATCCAGGCCAAATTCGGCCTCTGATCATCATCACAGCCTCCTAACAATCCCCATATCTTCTGATTGGCTTCATCGCTGTCTCCTCTCCACCAATAAGCTGGTGTGTGTTAGGCGTTCTGATGCACTATGGCTGCCATTGCATCATCCAGGTGGATGCTGCGCACTGGTGCTGGATGAGGAGCTCCCCCTCACAATGTAAAGTGCTTTGAGTGCTTAGGAAAGTGCTATATACTGTAAATGTAATTAATTATCATTATTATTATTATTATTATAAATATATACTTGAACAACTGTTTGATGTGCATTTGAAAATATTCTTGTGGTTTTGATTTTCTTTATCTAGAGCAGGGATGTCAAACTCAATTCTTAGAGGGCTGCAGCCCTGCAGAGTTTAGCTCCAACCCTAATTAAACACACATGATCCAGCTAATTAAGTCCTTTAGACTTATTTGAAAACTACATGGTATGTGTGTTGGAGCAGGGTTGGACTAAACTCTGCAGGGCTGCGGCCCTCCAGGAACTGAGTTTAACACCCCTGATCTAGAGCGTTAGTATGGCTGGTTTCAGTCATTTTAGATTAACGCCTGAAATGTTTGTAGAGATGCAGCATGATGAGGAAGATCAGGCAATTCTTAATCCTGATTCAGAGTCTGAAATATCTGATGCTGATGACCTAGACTATGTGTCACAGGGTCAATCTGGAATTGTGGGTGAAAATCCAACTCTCAGACTTGAGAGAATCGAGCCATTAGAAATCCCAGAAGACGCTGCGGGCGGCCGGTGTACAGAAGCCTGTAAGCTATAAACTCGCTCTCGCAAATACTTAACGGCTCTTGAAAGTAAACATTTATTGTTTTGTTTTGGTTAATTTTAATAAAATGGTAAGACCCGGAGAAAGTCTGCAGTATTTTTATTGGCATATTAATATGAATCTTAGCATAGTCATAGTTAAACATATAGGCCTAACGCTGTAAAATAAAACGATATACATATTATTATATGAAAATAATATCTATAATAGTATGAAATGTTTTAATAAGTTATGACATTTGTTTGTAATGTTGTTTTTATTTTTATTTTTCATTGGCCGCTGCTTTTGCTGTGACTGCGGTCAGTTAAACAAGAACACAGTACATCTCAATTCTCACATGGATGCTGTTCTGTGTCCTCGCATCCTTCCGAGTTCGCTCTTCCAAGGAAGCCTTGCAAGACTAGTCTCCACGAGAACACAAGTCCGTTCTCTGCGTTCTTGGAATTGAGAAACAGCCACAGTTCTGCAGAGTTCAGCTCCAACCCTAATCAAACACACCTGAACATGCTAAGGTCTAAGGGTTACTAGAAAGCTACAGGTAGGTGAGTTTTTATCAAGTTTGAAGCAAAAACTCTGCAGGACTGTGGCTCTTCAGGACAGACTCTGACAATCCCTGGCCTACAACTTCACTTCCTTTTCTTTTACACATTCACATTCACATTTTACACAGTCATATTCACTACAATTCACTACAGTTGCACTACAGACAGTTCCATTTCAGTGTTATCGGTTATCAGTGATATGTGCATGTTATGTGTGACAAAGTGGCAAATAAACATACTTCAAGTGTTAAATGTGTTGGTCTAAATAACTGCTAAAATAATTATTATTTTTAAAAATGTCTTTATTTTGTTTTATCACGCTTGTATAGATGGGTCATTTTTGACCCATGTGTGTAAACTTGTAGTAACAAAAAAAAAAAAAAAAAATGTGGTCACTGAAAAAAAGATATTTTGAAGATTCATGGATCATGGAATTTATAGATGAGGGAATATTAAAAGCTGAATTTAACTGATTTCTAAAAAAAGCCCTGCAAAGTATGAAATAACAGGAAATGAATATGGGTCATTTTAGACCCATGTTGTTCATTAGAAGGGGTTGGCATAGCTTGTGCATCAAAGGGTTAAAATATTATTATTATATTTTAATTTTCATTGTATCATTCTACAGTAAATGTACAAAGATAGCATTCAAGGCACTGTTTTTTTCCTCATCATATTTCCTCATATATTCCAATATATATATATAATATATTTCCAAATATATTAGATAGACCTATAATTAAAGTGTATAAAATTATTTTATTCAGAAATGTCATGTTTGTGATTTTTTTATTTGTTAATTCATTGTTTAAATTAATAGACCTACAAATTCGGAAACAGTTAGTGGCCGGCATCAGTCACAAAATTTATAAAAAATATATTTTTTGTGAAGACAACTGGCAACAGCTGGTCTTAAATTCTTTAGACACCGCACACTAAACGACTTTAAACACCGACTGAAAACACTGACTGAGCTCAAATGACATTCATAGATGGCCTGACAGTGCTGCGTTCCTGGCTTTACAGAATGAACAGAAAGAACCAGCGGCGCTTGGAACTGAAAAAGGCTTCCCGTTACGAGCTGATGGACAGGTTCTCTCTCGCATCAGTGCGAGTTTTTAGAAGTCCTTTTACAGAATTATGCATTGCTGCTGTTTTTCTATAATTTTTTTATTCAGTTAGCCTATAATTATAGGCTAACTGAATATGTGAACACACACAAATTCATGCCTGAGACAGCCTTGATAACATCTAATTGCCTAACACAGCTGTCAATCAAACTCATCAAGAATTATGCAAAAACACATTTTATTTATTTCAGTTATTTTAGATGTTATAATAGTTTTGTAATTGTGTTAAAACAGATTAAACAATAATTATTTAACAAATATTATATTTGTATAATAAACTGGGGGCATATTCATCATAGTGGGTGCCTCTATATGCCCGTCAGGCCCTTCTGCTGGCAACGCACCTGACTTGTGGTCTTACAAATGCCGCTGCGTGTGTGTGTTTATTAAGTCCACTAGACTGTTGGGTGTCCCATTCATCACTTTAGCATTCAGAGGGCTCACGAACGCTCCATTTGTGGCTATGCACCCTCGACGCACACTTCTGCTGAACCTGCACCAACACAAGCTCTTCTACCCAGCAGTCAAAGCAGCATTATGTCACGAAAGTACAGACTCAGAGGAAGACTACGATTTGGTACAAGGCCTCTGTGATGCTATCAAAGCGCTGATCACTCACCAACTGCAAGCTACTGGAATGCACTCTAAATCACTGTGAATTACAGATGTCTGCCACATGCAAAAGTGGCAATTGTGTTACCTGGGGTCAGAGGTCATGGTTTCATCACTGAATTCAAAGGGTTGATTCCTCATGTGTTGATCATGGCTTGATCCAGCAGATGGAGAACTCATTTTTGAGTCAATGTCCTCCTACTCTCATTTATCAGAGTCTTTATTTCAGACCTTTTATGTGGAAACACAGAGATAAAAAGACAGAAACATAGTACTGTACAGTATAGATACAATAAATTAATGTTCAATTTCAAATATCAATGTAATCATTTTCAAATAGTTCATGATCAGAAATTTTTGTTATATTTAGGTACTAATTTCTCATTGTTTATTCAGCTCATAATATTTTGTTACAGTAGGGGCTGGAAATCTGCACACAATAAACTATTTATGTAGTTTTACAACAGTTTTAGCATTTTAATGGATATACTAGCGCTATAATATTGCACTAATTTGGATGAAGTACAAATGAATCATTAAATCAGCGGTTATTTTGAGCGTAATGACAACATGATAATGTCTCATTTTCTAGTGATTGCAACAGAATCAACAGTCAGTGCTGTTTATAAATATTGTTTCTAATTTCTGTCGGCAATAACGTGTCGAAACGTGTCCTGGCGGAGAAATTTGATCTAAAAATGTATGTCAAACTTTTAGCACTTTGTTGATCTACACATATCAAATATAAAAATTATACAGTAGTCAACATTTTAAGTGGATCAAAAAAAGTTCATCAAAATTTTGGTTTTAGGTTTTAGGACAAATTTGATGAAATGTTTTGATCAACTTCAAACGCTGACTTGTATCAGAATAAAAACACTTTTATTGTGTACCATTTTGCTCGGATATAGTTGACGAAACATAATAAGGAAGACCAAAAGCCCAAATAGCACCTCATTTTTGTATGAATACATGGTTACACGAAGAATAAGTTTTGAACTTACCACAAAATATGCAGCAGTTTTAAACGAGTGTTAATATTTTTAAAGCCTTGAAATGGCGTCGTTTATTTTTCTTTTTTCACTTTCGGTTTCTAGTGATCCGTTGTGAACTCCACGCTAGGGGTGTGCGATATGACGATTTTTGATGGTGGACGATAAAAATGTGCTTTTGAAGAAATATCCTAGTATCGTGCTTCAGCGCACATTCTATCAGTTACAGTTCTGGCGCCGCAGTCTCTATATACTGTACAACACGACATACAGCGCTAGAGTTACTCTGACAGGACCCTGCACCAAAGACTACAGAAGACCAAGAGGCGAGACTCTGATGTTTTCGGGTAACAGCCGCTAGGTGGCGCTTCAGTCGCGCGGCCCGCATTTTGGGCTGAAAATTCCAACTGAACAACATTACAGATACAGAAATAGACAGAATAACAACGAAAGAGAGGTCGAAGTGGAAAAAAAGAACGCAATGTTGGGCAATCCACTGCAAAATCTATCAGTGTGACAATAAAAATCTTGCCTTTCATCATTTTTTCAAAGACCCTGCAGGTGATTATTCACAAAAGTGTAAAAATATTGTGTGTTTTGAAGTGGGACGTAGCGTTGTCTTATGCACCTGCTAACTTTAACTGTTTTTAGTCTAGTAGTAAACCTTAAATCCTTTTAGAAACTGCAGGTCCTAGCCATAGAAAACATAATAATGATTTATATGGATGACACTAAGTTACAATGAGCTTATGCAACTTTACACATTTACAATTACTTACTATATTATTATTATTACTCCACTAGGTCTGAAATATATATTGTACGTTTTAATCCCCTGAACACACTACAAACATGATCTAGAAAATGATGCATTGCTGTTTCTGTCATAATTAAATAATTAAACAGTTTTGGAGAAAGTGGCTGTACACGTGTTTTTGTTTTGTTGTTTTTTTTACATAAAAACTTTTTTTTTTTTAAGGCTTCCTTTAACGGACATTAATATAAGACAATACTGCAAAAACAGTTTACTGTCATTCCTGTTATATATTTATTGTCCAACATTCCTAATTTTTCTGTCATTAATTTCATTAATTTCATATGTTGGTATTAATTCAGTGTTTAAAATGCTAACTCTTGAACTTGAAATATTTTCAGCCGAAACTGACATGGTTTCTAGAGAGCAAAATGTTTTGTGAAAAAAAGGGAAGATTTTAAAATAAAGTCTGTAAAATAAACTGTTAACATGATTTGATGATCACTAGTGTAGTGATTGTACGTTATTGTTGTCATCGTTCAGGTTGTATTTCAGCTTTAATGCACGGTTTTTTAAACAGATCAGGTGATATTTGCCGCAGCGACAGCTAGAATCTAGTGGACTGCAGAGTCGCTTTCAGTCCCAGGCTGCTGCTGAACGCCGCTGCTGCAGAGGAACGTTCTACAGAGTTTGGTCTCTTGGGCTTCTACACTCTTTGGCTGCACTTATTCGTGATCGCAAAAGTACATTATTTACATACAAGCCTTGCTGGTTAAATGTTTCATTCGCGCGCTGGTCTGACGTGCGCTTTTTCTGAGCGCATACACCTGAAGCGCGCGTGCTAAAAAGCCTGTCTAACAGCGCCTGATTACTGAGCTAAGTTATCTTTTGCAGTAATATTGTCAAAACACACAAGGGTTACATATAGACTCAGTTGGTTATGTCTAAAATGAAAGTAAACAGATGAGCTATAAACGGATGCTTGTCTATTAGATGCGTGCAGGTCTTAAAGGGACAGCACTGAACATGCAGCCGACTGTCATTAAAGGGATAGTTCACCCTAAAATTTAATATCCTCCTGAGACCCCCCCCCCCCCAAAAAATAAGCTTTGTGAATTTAATATTTTTTTTTTCATGTCATTACATTGTTTAGAGCATAAGAAAAAAATGGAAAAATAACATTTTTGAACAATTATATTTTATTCACATTTTATTCTATGTCCTCTTTAGAGGACACTAGGACTCAATAACATTGAGATTTTTTTTTTTTTTTTTAAATCACCAATCAATTTTTAGGTTTCAGGATTTTTTGTACCAAACTTTGTTTAAGGATGATTCTCAACTATGTTATAAAATATATATCAAAATGATTTGATATACCATTTTGTTTTATGCAATATGTGTGTAAAAATGTCTATGAACTGGTTTTCCCATTAAACACAGTGCATCTATACACTGCATCTAATTTGCATATTAATGTGTTGCTGTTGGGACAGCATGTTGAAAAAAGAATTGTCATAATGGGAGTAATAATTTTTCATAATAATATCTAATATTTCATAAGAATTGCATAATGCATAATAAACATGCTTTTAGTCCTGGTGTCCTCTACAGTGGACATGTATGAAATGATGTCCTGTTTCATAACAGGAAGTCATATTTGGATTTGAAAACCCATAACATTTTCCTGAGATGTTGCTTTATGACAAACAATTTGAAAATTATTCAGATTTAAATGACAATTACAAACTATAATCATATTTCAATAAGGATGTAAAATTTTTCACTAAATTAAATTTAGCCATCTTTAAAGACCTAGGAGAGGCAGGGGCGGAGTCAGACATTATAAACTTTCGGGGCTTAGCCCAAATGTTGTTGCCCATTGCCCATTTGGGTGAACTAACCCTAATGTTTAGCCGATAAATGTGCTTAAGTTGAATGATGCAATAATGGGGTGGTCTAACTGCAGATCAAGGATCTCCAACAATTCCATTTAAATATTGGCTTCAGTTTTCTTAAGTGAATACATGAGGCCAACAGAAGAACATTTACTGTATTTATATTAGATTTCTTAAGGGAGTAGCATAAAAAGATAAGCACTGGCATACAGGGCCGTACGCAGGTTTTTATAAATACAGAGGTCCCAAAATAAATATTGGTAGAGGGTTCGGGGGCATGCTCTCCCGAGAAAATTTTGATTTTCCTGACTTACTTGTGTGCATTTTAAGATGTTTTAAGGCTCATAAATTGGATAATAATATTGGTTTAAAACCAAGTCAGTAGGCAGTAGTAGCATAAATGATTTTTCAAGATAACAGATTCTTAAACATGAGAATCTGATTAAATGTTGCAATGAATGATCCACACTACAAACTGTAAATAGAGAAGATATAGTTTGTTTATGTTTATGAATTTAATAAACTCAAGTTATAATTATCCTGGTAGCCTTCAATAAAATCAAGTGTCTAAAATTATTAAACATGAATATTATTTTTTATATTTTTAATTCACACTAACAGAAATTAATATTTTCCAATAAGTTTAAACTGATTTTTACATTTTATGGGCATTTTTACCTTTATGAAGCCTTTTTTTTTTTTTTCTAAAAGTGTCCATTATCTTTTGAGTCAAATTCTTACAGTTAATCAGTGAATTAGAATAATAAGACATTTGGGCTGTTACCAAGCAAATGAAATCAATACAGAAGCTGCATCTGAAGTGGCATTTTTAGATATATTTACACACTTTTTAATGCAAGACATGAATGCATTTAACTGCAATTACAAATGCATAAATAATGTTTTGATATATTATACATAAGACGTTAAATACTATTATTTGAAATGATTTAAAACATGAAAAAAAAAAAAAATCGGGGAAAAAATCGAAATGTGAAATTAAAACTGCCAGTAGGTGGCAGCAGATCACTGTTAATAAGTGATTCACTGCGATTGAACCGAATCATTTAAACAGTTGATTCATTCAGGAACGACACACCATCATGTTGCTCAGAGACACAAAAAGTGCTGTGGCTGTGTTTAGAATGTTTTTTTGTTGGCAAAATAGAGCAAGAACAGCCAATATGGTATCTAAAACTTAAGTCTCTTGATATTAACCTATTATTTATTGAACAGTTGTATAAAATCAATATCACATTTGTAACCATGCTGAATTTTAAAGAAAAAATGGCACTCTTTGTGTGATATTTATTAACAAAATGAAATGATATAAATATATACATTTTCTGCCCCCTTATCTTGAATTATGTGATAATTCTTATGCATATTAATAGACTGAAACATGCAGTGAAAGAAGGCACTCTAGCTTTAAATGTGTAAGCGCACGAAGTTAGTCTAGCCAGACTTCATCACGTAGTCACACATGTGTGCAGTCTGTAGGTGTGATTTATTTGGTTTTTGCCATGTACTCGATAATGTCATGATGTCTCACGAGTTCAGTATTTGCGCTAAACATGCGCAGATTTGGCTTACATGAACTTGTCCAAGACATTAATGAGTGAACATAATTTACAAAAAGTAACCCGCTAGGTAAAAATGCTTGAGGTGAATTAGATGAGACGAGTGACGTGCTGAGTGATTGGCAGGAGGCGTGGCTATGTAGGACTGCGGTGTGTGTGACGTGAGCTCGCTGACGGAGAGGAGAGAGAGAGAGAATGCGCAGCTGATATCGTTTTATCGATCCTGCATGAACGCGGCATTGAACCGCTTTAAATATTTCTGTATAATATGTGTTGAAAAACTATATTTTTGACAAAACTACTAACAAACCCAAAAGATTTGGGGATTCTGAAAAAAACATTCGGGGCTCAAGCCCCAGAAGCTAGTGATGGTGAAATTAAGCTTCATGAAGCATTAAGCTTGGTTCACAAAAGGGTTAATTTCTGGAGGCTTCATTTGCTCACAATACCACCTGGTGGCCAAAGAGTGTAAAACAAGCAGATCTATTACAGACAGAGGTAGAGAGTCCAGGGGTCAGAAAGTAAAAGTACTGCCATGTGTTTATTCCACCCATGAACACAGCAGCTGATTTCACCAGAGGAGGAACCAAGTCATTCCTTTCAAGTCACAAACGAGTCTCGCGTCAAATCTCAAGTCCTCAAAGAGTTAAAGTTAATGAGATAATTAAGCGACTAATTAAATTATGATTGTGCATTAGTTATGAACACCTGCTGTAATTGAAAATTACAGAGGATCAGATGTTGATGTTTTATTGGTTAAAATTATGCCACCATCATGGAGATCAGTGTTTGCTTTAGTTGGGCTCTTGACCCTTGACTTCTTGTGTTAGATTTCTCTCTGTAACACTGCATGTGCTGTTATGAAGTGGTGAGATCAGTGCTGTACATTGAAAAGCTGTTGGCTGGTTTTATATGATGAGATAATTGTCATAATGAGATAACTTGTTTACATCCAAAATAACTTATTTTCTTCTCAGGTTTTGAATAGTCAACCCTGTTAAACTACAGCATGCAATGAAAGTGCCGCATTAATAGTTATATTGAATGAATTTTAAAGATATGTAATGCAAATTAATATTTGAACTACAGTGCTATTTAGACACACAGACATCAAGAACCCGCATATGAATCTCAACAATGGTGACATTCAACAAAATGCTTCATGCTTTTAATGCAAGCTTGGTAACTCCCATCATGCACTGCAGCATGAATAATTATCGTCACCACTGTTGAGGATCGTATGAGAAGTGTTAATGTCTAAAAGCCTGAGCGATACAGCTCTTCTTTTTTCCAATATTTAAGCATTATGGTGAGATTTGTTTAATAAAACTTTTTTGCAGTTCTATAATAGCTGAACATCAGACAATAAACCAAATAGAGCCACCTTGATTCATTCAAGTGACTTAAAAGCAAAAAATGTAAGCTCACTCTTTTAATTCAGCAATGTGCATATGCACAAATTTTTGTTGTGAAGCAATACTGCAATTGCTTAAAAGCAAACCACTTTGTGTTATGAAAAGGGCCAAGAGCCCAACTAAAGCAAACACTGATCTGCATGATGGTGGCACCATTTTAACGAATAAAACCAACATCCGATTCTCTGTAATTCTCAATAACAGCAGGTGTTCATCACTAATGCACAATCATCATTTAATTAGTCACTTAATTATCTCATTAACTTTAACTATTTGAGGACTTGGGATTTGACTTGAGACTCGTTTGTGACTTGGTTCCTCCTCTGGTGAAATCAGCTGCTGAGTTCATGGGTGGAATAAAAATATGGCAGGACTTTTACTTTCTGACCCCTACACTCCTGTCTGTAATATATCTGCTTGTTTAACACTCTTCGGCCACCAGGTGGTACTGTGAGCAAATGAAGACTCCAGAAATTAACCCTTTTGTTAACCACTTGACTGAAAAGCTTAAAGCTTCATGAGGCTTCATCTGCCCATCACTACCAATTCATAGACACTTAGAGCTGCAACCCCTGCTGGTGAAGATCATCGACACTCCTCAGTTTCAGAGACTCAGATACATTAAACAGCTGGGAGGGATATACCTGGTCTATCCTGGTGCTTCTCACAATCGCTTTGAACACTCTCTTGGGTGAGATATTATTATATTAAAAGGTTTATTATATTCAGTTCAGATGAGAATTGATAGCCTTCTGAGCCTTCAATACTGTGAAATTGTAGAAAGCTGATTGTAAACATTCAGTCTACGCTCTATATCTTTTGTTTCATTTATTGATTGATTGACTATTTAAAAAATATCATTGTATTGTATAACCACTCAGTCTGCTCAGAAAAAAAAAAAAAATGCTAGATTCAGTAAGCTAATATCTTGTTTGTGTGCCATATTTGGTAGGTTGTCTGGTGAAGATGACAATCAGCCAGAGCTCAAAATTACCAAACAGGATTTCCTGTGTGTTCAGATCGCTGGCCTGTGTCACGATTTGGGTGAGGAGCACTAAGGCTTATGGAAAATTATACAGCAAAAAAAAAAAAATCTGTAACCTGTATTTGGCAATACTGGAATCTTCATCTCATATTTGTGTTGATTTTATACTTTTGTTTGAAGTGTTGTTAATTTGTGTGTTCATTTTGTGTGTATTTATTTGTGTGGATAAAAGTTATTTTAAAATAGATTTCAAAAGGAATGGGTCATATAGTTTAAAATCATAAGGAGGAATAACATCAAATATTTATAACATTTAATATATTTGATTTTTTTCCCTGTAATATTTTCAATTCTACACAAAAATACTGTTTTTTATTGTTATTATTTCTTATTAACCCTTTTTTCTTTTACTTCATGGTCCAATTTCTCATTCATTTGATGGTCGGATCATTCCTAAAGCCAAAAACATTAAAAGATCCAAAGGTAAGTGCTTGTGTAAGATGAAATCTTGTCAGAAAGATCAGTGAACATGCAAGTTTCGTACTTGTGTCAATGTTATATTTGGACATGCAGAACTCAAGCTGTTTGTTGGGACAGTGTAAATGTGATTACACTGAACCTGAAATAGTTGGCTAATGTAGAAATGATTGAGAGTTCATTCTTTTTCTTAGGCCTGCCTGATGACATTCCTGAAAAGTGGAGGGTGAGCAATTTTAGGGTTGCAACAACTGATTGATAACACTGAAAATTGTAGATACTGAAAATAATCAACAATTTCATAATCACTTACACACATTCACTCTTCTGGTCATCTTATGTATTTATGATTTCATCTGTCTTTCTCTTCTTACCAACAGCATGAGCAGATGTCAGTTCAGATGTTCGATGACATTGTGAAGAGTTTACAGGCTGAGAATGAAGATGTGTTGAAAGAGCATGGACTGGATGATAAAGACATCCCCTTCATTAAAGAGTTAATCGAAGGGGCAAAAACTTCAGAGGTACATATTGATGTGGTTAATTAAACTGAATGACTTACAATCTGCAGTGGAAAATCTTGCAGTGATTCTTTTTCAATGGACATATGAGGGCAGAGATAAAGACAAATCCTCCCTGTATGAGATTGTGGCAAATAAACAGAACGACATCGATGTGGACAAATGGGACTATTGTAAATATTATTAGGTCTTTTGAAAAGATACTAACACTATTTTTTAATGTGTCTAAAAATGTATGTTAATATGTTTCACCTAATTTAATTATTTACATTCCATTCCTCTAAATGAATTGCTTTCTTGAATATCAAGACAACGAAAAGTCAACGAACTGAATTTATCAACTACAACTTTTCAGCTAAAACATTTTTAATTTAATTTTTTTTTTCTAATTTCACAGAGGAGCTGAAACAAAACGTATTAATATTATTATTTTATATATAACAACTTTAATTCACCCATGTCTTGTTCATTTGTTAGTGTGACATAGTCATCCATCAACAAGCTGGTTTAAAGATCATCCTATCATTTAAGACCCATTTTTAATGTCTATTTGACAGAGACTGTCATCACCTGGGCATCTGAAACAGTTTTGATCATCAGCGTCTGCTGAAGTTTGCTCGAGTCTGTGAAGTGAACGAGAGAAATCACATCTGCTTCAGAGATAAGGTGCCTCATACAATTATCACACACAAAAATAACGTAAAGGCTTGGTAAATAAAACATTTACAAACATTATAGACATTACAGTGGCATTTGTTATAAACAATATTTAGGCTATTATAAAGGCACAAATCTAATATGTTTCCATATTCACGCTGTAGCCTAACATTTGGTTCCTAAATTATCATTTATTCTGTAAAAAAAGGCTTTTACTTTACTCGTGTGTGAATATCCAAGTAAAACAGCATCTTCACATGCGCACATGTTTGGACAAACACCAATGTTATGCTGATTGACAGCCCTACAACAGTCGATTTAAAGTGACCCGTGAAATTTTTCAATGTTTGGTTGACTGTGTTTCAGTTTTATGATAAACAAAGTTATCAATGCTAGAATTGTCTGTGTGTGTATTCGTGTGCGCTTTGCTTGTTTTTCATGCTTGATGTAAATGTGAGATTTAATGTGAGCACTGCATTATGGGATCTCTGACACACTGATGTTTGTGTGTCTAACAGGAGGCTGATAATGTTTATGACATGTTTCACACCCGATACACTCTTCATCGTCAGGCCTATCAGCACAAGATCGGCTACATCATTGAAGACATGTGAGTTTCTCTGAGCATGAAGAGGATGTGGATATAAAACACAGACCTGCAGACACCAAACAGCAGTGAATGTCATATCTGTGCTGCCATGATATTAAAATGCTGCATGACCAATTCTTCTTTTAGGAAGATTATACAAATTCAGCTTTGTGGCTGTGTTCTTTATGCATGTTAAAACAAACACTAACTCCCATGTTTTTCTCTGTGTTAGGTTTGCAGAAGCACTCGTACGAGCTGACCGCGATCTTCATGAAGAAAAACCTGAAGAAATGCTGAAGATTTCAGAAGCCATAAAGACAGCAGAGGACTACAGCAAACTCACAGGTCAGCAGAAAGATGTGCTGAAGGTAAAATATATCATATTGCCATGATAATATAGTACATGTTGCCTTTAGTACATCTTCCATGTACTCAGTTAAACATTCTGTTTTTGGGGATTCATGGTGATGTGTCTCAAAACATAGTATATGTAAAATTATATATTTTTATTATTAAAATAATGATTTCTATAATTTACATATGAGACAATGTTGTGAAATCCCTATTTAGTTCTAATAATGACTCTTCTATTCTTCTGTCAGATGAGATCTTTGAGCAGGTCTTGTCCTCCACTGCTGATAATGCCTTATGAACATGCCTTACCATATATTTAAATAATTTACAGATCAGACAATGAACATAAAATCACAAGGAGTCAGTCCAAATATTATTACAAACATGAACTTTTCAACTTTGATGTCCAAAACTACATATTTTGCACTGTCACAAACACAATCCAGTAACTGACTAACTCTCCCAAATCAGGAAGAGCTGACAGAATCATGGAAGGCAGCTGTACAAAACTATGAACCTACAGACACGATTGTTTCTCTGAACTCTGAAGATTTCTCAGTTTATGTAAGTTGTGTTGTATTTCGGTGCTGATTTGCAAACTTACACTAGATTGCAGGTGTTTAGATGCATGTTTTTGCACTGAAATAAGATGCTCAGCTGTTTACTGAATTCACCCCTTCATCTCTGCCTCATGCCCTCATAAACCATTTCATCTCTTACTCAGGTGGTTGATCTGGATCATGGCATGAAGGACAAAAACCCCATTGAAAACGTCTATTTCTACAGCAAGAGAAAACCCAACGAAGCTTCTGCCATTAATGGTCACTCTTAAACCATTATATTTCAGATCATTCTTTCAGATTAGAAGTATGAATCATAATTTGATAAAATAGGTGTGATAAATTTCATACTAAAGTATGAAATAATGTACATTATGCTAAAGTACTAAATGATACAGGAGCTTAAATCAATGTATTGTTTGAATGCTGAACTGAAGTTTGTAGTGTAGCTCATTTACTCCTCACAGTAGAAACTCATTTGTCTTGTTCTGTCAGCTCTCCAGTTTCCTGCCAAAGAAGTTTAACGAAGAGCTGGTCAGAGTTTACTACAAGAGAACTGATGGGAATAAAGAGCAGCTGAAGAAGAAAGTGGAGGAGGCTGACAAGTGCTTTCAGAAATGGTGTAAATCCAAACTTGGACTCCATTAATGTGCATATGGTTTATAATATATGATATTTAAGGTTGTGGCAGCACAATCAGTACACGTGGCTGTAATTTGACTGATTGTTTAATGAATAAACTACAGGGGCAGTTTATCAAATAAACCTTTTTCACATTCATGTTACTAAACAAACATGTAGACAGAGAAAAATTATAATGGACAATAAATTACAGGAGTAGAATTGATAGTATGAGATTTTCAAATGAATTAAGCACACTTTTATTCGATGAGTGAAAGACTGTCACTGTAAGGCATAAAGAGTGACCAGCAGAGGTCTCTATTCTCATAATCTTGGCCTTTTTGTTTTTCTTTTTTGGTAAAGGTTTCTCTGAGTCACATTGCTTCTGTGTTTATAATACTCTGTCTGATATTGAATGTTGAATCAATCATGCTGTAATCTTAAGCATAAGTTTCAGATGAAATCTCAGTTTAGTTTGCTTTGCATTTGTTGGTGTTGGCTTATGTGTCTAGATGAATGCTGGAAGAAATGACTGGAGATGCCTTTTATACAGCAATTAACACATTTATGTGAGATAAAAGTCATAATTATGACATAAAAGGTCAAAATTATGACATAGTAAATTGTAATTATGAGATTGAAATTGACATGCAAGGTTGAAATTATGATAAAAAATATTGATATAAAATGTTGGAATTGTGAGATAATAAATCATAATTACAGTATGAGATAAAAGTTGAAATTATACGTCTGTATGTTATAGTTGTGCCACAAAAAGTCAATTGACAAAATATCAACATTTAAACATCTGTAATTCTCAATAAGAGCTTCTGTTGATGTCTGACAGAAATAAAGTCAGTCTGGTTAGTAACGTGTGAAGCTGGTGATGCTGTTTGTGGAGTTGTTTAATCATCCTCTGCTGAGATCTTCAGAGATTTAATGTATTCTTTTATTTCAGTTGATTTAGGTCTCTAAGGCTGACAGTCACTTGTAGTTCTTATGTTTCTGCTTGTCTTGTCTCTTTCTTTCAGTCTAAACATGTTACTTCAGTTGACGGCCTTTGACTGTTATTGCCATTAATGGTAAACTTTTGGTGGCCTGTGCCTTTTTTTTTTTTTTTTTTACACGTGATGGAAACTCATTTTGGAGGCAGTGTCTTCAACCTTTATAAGAGTTTTGAGAAACGGATTAAATTTTTTTGTGGGAAAAACAAAAAACAAAAAACAGAGTTTGTCAAAAAGTAAATATCAGAAATAGATAGACATGCAGAAAGAGAAGGATGTAGTTTCATGAGGGTGGTGAGCAAATGATGGATTTTCATTTTTGGGTGGACTATCCATTTTAGTACACTTTAGTACAGCTACATGAAATACAATCATATATTGTTAAGTATGCATATAATCTTCTGTAGAATACAGATATAGTGAACTGCTGGACTTCTAGGATATTATAGCTAAAGTTCATTTCAAATAAAAATCATCTTAATACAGCACAACTGCAGATCAGCCCAGACAATACAGCCGCGGCTTTTCAAATTGAACTACACAGCAGTTGCAAGAAGCAGTAATTCTTTTTTTAATGCCTTTTCCCGGATATTTGTTAGCTAATGTTTACTTTTAAACATAAAAATTTCAAGCACAATGTTCAAATATTTTGTTATATTTATTGGTCGCTTTTTTTCGTCTACTTTCACTTTCGTTTTAAACTCGTATCAAAAGGACACTCGCGCTCTCTCTAGTGGCGCAGAGCAGCAGCACATCCTCATCTCAGACTAAACTGTGCTGTGTTAAAGGGGTCATTGGATGCCCATTTCCAAGTTGATATGAGGGTCTTAATGGGTCTTTTTGGGTCTCTCTTTAGGGTCTTAATGAAAAATCTATAACACACTTTGGTTAAAATGTCTCAATGGTAGTGTCAGTGCCTGAAGTGGAAAAAAAGAAGTGCCGGTACTCTGCATTAGCACTTACTGTCTGAATTCATTTACTGGATCCTTGGACTTTCCAGGAGTTTACCAGTTTAAAATGATGTGATCTCAAAAGCCAGCTTCTTTTCATTTTTAAGGTATTATTTTCATTATAACGTACTGATTCAAATTAGTAATCAATAATTAATTATTATTCTACTACTCTACGCGCATCCCCTGACATGCTCTGGCACCCCACACATGAGGTAGACCTATTCCGCTTGAATTCGCTCTCGTGATTGGTCGAGATGAGAGGTGACCCGGCCTGGGTAGTGTGATTTATATAGTCATTTCTAATGACCCAGACACTGATGCTTTTACTCTGAGTACCAGCAACACGTCAGAAGTGGCGGTATGCACAAAAAAAGTGCATGTACTCTAAAAACTAAAATACAGAGGTAAAATACAGACTGTTATAAAGCAGAGCGGAGATATTAGCTGTTTTTATGTGATTAGATAGTCACCATGAGGTGGCTTGATTACAATCAGAAATTTTTTTTTTATTTATTTTTTTTATTTTTATTTATTTTTTTATAAATATGTTTAGGTTTTGCATAACCAACCCTATGAAACTACAGCTTGCAAACAAAGTGTTGCTCTAATAGTTATAGTGAATGAATTTTAAATCTATGTAATAAATATAAAAATTTGAGCTCCACTATTATTTCGACACACACAGACATGAAAAACCAGCATATTAATCTCAACAATGGTGACAATCAACAAAATGCTTCTTGCTGCAATGCATGCTGGGTAACACCATAGTAAAAACTCCCACCATGCACTGCAGTATGAAAAATTATTGTCACCACTGTTGAGAATCATATGATAAGTGTTTATGTCTAAAAGCCTGAGTGGAAAAGTCTAGTTATAGCGATGATTGTTTAATAGGGCACTTTTTTATTTTTTTTGCAGTTCTGTCAACAAACCAAAGAGAGATCCTTTCATGATGTTCATTCACCATGCGATATAAGCAGAAATCATAAGTTAACTTTCTACTTTTAGGTTCAATTCAACAATGCACAAACTTTTGTTGTGAAACAATATTGCAAATGCTTTAAAACAAATTATTTTGAATTACTAAAAAAAGGGACAAGAGACCAACTAAAGCAAACCTTGCCCACAATTATGGTGGCATTGGGTTTTTTTTTTTTTTTTCAGTTGATTCCATCCAAGGCTGTGGCTGAAGTCTGTAGTTCTTGTGTTTCTCTTTTCTTCAATGATGCCGCTTGTTAACAGCAGGTGTTCATCACTAATGCACAATCATCATTTAATTAGTCACTTAATTATCTCATTAACTTTAACTCTTTGAGGACTTGGGATTTTACTTGAGACTTGCTTGTGACTTGAAAGTCTCACTTCTGGATTTATGACACATTAGTGTGTTAAATATTTTAACACACTGCCTGTGTTAAGAAGAATAACACACTGGTTGAGTTAAAATTGAATTAACAGAAAATGTGTTGTCCTTAACTAGACACACAGGTGTGTTAAAATATAACACAGGTTGTGTTGTTTTTAACACATCTGTTTTTTTAACACACTAATGTGTCATAATTAACACAATTTGTGTCATAGATGTCCTATTCTTAAAAGTGCACTGTTTAAATATTTGAAGAATATCAACCTGTGTTAAGAAGAATAACACACTGGTTGAGTTGAAATGAACACAAAATGTGTTGTCCTTAACTAGACACACGTGTGTTAAAATATAACACAGGTTGTGTTGTTTTTAACACATCTGTTTTAAGAGTGTAAGTATATGTGACATGATGCCGGGACACAAAATAAAAGGTATATTTTTTCATGTTAATTATTGTTGAATGATTTGTTGAGTTGTTTGTTGTTGAATATTTGCCTTTTTAATTGCTGTGTTATCCTTTATAGCCATGTGCCAACCTAGGCATGCATTTTATTGTGTATTGCCATTGGTCTGGTTTCAGGAATAGGAATACAGCCTACTGACAAACAATAAAAACAATATTACTTCCTTTTTAGGTAAACATTACAGTGTTGTATTTTTTTTATGTCTTTGCCAACACAGGGTAGGAAATTAAGGTTTGGTATAGTAACAGTCCTTGAGTAATTACTAAATATTTCATTATGTTCATTGTTTTTAGTCTACCAGTTTGGAAGAGGCTACTGGAGTTGACTCTGGCCTTATCATTATTACAGGGGAAGGTGGAAGAAACCAAGAGTTACTGGTGAAAGAGAGTGATGAGGTTACAGTTAAGCTGAAGGAGCACATCATCATGCATGAGCTAGGATATGTGAAATGTCATAATGTTCATCTATGCCTCATTGGTGTTTTAATACCAAGTACATTCATACCAAAAACTTAATGTCTTAATGTCTATGATTCAGTTTTATGTAGTACTGTTAGAAAATAGAAACTTAAAGCAATAGTTCACACACAAAAAAAATGTTCCCAACCTGTACAAATTTATTTGTTCTGCTGAACACAAAGAAAGATATTTTGAAGAATGTTTATAACCAACCAGTTCTGCAGCAAAATTAACTTCCATATATTTTCTTTTCTTTCTTTTTTTTTTCTCCACGGAAGTCAATGGAGACCCACAACTGTTTGATTATAAGCATTTTTCAAAATATCCTTTGTGTTCAGTGGAACAAATAAATTTATACAGGTTTAGAACAACTTGAGGCTGAGTAAATGATGACAGAATTTTCATTTTTCTGTGAACTATGCTTTAAAGCTGCAGTCCGTAAGTTTTGCCTCTTTTTTGCCATCTCTGTTTGTAACCTGCAATTGCAGGTATTTGCAGAATTATCTTCTTTGCCTGGGTTGTGCACCGGCAGGGTTCCAGCGCAAATGAATCTAATGTTTTGAGGAGTATGTGTGGCAGTCAGTCACTGCAACGGTGTGGATATTTAATGTACTTCAGAATCACAGATTCTACATCTTGGAAGTATGACCCAAATATAAATTTTTGCCGGATATTGTCACCTGAGCAAGTAAGTAACATGTCTGGCACTTTTGTTCTGACCAACTGAGGAAAAAAGCATTACAATAAATCACGCTACCAATGGTGATTAAATCAAATGACCAGTTAGCTCATATCACATCAAACCGTGCAAATTATTATTACTGTTATACTTTGTTCTCAAATTGTTAATGTTAACAACATCATCATTGCGTGACTGTGTATGTACAGTGTGTAGTTTTCAATTTCTGTAGGCTTCAGTCTAATCTCTGATTGTCGTACCATTCAAATTAAATATAAAGAAATTATTTTAACCCAAAAAGCAAATTATTGTTCCTTAGAACTGGTTCTCTTTAAAATACAAAACTTGTGTAATCCCACATAGGCTATCTGAGATGCACATTTAAAACTGAAATATCTAATTTCAGTCACATGTGCTTCATAAACACATAATACTTTCTGGATTACAGTCCGCCATCAAATTGATAAATTTAATTATTCCTGCTGCTGTGATAAAATGTTATTAATGATCCACCGCCTGCAGGATCCTCACATGCGATGCAGCCTACTAGCTGGGACGCCTTCATTGTGTTTACAGACTTGACGTAATGACATAGTGGCATGCTTGAATTTCCCACAAATTCCTACCACTACCACTCAAATTAGAAAACATTATTATAAGCTTACCGTTGTGAATCGGGCTAAGGTAAGGAGAACACTGGCTGCTTATGTACTTGCTCAAAAATTGATTTCGGATAATTTTTAACCAAAAATAAATGAAAAAAATATATATATATACTGACTGCAGCTTTAAATTTGAAATATGCTACTGTTGTTGTATAATACTATTAACATATTTCTCAAGTTGTATTGTACTGCACTGTATGAACTGAACTAATACTGTATTGTAAAAATGAAACATAACCACTGTTATGTGTTTATTTACCGTTTATGTTTCAAATTATATTTAATCCTAAATATTTGAAGCCTTTGTTTAATTCACATATATGTACATATATTTGTTATAAATGCAAAAAATAAACATACATTTACCCATATATGAACATGTTTTCTATTGGCATATATGTGCCATATATGTGTGCATTTGGGAAAAGATTTGTTGCATATTTGAAAATGGCCATTTTTGTAATATTTTGAAATATATGTTGCATATAAGTGCCAGTATCTGACATATAGTATTATATCTGTGAAATCCATATATGAACATATATATTATACATGTGTTTTACATATATTGCCAAATATCAGATTTTCATATGGGGTGGCAGTGGCCAGGATCTGCATGATGTAACATGGCCAAGAATCTGGGCTTGATTTGAGAAAGGGGTATGATTTATGGGGATTTAAAAAAAAAAAAAAAAAAAAAAAACACTGGGTGGATTTTTTATCATTATAGGGTGGTTGTGTGCACACACTGCCAAGACACATTTCAGTTCAAACAACATGTACAAGTGAATTTTGCATCCGATGACCCCTTTAACAAGCTGCTTTATGCGACTGAACACACAGAATGAATGATAATTAAACTAATCATTGAAACTTAATATCAGAACTGTTTTATGTGGTTTAGCAAAACAAAAATTAATGCTGATATTAAGCACTCTATTACATGACGAACACTACTCACTGTTCCATAACAGCCAATCAGCATTCACTTACTCGTCTAATTCTAATAAAGAATAAACTAACGACTCCACATCCACAAACACTCTGAAAACATCCTTCCACAAACAGGGACAGTGAGTATTACTCAATAAATATGAAATCATTTCAATGACAGCTGTGTTTAAAAAACAAAAAAAAAACAAAAAACAAAAAAACAAACAAACAAAAAAAGAGTCACTGTAAAATGCACATCAGATATATACAGTGGGGCAAAAAAGTATTTAGTCAGCCACAAATTGTGCAAGTTTTCCCACTTAAAAAGATGAGAGAGGCCTGTAATTTTCATCATAGGTATACCTCAACTATGAGAGACAAAATGAGAAAAAAAAAATCCAGAAAATCACATTGTAGGATTTTTAAAGAATTTATTGGTAAATTCCTCAGTAAAATAAGTATTTGGTCACCTACAAACAAGCAAGATTTCTGGCTCTCACAGACCTGTAACTTCTTCTTTAGGGGCAGTCATGGCTGGGGGCAGTCGTGGCCTAATGGATAGAGAGTTGGACTTGTAACCCGAAGGTCGTGGGTTGGAGTCTCAGGTACGGCAGGTCACAACTGAGGTGAGATCCTTGAGCAAGGCACCAAAAACCCCCCAACTGCTCCCCGGGCGCTGCAGCATTGGCTGCCCACTACTCCAGGTGTATGTTCACTACTGGGTCACCGTACTTGGCCACACATCACTTCCCTTTCCCTTTCCCTTTCCTTTTCCCTTTTCTTTAAGAGGCTCCTCTGTCCTCCACTCGTTACCTGTATTAATGGCATCTGTTTGAACTCGTTATCAGTATAAAAGACACCTGTCCACAACCTCAAACAGTCCAACTCCAAACTCTATCATGGCCAAGACCAAAGAGCTGTCAAAGGACACCAGAAACAAAATTGTAGACCTGCACCAGGCTGGGAAGACTGAATCTGCAATAGGTAAGCAGCTTGGTGTGAAGAAATCAACTGAGGGAGCAATTATTAGAAAATGGAAGACCACTGATAATCTCCCTCGATCTGGGGCTCCACGCAAGATCTCACGCAGATCACAAGAACTGTGAGAAAAAATCCCAGAACCACACGGGGGGACCTAGTGAATGACCTACAGAGAGCTGGGACCAAAGTAACAAAGGCTACCATCAGTAACACACTGCGCCGCCAGGGACTCAAATCCTGCAGTGCCAGACGTGTCCCCCTGCTTAAGCCAGTACATGTCCGGGCCCGACTGAAGGTTGCTAGAGAGCATTTGGATGATCCAGAAGAGGATTGGGAGAATGATGAAACCAAAATAGAACTTTTTGGTAAAAACTCAACTTGTCGTGTTTGGAGGAGAAAGAATGCTGAGTTGCATCCAAAGAACACCATACCTACTGTGAAGCATGGGGGTGGAAACATCCATGCTTTGGGGCTGTTTTTCTGCAAAGGGACCAGGACGACTGATCCATGTAAACGAAAGAATGAATGGGGCCATGTATCGTGAGATTTTGAGTGAAAACCTCCTTCCATCAGCAAGGGCATTGAAGATGAAACGTGGCTGGGTCTTTCAGCATGACAATGATCCCAAACACACCGCCCGGGCAACGAAGGAGTGGCTTCATAAGAAGCATTTCAAGGTCCTGGAGTGGCCTAGCCAGTCTCCAGATCTCAACCCCATCGAAAATCTTTGGAGGGAGTTGAAAGTCCGTGTTGCCCAGCGACAGCCCCAAAACATTACTGCTCTAGAGGAGATCTGCATGGAGGAATGGGCCAAAATACCAGTAACAGTGTGTGAAAACCTTGTGAAGACTTACAGAAAACGTTTGACCTCTGTCATTGCCAACAAAGGGTATATAACACAGTATTGAGATGAAATTTTGTTATTGACCAAATACTTATTTTCCACCATAATTTGCAAATAAATTCTTTAAAAATCCTACAATGTGATTTTCTGGATTTTTTTTTCTCATTTTGTCTCTCATAGTTGAGGTATACCTATGATGAAAATTACAGGCCTCTCTCATCTTTTTAAGTGGAAGAACTTGAACAATTGGTGGCTGACTAAATACTTTTTTGCCCCACTGTATGTGTATATATATATATATATATATATATATATATATATTTTTTTTTTTTTTTTTTTTTTTTTCCCACCCATAAGAGCAAACAATGCTTCCATTAGTGGCTAGAAAACACATTGTGCTATAAGGCTAATCATTTTGTGAACAACATCTCCTGAACTTCACCCCGATCAGGAGCTGTATATGGAATATTAGAGCTCATCTGTTTTCAGTGCAGCACATCTCGGGCCGCTTCCTGTCATCTACACACTCATTACAATATTAAACAGTCCAGTGACCTGTTCTTGATGGTTTCTGTCCTCCCTGTTGAATGAGTGATATCTGCTGTTACAGATGCAAACTCTTTCCATTCCACTCTTTCCATCTTGCATCACTTGCATCATTCAGCTTCTTCAAGGACTCTCAGTCATTACATCTGCCACATTACAAATCTATCTCAACAGACAAAAACAGAATATAAAATATTCACAAATGCTCGTCTAAATCACAAGCACATGCACCGATGATTTTTATTTATTTATTTTTTTCAGGAATCTTTGGCTCCAGATTGCAGGATATCCATATAAATATGCTTGTTTAAAAAAGAAAGTGGACAATCTAATAATCATTAATAATAATAATAATAATATTATTAATAATAGTACTACTACTACTACTAATAATAATGTAAAAAAGCATTTAAGACATGTTTCTGAGGCTGTCACTGAATTCTTTCAGCCAGAGAAAAGACAGGAGCAGATGCGTGACGAGAGAAATTATGGACGCCAAACTTGTCCAGCAGCTCACTTTTATATTTACATGTATAATCATACATTCCCATTAAGCAACACCAATGCAAACACCAGTCATTCATCCAATATTTGATTAATAAATTAAATATTTGCATTGCACGCTATCAGAAGTTTGACTGTCAAAGCTGCTGAGCAGGTCACTGTATGGAAATGTATGTTTGTTGAGGAAATCGCATGCAAAACACTGAGCTTCAGGTTTAGTGAGGAAACTGGCCCAGGACAAGATATTCTTACAAGATATATGTTGCATGTATCTCTTATTTAACCCATCTGATTCAAATTAACATCCTCATCTCCCCCCCTCCCTCCCTCCCTCCCTCCCTCCCTAAAGTAACTATTCCTAAAGTTTGAGGTTCAACCACTTATAGGTGTTTTAATGTACTCCTCTCTCTCAATGCATTGTATGATTCTTTACAGCACAGTGGTCAACTACACTGTTAGACCTTACCAGGCATTTTACAGTAATATATTGGCAACACTGTTGCCAGCTAGTTACTGTAGGTCAAACATCTACACTAAAACCTTGCATTGTAAACTAATACAGTAATTAACTGTTAATTGTGTAGTTATTTACTGTAGTCTAGTTTACAGTATTTTACTGTAAAGATACCATGGATTAAATTAAAACTCTTAATTTCTAGAAACCGACTTCCTCAAATTAGCCAACTGCCAACTCAGTTTATAAACTAATATTTTTAACATGAACATATTTCACTTGTGTCTACTTAGAAATAATGCATCTTAAGGTAAAAATAACTGTATGAAACACAACCATTAAAATATAAAAAAATAAACTTTTTGCAGGTAACAGCTAGATAACCTAAGCACCCACGCATGTGCGATTAGAGCTAGCTAAAGAATTTTCACGGCATCAGCAACTACACATCTACTGCATTTAAATAAAACAACATGATTCATATTATCAGTGTTTCTTGTTGTACTGAAGCACAGGCTCTACTCTTCAGCATAATGGTAACCTCACAAAACTCAAACAGAAACTCTTTCAATCCCAATAGAAAATTCAACACTAACAGATCTCTCCTATATCACTGTGTGTAAAAACACATAGAAAGATATTTAATTTCAGCATTTACTCTCCTTTTGAGTAAAAATCGCTGTTCGGTTTCACAGTGCATTGCTGCTTTTACTTGATTTTACAGTAAAATAATGGCAACAGTGTTGCCAGTGTATTACTGTTTTACAGTTTGTTTGCCATTAAATTAATTTACAGTTTATTACTGTTACAATACATTTTGTGGGTGTATCTTTTTATCTTACACATTTAACCCTTTCAACCCCACGGGAAAATTCTGTAGTGTCCACACTACAAAGAGAAAAAAATAACTCTGATGCAGGGTTGCAGTGAGATAATTAAGTGAATATGTAAGTGAATGTTGAGTATTAGTGATGAACACCTGCTGTTAACAAGCAGAATCACTGAAGTAAAGAGGAACAAGAACAGAAAACTGAAAAGAGACGAGCAGAAACACAAGCACTATAACTGACTTCCAGCCATTACACTTTATTACACTTATTACTAACTGGTTTGACTGTATTTCTGTCATACGTCTACAGAAGTTCTTATTGAGAATTAACAGATGTTCAGGTGTTTGTGTTTTATTGAAAATGTTTGGTCTGAATTACCTTTTTGGTGGTCAGCGTTTGCTTCAGTTGGGCTCCTGATCCTTGACATCTTAATATCCGCTATTTCTCAGGATTTTCTAACTGTGTGTTTATGACACACATTTATTACAACAAAAACAAAGAAAGTAAGATGATCAGTAAATGCTGGTTATATATTGATGATAAAATGTTCATCATGCAGTGCCTTGATTCACTAATTTCATTGTGTCTAATGCCTTAAAAAACTAACTACATTATCAACACAGTTAAACTTCATGTTATTACTATAACAAAAGCTATTGCAACAATCAGGTATAATAAACAATTTTTGAACACATTGTGCCATAAACAAAACAGCGCATCATTCAGAAACATGCAGACATCAAAAATCAGCATATGAATCTCAACAATGGTAGCAATAAAAAAAATTTAAAAAAAAGAGAGAGAAACTTTAATACATCAAAACAGGCTACAAAATGTCACAACAAAAATATCAGCAAAACAATACATGCAAATAAAGAAAATAGTAAGACCATTCAGCGGCATAATTTATTCATGCTGCAGTGCATGCTGGAAGTTTGATTTTATGCTGGAACCCAGCATGCATTGCTGCATGAATCTTCTATCACCATTGTTGAGATTCCTGTGCTGATTGTTGATGTCTGTGAGTATCTAATTAAATATTAAAACTCAGAGATTCATATATGTTTACCATAACGCCAGCATCAGGAGAATATAACCACTATCATCTGACATTTTGTCTCACTATAAGAAACATTCTTTTTGAACACACAGTTATAGCAGACAGAAAATGTAACATGTCAAGGTTCAAGCGCACAACAAAAGCAAACACTGATCTCTGTAACAGTAACTACAAATGTAATTATTTTCAATAAAACTGTTTTAATTTTCAGTAAAGCTAAACTGGTTTCACACTCAGTGTGAAAGTGTCTTAAAGCTGAAGCTGGAAGTCAGATGTTGTTCTTGTGTGTCTACTTGTTTCTCTTTTGTTCTGTTCTTGTTTCTCTGTCCTTCAGTGATTCTGCTTGTTATCATCAGGTGTTCATCAGGGTCTGAATTCACTCAATTCCTTTCATTCACTCGATCAAGTGAACTAATGTAGGGAATAGTGAATGAGGGTATAGCCCACATAGCAAATGTTTTCTGGCCCAGCTCCGAGCCAGACAATCACTTTTCCCTCGGCCCAAGTACCGCAAAGAATGACAGCCCTGAAGTGGCCCAGAACTGGATTAAAGACAAGGGCCACACGTGGGCCATAACCAGCCCGAATCTCAGCCAGTATTCACCCTTAACTGGCCCTGAACTGGGCCAAAACAGGTTTTATTATTGGTGCCAATTCTCAGCCTTAAGTAAAACAGAATCCCCAAATCTGAGCCACACCTGATCCTTATATATCCCAGATCCAATACAGAATCTTATATTTGATATTATTGCATTTACTATAATCACCATTATTCATTTTGTGAAATGTTTTGGTAATGTACACACAATTTGGCTATGCCAACAAATTACATTAAACTGAATAGAAAATCAGCCTTAAAATTCACAAGTCATGTAACTGTGCAATAAAAAAACATATTGCACTGAAAATGTTTTATTTTTTTATGAAGAACAAATAAACCAAAACAGAGTGAGTGTATGAGGTACACAGTCTATAAGAAAAAACATAACAGACAGACACTTGTAATCACAAGAATTTATTGTTGAAATGACAAAGAGCAGAACCACAGTAACGTTAGTCCAAATGACGATGCGTTGCAGTCGCGGTCCTCTCTGGCGGAATATAATAGTTTAGTGTGAGCAGCAGGGCATAATTTAAGTTGTTAACGCTGAAAATACTATCCTGATCCGCTCCATGAGGGCGCGCGTTTCTTATTCAAAACACACATCACCGGAAACGCGGCATGTCGCAATCTATGACGAAACTGGCAAGAGCCAATGAGCGTTTGATATCGCTGCCGTAAAACTTGTTGTAAAACTGCTTAACGGCAAATTTTTTAATTCATACTATAGCTACAGAGAAAAGAGATACATATTGCCGATGAATGGTTTGAATTTGGATCTGTTTCTCACACAAATCATCACATGGATACCGAGGATTTGAATAAAAAAAAAATAATTATCATTTTATTTAATGCTTGTGCATGACAGCATTTTAATAAAATGATGTGCCCCATGGTCAACCAAATAAATATAACATGATAATGATTAAATGATCTCTCTCTCTCTCTTTCTCACGTAAAGATTCTAAGATTATTTGTACTGAGAATAATAATATATAATCAAATTATAAATAAGTGCAGTTTAATGCAGTTGACTGATTTACTGATTTGTTTTATTCTGAAATGATAATGTTGACAGCAAGCAGTGTTGGCCCAGATCCAGCCCACATCTGGGCCGCATGGATTTCACACAGACCAGATGTGGGCCGGATCTGGGCCAACACTATGTTGCTGTTTTGACTTGCTATTTAAAAGATTAAATTTAAACAATACTACACTTAATTAAAATTTCTGTGAACATTTTATCATATTTTATTTATCTCGTTTTTCATGTGTCTCATAATATGCTGTCAGGTCACTGCCTGATCTGGGCCACACTCCTCCCACCAACAATCGGCCCTCATATTGTTTGCCGTGATCCACACCGTGCCATCATTGCCTCACATGTCCCAGCTCTGGCTGAATGGGTACATGCCATTGCCGACAAGAGTCCAGCAGTGCCAGCTTGAGGCCACATTTGGACCAAGTCCGTTTGCTATGTGGGAGGGTGTGATTTCGAACAGAGCCTCTGAGTGTCTTCTTTGAGCTCTTTTAATTCACAGTATATTCCTGTAGGCTGTTTTCTTGAAAATGACAAATATTACCCAGAATGCATTGTTTTATACAGTATAATACTCTTTTTTATAGAAAGTGGTATGTTACTGTCAGAATTTGGCAATTTTTCTGCAGCAAGGGTTAACAATGTACTGTTGTTTTAGTGTGCTTTATAAATTAATTTTGATTTGATTTGATTTAATACTGTACATATTTTTTAAGAAATGGTTATATTTAGGTTTAGAGCTTTGGGATTAGCGACTTAATGCTATTGTTAATAAAATGGTAATTTTCCTGCACATTGGTCTATTACATTTTATATACTTTTATATTTACTATTAAAAGGTTATGTGTTGGTTACAGGATTTAAAAATCTAAATCGTTTATTGATAAAATGATAAACGTGCATAGACACAAATATCTTTATGATATAAAGGATTTATAAATATTTTATTTATTTTTTTTTTGTAAATATGTAATACTGTTTATGTTTTAAAATGTTTCAATACATCCAAATTGTATGTTTCAGTATCAATCAAAACATGCACAAATGTATGTTTTGTGCCTGTAAATGTTAAGCACTAGTACCTACATTTAAACAATGAAACCAGGCTGGTCTGAGACACACCCTCATAATGACAAGACTTCCCTGAACATGTATTCCAGCGAGTTGAGCTGCTGGCTCTATGAAATCTCTAAGCAGACAGACAGACCCAGTTTTTAACTACCCACAAAAAAATAAAATAAAAGAGAAGATGCCTCGATCTGAGAGAGAGAGAGAGAAAAAAAGAAAAATTATCTTTGATTACAGGAAAAGTCTCCAGGATCTAAAAAAGTCCTATGAAGCAAGTGAAGGTAAGGGAAGACAGATATGTTGTGTGTGAATGTAAATGTAATGTTCATTCACGTTTAGAGTAATTTTCTGTTTTCAAAATAGGCTACAAGGAATTAGATTAACTAAAAATGAAGCAACACATTATATCTAATCTTTCAACTTATGTAAAGACAGTAAACCCAATAGGATAGTAAGGATAGAAAGATAGACTACTGTATTCAAAGAGAAAAATCCACCCACAGGAACTACGTCAGAGGGACATAACCAGAACATCATCTGCTTGAATTCCTAAAACTTGTCCCACTGCTTGAATATAAATACAGCCTAAATTTTGTATGGAATAATTTATATTAGCAGTAAAATGAACACAGATGTAAAATGAACACAGATATAAGCTGCAGTTTTCTATAATGTCTTATCCTATACATATTTATTACACAGTAAAACCCCCAGTGTTAAATCAACACTCCCAGTGTATATATAATCCACACTCAGAGTGTTTTAAAAAAGTAATACTGAAGCAGTGTTAAAGTTAATGAGATAATTAGTTTAGTATTTGAGTGATGATTGAGCATTAATGAAGAACACCTGCTGTTAACAAACTGAATCACTGAAAGAAAGTAAACAAGAGCAGAAAAAAGAGACGAGACGAGCAGAAATACAAGAACTACAACTGACTTCAGTCACAGCCTTAGATGAAATCAACACAAGATAAAAGAAGACATTAAATCTCTCAAGATCTCAGCACAACTCCACAAACAGCATCACCAGCTTCACACATTACTAACCAGATTGACTTCAGATGTTGTTTTAGTTTTGTTTGAATAACCATTATTGAGGTCAGTGTTTGCTTAAATTGGGCTTTTGACTCTTGACTTAAAACACTACAGTTAGTCAATATTTAGTGACTTTCATAACTGATTTCATTCAAATCATTGATTTTTTTTTTAGTGGTTCTGTTCACATGGAAAATTAAGATTGATCCAACATCTTTAGATTAAGCTGAAACACTTTTAGAGTTAAATCAGTATTCAAAGCTTAAAACTACATTATCATACAAGACTCAGCGTATGAATCTCAAAAATGGTGACAATCAACATATTCAGATAAACAGATCATCTGTGAACATCACAAAACACGCTACTAAAAGTCACAACAAAATAGCAAAACAAAAGGAAATAGTAAGAATAAAAGAAAACACTAAGACAGCTGCATAATTTATTTGTCGCATTGCATGCTGGGAGCCATGGATGAGTTTTGATTGGTGCTCCCAGAATGCACTGCAACATGAAGCTTTATGTTGATTGTCACCATTGTTCAGATTCATATGCTGATTCTTGAAGTATGTTTGCTAAAGAAAATAACAACTTTTAGTGCAAAATAAGTTTCGAAAGTCTTCCAGATTAATATTGAAACTGTCAGATCTTAAGCTATATACATCATAAAATCAATAACAAAATTAACTAATAA
Source organism: Spinibarbus caldwelli (assembly GCA_039654775.1). Taxonomy (NCBI): domain Eukaryota; kingdom Metazoa; phylum Chordata; class Actinopteri; order Cypriniformes; family Cyprinidae; genus Spinibarbus; species Spinibarbus caldwelli. The sequence continues at coordinate 40,336,824 of CM077224.1, read as the reverse complement.
ATCTACCAGTGATTATACTCCAAATTACATCAGTTACTCAAGCCAATATACGCTGATTACTGAAACATAACCAACACCTGATCACATTTTCTCTTGTCGCTTTTTTATTTTTTGTACTTTTTTTTTTTTTGATTTTTTTTTTTTTTTTTTTGCCAACCAAAAAAGTTATATTGTTATAAGTCAAGGGTCAAGAACCCAACTAAAGCAAACACTGACCTCGATAATGGTAATTCAAACAAAACTACAACATCAACATCTAAAGTCAGTCTGGTTAGTAACGTGTGAAGCTGGTGATGCTGTTTGTGGAGTTGTTTAATCATCCTCTGCTGAGATCTTCAGAGATTTAATGTCTTATTTTATCTTGTGGTGATTTCATCTAAGGCTGTGACTGAAGTCAGTTGTAGTTCTTGTATTTCTGCTCGTCTCTTCTATTTTTAGTCTGTAACACTGCTTCAGTTTTACTTTTTTAACACTGAGTGTGGATTATATATACACTGGGAGTGTTGATTTAACACTGGAGGTTTTACTGTGTATAAATGCATTGATAAAAATGTTTGCTTGTGTTTGCAAACTAAGTATAACTGAATATATATATATATATATATATATATATATATATATATATATATATATATATATATATATATATATATATATATATATATATTACACTGTGGATATAAAATGTTGTTCCTTTCCAGAGCCTAAGAAAGAGCAGTTATGGGAGATTGTCAAGGATGAATTGCAGGAAGTCCTGAATAAATACTCCTTAGACCTCTCAAAAGAACAAATGAAGGTAAAATAATAATAATAATAATAATAATAATAATAATAATAATAATAAAAACTATTTGTGTGACATTTCTTATGGTGTCATTTACTTTTAACTTCAGTGAAGAAACATACAAGTCTGTTGTTGTGCTGTCAACAGTATTAATTTTCTAGATCATTATTCTTTACCATCAAATTGAAATGCCAAGTCATCACATGTTGTCAGTATCAGGGGTGGATTTAGTAATTCTGGGGCCCCAGGCAAAATCTAGGAATGGAGCCCTATATATTTGCACAGATTTATCTAGATCAACCTTTTTTGTTGTTGTTGTGATGCTTGCTGCTGCACAGTGGTGCCCCATAGTTGTGTCCAATGTTTCTACATTTTTCATGTCCATGTTATAATGGCTTTTTTTCATGCTGTTGACCAAGAAAAAGCAATTGATTTACAGTTGAGATATGGGTTTTCACAAACCAAAATAAATTATAAAATGATAAACCTCACAATTGAGCCTTTAAACCATTTTTTTAAGAAAGGGATGAGTCAGAAGTATAAATTGTCATATTAATTAAAAATGGGATTATGTGGGTGAATTATTGCATTGGTCTGAACAAAAACTGCAGATGGGATTATTGAAAATGCTCATTCCTCTGCCATTAGGAGGCACTTTTGGAAAGCCAGCAATATAAAGGTAATGGCTGTAAATGGTCACTTACCTTTGCTTAATAGGTAAGTCCACCTCTGGTCAGTGTGTAAAAGTTCCCTCCATTCATATACAAAAGGAGGAATCATTTCATGAGGAGGAAACCATTCATGAAGCAAACGATTAAATGTGTTGCTCCGACAACAAAACAAACTCTTCCAAACAAAGGAATAAGGGAAAATATGGGGCTACATTGGGATTGGGATCCCGCAACTCAAAATTCTGTGGGAACGGGCAGATTTACTGTATATAGTGTGGGTCCCGCCTTCCCACGATTTGGCGTATTATAAGAATAATGGAGTTACATAAACACTGTAGGTTTGCTACAGTAGTCGGTGTACACAGTGTTTGGTCATACATGATTACATAACTTGCCCACTGCAGCACCGCCCCCACTTTTGTTTTGCTTTTTATAGAAATAAAAATCATTTAGTTCAGTTGGGATACGTACGCTAGAGTGTAAGATGTGCTTCCTTTACACAGAGTGCACATGATCGCAAAAGTGAAAGTGAACAGCGAGCACTCATTCAAAAGTGATTTCAAAAGCAGAACACACACGTTGCGGGAGCACAATTATGAAAACAGTCCCTTGCAGGAATCTAGAGCAGAGCTTTTTTCCTGAATGAACCAAACCAGCCAATGAATCATTGGGAATCAGTTGAGCAAATGATTCAATGACTCACTCATAAACTCAGCTAACAGGGAACATTCTCAGAGCTTTATACCTTGAGTCACAAATTCGTGTTATCTCTCCTGTAGATTTTCAATGACCCCATTCATGGACACATGGAGCTGCACCCACTGCTGGCAAAGATCATCAACACTCCTCAGTTTCAGAGACTCAGACACATCAAACAACTGGGAGGAACATACCTGGTGTATTCTGGCGCTTCTCACAATCGCTTTGAACACTCTCTTGGGTGAGACTGAATTATTTACAGAGCTGAAGTTAAGTTAATAATTTAAGATGTTAAGTTAATATTCAAATAAAATAAAATAAAACAATAATAATTAATAAAAAAAAAAAAAAAAAAAAAACAATGCATGCTCATCCATGTGATGAATAACAGTCACATGACATGCAAGTAAAAAAAACAAAAGAAAAAAAAAAAGAAAGAACAATAATAATATTTTTGCTAGATTCAATGTTTTGGATTTTGATAAACTAAAGTCCTGTGTGTGTATGTGTTTGTATGTGTGTGTGTGGGTGAGTAGTGCTATTATTTATTTTTGAACTATTTATACTGGAATCTTCACCTCTTGTTATTGTATTTGTTTTTTTCACCGAAAGTGCTGTTCGAAAGTTAAATTCATTTAAATTAAATTTAATTAAATATTTATCATAGCTTAAAATTATAAGCACACTCTCAAAAAGGATGTGTTAAATAATAACACATTTTTTGTGTTATGGCCATTTTAACACATTTTGTGTAATTTTAAGTTGATCGTGTAAAAAGAAAGAGAGAGAGAGAGAGAGAGAAACAACACAGTGTGTCCAACACAATATGTGTTAACTATCATCCAATCACATTGCTGCCTACATCACTCCACAAGCTGTTAACCAAATTCATGCCTTTTTTTCATTGGTGGATGACGTGGATGCACTCATGTCAGGTAAATGGATTTCCCCGCTAGAAATGTAATGTTCTCAGAGCATTCTCAGAGCGTCCCGCCGGTGTCAGTGATGTTCCCAGAACGTTTCCCGAGATGCTCATGATGTGGAGCTCTTTAAAGGGTTGAGGGACGTTATTTGGAGGACCTTCAGAGATTAACACTACTCAGAGTGTTTTTGGTCCCACAATACAGAGTGTTAAAGTAACACTGAAGCAGAGCTGAACTTAATGAGAATGTTAACACGCAGAATTATTGAAGGAAAGAGAAACAGAAAAACAGAGAGAGACAAACAGAAACACAACTACAACTGACTTAATCACAGACTTAGAGGAAATCAACTGAAATAAAACACATTAAATATCTCAAGGATTAAACACCTCCACAAACAGCATCACCAGCTTCACTTATTACTAACCAGTTTGACTTTATTTCTGTCATACAAAAGTGCTTAATGAGAATTAACAGAGGTTTAGATGTTTCATTTCACAAAACGTTATCATCACCATCACTGTGGTCAGTGTTTGCTTTAGTTGGGCTCTTGACCCTTAAGTTTACAAAATTCAGATTTTTTTTTATTTTGTTGTTGTAGTTTTGTGTTTATAAAGCACATTAATAGCATGGTTCACTGACTGTTGTATTTTACAGTGTTGAGAAAAGAAACTTAAGTATTTTTTGTTTGAAGATTGAATTTTGAACAGTGTTTGGACAATTAACACAATTGTACACAAAAAGCTTTTGTATATGGCACACATTGACATGAAGAATGGTGACAATCAACAAAATATTCAGATAAACATCTTTGAACATCACAAAGCAAGCTACTATAAAGTCACATCAAAAATAGCAACAATTAAAGCAAATAATAAGAATAAAAGAAAATACTAAGACAATTCAGGTGCATAATTTATTCATGTTGCAATGCATTCTGGGAGCCATGAATGAGTTTTGACTGGTGCACCCAGAATGCACTGCAGCATGAAGCTTTTTGTTTATTGTCACCATCATTGAGATTAATATACTGATTCTTGATGAATGTTTGTATCTGAGTTGCACAGATGTTAAATTTTTTTTTTATTAAATGCATTATGTGATTAAAATACAAAATTAATTTAAAACCAAACATAATCACAGATTTACACAAATCTTTTTTTTTTTTTTAAACCAGATCATTGATCAGCCAAAACCAACTGATCACACTTTATTTCCTGTTTTTATTTTTTATTTTTTTTTTTGTCATAATAAAAGTATTTTTCAAACATAGATTTATAACAGCCAGAGAAAAACTAATGTTATAAAGTCAAGGGTCAAGAGCCCAACTAAAGCAAGCACTGACCACAGTGATGGTGATGGTGACGTTTTGTGAAATGAAACTAACATCTAAACCTCTGTTAATTCTCATTAAGCACTTTTGTCTCTGAGTAGTGTTAATCTCTGAAGGTCCTCCAAATAACGTCGCCCACCCTTTAAAGAACTCCACATCATGAGCATCTTGGGAAACGTTCTGGGAACGTCATTGACTCCGGCGGGACGTCCTGAGAACTTTATATTTCTAGCGGGGTAGATGTTGTTCATTCTAACAGTGCTTGTGAACTACTTTTTGTATTATTAATGTTCAGTATTCAAATCACGTGAAAATTGACTTGGTGTAAATGTAGCAGTCAAGTTTTAATAAATATATATATATATATTTTAAAAATAGCTTTTTGTATTGCATTCATTTTAGCTGGTTAAAAATAGCACATCTGTGACACAAATCGTGTGATTTATGACACATTAGTGTGTTAAATTTTAACACACTGCCTGTGTTAAGAAAAATAACACACTGGTTGTGTTAAAATTGAATTAACAAAAAATGTGTTGTCCTTAACTAGACACACAGGTGTGTTAAAACTTAACACAGGTTGTGTTGTTTTTAACACATCTGTTTTAAGAGTGTAGGAAGGTGTAAAGTCCAGGGGCCAAAGAGTAAAAGTCCTGCCATATGTTTATTCCACCCATGAACTCAGCAGCTGATTTCACCAGAGGAGGAACCAAGTCATTCCTTTCAAGTCACAAATGAGTCTCAAGTCAAATTCCAAGTCCTCAAAGAGTTAAAGTTATTGAGATAATTAAGAGACTAATTAAATGATGATTGTGCATTAGTGATGAACACCTGCTGTTATTGAGAATCACAGAGGATCAGATGTTGATGTTTTATTGGTTAAAATGATGCCACCATCACGGAGATCAGTGTTTGCTTTAGTCGGGGTGTTGACCCTTGATTCCTGTGTTAGATCTCTCTCTAAAGCAATGCATGTGGTGTTGTAAAGCAGAGAGATCGGTGTGCTACAGTAATCAGATAATCACAATGAGCTGTGCTGATTATTTCCAAAACAATTATTTGTTTAACTTATATGTTTAGGTTTTGCATAACCAACTCTGTGAAACTACAGTATGCAAGCAAAGTGTTTCTCTAATAGTTATAGTGAGTAAATTTCAAGGCTATGTAACGCACATAAAAATTTGAACTCCACTAATATTTAGACACACACAGACATCAAGAACCAGCATATGAATCTCAACAATGGTGCCAATCAACAAAATACTTCATGCTGCAATGCATGAAAAACTCCCATCGTGCAATGCAGTATGAATAATTATTGTCACCACTGTTGAGGATTATATGATAAATGTTCACGTCTAAAAGCCTGATCCTACACAGGATTTCTTTTTTCTCAGTACAGAAGCATTTCATTTCAGTAAAAGTGTAGTTAATAAACCAAAGAGAGAAATACTAAAACCAGAGAGACTGAAACCAAGAATGCTTATTTATCATAAATTACAAGCAGAAAGCATAAAATAATCTGCTATTTCAAGATTTGATTCATTATTGCACAAATGTTTGCTGTGAAAGAACATTGCAATTGTTTAGAAGCGAATTTCTTTGATTTACTAAAAGGCTCATTTGGACAAACACCAATGTTACGCTGATTGACAGCCCTACATTAGTCGATTTAAAGTGACCCGTGGAATTTTTCAATGTTTGGTTGACTGTGTTTCAGTTTTATGATAAATAAAGTTACCAGTGCGAGAATTGTCTGTGTGTGTATTTGTGTGCGCTTTGCTTGTTTTTCATGCTTGATGTAAATGTGAGATTTAATGTGAGCACTGCATTATGGGATCTCTGACACACTGATGTTTGTGTGTCTAACAGGAGGCTGATAATGTTTATGACATGTTTCGCACCCGATACACTCTTCATCGTCAGGCCTATCAGCACAAGATCGGCTACATCATTGAAGACATGTGAGTTTCTCTGAGCATGAAGAGGATGTGGATATAAAACACAGACCTGCAGACACCAAACAGCAGTGAATGTCATATCTGTGCTGCCATGATATTCAGCTGAAAGATGCGCTGAAGGTAAAATATATCATATTGCCATGACAATATGGTACATGTTGCCTTTAGTACATCTTCTATATACTCAGTTAAACATTCTGTTTTTGGGGATTCATGGTGATGTGTCTCAAAACATATATGTAAAATAATATATTTTTATTATTAAAATAATGATTGCTATTATATGAGACGATGTTGGGGAAACCTCTATTTAGTTCTAGTAATGCCTCTTTTGTTCTTCTGTCAGATGAGATCTTTGAGCAGGTCTTGTCCTCCACTGCTGATAATCTGAAGAAATCCAGAGATGTCTTGAACAGGATCATCAGAAGAAAACTGTCAAAGTTTGTTGGAGAAGCTCATCTGACTGAGAACAACATCTCAAAAGTTGGACAGAAACTGAAAAACTTTGGCCTGGTGTTTGACTGATATTCCCAATATTCAAAATTTAAATAACTTATGGATCAGAGAAGTGACATAAAAACACAAGAGTCCAAATATAATTATAAACATGATATTTTAAACTCTGGTGGCCAAAACTATATCTTTTGCACTGAGACAAACACAGGCAAGTAACTGACTAACTCTCTCAAATCAGGAAGAGCTGACAGAATCATGGAAAGCTGCAGTAGAGAAGTACAAACCTACAGACCCGCCTGTTTCTCTGAATGCTGAACATTTCTCAGTTTATGTAAGTTATGTTGTATTTCAGTGCTGATTTGCAAACTTAAACTAGAATGCAGGTGTTTAGATGCATGTTTTTGCACTGAAATAAGATGCTCAGCTGTTTACAGAATTCACCCCTTCATCTCTGCCTTCATATCTTCACAAACGATTTCATTTCTTACTCAGGTGGTTGATCTGGATCATGGCATGAAGGACAAAAACCCCATTGAAAACGTCTATTTCTACAGCAAGAGGAAACCCAACGAAGCTTCTGCCATTAAGGATTATCAGGTACCCGTCACATTTAAACCATTATATTTCAGATCATTCTTTCAGATTAGCAGTATGAATCATAATTTGATCAAATAGGTGTGATAAATTCTTCACTAAAGTACTTTTTATAAACATTACATGAGCTTAAATCTATGTATTGTTTGAATGCTGGACTGAAGTTTACAGTGTAGCTCATTTACTCACAATAGAAAACTCATTGTGTGATTTGTTTTGTTCTGTCAGCTCTCCAGTTTCCTGACACAGAGGTTTAATGAAGAGCTGGACAGAGTTTACTGCAAAAACACTGATGAGAATAAAGAGGAGCTGAAGAAGAAAGTGGAGGTGGCTGAAAAGTGCTTTCAAATGTCGTGTGACTCCAATTTTGGACTGCATTAATGTGCGTATGGTTTATAATGTATGATATTTAAGGCTGCACAGTCAGTACATGTGTCTGTAATTTTACTGATTGTTTAATGAATAAACTACAAGGCACCGAACCCCTAACTGCTTCCCGGGCGCCACAGCATAAATGGCTGCCCACTGCTTCGGGTGTGTGTGTGTTCACTGCTGTGTGTGTGCGCGCTTTGGATGGGATAAATGCAGAGCACAAATTCCGAGTATGGGTTACCATACTTGGCCATGTCACTTTCACTTTTTTCAAACTTCTGTGTCTAAATGAATGCTGGAAGAAATTACCTTAGATGCCTTTCATACAGTCATTAACACGTAAAATATTTATAAAAGTCATAAATATGACACAAAATTGTAAATATGAGACTGACATTGGTATGAAGGTTATTGTGACGACCCTGAGTCTTCTCCGGATCCTATTGGGCAGAGTGTGGCCGTTTCTGATTGGTCTTCCTTATGTTAATTGTTTGATTAGTAGCATATTTAAGTGCAATTTATCTGTTAACTAGGAAGGCACTCTGTGGGATGTTCTCTCAGGAGTGGCTTTGACTCAACATCAATCATCTTGTTGATTCTTTCTCTAACTTTTGTTTTTCTTTGGCATTTCTTATATCATGTAGTTAAAGTTTTGTTGATATTTATTTCTTTGATTTTCTTTTATTAACCCTAGACTTATATTTATCATTATTACGGATTGTTGCTTTATTAGTTTAATTCAATAAAATAGTTTGTATTGATCTTCTGTTGTCTGATCCCTCTTTTATGTTGCGGCTCTAAAAAAAAACGAGCTGGGTCGTAACAGTTATAAAGTGATTAAAAAAAAACAAAAAAAAACATTACAACATAAAAACAATGAGATAAAAAGTTGAAGTGATATGTCTATGTTATAATTGTGGCATAAAATGTTAATTGACATAAAACATCAACATCTAAACCTCTGTAATTCTCAATAAGAACTTTTATGAAATAAATCAAGCGAATCTGGTAACGTGTGAAGCTGGTGCTGCTGTTTGTGGAGTTGTTTAATCATCCTCTGCTGAGATCTTCAGAGATTTAATGTCTTCTTTTATTTCAGGTTATTTTAATATCTAAGATTGTGGCTGGAAGTCTCTTGTAGTTCTTGTGTTTCTGCTTTCTTTCAGTCTAAACATGTTACTTCAGTTGATAATCTTTCACTGTTGTTTCCATTAATGGTAAACTTTTTCCACCCATGCATTTCAAGATACACACGTGGTCAGAATTGTTGGAACCCTTGGTAAATATGACCAAAGAAGGCTGTGAAAATAAACCTGTATTATTAATCCTTTTGATCTTTTATTTAAAAAAAAAAAAAAAAAAAAAAAAAAAAATCTAACCTTTCATTGAACTAAAACTTCTTCATTGAACTAAAACTTATTGGTACCCCTATAACTTCTTATGAGTAAAATATCTCTGAAGTATATTCCCATTCATATTTACAATTTTGAGCATAACGGGGTGATTATGAACATGAAATTATCCAGCCATGGCTTCCTGTTTCACAGAAATATAAATAGGAGGAAAAACAAAGGCAAAATTCCCTTAATCATCCATCACAATGAGAAAAACCAAATAATATATTTCTGATGTGCAGCAAAAGATAATTGAGCTTCACAAATTAGAAAGTGGCTTTAATAAAAGAGCTAGAGCAGTGAAAATTCCCATTTCCACCATCAGGGCAAAAATTAAGAATTTCCAATCAACATAAAATGTTACGAAACTGCCTGGAAGAGGACGTGTGTCTATATCGTCCTAATGCACGGTGAGAAGGAGAGTTTGAGTGGCTAAAGACTCTCCAAGGACCACAGCTGGAGAACTGCAGAAAATAGTTGAGTCTTAGGGTCAGAAAACCTTAAAAATATATATATCAAACAGCACCTACATCACCACATGTTGTTTGGGAGGGTATCAAGAAAAAAAAAAATCATGAAAAGAAAATGCTTTCACCAAAAAACAAACTCCAGGATATTCAGTTATCAGACACGACTGGAACTTCAAATGGGACTGGCTTCTATGGTCAGATGAAACTAAAAAATTGGCTTTTTAGCAGCAAACACTCAAGATGGGTTTGGTGAACACAGGGATAAAAAGTACCTCATGTGTACAATGATATACTGCTGTATTTTTGATGTTGTGGGCTTATATTTCTGCTGGAGGTCCTGGACATCTTGTTTAGACACATGGCATCATGGATTCTATCAAATACCAACAGATAAAAAATAAATAAGTGACTGACTCTGTTAGAAATCTTATAATGGGCCATGTTTTGATCTTCCAACCGTACAATAATCCAAACACAAACCTCAAAAACAACACAAAAATGGGTCACTGAGCACAAAACCAAGCTTTCGCTATGGCCATTCCAGTCCTCTGACCTGAACCCTATAGAAAATGAGTGGAGTGAACTGAAGAGAAGAAGCACCAACATGGAGCTGGGAATCTACAGGGTCTGGAGTGATTCTGGATGAAGGAATGGTCTCTGATCTCTTGTAAGGTGTTCTCTAACCTCATCAGGCATTATAGGAGAAAACTCCTATACTATTTTGGCAAATGGAAGTTTCAAAAAGTATTGAATAAAAGGGTGCCATCAATTGTGGCCAATGTGTATTAGAGAAAACATTTATTTCATAATGATATTTCCCCCCATTTTAAATTCTTATTCTCCACTGAAAGGTTAGATTTTTGTGATTTTTTTTTAAATAAAAGATCAAAAGGATTAACAATGCAGATTTATTTTCACAGCCTTTTTTTTTTATCATATTTACCAAGGGCACCAACAATTCTGACCACGTGTGTAAGTGCTGTTTAATTGCATTCCCAATCATTTAAAAACAGATGTAGTGAACTGCTGTACTTTTAGTGTAGGGGAGAGCGGGGCACAAAGTAACACTTTTTGACTTTCTCAGTTTGTGTAAATCCACATGGGGTTCAGAATATATATATATATATATATATATATATATATATATATATATATATATGTGTGTGTGTATATATATATTTTTTATCAACAGTAATTTTACACTTGTCTAGTACAAATATGTCACTTTGTTTCATAATTACAGTGTATACGTGTTTCTTTATTTACCCTCAAAAAATGGAAGTGAAATGTGACAACATGCCCCGTAGGTGGGGTACATTGTAACATCTGAGGGGCACGTTGTAACATGACCATATGCCAGCTTAAAATGTTATCTGATTGAATGAAAAAATAAAAAAATAAACAAGAAAAAACTAAAAAAAAATTTAAATAAAATAAAATAATGACGTTTTTTAAAAATTAAAAATAATCTGATTTTGGAGTTTGACAATGAACACATAGGCCCGCATGAATGAGCAAAAATGCTTTACATGTCTTGAAATAATAAATTTGTCTCATTTTAAATGAAAAATAAAAACTGAGATGGAAAATTTACTTAAGCCAGAATTTTAATTTTACTATGGTAAATAAATGTTCAGCGATATCTTCAAAAGACTTTTGAATTTTGGCACACTTTTTTTCTATATAATGTTGATATGGTAACTAATAAATTCTGTAAATTTTCTTTCGTTAGCATGTGTGGAAATATTCAAACCAGGTGTGTTACAACTAACCTGTCATTAATTACTCACCCTCATGTCGTACCAAACCCATAAGACCTCCGTTTATCTTCAGCGCGAGCCGCCATTGTGGAGAGAGTATCACAACGCATGCGCTGGCATGCTCTCCACAACGGCGGCTCGCGCTGCAGATGGGATGAAGAGGAGAAGAATTGTTGAATAAAGTCGTTATTTTAGTTTTTTTTTTTTTTTGCGCACAAAACTATCCCTTTAAAGTAAAGGCCTTCTCAATACAGCACAACAGCCCAGATAGTAGAACCGCAGCAGGGCCGGAGTGGGACTCATTTTCAGCCCTGGAGTTTCATGCCTTAGACTGGCCCACAATTTAATTTAATTTAATTTAATTTTATTTTATTTTATTTTATTTTATTTTATTTTATTTTATTTTATTTTATTTTATTTTATTTATTTTATTTTATTTTATTTTATTTTATTTTATTTTATGTATGTATGTATGTATTTATTTATTTATTTATTTATTTATTTATTTATTTAATTTTTTTATTTTATTTTATTTTTTTTGCCGGGCTTTTCAGTGCCGCCTTACGCTTTCTATTATACATTTTTTATCTATTATTTTTTTGCTCGCTCAATAACTTTTTTGTATTTTTTTTATTTTTATTTATTTATTTATTTTTTTTGAGCAAGGTGCTGCTGTCAGGAGAGTCAAAAGATAATTGCCAAAAAAAAAAAAAAAAACAGAAATGGAAAATAAGGGACAATTGTGATTCAAGTCAAGTCAAGTCAAGTCGAGCTTTATTGTCATTCTGCTACATGTGTGGACATATATTGGAACGAAATGTCGAGTCTCGCAGGACCACGGTGCTACATACTAGTTAAACCTAAGATAAACATACAACAATGCAAGTATAGGAAAAACAATGGAGCTATACAACAGTTAACTATCTGACTATACATATACTAAAAATACTATAACTGCTATACCTAGTTGACCACACATACACAAACTGAGACTGTACAAAAACTTTACATAAATACTGTACATGAAATTGTGCGAAAGAGATATAGGTACATGAAATTGTGCAGAAAAATATATATTTTGTACATTAAATTATTGTGCAGAAGAGAGATTTTGTGGGAGACAGTGCATAGTGCAAAAAGATTTTGTAGTGCAATGCTCAAGTAAACATGTATTATTTTGTAGTGCAATGTTCAAGTAGACATATATTTTCTTAAGAGTCTTTGTGGCAGGGAGTGTTTATAGAAAGTGTCTAGTGTGCATATAGTGGGATGAGTGCGTTACTACAGGTGGTTTGTATAGCCCACTCATCTGTGTGTAGCACATTCAGAATTGCACTTATTAAAATTACCAACAGTTTTTAATGAGTTGGGGGGTGGGAGGGCTGAGGTGTTCATGGTTTCAGAGGGGGACAGGGGGATTGGAGTTAAGAGCTCTCACAGCCTGGGGAAAAAAGCTGTTGAGCAATCTGACAAAGCGAGCTCTGATGCTCCTGTACCTTCTACCTGATGGTAGGAGCTGGAAGAGGTTGTGAGAGGGGTGGGTGGGGTCCTTCACGATGCTGGTGGCCTTGTTGGAGGATCGTGAAAGGAAAATGTCCAGGATGGAAGGGAGAGGGGCACCGATGATCTTTGCGGCAGTGTTCACTGTCCGTTGTAGGGTCTTGCGGTCAGCAGCACTGCAGTTCCCATACCAGACAGTGATGCAGGTGGTCAGCACACTCTCAATGGTGCCCCTGTAAAAAGTGGTGAGGATGGGTGGAGGGAGACTTGCCCTTTTCAGCCGGCGGAGAAAGTGGAGGCGCTGTTGTCCCTTCTTGTTGAGTGACGTGACGTTGGTGGTCCAGGTGAGATCCCCTGTGATGTGCACTCCCAGGAATTTAGTGCTGCCGACTCTCTCCACGGTTGAGCCGTCGATGGTCAGCGGGGGGTGGTCAACAGAGTTTCTCCTGAAGTCCATCACAACCTCTTTAGTCTTACCCACATTGAGGGACAGGTTGTTAGCACCACACCATTCAGCCAGCTGTGCCACTTCCTCTCTGTAGTGCGTTTCATCGTTGTTTCTGATGAGGCCTACCACAGTTGTGTCATCAGCAAACTTGATGATGTGGGTGGAGCTGGACTTGGCAGTGCAGTCGTGGGTCAGCAGCGTGAAGAGCAGCGGGCTGAGCACACAGCCTTGTGGGGTACCTGTGCTCAGTGTGGTATTGCTGGAGGTGTTGCGGCCGACACGGACTGACTGAGGTCTTGCAGTTAAAAAGTCCAGGATCCAATTACAGAGGAAGGTGTTAAGGCCCAGCAGGTTTAGTTTGTGGATGAGCTGTTGTGGGATTATTGTGTTGAATGCTGAGCTGAAGTCAATGAACAGCATTCTAACATAAGAGTCTTTCTGTTCCAGATGGGTAAGAGCTAGGTGGAGAGTGGTGGATATTGCATCGTCCGTGGAACGGTTTGGACGGTATGCAAACTGGAGTGGGTCCAGCGTGTTTGGGATACTGGACTTGATGTGCTGCATGACTAACCTCTCAAAGCACTTCATCATGATTGGGGTCAGTGCTATGGGACGATAGTCATTCAGACAGGACACAGGTAACTTCTTTGGTACTGGAATTATGGAGGTGGATTTGAGACACGCGGGGACGACTACCTGGCTCAGTGAGATGCTGAAGATGTCTGTTAGGACATCCGTCAGCTGTGCAGCACAGTCTTTCAGTACACGTCCAGGTATGTTGTCAGGGCCCGCAGCCTTTCGTGGGTTAATCCTGGATAGGGTCTTCCTTACGTCGACTGGAGAGAGACAGAGTACCTGGTCATTTGGAGATGTGAGTAGTTTCTGTGCAGGTGTGTCGTTCTGTATCTCAAATCGTGAGTAGAAGTGGTTAAGTGCCTCTGGTAGGGATGTGTCATCGTCACTGGCCTGTGGCAGGGGCTTGTAGTCAGTGATGGTCTGAATGGCTTGCCACAGGGTCCGAGTGTCTCTGCTGTCTGTGAAGTGATTGTTGATTTTTTTAGCATACTGATGTTTTGCCTTCTTGATGCCATGAGACAGATTGGTTCTTGCTGTTTTGAGGGCAGCTTTATCTCCTGATCTGAATGCTTCATCTCTGGTCTTTAGCAGCCCACGAACCTCTGCTGTCATCCATGGCTTCTGGTTGGCACGTGTGGTGATGGTTTTGGTGACTGTCACATCATCTATGCACTTTTTGATGTAAGCAGTCACAGTTTCGGTGTACTCCTGCAGGTCTGTGTGGTTGTTGTAGGTGGCCGCCTCTTTAAACATGTTCCAGTCTGTGTCCTGGAAGCAGTCCTGCAGTGCTGAGGTGGCATTGTCTGGCCATACTGTGATCTGCTTTTGAACCGGTTTGGTGAGTTTGAGTAGTGGTCTATATGCTGGGATTAGCATAACAGAGATGTGGTCCGAGTACCCGAGGTGGGGGCGGGGTTCGGCTTTGTATGCATCCTTTACTGTTGTGTAAACAAAATCCAGTGTGTTGTTCCCCCTTGTTGCAAAGTTCACATGTTGGTAGAACTTTGGTAAAACTGTCTTTAGGTTTGTGTGGTTGAAGTCACCGCCTATGATGAAAAAGCCGTCGGGGTTATTTGTTTGTTGTTCGCTGATGGCGCTGTACAGCTCGCGAAGCGCATCCTTTGCGTTTGCACACGGGGGAATGTAAACCGCGACAATAACAATGGCCGTGAACTCCCGCGGCAGATAGAACAGTCGACACTTCACAAACATAAACTCCACCAGTGATGAACAGTGTTTTGTCACTACCGCAGCATTGTTACACCATTCTTTGTTGATATACACACACAAGCCACCCCCGCGAGTCTTACCAGACAGTGATGAATCTCTGTCCGCTCGGTAGCAAGTTAGTCCGTGCAACGGAATGGCGGAGTCCGGGATGTTGTCATTTAGCCATGTTTCAGTGAAAACAAATACACAACAATCCCTTGCCTCATGCTGTGTAGACCGACTGAGTTGAATTAAGTCCAGTTTGTTTTCCAGAGTGCGAACGTTTGAGAGCATGAGTGTTGGAAGAGGCGGTCTTGTGGGGTTAGCCCTTAGCCTAGCTCGTATACCGCCGTGCTTACCGCGCTTCCGTCCTCTCTCACACCGCTTGCGACGCCGCCTTGTGTGGGTAGCATCAGTCGGCGAGGCCGCGGTCTCGAGGTCCGGCTCCAGCAGTAAACAAAGGCCTCGTAGCTTCTCAGTAGCCGCCGGCGAGAGTTTGTGTTTGTATGTCTTGTCGATATCCAAAAGGCTTTGGCGATCGTATATGTATCTCGGAGTGATCTCCCGATGAATTAACGGTAAATCGACACTATTTGGAGACGAACAGACGACATTAAAAGACATAAAAGCACCGTCTTTGGGACCTGGAGTGGCCGCTGCGTCTGACCGCGCCGCCATCTTGGTCGTTTCTTTATCTTATTCTTTAAAATAGTGTTTATTCTTGTATTCTTGTAGAAAATAAGTGTTTATTCTTTAAGAAAATAAGGGACAGAATAAGGGACGTTCCAAATATTTGTACTGTTCCATAATGTAGGCCTAAGTCTGTCTGCAGTTAAAAAGTTCTCAGAAATAATCACAATTGTTTTGCTTAACCTATTTATGTACAATTACTCTAAAAAGAATGTTAATGTCATTCAAAAAATGTCATGGGCCTGAATAAATAGTACCATATAGAATTGTGACTTAATACATGTAAGTTAGGAGGTGAAAATACTGTGAAATTACAAATGGCATGAAATTTGAAAGCGTAACAACTGAAGGTCTATGAAATGTCAGTCAATCAAGCATTTTATTTTTTTTTAAACAATGACACAAAGATTTAAACTAAAATATTATTGCAACTATAGCCTTTAAATGAATGAAAATGCATATTTTTCAATTAAAGAAAACTTAAGAGAGTATGGGCCGCTTCTGGTGCTTGAATTTGTGCTTCAATAATGAGGTCCAAGTTTAAGAATAGCCTATGCTAGAAGGCATTTTTTCCTTCTCTATTTAACAGCATTAACTTACAATGAAAGAAGTCTTCCCTCAGGTAGATTAAATGTTTCCCTGCCGTGCTGGAAGTTGGGCTCATTATCAATAAGTTGTTTGCATTCGCCCCTACTGATTTTGTAAAATAAAAAAGCGGAAGGTGAAGGGGTGAAGGGTGCCGTTAGCGCGAGTCCCGTACACTCTGAAGCGGGAGCAGCCGGCAGAGGATTCCGCGTGGTCTTAAAGCATTCTTCAAACGTCTACATTCACAAATAAAACAATGATTTACACAAAAAAAAAAAAAAAAAAAAAAAAAAAGATTACTTATAAATTGAGAATTTGTTACTGATATGGTCTGGTGAAAGTAATAATATGGGCTGAGAGAAAATAATAAATAAAAAGATTGGGGCTGCTATGAGTGCAGGCAGGAACAGCATAATTTAACCCAGTGGCATGACGACACACAGGCCCTCGCGACCAAAAAAAACATACCTCAAAACATACACCTCAAAAAAACCGCAGCTTTTCAAATTGAACTGAACAACAGTTGCAAGCCGCTGTAATTCTCTTTTTAATACATTTTCTCGAATATTTGTTAACGTTTACCTTGAAAAAAAAAAAAAAAAAAACATTTCAAACGCAATGTTTGGATATTTGTTATATTTATTACTCGCTTATTTTCGTCTACTTTCACTTTCGTTTTCAGCTCTGCTCATATGAAGGACTCTCGCGCTCCCTCTAGCGGCGCAGAGCAGCAGCGCATTCTCATCTCAGACTCGACTGTGCTGCTTTTACAAGCTGCTTTAGGTGATTGAACACACAGTATAGATGATGATTAAACTTAACATGGGAACTAGATATCAGAACTGTTTAATGTGGTTTAATAAGGAAAATAAAAGCTTAATTACATGACAACCACTGCTTACTCTTCAATAACAGCCAATCAGCATTCATTTGCTCATCTAATTCTCATAAAGAATCAACTAACAATGACTCTGCATTAATTAACTCTGAGCACATCCTTCCACAAACAGGGATGGTCCGTATTACTCAGTAAATATGAGATCAATTCACAGCTGTGTTTTGAAAAGCTTTGCTGTAAAATGTAAATCAAATATTTTTCCCACCCATAAAACCAAACATTGCTTCCATTAGTGAAACCACATTGTGCTATAAGGCTTACAAAAGAAAATCAAATGCATACAAAACCTGAAAGGGCATATGTATGAGAAAACAGATATATAAGTCATATACAAAGACATTATTAGACAAAACTATTTGCAAAAGGACATCAGTGGATATAACGACAAAATAATTTGATCTTTGTACTGTATTGTATATTTCTTTGAACCAAATAAAACTGCAGTGACTTCTGTTTTGTCTTTATTTAACTGAAGGAAGACAGACAGACAGACAAACATATAGACAGATAGATAGATAGATAGATAGATAGATAGATAGATAGATAGATAGATAGATAGATAGATAGATAGATTTGCATCTTCATGAAATTTGCATCTCATAAAGCATTGAATATTATTTCCCTCCCAATAACTGTAACTGTAAATAAATAAATGGACTTGGATAGATAAATGCATACTTGGAAAGAATAGGGAAAAAAAAAAAAAAAATACAGATACAAAAAGTTTGTGAAGTCTTAAGATTATTATAAAGATGGCATTTATTGTTAAAGAGAAAGTTGACTTTTATCATATGTGGATTTGTTGAATATTCAGTGTTTGTTGATTCTGCAGGTAATGCATTCATCAACTTTTACATCCAATTGCATCGGTTTAGTTAATTAGTTTTAGAAGATGTAAAACTTGTGCTCTGTAGCGCTCATCTGTGCTCTACTGATCAATCAAACATGTAAGAATTAATCCAGCACGAGTCTGCTTTGGCAAACCAGCAGAACTTCTTTGAATAATCAAATTTATTGTCATGTTTCTTTGCACTCCGCTCTTACCAAAATTATCATAACGCCCGCTGTTTTTGAATCCAGAGAAAAGGAGCATGGCTTACAGTGCTTAAGTTTAAATATATAATGTGAAATAATAAAATAATGTGTTAAAATAATGTGTGCTCTTCTCATTTTGTGGACAAAATACCGCAAACTTCACCCCGATCAGGACCTGTATGTGGGATATGAAAAAAAAAAAAAAAGAAAAAAGAAGTCTTAAAATGGAAACACAAACATTCATACAGTCATTCGAATCAAATGCAATTAAGAAAATTCTAGTGATTAACTGATTTAGCCTTTTGCCGAACTGGTTCTTCTCCGTTTCCCCATGACATATCAGCTCAGAAAGGTATTTATTATAAATAAAAATAAAGGAAATATTTCAAAAAGTGAAGGTTTAGATGTTGACGTCTTATTGAAAATGTTTAGTTTGAGGTCACCATCATGGAGATCAGCGTCTGCTTTGGGCTCTAACCTTTAAATAACATTCTACTAACATTAAGGAAGCTGGATATTTTCAAGTTTTTGGAATGTTACAAATCAAAATTAAGTTGAAAGAACGTTTGAGGAACATCATACCTTTTAAAAACATTCCTTTAACATCAAGAAAGCTGGAAGCTTTTTTTTTTTTTTTTATGCTTCCAGAACCAACACTGAATATTTGGAGAATGCTCTTGTAACATAATTCTGTTAGTTATAAATACACATACAGATTATCTGCTCATCTCTTCCTCCATTAAACAGAAGAACTGGATTCACCTGCTTTAAAACACTGAATGTTTTCATTTTTCTTATGAACTCTTGCAGAAAAGACATCGAACCGAAACTGTCACAACGAAAGCACAATGTTATCAAATCTAAAGGCAGTCTGATGAAATATAAACAAGAGCTTTAGTTGTAGATCAAGTAGAAAGGTGAACCTGTGAAAAAGAAAAAGACAAAATCTGAATTCACCACAAACAGTTCAGCTATGAAGCCGAGATCAAGATCAAGATAAAAACCCTGCATCATTCAGTTTCTTCCAAGGCTCAGTCATTACATCTGCCTTAATGCACCTCAACAGACAAAAAACAGCAAATAAAATATTCACAAGTGTTCCTCTGAATCACAGGCCGACACATATAAAGAGGATTTGTTTGGTTCCAGATGACAGGAAGCCCATTTAAAATGTATTTGTTACTATAAACTAATTAAAACATGTTTGATTTGATCAAACAAATTTTCAATCCCTAATGCAAGTGCCATTTTTATGCATATTGTATAACAAATTGTGCTGATGCACAATTAATAATCATAATAATACATCTAATAAAAATTAAAATAAAAAAATAATAAACATTTCATCTTAAGACATGTTTCTGAGGACATCGTTGAAGAGAGACTCGAGCGTGAGAGAAATTTATGGAGGTTAAAGCTGTCAAACAAGAAGTTTGTTTATTTACATGTATAATCATTTCCATTTAGCAGTTCAAACACCAATCATTCATCCTCAGGAGAATAAACATTTGAATGAATTAAATATTTGCATTGCACGCCATCAGAAGTTTGACTGTCAAAGCTTTGGCCGCTCAGCAGGTCACTGTATAGAAATTAAAAATATATTGTCGCATGAGGAAATTGCGTGCAAAGCAATTATGGGCTTATATCTCTGCCACAACATTCCCTGCATTACCGACAACAGCAGAAGAGGAAAAATACAGTGCGTGCATAATTATTATACAGTAAAACCCTGAGTGTTAAATTAACACTCTTCAGAGCATATATGGTCCCACTCTAAAAGAGTGTTAAAGAAACACTGAAGCAGTGTTAAAGTTAATGAGATAATTAAGTAATTAATTAAGTGCTGATTGAGCATTAGTGATGAACAGCTGCTGTTAACAAGCAGAATCACTGAAGAAAAGAGAAACACAAGAACTACAACTGACTTCAGCCACAGCCTTAGATGAAATCAATTAAAATAAAATAAAACATTAAATCTCTCAAGATTTCAGTAGAACAAATCCACAAACAGCATCATCAGCTTCATGCATTACTAACCAGTTAGACTTTATTTCTGGAGTATCTAAAACAGAAGTTCTTTATTGAGAATTAAGGTTTAGATGTTTGTTTGTTTTTCAACTTACCGTTTTGGTGAATAGCGTTTGCTTTAGTTGCCTCTTGACCCTTGACTTTTAAAATATAAGTTTTTCTTTGGCTCTTACAATTGTGTTTATAAAGCACATATGTAATGGCAAGATATTTACGATAAAATTGTTTCATGTGTCTGAGTATCAGATTGCATTTTGTCTAAATTTGTTGTGCTTTTATGGTTTTTGAGTTACTGCAGTTTTGTGATATCATATGACAATATGAAAACTTTATTAGCAGCTTTTTATAAATACGGTTACAAAATTGGTTTCAATTCCGGCACTCATAGACATGAAGAATCAGCATGTGAATCTCAGCAATGGTGACAAAATATTCTAATAATTTTGAAATGATTTTTGAACGTCACGAAACAAGGCAGAAAAAAGTCACAACAAAAATAAAAGTAAATAGTAAGAATAAAAGAAAATACTAAGACAATGCAGCTGCATAATTTATTCATGTCGCAATGCATGCTGGGAGCCATGGATGAGTTATGATTGGTGCACACAGAATGCACTGCAACATGAATCTGTCTGATGATCGTCACCATTATTGAGATTCATATGCTGATTCTTGATGTCTGTGTGTCTAAACAGTACAGACGTTCTAAACTGGTGTGCAAAGTGTTTTTTTTTTTTTTAAAGCTCTTCATAGTATTTTATTAAAAACGTAGTGCTCAAACTAAATTACACATCACCACTGATGACATCAGTGAATCAGGTTATACATAACAAGTACATCATTACCAAAAGTTGGCCAATATTGCCTGGTCATATTTTCTCTTGGTTTTTCTTGCCATAACAAACATGTTTTACAAACACAGTTACAGCAACCAGAAAATAACTAATGATATAAAATCAAGGGTCAAGAGCCCAACTGAAGTAAACGCTTATCTCCACAACGGTGTTTTCAAATTTTATTATTTTCAATAAACATTAACATCTAAACCTCTGTTAATTCTTAATAAGAAATTTTTAGACGTCAAAAAAGTCAAACTGGTTAGTAATGCATGAAGCTGGTGATGCTGTTTGTGGAGATGATTAATCATCTTCTGGTGACATCTTGAGAGATTTAATGTATTTTATTTCAGTTGATTTCATCTAAGGCTGTGGCTGAAGTCAGTTGTAGTTCTTGTGTTTCTCTTTTCTTCAATGATTCTGCTTGTTAACAGCAGCTGTTCATCACTAATGCTCAATCAGCACTTAATCAGTTAATTATCTCATTACCTTTAACATTGCTTCAGTGTTACTTTAACACTCTTTTAGAGTGGAACCATATATGCTCCAAGCGGTGTTAATTTAACACCCAGGATTTTACTGTGTATGCAAGTTGATATTCTGATCATACTTTTTCCAAGCACAATTTACCAATTCGAAACGACATGAATCTTAATAACTACGATTAATCTTGTATTTAATAATTTATAACTGATTTATATTACTTCATGAAGGCTGGAAGTGAAATACGCCTTATATTCATGTGTGCATAATTATTAAGCAGGTTTTCTTTTATAGATAAAGACTCGAGATGGACTAAAAATGAACTCCCAAAACTTACTGCCAGATTCTGGTACATAAATTCTTCAAACAGTGGTACAAGAGGATGTGGTGCTGGTCCTTCAAGAGTCACTCTCAACTCTGTCTGTAAAGCCTATATATATATATATATATATATATATATATATATAAAAAATAAAAATAAAATAAAACAAAATAAATAAATAAATTTTAAAAAATCAGTCTTTAGGTATTTTACTACGCTTCAGTATGTGATTCTTATTAAGTAGGGGTCATTTTTTAGGATTCTTTACTTAACCTAAGTCTCTGAGAACCCGACACACACTATTTATACACACATACACTTATTTACCTAACACACATACTTAGTCTACATTTCAATTTGCACTTAATATTCCTGTACATACAACTGTCTTTTGTTATATATCTGTACATACAATTGTCGATTTGTATATTTTTATTCCTTATTTACTTGTTCTATTTTTTTTTTAATTCTTCTTTTATTATCTGTGTTTTTTTGTTCTGTCACTGTCATTCTGTTGTACTGTGGAAGCTTCTGTCACGAAAACAAATTCCTCGTATGTGTATACATACCTGGCAATAAAGCTCATTCTGATTCTGATTCTGACACGTTGTACTTATGGAGACTCCAGGTAGGTTGCAGTTTTGGAAAATGGTAGCGCTGGAGACTAATGGTTTCTGGTGATTTCACACCTAATTCTTCACCTTAATTCCTAATTCTTTTGCAGTTTTAACCTGCATCTTTTCTTCTCCACATGTTTTTGTCTGACCATGCTGACCCACTGAGCATTTTGCTGTCCAATGGTCATGTCTTAACTTTGCAATTTCTAGTATTGCATTAGTTTTGAATATTTTTCATGGGCATTTAATAATTTTTGACTTTCAGTCTGAGTTAAAGCCCTTTTTTTGGCTCATTTTATCTGTAAAAGAAAACCTGCTTAATAATTATGCACACCTGAATATAAGGCGTTTTTCACTTCCAGCCTTCATGGACAATTATATATCAGTAATAAATGATTAAATACAAGATTAATAGTAATTATTAAGATTCATGTCATTTTGAATTGGTAAATTGTGCTTGGAAAAAGTATGATCAGAATATCAACTTGCATAATAATTATACGCACTGTATTTTTCCTCATCTGCTGTTGTCGGTAATGCAGGGAATGTTGTGACTGGTTGTCAAAGCAGCCAATCAGAATTTAGTAGCCTTGTCTCTGATTGGCTGGAATTATGGCATATTGTAACGCTGGGTTGTGTTGAGCAAGCGAGTCGTCGGCATTTAGAGAGCACTGAGGACGAGCATCAATTGTATGCATATTGCAACAACAAAGTTAGCTATAATAATCATTAAAAAAAAAAAAAAAAAAAAAAAAAAAAAAAAAAAACATTTAAGACATGTTTCTAAAGGGTGTTACTGAATTCTTTCAGCCAGAAAAGAGACTGGTGCATGCGTGACATGAAAGAAAATATGGTCAAACTTGTCCAGCAGCTTACATTTATATTTACATCCAACATTTGATTAATAAATTAAATATTTGCATTGCACACTATCAGAGGTCAGACTATCAAAGCTTTGTCTGCTCAGCAGGTGACTGTATGGAAACATATGGCCGTGTGAGAAAATCACATGGAAAACACTGAGCCTTAGGTTTCAAATCAGGTACAAAGGTGAACCTGTGAGGAAACTGCCCCAGGACAAGATATATTTGAATGTATGTCCATCTGTCCTTATTTGTGGTGGTTTATCTCCATCTCTCCTCCTTGTCCTTGTTTTCTCTCTGACTTTCATTTCTGAACACAAAGTGGCTTTGTTTTTTTCAAGTATATTATATAAAGGTGTATGATATTCCAGTGTCTAATGCACAGAAATGTCCTATACTCAAACTGCTCTTGCAATAACTCATCTAGTAAAACACAAAAACAGTTTACGAAAGGAGAAAATACAACAGAACAGAATAGAACAGTCCACTGAAACACTTACTTAAAAAATACAAGAAAGAAAGAAAGAAAGAAAGAAAGAAAGAAAGATATACTATAAAATATAAACTACTGTACTATATTTTGCTTATTCAAAATTGCATAATGTTATTAGGATGCCATCCGATACTCATAAGGTCTGGGGAACTTTATCCATTATCAACTAGAACACATCCTGCATTTTCATATAGAACATATCATAACTGACTCATCTAAAACATATATAAAACATTTCTACTCATCACATCTTACTCAAAACAAGTTATGAAGGTTAAAAGAGGCAAACAGCATGTTCATTTACATTTACATGTGTATTTATATTCATTCACTCAGCAGTTTTTAGCCAAACTGAATCACAAATGAGGACAAAAGCAAACACCAGTGATTCATCAGAAAGCAAAATAAACAATTTAAGTGCTGCAGTACCAGGTTACAGAAAGTAATACAGCTACAAATTGTTAGGACCCGCTCGTTTAAAGCCACAACATAGAAGAGGGATCAAACAACAAAATATATAATCAATGAAAATTGTTTTATTGAATTAAACAATAAACATAAGTCTAGGGATAATAAAGAATACAAAGAAATAAATATAACCACAACAAACTTTAACTACATTATATAGGAAATGCAAAGTGCCGGCGCTTCCGGCGCTGTTCATGTGGCAGCCGGTAGGGTTGTGCATCTAATGGTCCATTGTTTTGTTTGTTTAAATGTTTATTTTCATTTTAGGACTTAACCACAACATTCTTTATTTTTAAATTCATTTTGGTCTGGCGTGTGCGAACGCGTGAAGATGTTTAGTTCACAGTGACATTTGTTACTGCTGATCACTTTTCTGCCAGGGCAAGCTAACACTGCAATGCTCTCCATACATCCTGAGCCTGCGCTCAGCTGCCGGTTCTGCTAACCCAGTGTGTGACATCCATATGGAATTGCGGAGAACTACCCGCGAGATTGTACAGTGGAGTTATGGCGGAGCCCAGTTTTCGGTGAAGAGAACTAAAAAGAAAAAGGGTAAGCATGGAAGAGTTAAGCACGGGTTGAAAGTGTATCACAGACAAACCCCACTGCCCAACATTATACTGAGCAATATGCGCTCCCTTTGACCCAAGATGGATGGGTTGCAAGGGAATGTGGCCTACCTTCACGAGTATAGAAACTCGCACATGGTGGTGCTAACAGAAACGTGGTTGGATGACTCGATCACTGATGACTATCTACAGCTCAGTGGATACACTGGACCTGTACGACTGAATAGAGATAAAGAGACTACGGGGAAAAAGCATGTTGGTGTGGAGTTTGTGTGTACATACAAAATATGCTCTTCCGAAATTGAATTGCTTGTTTTCTCCGCTCGCCCTTTTTATCTACCACGTGAGTTTCCCCAACTTTACTTTCTTGTTGTGTATATTCATCCTCATGCAAAATTGGACATAGCCTCAGATGTGCTGATGAAAACTTTGAACAAATTAGACACCAAATCTTAAGACTCTTCCAAATTTATTTTGGGTGATTTTAATCAATGTTATTTGGACAATGTTTTAAAAGGACACCATCAGTATGTCTCATGTGCAACGCGTGCGGACAAGATTCTGGACAGGTGTTATGGTCCGATTCAAGGTGCTTATAAGTCCGTTCCCCTGCCTCCGCTGGGGTGAGCCGAACATAACACAGTTCTTCTGGCTTCGGCATACACACCAGTTGTAAGGCAGGTTCTTGTGGTATCCAGCTACATCAATTTTTGTGTTGAGTCGATTATACCCACTAAAACTTTGACTGTTTCCAAACAACAAACTGTGGGTAACCAAAGAGCTTAAAAATATTCTCAATATGAAGAAAAGATAATTTTTTTATCAGGGTCCAATGTGGAGAAAAGAATGATCAATAAGGAGGTTAAAAGAACAATCAGATGTGCTAAACTAAATTACAAAAACAAAATAGAAAATAAATTTGTTCAAGGTGATATGAGGGCTGTCTGGCATGGGATTAAGAACATGGTGGATATTAGTATACCTAAGTGTGGCGAGGGTCGCTACAGGTTAATACACAAGCCCAGTTCATCTACTTGTAGAAAATTCGAATCAATTCGAGTCAAATCCACTACTGAAGCAACCGGCGGAGACACACACAGATGCAAAGACCAGCTAGGATGCAACAAACAATCATTAATGCCACACGAGCAATAATTAAAAGGTTAGAAAACTGCTATGTACTAGCAGTACATACCAAAAGCCACCGTCGAAACAAACAGAAAGGGGAGGATCCGGACGTGATGCATCACCAGCTGGAACCAACCAGCTCTAAAATAGGGAGCACTCGTCGCTAATTGGTGATCACAAGTGCCAATCACCAACACTTACCTCATTCGTACGGTCACATAAGCAAGGAACAGTGGTAAATAAGGACGTTGATGGTAATTTATTGGTCAACGACCTGAATTTTTTTTTTTTTTTACGTGTTTTGAGAAGCATGAAACAAGTGCTGTTGTTGATGATTTTAAACAAAAACCCTCTAAACCTTTGAATTTACATCCTTTTAATGTAATGAAGCAGCTGAAAGCTACACCTGTTAACAAAGCACCTGGTCCAGACAGCATCTGTGGGAGAACACTCAAACACTGTGCAGAGCAGCTCAGTGTTGTGTTTCACTCACTGTTTCAGACATCTCTGAATCAAGCTGTAGTTCCTTGCTTATGGAAAACATCTAACATAATACCTATTCCTAAACGAGAGAAGTCACATTCTTTTAATAATTTTCAGCCCATTGCATTAACTTCTTTAGCCATGAAAGCCTTAAAGAGGGAAGTTAAATCACAACTTATATTAGGTTTGCATATCACAATAAAAAGAGGTGTGGATGATGCAAAGCTTTTCCTCCTAAATACCATACATCAACATTTAGAGAATGGAGGCATATTTACTAGAATGTTGTTTGTTGTTTTTTCCTCTGCGTTCAACACAATGAATCCTATCATTTTAGCGAAGAAACTTGTATGTGAATTTGATGTGAGTCGGTTTGGTTTTATGGATCTTAGATTTTTTGACGTAGGCAGCAGAGTCATGTTGAATGGAGTGCTGTCAGATACGCTTGTTACCTCAATTGGATCTCTTCAGGGATGCGTACTATCTTCAATTCTCTTTATACTTTATACAATGTCGCAGCACTAAGGATTATTGTCATGTAGTTAAATATGCTGATGACAGTTTTTCTATCTTTGTTAACGTGCAGAATGTGATGATAGTAATGATCACAATGAGTTCTTTGAGTGGTGCAAAAAAGCTGAACTACAACTGAATATTACTAAAACGAAAGAGATGGTAATTGATTTTAGAAAAAAATAAATAAATAAATGCTTCAAAGTTGAAACCTGTGTATTTTTATGGAAAAGAAGTTGAGAGGGTACATGAGTATAAATATCTTGGAACTATCTTTGATACTACTTTAAAGTTCCAGCAGAACACAGAGGCCATTATTAAGAAAGCGAATCTTTAATGTATGTTCTTAGGAAATTGAACACTTTCTGTGTACAAAAAACATACTGAGAACATTTTATACCACCTTTATTGAGAGTATCCTGAGTTTTCTTTTTTTATGCTGGTACTCATCACTCTCTCTTAGGAACAAGAATCGTTTGCAGACCTTAGTTAGGACTTGCTCAAAAAATATTGGTGTGCCTCTGTGGAGTCTAGCAGAATTGTATGATCAACAAATGCTAAGGAAAACTCGTAGTATCACGGGAGATGACTCTCATCCCTTGAAGGTTTACTTTGAAGTACTGCCCTCTGGAAGAAGATTTAGAAGCATTAAATGTTCATCTAATAGATATAAATTCACTTTTGTTCCAGAGGCTATTCGTTTTTGCAATTTAAAGTTTTAGTAAGGTTTTTATTTTTATTTATTTTTTATGAATTTATTTTTGAAGCATGTTGGGTTGTGTTTTTACTTTTTTACCTATTTATCTTCTGTACTATCTATGTGGTTTCTTGTGTTTGTTATATGATACTACTACCCTACTTGAATTGCCCCCTGTGGGATTAATAAAGTTGTTAAACTTAAAGGGAAAACAAACATTTGAGAGTCAACAAGCTCTTACATAGAGAACCAGAGCCACTCCTGAGAAACCACCCCACAGAGTGCCTATCCCATTTAACACACAACCCTCTTATATACTCTAACTAATTAACAATTAACATGGGGAAGACCAATCAGAAACTGCCACACTCTGCCCAATAGGATCCAGAGAAGACTCAGGGTCGTCACACATATGCAGAACTGCAGACATGTACAAAACACACATTAAATGCTTAATTTTTATCTCGTGCATTGTACTGTTTTCTTTTTCTTTCTTTCTTTCTTTCTTTCTTTCTTTCTTTCTTTCTTTCTCTCCATTTATTAAATAAAATATTAGTTGGGTCAAATTTTACTCTGAAAAATGACACAAAACACAAAGTCTAAAGTAGCTGTGAAAGTGAAAATGTGTATGAATGGAAATAGAAACATAGATTATCTGCTCATCTGTTCCTGCATTAAATAGGAAAACCTGATCCACTGGATGCACTTGCTTTAAAACACTGAATATTTTTCATTATTCTTATGAACACTTACACAAAAGAAACCAAGCTCTGTGTGTTTAATCTGTCTCAGGTGAATGTTTTACTAAGGTGCAGAGGTGTAAAGTCCAGGTGCCTCATTTATAAAATACTACGTACACTGTAAAACCCAACAAGTTAGGGTTACTCAAACCTTTTGATAAACCAATTGCCTTGGCTTGAACCATGTAAGTTTTAAAACTTTGCAGTTAAGTAATTAAGTGATTAATTAAGTGATGATTGTGCATTAGTGATGAACACCTGCTGTTAACAAACAGAATCACTGAAGAAAAGAGAAACACAAGAACTACTACAACTGACTTCAGCCACAGCCAAAGGTGGATAGTCCAGGGGTCAAAGAGTAAAAGTCCTGTCACATTTTTGTTCCACCCATGAACTCAGCAGCTGATTTCACCAGAGGAGGAACCAAGTCATTCCTTTCAAGTCACAAGCAAGTCTCAAGTCAAATCCCAAGTCCTCAAAGAGTTAAAGTTAATGCGATAATTAAGTGACTAATTAAATGATGATTGTGCATTAGTGATGAACACCAGATGTTACCAATCAACATCACTGAAGAAAAGAGAAACACAAGAATTACAACTGACTTCAGCCACAGCATTGGATGAAATCAACTGGAAAAAATAAGAGGGGGGAGGGGGGAATCATTGCCACCATAATTGTGGTCAGTGTTTGCTTTAGTTGGGCTCTTGAGCCTTTTAATAAATCAAAGAAATTTGCTTCTAAGCAATTGCAAAATTGTTCTACAGCAAACATTTGCGCAATGTTGAATCAAATCTTGAAATAACAGATTAGTTTATACTTTTTGCTTATAACTTATGAATATTCTTGGTTTCAATCTTTCTGGTTTATTAACTACACTTGACTGTTATGGAACTAGAAAAAAAAGTCCAGTTAAACAAATGCTGTCATAATGCTTTGGTATTGAACAAAAAATATAAATGTGTGTATATATATATATATATACATATATTGCAGGACTTTTACTCTTTGGCCCCTGGATTACCCACCTCTGTCCACAGCCTTAGATGAAATCAACTGAATTAAAATACATTAAATCTCTCATGATCTGATTAAACAACCCTACAAACAGCATCACCAGCTCCACTTATTAATAACCAGACTGACTTTATTTCTGTCAGACATCTACAGAAGATCTTATTGAGAATTAACTAAGGATTAGATGTTGATTTATTGTTTCATTTGAAGTAACCATGTTAGAGATCAGTGTCTGCTTTAGTTGAAAAATCTTGCAGAAAACTTTAACATTTGTTGTTTAAATGCACACTAATACACATTGGGGTGGGATGATGTGTCACTCTGCCCACCCCCAATTCCATTGGTTTATAACACAGACAAATCTTATTGGTGTAGACCCGAGTATGCGCATTCCTTTGTGTATGATTTTGTAATTGATTTGGTCATATTATAGAATCATAGGTCTATCTTAGTTATTATCTGTTTAGTAACCATGGTAATTTTAGTCGGATGAAGTCATTGTTTACAAATAAACTCCTGATGATGGCACCTCCGGGTTCTTCAGGCTGAATAGCGCTTCATTCATATTTCCTTGAGGATTGGCAGGCCGCAGATCAGCACTAAGTTGGGATTTTATACGCAAATGATGATAATTTAATGTATTTTAGAGATGGACGAACACAAACATAAGCAGCTGATTTTACATTTTAAAGCACAACCGTGTTTTGTTGTTGTTTAAAGAGTTATAGCCTACGTTGCTCAATGCGTCACAAACTAGGCTATAAAGTGCTAATAAATTGTTTTCATGGCAAACTCAATGTTTCCTTGTTTATATCTGAATAAATTATTTGAGCCTATATTGAATCTCTTACAGTTTTTAAAGGTTCCTATATTATAGTAAATAAGTGCCCATGACATCAGATATTAAAAATCTTTCTAAAAATTATTTCTGTATCCATACCCTCATTGTGTGTGTGTGTGTTCTAATCTGTGTACGGGATGAATTTTGATTCAGTTGTTAACACGCGATCATTGTAACCATATAGACCTGCATAACTATCGAATATTAAATCACTCGGAGTAAATCTGTGCAATAGGTATGTGAGCACTTTTAATGAATAAAAGAGACATTCTCTTTGATTATTATTTTTTATTTATTTATTAAAGACTCTAATAACTACTAAAAATCTAAAATCAGTAGGCCTAATATAGTACAGTGATTCCTGGTTCTTTTTAAAGGATTGAGCCACAAAACCAGTAATTTAATTTGTGCGTATAGCCTATATATATAAAAGTATAAATAAAAATTTTGCAGAGAAAATAAACATTTATTGCTTAAATACACACTAATACACATTAATAATAATATTTGCTGTAGGTCAGATTTAATAACTGTTTTAGTAAACAAAAACATTTAAAATAGGCCTATATGCAATATATATATATATATATATATATATATTGTTTTAGCAAGGTTTTTATTCCTATTATCCACACATTAAACCCCAGTTCACGCTGATGGACTATTTGGTATTATTGTCTTATTTGTCACCGCAGTTGTTCTTTAAAATAAAACAATTTGCAGGTTTGTCCTATATCTTACTGAACTACAGTGAATTATCATCATATCCTAAGTATTTGCTTTTTTAATTGCGTTGTGTTGTGCACTACTGGGCCACCGTATTTTACAGTGTAGAAAGCACCCTAAATTTGATTTTACGATTATTTCTCAAAGTGCGTATGTGTGATTCATAGAATGAACGTACGCATAGAAAACCTGTGTACGCCTCTCTTTTAGATGTGAAATCTATAAATTGCAAATTATCTTGAAATTGTGCGCAGCTGAACAGTTTCAGATCTCTACCACTGCCTCTGTCATTGACTTATAAAAGAGCACCTGACAAAGTCCAAATATTTTACAAGCGGCAAGAATGGCTTATATTTCCAAAAACCTGCAGCACTTGGGCAAACAAAAGTGTGTACATCTGCTCAGACCCTGATGTGGTGCTAAGCTCTTTTCCATGTCAAAGACCGTTTTTATAAATATGAACGTCGTCGTGGATTTTTGCGTATGCACACTCTACGATCATATAAATTATAAATGAGGCCCCAGGAGTCAGAAAGTAAAAGTCCTGCCATCTGTTTATTCCACCCATGAACTCAGCAGCTGATTTCACCAGAGGAGGAACCAAGTCATTCCTTTCAAGTCACAAACGAGTCTCGAGTCAAATCCCAAGTCCTCAAAGAGTTAAAGTTAATGAGATAATTAAGTGACTAATTAAATGATGATTGTGCATTAGTGATGAACACCTGCTGTTAACAATCAGCATCATTGAAGAAAAGAGAAACACAAGAAATACAACTGACTTCAGCCACAGGCTTGAATGAAATTAACTGAACTAAAAAAAAAAACAAAAAAAAAAAAAACACAATGCCACCATAATTGTGGTCAAGGTTTGCTTTAGTTTGTCTCTTGGTACTTTTAGTAATTCAAAGTAATTTGCTTCTAAGTAATTGTAATATTGTTTCACAGCAAATAGTTACGTATTGCTGAATCAAACCTTGAAGTAGCAGATGAGCTTACGGTTTCTGTCTATAGCTCATGATGAATGAATTTCATGAAGTGGTTTGTCTCTTTGGTTTATTGAGTGGTGTTCAGATATCACTGAACTGGAAAAAAAAAAAAAAAAATTATATTCATCAAATGCCTCAGTAATATATCAACATTAAAGAAAGAACTGTATTGGCTCAGGCTTTTAGACATGAACACTTATCTTATATATGTATATACAAACAGCCTTCAGGCAGAATAAAGACTTATTTTATACCATAAACTGACCAAATTAAATGACTTCTTTAGTGAGTTTACAAGTGCATGTGTGCCATAGAAGACCACCCTACTTTTTTAATGTTAAGGTAAATTATGAGAAATAAAATGTAAAAAACATTTTATATTATTATTATTATTGTCATTATTACTATTATTATTATTATTATTATAGTTTTTGATTATTATTGTCATTATTACTATTATTATTATTATTATTATAGTTTTTGATTAATCAGCCTAGAAACTACTGAATACAATTAAAGGAAAAGCTATTAATAGGCAAAAAAGTAATGTGTATTTTCACAGCTCCAGAATCTGACTAGAGATAATCAACGTTGTTTCTCAGACAATACACGAAGGCAAAATCAGTTCGGTTAGGTCCGAACTCAATTCCTTACTGAGATCCAGAGCAGAATTCCTGATTCAAAGATCCGGGCAGAATTCCTGATTCAAAGATCCAGGCAGAATTACTATTTTCAAGGGAGTAGACCAAGCCACCTTTTAGCTCTTTGATTACACAACAGTGAAAAGTTTGCTAATATTTCAGCAGTGAAATCCCAAACTGGGCTCATTATGACAGACTCAAAAGACATTAATATCGCCTTCCGCTCTTTTTACTCTAACCTCTATACTTCTTCTGCTGATGGTGACCCTGACTCTTTTGCATCTTTTCTGTCCAACCTTGATTTACCTAGGCTGTCAGATTCGTATTCGGAATACCTGGCTGAACTGATCACTCTTCAGGAGCTAGAGTCAGCAATCCCATCTATGAACAAGGGGAAATCCCCAGGCATAGATGGTATTCCAATCGAATTGTATACTACTTTTTGGTCGGATTTACGCCCCTCATGTTAGACATGATAATTTTTTCAGTTATTCAAGGCTCATTTCACTCATCTATTACAGTTTTTCTCGATCGCTAACACACTATAACTGATTCATTTGGCCCAATTTTCCAAACCATTCATACAGTTCTCGAAACAAAGACACATTTCTCAAAACTTTTAACACATTTCACCTGCTTTCATGCACGTTCCAATTTGTTCAGTTTACTGCAAAACTCTACGCAAAAATGCCATAATTTTGCAGAGGTTTAACAATGTTCTCATTCAGAAAACACAAACACACAATATAATTAACTCAAGTATCAAAAAATGAACTCAAACAGCACACATTTATCCATGTGTGAACATTCAGTAGCAAAACTGATGACACACAGGTCAGAATCTCAGGATGATATGAACAAAAGCACAAGTGATTATGTGTTTTGGAAAATGAATCCTGGTAGTGGGAGACAAAGAGAAATAGGAGGGGGAAATAAAAATGAAGGGGACTAGGTCAAAGGTCATTTGTTCCCAGTGTTGGGGAGTAACTAGTTACATGTAACGGAATTACGTAATTTAATTACAAAATAAAAGTAATTGTAATTAGTTACAGTTACTAAGAAAAAATGTGTAATCAAATTACAGTTACTTATGAAAATGTTAAGGATTACAAAGGGGGTTACATCTGATTTTTTCACACACACTCCCACATACAGATTTAATTGATTTCTTTCATAAATTGCAGTGACTGCTCTAAAATATGAAACACCAATGTTTCAGAAGTTTATAACATGCTTTTCCTATGATTCTTATATTTCCTATATGGGTTTCTGTATATGTTTTTTTTTTTTTTTTAGATTAACTGTGTTTTTTTCTAAGGCATTGTTAGATTCCAGTGTTTCCTGTAGTTATAGCTATGCAAAGATTGGATTTCAAAAACAGTATCATAGCTATTAAACTATTTGTTGTTATGATTTTAAATCTGTATTTAACCTCAGCATGATTTTAAAGTAAGTCTGATTTTGTGGTGGCTGTGCTTCAAAGGGGACATCGGAGGCCCATTTTCCACAAGTTGGTATGATTCTTTAGGGTATTCTTGAAATGGTCTCAGTGGTCGTGAAAAACAACACCCTTTTTACCTTGTCAAAAACAGCTCTGTTCACAGCAACTCGTTTTGTTGCATATCTCTTTACATGCTAATGAGCTCTGCTCACCCCGCCCCTCTCTTCTGTGGAAAAGCAAAGGCGATTCACAAATAATCATAAAAAATGTAAAGTGTGAAACTTACTACTTCTGGAGGTGCAGCTGGATCATGAACAATGGGTACTGATCCATCCTTGAGTTTTAACTTTTTAACAAAACCTGCCTTGAATTGTCCCTAATTCAGAAAACAGTCTGGAGTAAAATTATTTGCGCAGCCAGACATAAACAAATTTAGTGAAAGTGAAGTGACGTGTGGCCAAGTATGGTGACCCATACTCTGAATTTGTGCTCTGCATTTAACCCATCCAAGTGCACACACACACACACTGTGAACACACACCCAGAGCAGTGGGCAGCCATATTGCTGCAGCGCCCGGGGAGCAGTTGGGGGTTTGGTGCATTGTCAAGTCACCTTTATTTATATATAGCGCTTTTAACAATACAGATTGTGTCAAAGCACTTAACAATATCAAATTGGAGGATAGAGTGTTAGTAATGTATAATGATAAGATTAAACACTCAATTTTCTGTTAAAGAGTTAATTTTCTGTTAAATTTTCTGCTCAAGGGTCTCACCTCAGTCATGGTATTGAAGGTGGAAGAGAGCGCTGGTTATTCAGTCCAAAATCAAAATGGCTTGATAATTGAGACTATTTAGTTTTTTGGGGGATTAAAAAAGGAGTGAATTTTTATCATTGTAGGGTGGCTGTGTCCACACACTGCCAAGACACATTTATATGCAAATAAAGATATTTGGCATCCAATGTCTCCTTAAAAATTAAAATATTATAATCTTAATTCAAGTGATAAAGGATTTAGAACTGTACTACTGTAAGGTTAACCCTGCCTTGTTTACATGTTTGAAAATGAATAACAGTTGAAAACAATAGAAATTTTGAAAAGTAATCAAAAAGTAACCAGTTACATTACTTTAATAAAGTAATTGAAAAGTTACACTACTTGTTACTTTTTAAGTAGGGTAACTTGTAATCTATAACCTATTACATTTCCAAAGTAACCTTCCCAACACTGTTTGTTCCTGATGAAATATAAAGCACAATAGTTGACCATGTTCTTCTTCATGGACTGAACATGAGGGAAGTTGGCCTACAGGCTCATCTACAAGGTTTCAATACTACTGACACATACAATATAATTACAGTTCATAGCAGCAGTACTTCAGATGAGAGAACTTTCATTATTCTATGTACAGTAAATACTGTAGCACACTTTGTACACCCTCAAACTCATTACTGTTTACGTAATTAATTTGTAGCCAAGATTTCCTTTCATGATCTCTATTTTTGCAGAACTGAGAGACGACTGTCTAGGGGAGGCAGAGAAGTCTTTTGTCAGATGACTAAGAAACTGCTATAACAAATAAGGATACTACTAACACTGTAATGCAATTTCACAGAGGATGCTGAATGAATTAATTAATCCATTTATTCATTATTTATTTATTTCTGTAAAGTAACTGACAGCACACTGTAAAAAAATTGCTGTAAATAAACGACCATATTCTGACAGTAACATACTGCTTTTTCATTAAAACAGTAAAATCCCATAGAACACAATGCATTCTGGGTAATATTTGTTGTTTTCGAGAAAGTAGCCCTTTGCAGTACTGTGAAGTAACAGCGCTCAGTTTCGACACTCAGAGACTGTTTCAAATCACACCCTACTCCCTCATTCACTATTCCCTACATGAGATTACTAATATAGTCCACCTGACAGAGAGAATGAAAACTAATGAGTGAATTCAGCCAATGATGAACGGCTGCTGTTAACAAATCAAATCAAATCAAATCAAATCACTTTTATTGTCACATCATCTCGGCACGTGTGCCTTGGTGAGTGAAATTCTTGAGAGCGTGCTCCAGACAGTGCAGAAACAATTAACATATAGACAGTACCATTACATACTTGAGATGACAATGTGCAATATACACATACAGATACTCAGTACACACAGTGTACTATTAGACATACATACAGTTATCAATACACAATTATACACGTATATACACATTTTACATTATGTACACATATATACACACAATAATATGCGAAGGTGCAGTAGATTATACGTAAGCTGGATACGCAAATGTCATGGATGTGCATTGGATGGTATCCAGTGGTAGCAGATAGATTGATGTATTAGTGCAGTGTGTACGTGTAGTCCAGTTTGAACTGTGTTGGAGTTAAAGTGCAGTGCGTGGCATATCGTAAAGTGGGAGTGTGCTGTGGGGTGTATTAGTTCTGACCGTTCATTAGCCTGATAGCCTGAGGGAAAAAGCTTTCCCTCAGTCGGCTAGTCCGGGATCGGATGCTGCGGAGACGTCTGCCTGAGGGCAGCAGAGAGAACAGTCTGTGGGACGGGTGGCTGGAGTCATTGATGATCCTCCGGGCTTTCCTTATACACCGCCTGGTGTAGATGTCCTGGAGGGAGGGAAGCTCACCTCCAACAATGTGGCGGGCAGTTCGCACAACCCTTTGCAGAGCTTTGCAGTTGCCAGCAGTGCTGTTTCCAAACCAGACGGTCATGCAGCCGGTCAGGATGCTCTCCACAGTGCAGGTGTAGAATGATCTGAGGATGCTGGGGCTCATTCCAAACTTCCTCAGCCGTCTCAGGAAGAAGAGGCGTTGATGTGACTTCTTCAGCACTGCATCTGTGTGAGCGGACCACGTGAGATCCTCAGTGATGTGAACGCCGAGGAACTTAAAGCTGTTTACCCGCTCCACAGGTGTCTTGTCGATGATGATGGGTGTGTGTTCTCTGCTCTGTCTCCTGAAATCCACCACCAGCTCCTTGGTCTTGTCGATGTTGAGTGAGAGGTGGTTCTCCTGACACCATTTAGTCAGGGTACTCACCTCCGCTCTGTAGGCCGTCTCATCGTTGTCAGTGATCAGGCCTATCACCGTTGTGTCGTCAGCGAATTTGATGATGACGTTGGAGCTGTGTGTGGCTGTACAGTCATGTGTGTACAGGGAGTACAGGAGTGGGCTGAGGACGCAGCCCTGAGGAGCACCAGTGTTGAGGGTCAGCGGGGATGAGGTTTTGTTGCCTATTCTGACCACCTGACTTCTGCCTGTCAGAAAGTCCAGGATCCAGCCGCACAGAGATCTGTTTAGTCCTAGAGTCTGGAGCTTCGCAACCAGTGTGGCAGGCACTATGGTATTGAATGCGGAGCTATAGTCCACGAATAGCATTCTCACATAGGTGTTCTTGTTTTCCAGGTGGGAGAGAGCAGTATGCAGGGTGAAGGCAATAGCATCGTCTGTGGAACGGTTGCTGCGATATGCAAATTGCAGCGGGTCCAGTGAGGCAGGCAGCACAGAGCAGATGTAGTCTCTGATGAGTTTCTCAAAACACTTGCTGAAGATGGGTGTCAGAGCAACAGGCCTCCAGTCATTCAATCATGTGATTTTATTTTTCTTTGGTATGGGCACAATAGTGGATTTTTTGAAGCATAAGGGAACCACAGACAGAGAGAGGGAGAGGTTGAAAATGTCTGTGAAAACCCCGGCTAGCTGGAATGCGCATGCTCGGAGCACACGGCCTGGAATGCCATCGGGACCCACAGCCTTGTGGATATTCACCCGTCTGAAGGATCGGGTAACATCCGCGACAGAAATGGAGATTGCACTCGCCTCCTCTGCAACAGCCGCGGGAGCGCTCTCTGTGTGGGTGGTGTTGTGAGCCTCGAAACGAGCATAAAAATGATTGAGCTCGTCCGGTAGAGAGGCGGCAATGTTCACTGCATTAACAGGTTCACACATTACAGTTTTTTTTTTTTTCTTTTTCTGTCATCTTATTTATTTATTTATTTAACAATCAGAATGACTGAAGAAAAGAGCAAGAAATGAAACTACAACTGACATACAGCCACAGCCTTAGATGAAATCAACTGAAATAAAACAGCAGAGGATGATTAAACAACTCCACAAACAGCATTAACAGGTTCACACATTACAGTTTTTTTTTCTTTTTCTGTCATCTTATTTATTTATTTATTTATTTATTTATTTTTTGGAGAATTAACAGAAGTTTAGATGTTTTATTGAAAAGTTTGGTTTGACCTCACCATTATGGCGTTCAAGGTTTGCTTTAGTTGGGCTCTTGACCCTTGACTTTTGAATCTTATTTTTTCTGGCTGCTGTGATTGTTTGTAATGCATGTTATCGCAAGAAAAGCCAACAAAAAATGTGATTATATGGTTTTGGTTAATTGATGGTGTTATCATCATCTAAAGATCAGATTCACTGATCTCATTCAGTGGCTAATTTCTCACAAGATGGTGCTTTTTAAATTGATGATATTTTAAGTTTATGAATAGGCAAGTTCATCATGACCAAACAGGATTTATTAAATCTTGGATAACTTACGCAGGTTATGTCATATTAATTCAACGAATAGTTTGTCCTCCCCTTGTGCAGTATTATCTCTAGACGCGATGAAAGCTTTCGACCAGCTAGAATGGAACTATTTATGGGTGGTTCTACAGCGTCTGGGTCTAGGATTGAGTTTCATAAGTATGATAAAAGTTCTGTACACCAACCCAGCAGCCACTGTTC
The DNA here is from genome assembly GCA_039654775.1 of Spinibarbus caldwelli. Lineage (NCBI taxonomy): Eukaryota > Metazoa > Chordata > Actinopteri > Cypriniformes > Cyprinidae > Spinibarbus > Spinibarbus caldwelli. Next base: position 40,297,796 of record CM077224.1, on the reverse strand, counting down.
TCACAGGTGCTGCTCACTCTAACCCATACTTTATACATCGAGGTACTCGTCAGGATTGCTCTCTTTCTCCTCTGTTATTTGCCCTATCCTTGGAACCCTTAGCTCAAGCGGTCCGACAATCTGAATCTATTTCTCCCATAATTATACAGAATGCTCATCATCATATTTCTTTGTTTGCTGACGATATCTCATTGTTTTTGGAGAAGCCGTCACATTCTATTCCTCATGTGTTGAATTTATTTGACCATTTTGGATCTCTCTCTGGGTTTAAAATTAATTGGAGTAAGTCATATTTACTTTCCCTCAATTCTAAAATTGATTCCATGTCCCTTTCTATATCTATTCCATTGGTTCAAAACTTTAAGTCCTTGGGGACAGAAGTTTTCCTTCCCTGCAGGAAATCATCTCAAAAAACTATAATGGTATTCTAGCCAAAGTATCCTCAGATTTGGAAAATTGGTCTCATCTTCCTACTTCTTTTCAGGCTCGTATATCGGTGAATAAAATTAGTGTTCTCCCACATATTAATTTCTTTTCTTCCATGATTCCTCTCGCTCCACTGGTTGGCTACTGGAACCAGAGGTGGGTAGTAACGAGTTACATTTACTTCGTTACATTTACTTGAGTAAATTTTTTGGGTAACTAATACTTTTAGAGTATATTTAAAAATGGGTACTTTTACTCTTACTCAAGTACATTTTTAGTGAAAAAACGGTACTTTTACTTAGTTACTGTGGGCGACGCTCCTCTCGTTACCTTAATGTAATACAAGTTAAAAATCCTTCAATTTATTCCAAACGCGCCGTCTACTTTTTTTCTGGGCAATGAGCGATGCCCGTTCGTGAATGATTCATTCTTTTGAGTCAATTCTGTTCGAAGGCTTGATCAAACCAATTGGCAATCCAGTGAATCGGTTTGCGAATCAGTTTGAATGATTCGTTCAGTTCTGCCGCACGCGCTGATCGTCTGAAGCGGTTCTCACTGAAGAGCTGTAACATCAAGAGCGCTGAAGACGTGGCTTTGGATCTACAGTCAGTTGAAAGCAAATCTGCAAAGGCTATGGTTTGCTAGCTATGAAGATCTTTATTAGATGAACACCGCGTGTGCTGTCGGTTCCACAGGTAGAGATTCGATTACAGTACACGATACTATTATGACATTACCAGTTTGTTGTACATGTACCTTATACATTAAATACAATGTATAATTTATTCATTAAATAAGCTGTCACAGAGTATGAAATGAACACCCGCCAAACCCGCGTTAGTTCCAGGAGGAATGCCTTTGCCTAGACACAATTAATATTGATATTTTCACAATATTTACGCTTGCAGAAATAAAGGCCACATTTGTTTACATTTTGCAGAACAGACGGAAGAAGATCCGTCAATGTGTATTTGTTTCATTATGTTCAGATGTTCTGTAGCGGTCATGTGAGGAGTTTTCACTCTTCTCCGTGTCAGGGGTTATAAACATATACATTTATAATACATAATTAATATACTTTAAAATATAATTTAATTCAATTCAGTGATGCAAATCAGAATTTTTAACAGCTGTTACTCCAGTTTTCAGAGTCATATGATCCCTCAGAAATCATTCAGATATATTGATTCATTATCAGTGTTGCTGAAAAAAAAACAGCATCTGCTGGTTAGGTATGTTTTGAAGCTGGGATGATGGTTTATGCTGGTTTAAGCTGGTCATGTGCTGGTCATGCACATGTCCAGCTTAAACCAGCTAAGGATCAGCATAAACCAGCAAAAGACCAGCTTAAATCAGCTCAAACCAGCATCCCATGCTTCAAAACATACCTTACCAGTAAAAGCTGTTTTTTTTCAGCAGGGAACAGTTTTGCTGCTTAATATTTTTTGGAACCTGTGACATTTTGTTCAGGATTCTTTTATGAATAGAAAGCTATAAAAGAACAGCATTGATAATAAATCAGGCTGATAAAAATTCTGATTTGCATCACTGAAATAAATTACATAAAAAAAAAAACATTAAAAGTATTTTGAATGGCAGTGTGTGTGTGTGTGTGTGTGTATATATATAGAGAGAGAGAGAGAGAGAGAGATATAGAGATATATAGATATTTAGATACAATTTATATATCTAAATAAAAATAGACTATTTTCAGTATATGATCGAAAGTAACTAGTAACTAACTACTTGAGTAGTTTTTTTATCCGATACTTTTTTACTCTTACTCAAGTAATTATTCAGACTATTACTTTTACTTTTACTTGAGTAAATATTTCTTCAAGTACTTTTACTTTTACTTGAGTACAGTTTTTGGGTACTCTACCCACCTCTGACTGGAACAAACTTGATGCATGTGTTTCACAGTATATATGGGATGGGAAACGTCCTCGTATTAAACTGACTACCTTACAATGATGTAGATTACATGGAGGTGTTTCTTTCCCCAATTTTAGACTGTATGCTCAAGCCTTTTCTCTCCGCCCTTTATCAGTTTGGTTTGATCCTGACGCTTCTGTGTCTTGGAGAGCAATTGAGGTATCTATTGTCTATCCTTATAAATTGAAGCATCTTGTTTGTTCGGGGGTTCCGCTTAGGCTTGTAAATCTTGGTTTGGTCCCATTGTAACCCACCTCCTCTCCACATGGAGGGATGTTGAAAGACATTCACAACTAGTTACAATATGGCATAAGAATTCGTCTATTTTCCACAATAATAATCTTTTGTCAGGCAGTACTCCATTTCATTATCCGCAATGGACTCATAATAAAGTAAACACTCTGGGAGATATCTATGATGATAGTGGTTTAAAATCCTTCCAGAATCTCAAAACTCAATATAATCTGCCAGGCACCTCCTTTTTTATGTATTTGCGCATTAGATCGGCCCTATGGCCGTATGGGGTGCCTTGTAACTCTCAACTGCCTGTTCACCCTTTACACAAACTAATCCTTCCTTCTGAGGAATCTCCCTCCTCTGCTTCAGTCATCTATCTCTTTCTTCTTGAGCATTCATACAAACCTTTATCTATTACAACTGTGTGGGCTAAGGATCTTAATGAGGATGTGCATGTTTTATTTTCAGATCAGGTATGGGGTATATTTAAACTGTCTTCTAAAAATACTAATCACCAAATGATTCATTGGAAATTGCTGCATAGCGTTTACTTGACTCCAATGAAACATTTTTATATGAATATGTTGTCTTCTCCTAAGTGTAATCTCTGTTCGCAAGGATCTTTAGACACGTTTTTGCATTTTTTTTGGGAGTGCTCCTCTCTCTCACCTTTTTGGACTCAGCTCTCACAGGACCTATCATATTTGTTGGGTACTGAGATATGTTTGACTCCGCACCATTTTTTCATGAATGACTTTTGGGACCTCACCTTGTCCATCCAACAAAAATGTTTGCTGTTAGCTGCTCTCACAGCAGCAAAAAAATTGCTAGTCAACCGTTGGAATCCTCCTCACACAATGGACAGACGAGCCTGGACTGTGTATTTGTTGGACATCGTCTCGATGGAACTCTCAACTTCTCGTATAAATGGATCTAATGTGAAAACTGTAAATGTATGAAATTCAGCTTTTAATGTTGTGTCAGCATTTCTAAAATCTTTGTAATTTTTTTTTATTATTTATTTATCTATTATTATTAATTCATTTTTTATTTTTTTATTTATGTATTTATTTATTTATTTATTTATTTATTTCGTCTACCAGGGGTAGGTTCTAAATTTGCACATTTGCTTTTTGTTTTATATAACTGTTCCCAGAAGAAAATTCAATAAACAGTTGTTGAAAAAAATAAAATAAAATAAATAAATAAATAGTAATGTGTATTTTAATTACAGACAGAGCATTAGGCGTAAAACAAAGTGAAAGTTCACAATGGAAAGCAAACACAGACCAGCTGTCCATCTAGACAAGCAGCACTACCTGTTCTTCACACATGTAACAGAACCTGTTTCACTATCAACCTTTAATTCCTACAAACCACAGAATGTTTTTGTTATGTGAGCATTAACAAACCTTTCCACACCTTACAGTTGAACCTGCTCAGCTATGTATTTTACAGGGGAGTTGGTGTGTTTTATGTTTTTCAGGGTACCTGTCAAATTTACTAACAAGACAAACCTGGAAAATCAAAGACATGGCAAGCACAAGGAAAAACGCGACAAAAGAAAATATATTAAACATGAAAAAAATAAATAAATAAAATAAAATACCACAACTGTTCACACATCACATTTGTTACATGCACAGTTTTATGAGAAGTATTTGGATTTAAAAGTAATTGTGAGGTGTAATTTCTCAAAATAACTTTACCACAGAAGAAAGGAAGTCATACAATGTAAATAATTTCAAGTTGGTTAAACCTGCAAATGAAAGTTCACCTGCTGCCTTAAAAATGTGTTAACTCAACTTAAAGATACTATTTGTTTCAGCTCAAGAAGTTATGTTTTACAATTCATTAAACTAATAGTCATTTGTTTCAACTTGATGCTCTGAATTAAAACAACTTACTATATTACATTATCAGTTCAAGAAAACTCAAATCAGCTCATAATAAGACTTGTAACTGGTCTGCTCAAAAATATTAACATTTTATTGAAATAAGTTCAAGCAATGTAGTACAAGCTTTAACACTGGTTTAAGAATACAAATTCTTGTTAGGAAAACAGGTTTTAAAAAGCCATTTAAGTGCTTAAACATCCATTTCATCAAAACATCAAAGTTTCAGAAACTTTGATGTTTTGATGAAATGGATGTTTAAGCACTTGTGTTCTTAAATGGCTTGTTTTCCTAACAAGAATTTGTATTCTCAAACCAGTGTTAAAGCTTGTACAACATTGCTTGAACTTATTTCGATACAATTTTAATATTTTTTGAGCAGACCAGTTACAAGTCTTATTATGAGCTGATTTGAGTTTTCTTGAACTGATAATGTAATATAGTAATTGTAATATTGTTTTAACTCAAGAGTATCAAGTTGAAACAACAAATGACCATTAGTTTAATAAATTGTAAAACATAACTTCTTGAGTTGAAACAAAGAGTATCTTTAAGTTGAGTTAACTCACATTTTTAAGGCAGCAGGTGAAATGTTTACAGTGTACAGGTGTGGAATAACATTGGGGGCAGTACATTTTTTATTTTTTGCGTAAATTATTCCTTTAGCCTTTATTAGGTAATAGTTGCAATATATTTGCATATATTTGCTAAACAGGCTCACCTATCAAACCTATTATTGTAAGACAAATAAATATTCAATCAACACAAACTCAGCACACCTGAAAAAAAAAACAACAACAAAAAAAAACAAAAAACGATAGGTGTGTAGGAATAAACGTCCAACAAAACTGTCAATTCCAAAGTATAAAAAGATGCAATCCCGCACATTACCAGTCCTTGCTAAATATTGAAGTTTATTTTCACAAACAACGTTTCAGTCCACTGACTTTCATCAGGCATATCAGGGATTAAAATAAACTTTAATATTGTGTAAGGATTTATAGTGTGCGGGATTGCATCTTTTTATATTTAAGACAAATAAATATAAAAGAACTATATAGAAAATATTGTTCAACTGGCAGCTCCATGATTTCATTGTATTGTCAGCTGCAGTCCATCTAATGTGTCTCATGCCAGTGAACAAGCTAAACATTTGTCTGAGACACACCCTCATAACGACTTTCCTAAACATGTTTCCCAGCGAGTTGAGCTGCTGGATCTATGAAATCTGTAAGCAGTTCTACAGATCTTCATTGCCTCATCAGAATTTTTAACAACCCACAAAAAGAAGACAAAAGAGAAGATGCCTCGATCTGAACAAACCAAAACTCTCTCTGACCACAGGAAAAATCTCCAGGATTTAAAAAAGTCCTATGAAGCAAGTGAAGGTAAGGGAAGACACATGTGATGTGTGTGAATGTAAATGTAATGTGCATTTGCGTTTAGAGCAATTTCCAACTCTTTCTTACAAAAATATGATATAAAAACTAGGAAATAACGTTCAGCAAAGGATTATTGTTCAAGTCTAAGGAATTTAATTAAAACATAAAAATAAAGTTATTTGTTTCTTTGAAAAGTGACTTGTCTTGACTTGAGATGACATGAAAACTGAAAAATTCAGAAACATCCTTTCCAAGAAGTCGGGTTAAGTGGGCAAGTGGAAACAAATCAGGGGTCTACATGATAATTAAACTAAAAGTGTTTCTGTTTTCAGAAACAGGCTACAAGGAATTAGATTTGTTAAAATTAAGCATTTTATTAGTCTTTCAACTCCTGTCATCACACTGCCTGTCATGAAAAGACAGTAAATATGACAGCTTTATCAAGGATATAAAGCTAGCCTACTGTATACAACCTGAAAAATCCACCCACAGGAACTACTTCAGAGGGACATAACCAGAATTTCATCTGCTCGAAATCGGCCTAAAACTAGTCCCACTGCTTAACATATAGATCAAATTCTGTAATTCATATTAACGGTAAAAATTAACACAAATATAAGCTGCACTTTTCTGTAATATCTTGCCCCATTCATTCTCACTGTAAACACATTTGTGAAATGCTTGTTTGTGTTTACAGAAGTTGTTTAAAATATTTAACACTGATCATATAAAATGTTGTGCCTTTTTCCAGAGCCTGAGAAACAGCAATTATGGGGGGTTATTAAAAATGAATTGCAGGACATCCTGAAAAAATACTCCTTAGACTTCTCAAAAGAACAAATGAAGGTAAACACTTGTGTGACATTTCTAATTATAATATCATTTTACTTTTCACTTCCACAAAGAAAAATACAAGTCTATAGTGGTGTTGTGGATTGTGGTCTGTAATTCTCCACCATCATGTCAGCACATGTCCATGTGTAAAAGTTCCTTCCATTTCTTAAACATAAAAAGGAATAATTCCAAATGGAGGAACCATGGAGAAAATGTGTTGCTCTGACAATAAAACTTTTCCAACCAAACTCAAAACAAACTCAAAACAAAAAACAAAAGATTTCTGTTCCTGAATGAACCAAATCAACCAACTGGAATCAGTTGAGTGAATGATTCACTCATAACCCAGCTAACAGGGAACATTCTCAGAACTTTGTACATTGAGCCATGAAAAGCATTTCATGTTAGTGTGATAAACTGGTTTGTTTTTTTATCCTATAGATCTTCAATGACCCCATTCATGGTCACATTGCGCTGCACCCCCTGCTGGTGAAGATCATTGACACTCCTCAGTTTCAGAGACTGAGACGCATCAAACAGTTGGGAGGAACATATCTGGTGTATCCAGGAGCTTCTCACAATCGCTTTGAACACTCCATTGGGTAAGATTGGATTATAATCAAAGCTGTATTAAGTTAATGTAAGATTAAGATGTAATAATTTTAGATTAATATTAATAATAAAAAAACAACAAACATGCATGATTAGTGATCACATAATATACAAGTAAACAAAATAGATTTGCTTTTGGTTAGATTTAGCATTTTTGATTATGAAAACCTTGTGTGTTATAGAGTGGCTTATTTAGCAGGACGTCTGGTGAAAGTTCTTCATGATAACCAGCCAGAGCTCAGAATTACCAAACAGGATTTCCTGTGTGTTCAGATTGCTGGTCTGTGTCACGACTTGGGTGAGGAACACTAATGCTTGTCTATAAAGTATTTATATTGGAATCTTCATCAACATGGTGTTTGGTCGTACACCAATTATATTCCATGCCCGCCGTGGCACCGCCTCCACTGTCATTTTGCCTTTTTTTTTTTTTTTTTTTTTTTTTTAGAAATAAAAATAATTTAGTTCAGACGGAAAACATACCCTACACTAAACTGAAAGCGTCAGCTCTGCTCAATACAGCAGGGTTGCCAGGTCTGAGTGACAAGTCAAAAACAGACCAATGTAGTGCAATGACCAAATCCCAAATATCAAAACTCAAAAAATGTTGTTTCCATACCTAAAATTCATATTTTACAGTCACTGTTAGGCACATTGATCATAAATACAGCTAAGCCTTCCAACTAGTCGCCTTTCTTCACAAAACTTAACATTTAGCGCAGTTCACATCAGGGCCACTGCTGGCAAAATGTGTGCCCTAAGCAGAATTGCATTGTTGTGCCCCTTCCCCCAAATATTATGAAAGTAAAAAAAAACTAAAAAAAAAAAACTACTATAAGGGTCAAAATAGAACTTTAATAAAATATAAAAGTAAACAAATAAATAAATTGTTATTAAAATGTATTATTTACAAATTACAATTTTAGCTCTGGACAGTTACCACCTATGGCTATGATTATATTAATACAGTTGTCTGATTTATTTTATAGTTTCAAGCATTCAGAAATCACACAAAAGAAAATTAAGCAGTTTTACTACGATAAAACCATGGTTAATTTTTGTAAGGGTTGTGATGTCCACGTGTTTTTGTTGAAAGAAATTTGATGAAATTAGAGGCTGTAGCATTTCAATCGCAAAAAGGTGGCCAAAAATTAAAGATTAAGTGAATATTTAAATTAAATGTTTGGTCAATATTAAACAAGGATTTGATCGTCCTGTAAGTCTAACAACAGCAATTACCAGGCCTTTGGCGCCCTTTGCAGGCATTTGCAATAATATGTAATGTACATAAATTATTTATTTTGTATTACATTATGTATTTTGACAGTGTTATTCAATGAAACCATATGATTATTAGTAATTAACCGATCATTATTGCCTCATTGTTTTTATATAATGCATTTTAAGACATTTTGAAGGATGTTGTTTGCTGACGTCTGTTTTTATTACCACAAAAAATATTATCAGAATACTTGTAAATTATTATTTTAAGTAAGAAAACGTCTCGGTTACGTATGGTAACCCTCGTTCCCTGATGGAGGGAACAGAAACGTTGTGTCGAGTGCACAACACTAGGGGTTGCTCTTGGGAGCCCAGACACCTCTGACATCATTGAGAAAAGGCCAATGAAATTGGGTGTGCAGAATTTGCATACCTGGCTACGCCCCAGATATCCGAGTATAAATAGGCCAGCGTAGCATCTGCTCACTTGTTCTGTTCTGAGAAGTCGAGAAGCATCTCAACCCACTCAGAGGCAGTCTGGAGTTTTGACATGAAGGACACAACGTCTCTGTTCTCTCCATCAGGGAACAAGGGTTACCATGCGTAACCAAGACGTTCCCTTTCGGTCTTTCACTTCACTGTTGAGTTGAGTGTACAGCACTAGGGATCCCTATACTAAATGCCACAACTGTCGGACTGCATCACAAGTGTATGGGGGCACAGATATTGACAGGCCAATGTGTCAGAATAAATGCACCTCTCCTTCTCATAACTTTCCAATGCCCAAGAATTAAACATTGCTCTCCTAATCAGAGAGCCACCATAAGACAGAGGTCCTTCAGTCGAAGCCTTTCCTCATAGTTAAATAAACAGAATATAACAGATGGCTGAGAAGTCTTGGTATCAAATGTTGGGACAGTGACAATTCCCCCCAGAGGGGTAAAGACACTACGGAGATCACATCCTACCCAAAGGACCACCTAAGGACTCACAAAGGGAGTGCTACAAAGGGAGGATTCTGAGGTGGGCTCCACGAAAGGGGAGAACTACCAAACACTCAGAACCTAAGACAGAAGGGCTGTCAAGGGAAAACACCGATCCTGAGGGATATAAGGTGGAGAATATGCACATGGGGCCGCACGAGCAGCCGCTACATGTGGAGCACCAACCCAATACAAGAGCTCACATGAGGAAATCTACCTTGTATTGGGCTCTAATAGCGAGTTACTCCGCTGAACTTCACTAAGCTAATGTGCTAGAGTGATGGAAAAGAGTAGTTCAGGGTTCATGCAAGGAAACAGACTGAACTGAAAGAAGCATAACCACCCTAGGGGGGAAGCGCTATGGGCAAGCTCTACACCATGCCGGTCTCCTGAGTCGTATTGAGCTTGCGTTTAAGACTCTGAAAGAAACTGGCTCCATTCACAGATTGTAGAATCTGGCGAATGTGTTAGGTGTAGCCCAACCTGCAACTCTACAAATGTCTGTTATAGAGGCCCCATTTGCCAAGGCTGCTGAGGCTGCAACGCCCCTGGTTGAGTGGGCTCTCACTCCCAGTTGGCAGGGTAGACCTCTAGTCTTTTAGGCCGTTCAGATCGCATCCACAATCCAATGGGAGATCCTCTGTTTAGAGACAGTGTTCCACTTCTGCTGTCCCCCAAAACAGACAAAGAGCTCTTCGGAACGTCTGAAACTCTGAGTACATTCAATATAAATGAGCAGGGCATGGATTGGACATAACAAGGACAGGTTGGAGTCCCCTTCTTGGAAGGGGATAGCTTGCAAGGTCACCACCTGGTCTCTAAAGGGAGTGGTGGGTACCTTGGGCACATATCCAGGTCGGGGTCTCAGGATAACGTGAGAGTCTGCTGGCCCAAATTCTAGGAACGAATCGTTAACGGAGAGAGCTTGAAAATCTCCCACTCTTTTAATAGAGGTGAGCGCAGTCAGGAGGGCCGTCTTCGATCAAATATCTGGTGCCCAAGATGGCTGCCTTATGTGTTTGGGCAATAAGAGGTGATTCCTGTAATCTGATAAGAATCTTTTTTTAGAACAACCATCCACTTGAACTTTTGAAGTTTAGTTTTCTTACGTACTAAGCTGGAACAGTCTGGAACATCCTTTTTGAAAATGGTAGAAAAGGAACCTATATTGAAGTATTCTATGGAATTCCTGAAGAGTCTCAAGCAATCAGCTCCTCCACCAAGCCCTTGGCTAAGAAAGATCTTATATAATGAAGGACTTGCATGGGCACTAACTAGGAAAAGAGGATGCAGAGGGGGTAAGAACACTTTACATAAAATTAAGACCACTGTTGGCAGACGATTTGGTCACAAAACATCACGCTTGTTTGGACTGAGAAACAGGGATAATTCTGAATCCAGTTTGATTAAAGTCAAAGTAGAGCACAAAAGGCCAACTAATTATGCTTTGTTACCAACTCTTTTGATGACGGACCCTAGATCTCTGGTAAACAAGATTGATGAGTTTCAAGCCATTTTGATGGAAAATCATGTGGATGTAGCTGCAATTTCAGAGACTTGGTTTACCTCCCACATGCCTGAGGATTTATTGGGTATTGATGGATACATTTTATTTTCTAAATGTCGAACCACACATCGAGGTGGAGGAGTTGCATTGTACATCAAAGAAAGTGTCCCATCTTATCCTTTAACCTGTATTAGTGTTCCCAATCACCTTGAATGTCTGTGGGTGAACTTCCACGGCATATATCTGCTATTGCTGTGTGTGTAGTGTATTCACCACCACAATCATTATATCAGGACAAACGCATCAAGCAATTAATAGCTTCACCTGATCTGCTTTGTACTAAGTACCTAGATATTGGCCTCTTTATACTTAGAGATTTTAATCATCTTAGAGTCCAGGGTCCTCATTTATCAACAGTGCGTATGCACAGATGTGTGCGTAATGAGTGCGTAAGAACAGTTTCAAGCAAAGTGTGGGATCTACCAACTTGTACTTATATGTAAAAATGTATGTAAATATAAGCACACCTCTGAGCATGCTTACGCAGAGAATCTACTGGTAGAATAGTGACACTACACATAAAAAGCATTTAAGAGTGTCACAGTATGCATTAAGCAATCCACATATGTCCTGTGTTTCCTTTAATTATATATATATATATATATATATATATATATATATATATATATATATATATATATATATATAAAACTCAGTTTATCATTTTTCTAGTTTTAAATAGACAAGTTGCATAATTGGTGTCAAACCCTATAAAAGACAGCTGTGACAAATGTTTGTCTCAGTGCAATGGCTTATCTTGCGTTATGGAAAGACTTGGAAAATAATGCACACCGCAGGGAACACGTTTTCAAGGATTGTGCTGATCTGCTTGGTGAGAGCACAGAGTGGCTTTTAAGTAGGGGTTAGGATTTCAATCACGTGATTTTTAATATGGATTTTCTTGTATTTAGGCACATTCTAAATTTCATTCGTAGGACAAAATGTAGAACCTTTTCTACACACTGTTGATAAATGAGGCCCCAGGATATCTGCTTGGATAACAAACTTTGCTAGGTTGTCCAGAATAATACCAGAGGTGATGCGATTCTTGACATGATCATCACTAATATGAAATCAGTGTACAATAAACCTGAAATTATCCCCACCGCACCCCACAAGTAAGATAAGTTTTGTTTATTGTGTTGGCCTTTTCCCCACCTGAAGCCTTTGTTTAAGTATTCCCACATTAGAGGTGTAAAGTCCAGGGGACAAAGAGTAAAAGTCCTGCCATGTGTTTATTCCACCCATGAACTCAGCAGCTGATTTCACCAGAGGAGGAACCAAGTCATTCCTTTCAAATCACAAGCAAGTCTCAAGTCAAATCCCAAGTCCTCAAAGAGTTAAAGTTAATGAGATAATTAAGTGACTGTTAAGTCACTTAAATGATGATTGTGCGTTAGTGATGAACACCTGCTGTTATTGAGAATTACAGATGTTGATGTTTTATTGGTTAAAATGACACCACCATCATGGAGAACAGTGTTTGCTTTAGTTGGGCTCTTGACCCTTGACTTCTTGTGTTAGATCCTTCTCTGTAACACTGCGTGTACGAGAGAGAGAGAGAGAGAGAGAGAGAGAGAGAGAGAGAGAGAGAGAGAGAGAGAGAGAGAGAGAGAGAGAGAGAGAGAGAGAGAGAGAGAGAGAGAGAGAGAGAGAGAGAGAGAGAGAGAGAGAGAGAGAGAGAGAGAGAGAGAGAGAGAGAGAGAGAGAGAGAGAGAGAGAGAGAGAGAGAGAGGAGAGAGAGAGAGAGAGAGAGGAGAGAGAGAGAGGAGAGAGGAGAGAGAGAGAGAGAGAGAGAGAGATTGATTGATTGATTGATTGATTGATTGATTGATTGATTGATTGATTGATTGATTAGTGCTGCGCAATAAACAGCAGTTAGTTGTTTTTTAGTTTGGTTTTGTTGGTCTGATTATATCCAAAATGACTTTTTTCATTTATATGTTTAAGTTTTGAACAATGAACGCTATGAAACTTCAGCATGCAAGGAAAGCCTTGCTCTAATAGTTATGAGTTAATTTTAAATCTACTATATGAAATTCATATAAATATTTGAACTCCATTATTATTTAGACCAGTGTTTCCCAACCACTGTGCCGCGGCATACTAGTGTGCCGTGACAGGTTGTCGGGTGTGCAGTGGGAAAATTATCAAAAACTTCCTTTTCTTAGTTTCATTATTATTATTTTAAATCAGTGCTATTGGTCATCGTTATGTCTGTTTGTGGGTTTTACAAATATTTAACCAATGAAAATCATTCAAAAGAGCTTGTGACTAAACCTCGTAACGCCACTGGATACTCAAATTGTCAGTCAAACCTCATAACTCCACCCCACCTCCATTCAGAATGAAAAGTGCCGCGATGTGCTGTCTGAAGACGAACATCTACTTCTTCACAATGCAAGGGTAAATAAAGAACTGATGTTTGAATAAGAGCAGAGTTTCCTTTGCTCAAACACTGTCTATAAAAGCTAATGTTTTTGTGTTTTTAAAGAGCAGAGAAGAGTCTTAGCATTTGCTGTCTAGTTGTAGCCAATACACTTTTGTACGATTCAAATATTCTGTGCATAGTGGTTCGTGTTTTTTATCATGACATTTTGGCCAAATGTATTAAACAATAAGAGAAACCGAGTGCCCATATAGCTACAATAAGCTTTAAACCTGCAAACTGATGAAAAAACGTGATGCTATTTATTTACTGCCTCAGATGCGTCCGTTCTAATGATAATAAAGGACAAAACACAGATCTCTGTCATTCGGTCGTCAAAAACCTTGTCAACTCCATTTGAGTATTATTTTCAGAAATTAAATGCAGGTGTCTGATCATATATACACCATGTGCATAATTATTAGGCACGTTGATATTCTGATGATATTTTTTTCCAAGAACATTTTACCAATTCCAAACCACATCAATCTTAATAACTACTATTAATTTTGTATTTAATCATTTATAATTGATAATTGTCCATGAAGTCTAGAAGTGAAAAACTCTTTATATTCAGGAGTGCAGAATTATTAGGCATGTTTTCTTTTACTGACAAAATTAGCCACAAAAGAGGTTTAACTAAAAAATTATTAAATCCCCAGTGTAAATATTCAAAACTAATGCAATACAGAAATTGCATAATTAAGACATGAACATTGGACAGTGGAGTCAGAAAAAAACAGGTGGAGAAGAAGATACATGTTAACTGCAAAATAATTAAGAATTAATATGAAGAATTAGGTGTAAAACCATCAGGAATCATTTAGTCTCCAGCGCCATCATTTTCCAGAACTGCAACCTTCTCGGAGTCTCCAGAATTACAAGGTGTCAGAGACTTTGCTTGGGTAAAAAAATCCTAAAACATTACCCTCACTTAATAAGAATAACATGCTGAAGTGTTGTGAAATACATGAAGACTGAGTTTTTATAGGCTTTATGGACAGATAAGTTGAGAGTGACTCTTGAAAGACCAGCACCACATCCTCTTGTACCACTGTTTGAAGAATTTATCTTTCAGAATCTGGCAATAAGTTTTAGGAGCTCATTTTTATTCCATCTCCTCTCCTGAAAAGTCCGTCTTGCAGGATTGACTAAAAATTTGCTCCTAAAACTTGCTGCTAGATTCTGGAAGATAAATTCTTCAAACAGTGGTACAAGAGGATGTGGTGCTGGTCCTTCAAGATCATTTTTGACATCTCAGTCTCATTTTATCTGTAAAAGAAGGTGGTATTGTGAGCAAATGAAGCCTCTAGAAATTAACCCTTTTGTGAACCACTTGGCTGAAAAGCTGAAAAGCTTCATGAGGATTCATCTAGTGATAGTGAAATGAAGCTTCATGAAGCATTAAACTTTTCAGCCAAGTGGTTCACAAAAGGGTTAATTTCTGGTGGCTTCATTTGCTCACAATACCACCTGGTGGCCAAAGAGTGTAAAACAAGCAGATATGTTACAGACAGAGGTGGATATTCCAGGGGACAGAAAGTAAAAGTCCTGCCATATGTTTATTCCACCCATGAACTCAGCAGCTGATTTCACCAGAGGAGGAACCAAGGCATTCCTTTCAAGTCACAAGCAAGTCTCAAGTCAAATCCCAAGTCCTCAAAGAGTTTAAGTTATTGAGATAATTAAGTGTCTAATTAAATGATGATTATGCATTAGTGATGAACACCTGCTGTTATTGAGATTTACAGAGGATCAGATGTTGATGTTTTATTGGTTAAAATGATGGCACCATCATGGAGGTCAGTGTTTGCTTTAGTTGGGCTCTTTACCCTTTTGATAATTGAGAGTGGTTTGCTTTTGAGCAATTGCAATATTGTTTCACAACAAACATTTGTGTATTTGCATATTGCTGAATTAAAAGCTTGAAAAAACAAATGAATTTACACTTTTTGCTTATAAGTCACTTGAATGAACATCATGAAGGTGTTTTTCTTTGGTTTATTGAGTGGCATTCAGCTGTTACAGAACTGCAAAAAAAGTCATATTAAACAAATATCACCGTAATGCTTAAATATTGGGAAAAAAGAAAAACTATATTACTGAACCTTTTAGACATGAACACTTATCATACGATCCTCAACAATGGTGAGAATAATCATTCATGTTGCAGTGCATGATGGGAGTTTTTACTATGGTGTTACCCAGCATGCATTGCAGCATGAAAGATTTTGTTGATTGTCACCATTGTTGAGATTCATATGCTGGTTCTTGATGTCTGTGTGTGTCCAAGTAACACTAAAGCTTAAATATTTATATGTATTAAATATATATATTTAATATTCATTCAATATAACTATTAGAGCAGCACTTTCATTGCATGCTGTAGTTTCACAGGGTTGGTTACTGAAAATCTGAACACTTAAATAATAAAAAAAAAAAAAAGTTATTTTGGAGGTAAACCAGTCAGCGCCTGATGATTATCTCATCACATGAAAATAGCTAATAGCTGTTCACTCTGCACTCTGCTGTTCATACAGCACTGTCTGATAAAGCAGCATTTGTGAGCGGAGCTCTGCTTTGTGTACAGCGTTACCGGGGAAACCTTGATCTTTACCACTACAACAGCGCCTCCCGCTGGCAGAGAATGAATTTGCTTTTAGTCATTCTGCCTAGCTTTTCGCCAATCACAACGCACTGGGACAGCTAACCAATCACAACACATTTCATTTTTTGGAAGGTGGGCCTTCATCAAACCCAGAAATCATCGAGCCGCCTGTGCCAGACTGGGGAGAATGGTATAGTAATAATGTAAATTATGTGAAAAATAATGCGTTTTTCAAACCACCAAACATAAGAGCATGTTCTAGTACACCTCTAAAACGAAATCAAGATTTTGTAAAAGAGCATAATAGGACCCCTTTAAACGTCCCTATGGACGTAACACCCCCATCACTAAGTTTTTATCTCGACTTTGCATTTCACCCAATGCAAAAGGGGGAAAAATAAATAAAGTGACCTGTATAACACTTTAAGTTTCAGTACTATCGGCCCTGGACAGCGCATCGGCAATCACATTTCCAGAGCCTCTCACATGACAAATGTCAAGGCTATACTCTTGCACAATTAACCCTCTGGTGTCTGAGGGTATTTTGGGGGCCTGGAAAAGTTTTGATATGCCCTGACATTTGTGCTTTTTTCAGTTTCTTAAAAACATATAAATGGCTAAAGTCTAATAACACTGTAATCAGCACAAACTGGGCTACAATAATATGTAAACAGCATGTATGTACATGATTGTGTTTTTGAGAAAGCAACATTTATGTGTGGTTAGTGAAAATCTAAACTTTTGAAGTCATTGAAATAAGGCCATAAAAAAATAAATAAATAAATAAATAAAAAAAACATACAGAACATTTGTTCACAAGACTTTTGAGAACTACAGTTTTTGCTTCAAAATTATGTGAAAATCATCTTGTTTGCTCACTCACAGAAAACAATATATTGATTTACATTTTCTAAGACACTTTTTGAGTATAAAGGGTCTATGCGAGAAGGCGTCAACTATCCTGCATAATGCTGTGAATGCTGTGACACTCGTTCTACTTTTATATCTTGTGGTGTTATATGTTCTAAAACATTAAACAAACATCCTGCCATTGTGAGACATTTAGACAATGAAATGACACATATTTCAAAATGTTTCACTTGATTTCATACATGTAGTCAGGAATTATAATTATTTCAAAATGTTTCACTTGATTTCATTAATGTAGTCAGGAATTATAGTTCGTGAAAAGTATAACTAGTAAAATGTGTACAAGTTATGTCACAATAACACAATAACAACAGATGTAAGTAATCTTAGGCTACTCATCAGAGTGATATCATCCACTGGATCTAGCTGCGTGACACATCGCGTTGTGAGGTAAATTCTGGGTTATTTCTCTCAGCGCGTCTTTCAGAAACAAAAAGTAGCCGGGATGAACTCTTCATGTTTGTTTACGGTGATGTGGGCATTTACATGCGCACATGTCTCACGTGGATATTTGAATTTGAAAAGCGTGATCGGCGCGTGGGTGTGACCACATTAGAGATAATGAGTTGAGACAGGGAAACTGGACATCGCATTGGTTTCATACAGATTACTTTAACAGAGAATATTTGTATTGGACGTGACATACTTCATTTAAAAGTAGACATTTCAAGCATTCTATGCATATATTTCTCGTGTCTTTGAGGTAAGTATTCGCAGAGATTCATGTTGTTTTATTTACGTGTCAGTGAAGAGAGGTGACAGAGACTGAGACAGCGGAGAACACACCCTGTTTATTTTCTTTATTTTAGAAAAGCTCATTATTTTGTTGTTATTATGACTATACACAAATAAACGTAGGCCCAGACATGATCCATCCAAGAATACTGAAGGAGTTTGCATGTGAAATCAGCAATCCCATTTGTGACATCATAAATAGCTCCGTTACGGAAAGTGTTGTTCCCACACAATGGAAAGAGGCTAATGTTGTACCCACACCAAAATCCTTAGGAACTTAGGCCGATTTCATTAATATCTCAGCTGATGCTGTAGACCATACAGTAGCCTCCTGGATCTTGGAGTGAGACCTAGCCTCATTCCATGGATTTGTAATTTTATGTCTAATTGTCGTCAAAGAGTGTGTTATCAGGGATATCTATCTGATTGGGAGTATCCTTCATGTGGAGTTGCCCAGGGAAGCATATTGGGGCCCATAATAATCCTAGCACTGATTAACAATGCTCTCCAGGATCAAATTGCCCACTGGAAAAATGTGGACAACATGACTATGGCCCAGAGGTGGACTTCTCATCAGCCCTGTACTCTCCAGCAGATGATGAATGATCTTGGCATCTGGATAGAGGAACATAAAATGAAACTCAACTCAGCTTAAAAAAATGCAAGGTCTTACATGTTACCCGCATGAAACAGATACCAGCTTGGCCATCACTTTCTATAGATCTGAAAATCTGTGACTGTTAAGGTTTTAGGGGTTACCATCCAGAGTGATTTAAAATGGGATGGTCAAGTGGACCACATGTTGTCCTCAGCCAACAGAAAGCTTTTTGCTCTCCGCCGGCTAAAGAAATTTGGTGTTCGAGATCAAGAATTGGTTATCATCTATACGGGATATGTGAGCCCTTTGTTAGAGTATGCAGTTCCAGTTTGGCATAGTTCTTTGACTACTGATCAAATTAAAAGGTTGGAAAGTGTACAGAAGCAGGTCTGTAAAATCATACTGGGACAAAGGTATCAAGGATATTCCAATGCCCTCTCCCTCCTTGGATTGTGCACACTAGCAGAGAAATGAGTCCAACTATGACTTGATTTTGCTAGGAAGATATACAAGTCTAGCTTTAGAGATTGGCTACCACCTCTCAGAGAGCAGTTGACTAGATGCCAGATGAGGAACTCAGATAAACTGGCAATCCCCAGATGCTGAACAGAAAAATTCAGGACATCACCTATTTCCTATATGTGTAGACTTTTAAACGATTACGGACTTTAAAAGAACTTTGTGTATTCTTATGATGTATTTGATTAATTTATTTCTTTTTGTAATTTTTGTATTTTATATGAAGTAAATTGGTATTGGTACTTCACCCGGCGGAACCTCACTCGCTTCCTTTTGCTCTCCATCGATGCACACGAAGGACCGGAGTGGGAAGCAGTCGAGGTGAGCCGCGGCTTCTTCGAAAAGAAGGCGACTCATGAGCGGAGTAAACTCTTTGATAAACTCTAACGTGAAAGACATAAGGACATGATTGCTTACAAATGCAGGAATCTTGTTACGTGGTCTATCTGTATTGCCCAAAACAAATTTCCCTTCTGAGGGATTAAGTAAATAATGTAAGTTTGGGTAGAGGTAAAAGCTGCAACCAGAAGGGCACAGAAGGAAAGGCATGTTTGTCGACACACAATCCCAAACTGTGCAATCTCTTTTAGAGAAATTACTCTTTTAGGAGGAAATTTGCTCTTCAAGATCGCCATCGAAGCACCCAGGGGTACTCTCACAACACTTAGCTGTGTATGAGAAGGGAGAGACCACTGCCCGTGTCGTAGATTCAGCGATGGGGAGATAGAGGTGAATGACGCTTCTTCTCACTGAGACGCTGCATTCGGCTTCCGAAAAACAAAACAAACAAGCAAAGAGCAAAAGTCATGTAAGGATTTAGCTTTTATTTAAGCTTTATTTTGAATTTTAGCTTTACGAAATCGAATCATAAAGAGTAGATATTGGTTTGATTAATTAATATTAATCAAAACGTATAATTTATACCTTTTTAACGACTCGTCCAGCGAGACATTAAAGTCAGTATATGTTAACAATTTTGTTTATCTTGTTTTGTGGCCAACAATAAAACAAACAAAATAGTAATTTATCAATTTTGAGCAAGGTAGCAAAGGGTCGACAGCTCAAGGCAATAACTGATCAAATACAAAACACATACACTGCTCTGTACAATGAGACAAATTTATTGAACTACCTCTAAGATTACATGAGACTAAATTATCTAAACACACACATACGACCACACACACACACACACACACACACACACACACACACACACTCACACTCACTCACACACACACACACACACACACACACACACACACACACACACACACACACACACACACACACACACACACACACACACACACACACACACACACACACACACACATCAACGGAATTATGCAGAATTATGAGTTATGAAGGAAGTCTCAACTTCGGTGGTTATCAGAAAGTCAACAAAGCAGAGCTTAGTTCTATCTTTCCCATTAATAACAACTTTGCGCCGTTTTCAGCCAATAGATAAGAGATTTTGTTTTGCTTGTTTAGAAGGTTTGCTGCCGAGTCTCATCCTCATCTCGTTGAGGGAATTCCCGGGCTTAGCTGATTGGCTGGCGAACCGTCGTTTGTCTGACGTCTCTTAGGGAACCTCAGGCCGTGATTGGTGGGTTGCCTGGTTGGATGAGACGCGCTAAAAGTTCTTCTTTCCTTTCTCGGTTGCAGAAATTGAAGATTTCAGAAGTCGCGAAAGTTTCTTGAAGAGCTTGAAGTTTGGAATGAGGTGATGGTTTGATGCGGCGTATGAGTGCACAAGTTGAAGCAGTTTTCAAACCATGGCAAAGAGCGTGAAGTTTTGTTGAACATTAGATTTTAAGCAGGCCACTTTAGGCCCACCCCGGAGCTGGGGTACCAATCCGCTTGTTGTAAGGAGGAGCTCAGCTTCCTAGGCTCCATTTCTCTGCATAAATTAACGAGCTGCCCGTGTCATCATGTGACCGAAAATCCTTGGAGGGTTTTGTTAATAATCTTGATAAACGTTATAACGTTACGGGATTTACCTAATTTCTACATTTCATCCACACAGAGTTGTTGCAAATAAAATATACTTTCGTTTAACACCAAACATGACACACACACATATTCATACCCTCATAATGCATAGGTTAAAATGGTACCAACCTTATAATGGATAGATTAAAATAGCGTATGTTTTACTAACATATCAAGCATATCTAAGGCATAACACACATAATTTGGGAATACATTTTCATTACTTAAAAGTCCTGAATATTGTCTTTTAGATTTTTGGCGCACTTTTGAGTGTTTTCTTTGTCTGTCTGAAAAGGCAAATTTTCAGGAATGCACCCAAGGAGGGGCCGTGAGTGTACTGAGGTCAGAAGGTGTCCGTGAGAGGAGTCCTGGCACATGTTTAAGTCAGGCCTACGACTGTAAATCCATTGCGCATTTGTTGATAAGTTTGTCAGTTTATACGTTGGCTGGTCAAGGGTCCATTTACCATCTGGATCTGGTATCTTTCCCGCCAGAAGTTTCCTTTGTTCTGCGTTGGTAAAGTGGATTCTCTTTAGCAATTATAATCTCTGGGGAGATAAGGATTAACAAGAAAGGATCTTGGTCCAGACACTTAGGTATCGTCTTGGATCCTTAGTTACTTTTACGACTCTCAGAGGTGAAACCGGAGATTCACTCATTCCTCTGGAATGAGTCTGTTCGTTGTATGTGTGTACGTTCAAAGATCTCCTACAGTCATCAGGTGGTGATGATTATGTTTTGACATCATCATCACGTAGTGACCTGAGAAACTGAGTTAGGTTTTCTTTGTTGGTTACATCAACACTGTGATTAACATAAGATCTGGCATTTTCAATATAATCGGACAGATGTTTTTGACTCCCATCATGCATTGCGGCATGAATAAATTATGAGCAGAATTGTCTTTGTAATTTCTTTTATTCTTACTATGTTTTCTTTTATTTTTTGTTATTTAATGTGACTTTTTAATAACTTGTTTTGTGATGTTCAGAGTTGATCTGTTTATCTGAATATGCTGTTTGTCACCGTTGTTGAGATTCATATGTTGATTCTTGATGTCTGTGTGTGTGCCTAAAATGACTTAAGTTTTTATTTTATTTTAAAATCAGAACAGCTTGTAAGAAGTCCTTTCAAAATTTATAGAAAATACACAATCTTTCACTGTGGAATCACAAGGTAATTGTAATCAGTAAAGGAAATTTAACTCTAAGAGATTAGACTCTAAATGAGCTCAGTGATTCAAGTCAAATAATAATTATGTTAGAACATAATCATCACCACCTGATGACTTTTTTATTTTATTTGCAAAAGTCTGGCTGTTATAATTCAGTTATATCAGACAAACAAAATGTGATACTAAAAATTCAAGGGTCAAGAGCCCAACTAAAGTAAACACTGACCACTATAATGGTGACTTACAAATTTGTGATTTTCTTCTTTGGTGATTCTGCTTGTTAATATCAGGTGTCTTCAATAATGGTCAATCATCACTCAATTAATTTCTTAATTACCTCATTAAGTTCAACACTGCTTTAGTGTTACTTTTAACACTCTGTAGTGTGGACACATATAGGTACCCAGCAGTGTTAATTTAACAGCGAGGATTTTGCTGTGTATATTTAGACATATCAAATTAGAATAGTAGTTAAATTAGTTAATTTAAAAAAAAAGTGTGTTTTCAAATGTATTTAGCTAAACACGTATTTGTTAAACAGCTTACCCGTTTCAGTCACTGTCTACCAATTATTTTTCAGTTATTACTTGATAGGGCCTATTTGTTTTATGCAGATCCACAAAAGGGAAACTCAAATGGAATCTTGTTTTACTTATAAATATTAAAAAAACAAGAAGATACTGTTGGTTTAAAATTATAATTATCACTTTGAGTTATCATGTACATGTGCAAAATATACATACTTTATAATTTTCTATTCAGGTTTATAACGCAATGCAATTAAGGACACAAGACAGATCAAAATGATGTAAAAATTTCAAGTATCTCTAATTGTTTTAGGTCATGGTCCATTTTCTCATGTATTTGATGGTCTGATTATTCCTGAAGCCAAAAAAATGAAGAAATTAAGAAGTAAGTGCCAGTGTGAAATGAAATGTAATCAGAAGGATCTGTGGACATGCATGTTTCTTAATCATATCATTATTACATTTGTTAATGTACAAAATATGATTTACAAACCAACTGAGAATTGATTATTTTTTCTTAGGTCTGCCTGATGACATCCCTGAAAAGTGGAAGGTGAGCATGAACACATTGCTCATGCAGCCTGTGCAACTAGAAATGGGTTTGCAACTTTGTACTATATGCATTTATGATTTTTATAGTTTTTTTCTCTTTACTGCAGCATGAACAGATGTCAGTTCAGATGTTCAATGGCATTGTGAAGAGTTTGAAGGCTGAGAATGAAGACATATTGAAAGAACATGGACTGGAAGATAAAGATGTCTCCTTCATTAAAGAGTTAATCGAAGGGGCAAAATCCTCAGAGGTACAAACTGATGCTCCAGCTGTGCTTAATTAAACTGAATTAACTTTATTAAAAAAATTGAACTAAAACAGACTTATCTTTTCAGTGGTCATATGAGGGCAGAGATGAAGACAAATCCTTTCTGTATGAGATTGTGGCAAATAAACAGAACGGCATTGATGTGGACAAATGGGACTATTTCGCACGGTAAATATTAGTCGACATTTTGATTGGCTGATGATGGCAAAACACTCTCAAATCACTAATGATAAGCCTTGAGCTATGACATCACAAATACAAGGCAATTGCACATTTCCAAAAAAAAAAAAAAAGACAACAGTTAGAAAATATACTGTAATATAATAATCTTAGTGATGTAGATATTCACTGCTTTAGTTCAAACTTTTTTAATCTCCTGTTAGTCACGGTGGCTCAGTGTGAAATAAAAGCACCAGAACAAATGCAAACAAAGCCAAGTTGATATTTATGTATCATTTATGTATCCATTGTGTTTTAATATTTAATGTTTATTTGACAGAGACTGCCATCACCTCGGCATTCGAAACAGCTTTGACCATCAGCGTCTGCTGAAGTTTGCTCGAGTCTGTAAAGTGAACGAAAGAAATCACATCTGCTTCAGAGACAAGGTGACTGATCCAACTCTTCTGTTAGAGATACTGTGGATTAAAATGACTTTCAAAGGCACAATCTGTTAAACTAAGGGGATAGTTCACTCCAAAATGTAAATTCTGTCATTATTTAGACAATTTTCAAAATAACTATCAGCTATTCCTAAAATGTGGCCATTTGTTGTTGTTGTTTTTTTTTTTGTTTTTTTTAAAACATTTAAAAGAAAAAAAAAAAGTGACATTTAAAGTGGTTGAATTTGACATTGACATTATGGGAACTGAGGTTCTGATAAACCAGTGTCTGTCTGTCTAACAGGAGGCTGATAATGTTTTTGACATGTTTCGCACTCGATACACTCTCCATCGGCAGGCCTATCAGCACAAGATCTGCAACATCATTGAAGACATGTGAGTTTCTCTCCTTGGATTGAATGTTATATCTGTGCTGCATGTACAATGTTTAACATTGTGCATCAGCAGTTCTTCTCTTACAGAATGTACATCCACTCCTTATACATATTTATTTAAAATAAATAAATAAATATTTCTGTGTTAGGTTTGCAGAAGCACTCTTACTAGCTGATCGTGACCTTCATGAAGGAAAACCTAAAGATATGCTGAAGATTTCTGAAGCCATAAAGACAGCAGACGACTACAGCAAACTCACAGGTCAACTGAAAGCAAAGGCAAAATTGTTTTGATACTTGTGGTTTTGTGTCTCAGGACACACCATGTGTGAAATAGTATATGTTAGCTAGGGTAATTGACTCTTCTCTCTTCTGTTAGATGAGATCTTTGAGCAGATCTTGTCCTCCACTGCTGATAACCTGAAGAAATCCCGAGACATCTTGAACAAGATTGTCAGAAGAAAACTGCCTAAGTTTATTGGAGAAGCTCGTCTGACTGAGAAAAATGTGTCAAAGGTTGGACAGAAGTGAAAAACACACTGGTTTAATGTTTGATTAACCCCATAAAACTGACAAACCCTCTAAAATCTAAAAAATCAGGAAGAGCTGATGAAAACATGGAAGGCCGCAGTGGAAAAATATAAACCTACAGACCCGACTGTTTCTCTGAAGGCTGAAGATTTACCAGTTTATGTAAGTTACAGTCCAAACACTTCACATCTGTTTTCATATCTTCACAAACTAATAATTTAATCTCTAATATCCAGGTGGTTGATCTGGATCATGGCATGAAGGACAAAAACCCCATTGAATATGTCTATTTCTACAGCAAGAGGAAACCCAATAAAGCTTCTGCCATTAAGGATTATCAGGTACCCATGACACTTTAATTCTTTTATTGCAGGTCATTGAATAATATTTCAAAATGGTTGTCATTTATTCCTTAGTAACGTGCTTTTGGTAAACAAATTGGACAGTGGCTTGAGCTTTCTCTTGTTGTGCTCAGTTAAGTTTATATTGTAGCTCATTTACTCCATGATCAAGTATCATTAGAAAACTCATTGTGTGTGATTTGTCTCGTACTGACAGTTAACCAGTTTCCTGCCAAAGAGGTTTAATGAAGAGCTTGTTAGAGTTTATTACAAAATAATTTATGATCAGGCAGCTGAGGATAAGAAGGTGGAGAAGAAGAAGATGGAGGCGGCTGAGAAATGCTTTCAGATCTGGTGTGATTACAATTTTGGACTCCCCAAGGCAACTGAATAATTGACATTTAAGTGAAAGAAAAGTTGTGACGTATTGTCAAGTATGGTCACCCATACTCAAAATTGGTGCTCTGCATTTAACCCATCCAAGTGCACACATATACACAGCAGTGAGTAGTGAACAAACACTCCAGCGCCCGGGAGCAATTGGGGGTTCAGTGCCTTCCTCAAGGGCACCTCAGTCATGGTATCGATGGCAGAGAGAGTACTGTTCATTCACAATCCCCATCTTCAATTCCTGCTGGTGCAAGAATCGAACCGGCAACCTTCAGGTTACAAGCCCGACTCCCTAACCATTAGGCCACGACTTAATTATTATCTATGATTGTAACAGAAAAATATTTTACTTGATTTAAGGAAATGTGTAGAACTGATTAATGTGGAGGATAAAATATTTTTATTCATTATAGTTGCATATGTATTTGCAACAGAAAGTAGGGATAGTGATTTAGTAACTGAGAGTAAAGCTTGGGGTTGCATATTTTAGGGATGTCAATTTATCTGGAATATATTTTCTTAATTTTACTGATTTAGTAATTAATTTGTAACTGTAATGGAAATGTGTGTGAATTATGAAAACAAATGTGCTTTTTTTTATTTGTTATGCAAACTGACATGTTTATATCACCATTACACATCGACAATAAAAGTCTATCCCTTTTATAACAAGCTTGGAGCAATGATTCCTTTTTTTTTTTTTTTTTTTCTGTGTTGATGAAAAAAGATCTTATGGGTTTAATTTAAAACAAGTTTGGTGAAGTGTGAACTAGTGTTGCACGAAATGCTGGTACTAAAAAGGTATCGCAATGCCCTGCTTTTAAAAACAGTACGATTCCGATTTTTACTAATACTGGTACTTTAAGAATGCATTATAATAAGAGCCGTATTTATCACACACCAGAAACGCATGCACGGAAAGGGCAATACCTCTTATTTTATTTTCGATCCGATACCGATATTTTCAGTCCCAGAATTGTCGACTCCGATACTTATACCTCTAAACTAATCTGATCTTTTAAATTATTAAAAGAATATAATCAGTAATTATACTTGTGACTGTGTCCAATCACAGCATAAAGGCAAGATAGCGGGATCCTCCGTGACTCGTTCGCTGTCGGTCATCATCAAAGAAAACTTTTGCTTATTTTAAATTTGCTTTTGATTTATTTGAATGAAACATATGAAGACATCATGTAAATAATAGCGATGCAATATGGTCAACAGAAAGTTGGCCCCTCTACTCACCCAACACTGCATACAAACAGTCCGCCACATGAAATAAAGGAAATGTAAGTGATCACCAGTGCACCCTCGTGACAGCGAATAACCAATAAGAAACAACAACAAATTAATGTCCCATGATTATTGCATACAAAGAAAAAGTAATAATCATCAATTAACAACAAATTACATACAAATTATATAACATACTATGTCATTTTACAAATATACAAAATATACATGTCCATTAACCAGTCCATATAATGTCCATATATATTTTTAATCAAGTCAAAAAAGGAGTCAGTCAAAAGGTTTAAAAAAAAATCTATCCATAGGTCAGTCATTCATATCCATGTCACTACACTCTTAAAACAGATGTGTTAAAAACAACACAACCCGTGTTATATTTTAACACACCTGTGTGTCAAGTTAAGGACAAAACATTTTGTGTTAATTTTAACCCAACCAGTGTGTTATTCTTCTTAACACAGGTTGATATTCTTCAAATATTTATATAGTGCACCTTTAAGAATAGCACATCTATGACACAAATTGTGTTATTTATGACACATTAGTGTGTTAAAAAAGGGATGTGTTAAAAACAACACAACCTGTGTTAAGTTTTAACACACCTGTGTGTCTAGTTAAGGACAACACATTTTGTGTTAATTCAATTTTAACACAACCAGTGTGTTATTTTTCTTAACACAGGCAGTGTGTTAAAATTTAACACACTAATGTGTCATAAATCACATGATTTGTGTCATAGATGTGCTATTCTTAACCAGTTAAAACTAATGCAATATATATATATATATACAGTCAGGTCCAGAAATATTGGGACATCGACACAATTCTAACATTTTTGGCTCTATACACCACCACAATGGATTTCAAATGAAACAAACTAAAGATGTGCTTTAACTGCAGACTGTCAGCTTTAATTTGAGGGTATTTATATCCAAATCAGGTGAACGGTGTAGGAATTACAACAGTTTGCATATGTGCCTCCCACTTGTTAAGGGACCAAAAGTAATGGGACAATTTGCTTCTCAGCTGTTCCATGGCCAGGTGTGTGTTATTCCCTCATTATCCCAATTACAATGAGCAGATAAAAGGTCCAGAGTTCATTTCAAGTGTGCTATTTGCATTTGGAATCTGTTGCTGTCAACTGTCAAGATGAGATCCAAAGAGCTGTCACTATCAGTGAAGCAAGCCATCATTAGGCTGAAAAAACAAAACAAACCCATCAGAGAGATAGCAAAAACATTAGGCATGGCCAAAACAACTGTTTGGAACATTCTTAAAAAGAAGGAACGCACCGGTGAGCTCAGCAACACCAAAAGACCCGGAAGACCACGGAAAACAACTGTGGTGGATGACCGAAGAATTCTTTCCCTGGTGAAGAAAACACCCTTCACAACAGTTGGCCAGATCAAGAACACTCTCCAGGAGGCAGGTGTATGTGTGTCAAAGTCAACAATCAAGAGAAGACTTCACCAGAGTGAATTCAGAGGGTTCACCACAAGATGTAAACCATTGGTGAGCCTCAAAAACAGGAAGGCCAGATTAGAGTTTGCCAAACTACATCTAAAAAAGCCTTCACAGTTCTGGAACAACATCCTATGGACAGATGAGACCAAGATCAACTTGTACCAGAGTGATGGGAAGAGAAGAGTATGGAGAAGGAAAGGAACTGCTCATGATCCTAAGCATACCACCTCATCAGTGAAGCATGGTGGTGGTGGGCATGTATGGCTGCCAGTGGAACTGGTTCTCTTGTATTTATTGATGATGTGACTGCTGACAAAAGCAGCAGGATGAATTCTGAAGTGTTTCGGGCAATATTATCTGCTCATATTCAGCCAAATGCTTCAGAACTCATTGGACGGCGCTTCACAGTGCAGATGGACAATGACCCAAAGCATACTGCAAAAGCAACCAAAGAGTTTTTGAAGGGAAAGAAGTGGACTGTTATGCAATGGCCAAGTCAATCACCTGACCTGAATCCGATTGAGCACGCATTTCACTTGATGAAGACAAAACTGAAGGGAAAATGCCCCAAGAACAAGCAGGAACTGAAGACGGTTGCAGTAGAGGCCTGGCAGAGCATCACCAGGGATGAAACCCAGCGTCTGGTGATGTCTATGCGTTCCAGACTTCAGGCTGTAATTGACTGCAAAGGATTTGCAACCAAGTATTAAAAAGTGAAAGTTTGATTTATGATTATTATTCTGTCCCATTACTTTTGGTCCCTTAACAAGTGGGAGGCACATATGCAAACTGTTGTAATTCCTACACCGTTCACCTGATTTGGATGTAAATACCCTCAAATTAAAGCTGACAGTCTGCAGTTAAAGCACATCTAGTTCGTTTCATTTGAAATCCATTGTGGTGGTGTATAGAGCCAAAAATGTTAGAATTGTGTCGATGTCCCAATATTTCTGGACCTGACTGTATATATATATATATATATATTTATTAAAACTTGACGGCTACAAGTCAATTTTCACATGTGATTCGAACACTGAACATTAATAATACAAAAAGTAGTTCACAAGCACTGTTAGAATGAACAACATCTACCCCACTATAAATGTAAAGTTCTCAGGACGTCCCGTCAGTGTTAATGACGTTCCCAGAACGTTTCCTGAGATGCTCATGATGTGGAGTTCTTTAAAGGGTGGGCGACATTATTTGGAGGACCTTCAGAGATTAACACTACTCAGAGACAAAAGTGCTTAAAGAGCTCCACATCATGAGCATCTCGGGAAACGTTCTGGGAACGTCATTGAAACCGGCGGGACACTCTGAGGATGCTCTGGGAACATTACATTTCTAGTGGCGAAATCCATATACCTGACATGAGTGCATCCACGTCATCCACCAATGAAAAAAGAGGCATGAATTTGGTTAACAGCTTGTGGAGTGATGTAGGCAGCAATGTGATTGGATGATAGTTAACACATATTGTGTTGGACACACTGTGTTGTCTCTCTCTCTCTCTCTCTCTTTCTTTTTACACATGATCAACTTAAAATTACATAAAATGTGTTAAAATGGCCATAACAAAAAAAAAAAAAAAGTGTTATTATTTAACACATCCTTTTTGAGAGTGTACACTCTTAAAACAGGTGTCTTAAAAACAACACAACCTGTGTTATATTTTAACACACCTGTGTGTCCAGTTAAGGACAACACATTTTGTGTTAATTTTAACTCAACCAGTGTGATATTGTTCTTAACACAGGTTGATATTCTTAAAATATTTAACACACTAATGACACAAATTGTGTGATTAATGACACATTAATTTGTTAAAAAAGCGGATATGTTAAAAACAACGCAACTTGTGTTATACCTTAACACACCTGTGTGTCTAGTTAAGGACAACACATTTTGTGTTAATTAAATTTTAACACAACCAGTGTGTTAATCTTCTTCACACAGGTAGTGTGTTAAAATATTTAACACACTAATGTGTCTTAAATCACACAATTTGTGTCATAGATGTGCTATTCTTAACCAGTTAAAATAAATGCAATACAAGAAAAGCAATTAAAAAAAATTATATATATATATATATATATATATATATATATATATATATATATATATACACACACACACACACACACACATATATATATATATATATATATATATATATATATATATACATATATAGTGTGACGAGGCCTAGCGCCGTTAAACACGTGGATAAAGTCAAGATATCTAGCAATTTTAGGTATACTTACCAGGGATCAGTCTGGTGTGTGAAAGAGTTAGAACAAACATTTGTGTTTGTGTTGTTAGGTCGTATTGTTCTTATTGTCACTGTAAAGATTTGTAAGTTTATTTACATATCAACGTATTTACGAAATGCTGTTACAGAATTTGTCTTGGTGACATTCAATGGAATATTTTATTAAAAGATAACAAGGAGGACTGATTGAGTAACACTCTATCAAGCATTCGCCCAACAAGCGGAAACCTGTAACTATTGTAATTATTTAAAAATAAATATAATTTTCATGGCTGACACTTTTGCTAAAAACTAATATTTAAACTAAACAAACATTTACAATTCTGAAAATTTAAGAGAATTGAGAGATGTTAAAAATTGCTCACCGCATCATGTTTTCTTAAAGAAGAAGAGCAGATGGACACGACAACGCGCAGTTACAGGTGTACCAGTTTCCTGGAACAAAACTAAAAGGCAGACTCCTAAAACAGAACGGCTGAATAAAATGGACTGAAACTTAGCTTTCAATTGAAACAACTGTGATTTATTAAAGTCATGTTTAGAGACGCGTACAAAGAAAATAGTGTTTCCACACCACTTTCAACTTGTAATGTGTAACTTTATGTGCTCTAAATGAAATAGATGTTCATGTAACAGTGAAATAGTAAGCTCAAGGCCTTGTGTCGCGTGGCCGCTTTGTAGAAAAGTACACCACAATCTCAATTTTAAACACTCTCTCGACTTTCATGTACTTATCTTATACTGTATTTGTTCATGTTTTCCTACAAACACTCGTGGCATGATTGACCAGACTCTGAGAATAGTCTTCCTCTAAAAACAAACAATGACAAAGCTATACAGCTAGTGCGGCAGGCCATCAAAATCAACATTAAAACATTAACAATATATTTAGAAGAGAGGATTTCAGTATTAGGTATTTGTTATACCGATACATATTTCTGTTGTGAAAACATATTTCCCGTACACAGTAAAATCCTGAGTGTTAAATTAACACTCCTCGGAGCATATATGGTCCCACTATAAAAGAGTGTTAAAGTAACACTGAAGCAGTGTTAAAGTTAATGAGATAATTAAGTGATTAATTAAATGATGATTGTGCATTAGTGATGAACACCTGTTGTTAACAAGCAGAATCACTGAAGGAAAAGAGAAACACAAGAACTACAACTGACTTCAGCCACAGCCTTAGACGAAATCAACTGAAATATAAAATACTTTAAATGTCTCAAGATCTCAGCAGAAGATGATTAATCATCTCCACAAACAGCATCATCAACTTCACTCATTACTAACCAGTTTGACTTTTTTTTGTCATGTGTCTAAAAATTTCTTATTAAGAATTAACAGAGGTTTAGATGTTAATGTTTATTGAAAATAATAAAATTTGAAGACACCGTTGTGGAGATAAGCGTTTGCTTCAGTTGGGCTCATGACCCTTGATTTCTATAGTTCTTTTCTGGTTGCTATAACTGTGTTTATGGCCAAAAAAAAAAAAAAAAAAAAGTGATATTGGTCACCTTTTGGTAATGGTGTACTTATGTATAACCTGATTCACTGATGTCATTAGTGGTAATGTATAATTTAGATCGTTATTGATCACAACAGTGTTAATAAAATACTATGAAGAATTTTAAAAAACACTTTGCACACCTGTCTAGAACAGCTATATTCTTTAGACACAGACATCAATAATCAGCATATGAATCTCAACAATGGTGACGATCAATGGTGTTGCACTGCATTCTGGGTGCACCAATCATAACTCATCCATGGCTCCCAGCATGCATTGCGACATGAATAAATTATACAGCTGCATTGTCTTAGTATTTTCTTTTATTCTTACTATTTGCTATTATTTTTGTTGTGACTTTTTACTGCCTTGTTTTGTGACATTCAAAAATCATTTCAAAATTATCAGAATATTTTGTTACCATTGCTGAAATTCACATGCTGATTCTTCATGTCTATGAGTGCCGGAATTGAAACTACTTTATTAACCATATTCATAAAAGTGGCTAATAAAGTTCTCATTTTGTCATCTGAAATCATAGAACTGCAATAATACAGAAATCATAAAAGCACTACAAATTTAAATAAAATGCAATCAGAGACATGAAGCAATTTTATCATAAATTCCTTGCCATCACATATGTGCATTATAAACACAATTGTAACAGCCAAAGAAAAACTTATATTTAAAAAGTCAAGAGGCAACTAAAGCAAACGCTATTCACCAAAACGGTAAGTTGAAAAACAAACAAACATCTAAACCTTAATTCTCAATAAAGAACTTCTGTTTTAGATACTCCAGAAATAAAGTCTAACTGGTTAGTAATGCATGAAGCTGGTGATGCTGTTTGTGGAGTTGTTTAATTATCTTCTACTAAAATCTTGAGAGATTTAATGTTTTATTTTATTTTAATTGATTTCATCTAAAGCTGTAGCTGAAGTCAGTTGTAGTACTTGTGTTTCTCTTTTCTTCAGTGATTTTATTGATAGTATACTTGATAGTATATGATATTTATCACGCTGATAAAGGTCGGTTCAGAAAAGCCTGATATAGAACAATAAGTGCTGAACTAGATCTTAGTCAACTCAGGATGTCAGATTTTGAGTGCTGGCTCACCCTAGTAATACTCTACGATATGATCAGTTTATTTAGCCTTTTAAGAGAGAAAATGTTTTGAAATAAAACTAAGTACAAGTTTCCTTTAAAATGGTAAACTAAGATTTGAACAGGTACTGTTGAATAATAAAAAAAAAATCATAATTTAGGTTAAATTTGCAAGCAAATAAGTAAAATATTTTATTTAAAACTTTAATATTTCATCTAAACAATCTTTTAATTTTGAAAGATCTTATTTAAACTCTTAAGATTGTGCTTTAATAATACTGCCGGTTCTTAGTTGGTTTGACTGGCAAGCCCTTTAAGAACCAGTTGCTTTTCCACAGGCTAGAGAGCCAATACAGAGCCAGGTGTTACATCACTGAATACGTTTCATGTTTCATTTCACTAGCGCGGCAGCGCCAAACACAACAAACTTGTTTGAGGTGTATCGGTGCCACGCAGACCGACCGATCGATCGGCACACAACACACTAAAGCACCGCAAGAGTGATCCAAAAACATAAAGAGCCGTCTGCTTTCCAGTCGCTCCCGCAGCACCCCGATGCCATGCACCGACTGGTCCGCGCAGCACCGATCCATACCAAACAAGCCTAAACAAACTATCAACAATGGTGGACGTTGAGTTGCTATTGATGTTCATGGCTTTGCAAACCGACATCGCCATCCAAACACAGCGAATCCAACGTGTTCGTGTTTAGCTGCTATTTCAAATATGGCGGTCCAAAGTTTCTGTCGTGTTGTTGGTCACGGTAACCCCGCCTCCAGCCCCTGACGCAAGCGGTTCTTTCTTCTAGCCCAGCAATGTTTTGGTGCTACTTAAAAACCGCTTTTCCTGGTTCGGAGCTGGTGCTTTGGGTGTCCAAAGACAAAGAACCGGTTTGAAACTAGGCTCTGGCTCCGAACCAGCACTGGAACTGCCTTGGTGGAAAAGGGGTATGAGTGTCCTAAAACATAATTTCACAATAGTGTTTAACCCTGGGTTTAACCCTGGGAAGATCTGTGAGTTTTGTTTATATTTCAATTTAAACTAAATGTGTTGTATTTTATTTTGGGATTATGTGTTTTATAAGTTCAGTGAACTTAAATAATTGATTATATGATTAAAATATATGATAAATGATTTGCTTTACTTTAGTAACATGTTTGTTAACTTGTTTAAAATGAATGATGAATGGTTTGCTTTAGTAACATGGTAGTAACATGCTGTCATATATAATTCTATTTTATTTTATTACCATATTCTTTAAAATAGAGATAAGTCTCTCTTTAGCTAGAAATGTTTATCAGCGTGCTTTTTTATATGATTTATCAGAACACAAATTTGTATAATGACATGGGTATTACACTGATATAACAATGTAAATGTGGTTTATGATGAAATTTCTTGAGTCGTCATAATTCAGATTGCTTAAAAACAATATTTAATTAAAAAAATGTAAGCATATGCAGAATATTTTGTGTGATGGGTATGTGTACAGTTTGTACAGTACAAAATCATTATGCCTATGGAGCGTCCTGGTTCATTGGTCCGTTGGATCGGATTGCTTTCTCACTACAACCGAATCGCTACAGAGTTCGTTTTCAATCGAGCCAAGACCACCTCGTTCAGGCGATCTCAGACCGATTGTTTTGGCGCGGATCCGAGCGAGATTGCCGTGTTCACATATGCCCAAACAAACCAAGCTAAGGGGGGAAACGCGCCAGGTTCCGAGACAACGGGCCAGGTGTGAAAGCACCCTTAATGTAACACTGAAGCAGAGCTGAACTTAATGAGAATGTTAACAAGCAGAATTACTGAAGGAAAGAGAAACAGAAAAATAGAGTGAGACAAACAGAAACAACTACAAATGACTTAGTCACAGACTTAGAGGAAATCAACTGAAATAAAACACATTAAGTATCTCAAGGATTAAACAACTCCACAAACAGCATCACCAGCTTCACTTATGACTAACCAGTTTGACTTTATTTCTGTCATACAAAAGTGCTTAATAAGAATTAACAGAGGTTTAGATGTTAGTTTCATTTCACAAAACGTCACCATCACCATCACTGTGGTCACTGTTTGCTTTAGTTGGGCTCTTGACCCTTAAATTTACAAAATATATATATTTTTCTGTTTATGAAAGCACATTAATATAGCAAAGAAAACTTGGAGAAAATATGTTCCTGGAAGCAATCATCATGTAGCGGCTTGGCTCACTGACTGTTGCATTTCAAAGTGTTGAAAAAAAGAAGTTTGATTCTGAAGATTGAAGTTTGAACAGTGCTTCGGCAATTAAAACAATTGTGCACAAGAAGCATTGGTTAATGGCACACATTGACATGAAGAATCTGCATATGTATCTCAACAATGGTGACAATCAAAAAAATATTCAGATAAACATCTTTGAACGTCACAAAGAAAGCTACTATAAAGTCACATCAAAAACAGCAACAATTAAAGCAAATATTAAGAATAAAAGAAAATACTAAGACAATTCAGGTGCATAATTTATTTGTGTAGTAATGCATTCTGGGAGCCATGAATGAGTTTTGATGGGTGAACCCAGAATGCACTGGAGCATGAAGCGTTTTGTTTATTGTCACCATCGAGATTCATATGCTGATTCTTGATGAATGTTTGTATCTGAGTTGTACAGATGTTCAAAATGCCTTGTGCAAAGGGTTTTTCTTTTATTAAATCCAACGAATTATGTGATTAAAACACAATTTAACATCAAGTATAATCACAGATTTAGATTTTTTTTTTTTTAACTGCTCATTGATTAGTCAAAACCAACTGACCATGTTTTTTTCTGTTTTTTTTATCATAATAAAAGTGTTCTGCAAACATAGAGATATAGCAAGATGGCGGCGCGATCAGACGCAGCGGCCGCTCCAGGTCCCAAAGACGGTGCTTTTATGTCTTTTAATGTCGTCTGTTCGTCTCCAAATAGTGTCGATTTACCGTTAATTCATCGGGAGATCACTCCGAGATACATATACGATTGCCAAAGCCTTTTGGATATCGACAAGACATACAAACACAAACTCTCGCCGGCGGCTACTGAGAAGCTACGAGGCCTTTGTTTACTGCTGGAGCCGGACCTCGAGACCGCGGCCTCGCCTACTGACGCTACCCGCACAAGGCGGCGTCGCAAGCGGTGTGAAAGAGGACGGAAGCGCGGTAAGCGCGGAGGTATACGAGCTAGGCTGAGGGCTAACCCCACAAGACCGGCTCTTCCAACACTCATGCTCTCAAACGATCGCTCTCTGGAAAACAAACTGGATTTAATTCAACTCAGTCGGTCTACACAGCATGAGACAAGGGATTGTTGTGTGTTTGTTTTCACTGAAACATGGCTAAACGACAACATCCCGGACTCCGCCATTCAGTTGCACGGACTAACTTGCTACCGAGCGGACAGAAATTCATCACTGTCTGGTAAGACTCGCGGGGGTGGCTTGTGTGTGTATATCAACAAAGAATGGTGTAACAATGCTGCGGTAGTGACAAAACACTGTTCATCACTGGTGGAGTTTATGTTTGTGAAGTGTCGACCGTTCTATCTGCCGCGGGAGTTCACGGCCATTGTTATTGTCGCGGTTTACATTCCTCCGTGTGCAAACGCAAAGGACGCGCTTCGCGAGCTGTACAGCGCCATCAGCGAACAACAAACAAATAACCTCGACGGCTTTTTCATCATAGCCGGTGACTTCAACCACGCAAACCTAAAGACAGTTTTGCCAAAGTTCTACCAACATGTGAACTTTGCAACAAGGGGAAACAACACACTGGACTTTGTTTACACAACAGTTAAGAACACATACAAAGCCGAACCCCGCCCCCACCTCGGGTACTCGGACCACATCTCTGTTATGCTAATCCCAGCATACAGACCACTTCTAAAACTCACCAAACCGGTTCAAAAGCAGATCACAGTATGGCCAGACAATGCCACCTCAGCACTGCAGGACTGCTTCCAGGACACAGACTGGAACATGTTTAAAGAGGCGGCCACCTACAACAACCACACAGACCTGCACGAGTACACGGAAACTGTGACTGCTTACATCAAAAAGTGCATAGATGATGTGACAGTCACCAAAACCATCACCACACGTGCCAACCAGAAGCCATGGATGACAGCAGAGGTTCGTGGGCTGCTAAAGACCAGAGATGAAGCTTTCAGATCAGGAGATAAAGCAGCCCTCAAAACAGCAAGAACCAATCTGTCTCATGGCATCAAGAAGGCAAAACATCAGTATGCTAAAAAAAAATCAACAATCACTTCACAGACAGCAGAGACACTCGGACCCTGTGGCAAGCCATTCAGACCATCACTGACTACAAACCCCTGCCACAGGCCAGTGACGATGACACATCCCTACCAGAGGCACTCAACCACTTCTACTCACGATTTGAGATACAGAACGACACACCTGCACAGAAACTACTCATATCTCCAAACGACCAGGTACTCTGTCTCTCTCCAGTCGACGTAAGGAAGACCCTATCCAGGATTAACCCACGAAAGGCTGCAGGCCCTGACAACATACCTGGACGTGTACTGAAAGACTGTGCTGCACAGCTGATGGATGTCCTAACAGACATCTTCAACATCTCGCTGAGCCAGGCAGTCGTCCCCACGTGTCTCAAATCCACCTCCATAATTCCAGTACCAGAGAAGTCACCTGTGTCCTGTCTGAATGACTATCGTCCCATAGCACTGACCCCAATCATGATGAAGTGCTTTGAGAGGTTAGTCATGCAGCACATCAAGTCCAGTCTCCCAAACACGCTGGACCCACTCCAGTTTGCATACCGTCCAAACCGTTCCACAGACGATGCAATATCCACCACTCTCCACCTAGCTCTTACCCATCTGGAACAGAAAGACTCTTATGTTAGAATGCTGTTCATTGACTTCAGCTCAGCATTCAACACAATAATCCCACAACAGCTCATCCACAAACTAAACCTGCTGGGCCTTAACACCTCCCTCTGTAATTGGATCCTGGACTTTTTAACTGCAAGACCTCAGTCAGTCCGTGTCGGCCGCAACACCTCCAGCACTACCACACTGAGCACAGGTGCCCCACAAGGCTGTGTGCTCAGCCCGCTGCTCTTCACGCTGCTGACCCACGACTGCACTGCCAAGTCCAGCTCCAACCACATCATCAAGTTTACTGATGACACAACTGTGGTAGGCCTCATCAGCAACAACGATGAAACGCACTACAGAGAGGAAGTGGCACAGCTGGCTGAATGGTGTGGTGCTAACAACCTGTCCCTCAATGTGGGTAAGATGAAAGAGGTTGTGATGGACTTCAGGAAAAACTCTGTTGACCACTCCCCACTGACCATCAACGGCTCAACCGTGGAGAGAGTCGGCAGCACTAAATTCCTGGGAGTGCACATCACAGAGGATCTCACCTGGACCACCAACGTCACGTCACTCAACAAGAAGGGACAACAGCGCCTCCACTTTCTCCGCCGGCTAAAAAGGGCAAGTCTCCCTCCACCCATCCTCACCACTTTTTACGGGGACGGGGACGGGGACGGGGCTTTTCCGACTTGAACCTCTCATTCGTACAGTGGTCTCCCAGAATACTGTAAAGCATTTTTATTGTCAACTGAAACTACAGTAAATGTTTATTTTATGCAGTATGTTATATATAATCACATTTTATTGATTACCACCAGAGGTGGGTAGTCCAGAGAGTAATATTCCTTGCATATTTTTGTTCCACCCATTAACTCTGATTTCACCTGAGGAGGAACCAAGATATTCCTTTCAAGTCACAAGCAAATCTCAAGCCAAATTCCAACTCCTCAAAGAGTTAAAGTTAATGAGATAATTAAGTGACTAATTAAATGATGATTGTGCATTAGTGATGAAAACCCGATGTTAACAATCAACATCACTGAAGAAAAGAGAAACACAAGAACTACAACTGACTTCAGCCACAACCTTGGATGAAATCAGCTGGAAGAAAAAAACAAACAAACATTGCCACCATAATTGTGGTCAGTGTTTGCTTTAGTTGTGCTCTTGAGCCTTTAAGTAAATCAAAGAAATTAGTTTCAAAGCAATTGCAAAATTGTTTCTGTTTATAACTTATGATGAATGACTCTTTGGTTTGTTAACTACATTTGACTGTTACAAAACTGGGGAAGAAAAAGTCCTGCTAAGCAAATGCCAACACAATACTGCGGTAATGCGAAGAAAATAATATTGTATAGGATCAGGCTTTTAGACATGAACATTTACCATATGATCCTCAACAGTGGTGCCAATAATTATTCATACTGCATTGCATGATGGGAGTTTTTCATGCATTGCAGCATGACGCATTTTGTTGATTGTCACCATTGTTGAGAGTCATATGCTGGTTCTTGATGCCTGTGTGTGTCTAAATATTAATGGAGATCAGATTTTTAAATGAGTTACATAGATTTAAAATTCATTCACTGTAACTATTAGAGAAACACTTTGCTTGCATTCTGTAGTTTCACAGGGCTGGTCATGCAAAACCTATATGTATAAATGAAACAAATGTTATTTTGGATATAATCAAACCAGCTCATGGTGACTATATGATTATTGTAGAGCACTGATCTCTCTGCTTCTCAACACCACATGCATTGCTTCAGAAAGAGATCTAACACAGGAAGTCAAGAGACAAGAGGCCAACTAGAACAATCACTGATCTCCATGATGGTGGCATCAATAAAACATCAACATCTGATCCTCTGTAATTGTAAATAACAGCAGGTGTTCATCACTAATGCACAGTCATCATTTAATTAGTCACTTAATTATCTCATTAAAGGGATAGTTCACCCAAAAATGAAAATTTGTTGTTTATCTGCTTACCCCCAGGGCATCCAAGATGTAGGTGACTTTGTTTCTTCAGTAGAAAAAAAAAAAAAAGATTTTTAACTCAAACCGTTGCAGTCTTTCAGTCATATAATGCCAGTCAATGGGCACAGAATATTTGAGAAAAAAAAA
The DNA here is from genome assembly GCA_039654775.1 of Spinibarbus caldwelli. Classification (NCBI taxonomy): domain Eukaryota; kingdom Metazoa; phylum Chordata; class Actinopteri; order Cypriniformes; family Cyprinidae; genus Spinibarbus; species Spinibarbus caldwelli. Next base: position 40,257,494 of record CM077224.1, on the reverse strand, counting down.
AACAAAAAAAAAACATGCACAGACAAATTCAATTTAAACCTTGCAGCTTGTGACGATACATTGATGTCCTAAGACACGAAACGATCGGTTTGTGCGAGAAACTGAACAGCATTTATATCATTTTTTACCTCTGATACAAGCAATGTCCAACTCTCCTGAGCTCATCCACAACATCCATCGTGTGACGCATCAATGGCTCTGGAACATAGATATATATATACAGTGGTGTGAAAAATTGTTGGCCCCCTTCCTGATTTTTTTTTTTTTTTTTTGCATGTTTGTCACACTTTAATGTTTCAGTTCATCAAACAAATTTAAATATTAATCAAAGATAACACAAGTAAACACAACATGCAGTTTTTAAATTAAGTTTTTTTAATATGAAGGGAAAACAAAATCCAAACCCACATGGCCCTGTGTGAAAAAGTGCTTGCCCCCTAAACCTAATAACTGGTTGGGCCACCCTTAGCAGCAACAACTCCAATCAAGCGTTTGCGATAACCTGCAATGAGTCTTTTACAGTGCTGTGGAGGAATTTTGGCCCACTCATCATTGCAGAATTGTTGTAATTCAGCCACATTGGAGGGTTTTCGAGCATGAACCGCCTTTTTAAGGTAATGCCACAGCATCTCAATAGGATTCAGGTCAGGACTTTGACTAGGCCACTCCAAAGTCTTAATTTTGTTTTTCTTCAGCCATTCAGAGGTGGACTTGCTGGTGTGTTTTGGATCATTGTCCTGCTGCAGAACCCAAGTTCGCTTCAGCTTGAGGTCACGAACAGATGTCCAGACATTGCCCTTCAGGATTTTTTGGTAGACATCAGAATTCATAGTTCCATTTATCACAGCAAGTCTTCCAGGTCCTGAAGCAGCAAAACAGCCCCAGACCATCACACTACCACCACCATATTTTACTGTTGGTATGATGTTCTTTTTCTGAAATGCTGTGTTACTTTTACGCTAGATGTAATGGGACACACACCTTCCAAAAAGTTAAACTTTTGTCTCGTCAGTCCACAGAGTATTTTCCCAAAAGTCTTGGGGATCATCAAGAAGTTTTCTGGCGAAACTGAGACGAGCCTTTATGTTCTTTTTGCTCACCAGCGGTTTTTGTTTTGGAACTCTGCCATGCAGGCCATTTTTGCCCAGTCTCTTTCTTATGGTGGAGTCATGAACACTGACCTTAACTGAGGTAAGTGAGGCCTGCAGTTCTTTGGATGTTGTTCTGGGGTCTTTTGTGACCTCTTGGATGAGTCATCGCTGCGCTCTTGGGGTAATTTTGGTCGGCCGGCCACTCCTGGGAAGGTTCACCACTGTTCCATGTTTTCGCCATTTGTGGATAATGGCTCTCACTGTGGTTCACTGGAGTCCCAAAGCTTTAGAAATGGCTTTATAACCTTTTCCAGACTGATAGATCTCAATTGCTTTCTTTCTCATTTGTTCCTGAATTTCTTTGGATCTCAAAATGACGTGTAGTTTTTGAGGATCTTTTGATCTACTTCACCTTGTCAGGCAGGTCCTATTTAAGTGATTTCTTGATTGCGAACAGGTGTGGCAGTAATCAGGCCTGGGTGTGGCTAGAGAAACTGAACTCAGGTGTGATAAACCACATTTATGTTTTAACAGGGGGGTGAGTGGGCCAAAATTCCTCCACAGCGCTGTAACAGACTCATTGCAAGTTATCGCAAACGCTTGATTGCAGTTGTTGCTGCTAAGGGTGGCCCAACTAGTTATTAGGTTTAGGGGACAAACACTTTTTTAGACAGGGCCATGTGGGTTTGGATTTTGTTTTCCCTTCATAAAACAAACCTTCATTATCTAAATCTCAGACTGACCTTAACGCTATTCTGAAGCTGCAATATGAATATAACTCTATTTTGAATGATCAGGTTTCTAATGTGTTAATTAAACTTAAACAGAAACAGTTTGAACTGGGAGATAAGGCAGATAGACTTCTTGCCAGGCAATTAAGAGGTGTGCAGGCTAGCAGGGCTATTCATCAAATAAAATCTCAGAATGGTACTGTGTTAACACATCCACAAGAAATTAATAATTGTTTTACAGAATTTTATAAACATCTTTATTCTTCTGGCTGTTTAGAGCTAAATGATGTAGGTCACCAATTTCTTGATGCGGTAGACTTCCCAAAACTTAATGAATGCGCCAGAGAGGAATTAGAGGAGCCGTTCTCTCTCTGTGAAGTTTTGGAGGCGATAAATTCCTTCCCTAATGGGAAAGCCACAGGCCCTGATGGGTTCAGTGTGGAATTTTATAAAGCTAATGCAAATGTAATCGCCCCCGTGTTGCTTAGAATGGTAAACCATTTGATTGAGAAGAAGAAATTTCCAGATTCTTTGTATGAGGCACATATATGCGTTCTGAAGAAAAAAGACAGATATCTTACAGAGCCCTCTAGTTATAGGCCTATAAGTCTTCTCAATTGTGATCAAAAAGTGATTGCCAAGATTTTGGCTACTCGTCTGAATAAACATGTAGCTTCGTTAATTCACTCAGACCAAACTGGCTTTATCCCAGGAAGATTTTCATTTTTTAATTCACGTCGTCTTCTAAATATTTTGTACAATAATCAGAGTAAAAGTTCTAAGGCAGCTGTACTTTCTTTAGACGCGGAAAAGGCTTTCGATCGAATTGAATATAGCTACTTGTTTTCTGTGCTGGATCGGTTTGGTTTTGGTGAGAATTTCAAACTATTGATAAAAATGCTCTATCCGTCCCCTAAATCTGCAATACTTACTAATTCAGATAAGTCTGCTTTCTTTCCTCTTCAGCGAGGTACACGTCAGGGATGTTGTTTAAGCCCACTATTATTTGATTTAGCTCTAGAACCCCTAGCTATACATCTTCGTAATCATTCTGGGATTAACATGGGTATAACATGTGGTCATACTGAGGTTAAGCTGTCCTTATATGCGGATGATCTACTTTTATATTTGAGTGATCCTCCTTCTTCTTTGCCATTGTTGATGGAATCACTTGAGGTTTTTGGCTCTTTTTCTGGTTATTCTGTCAACTGGGAGAAAAGTGTATTCATGCCTTTGGGTGAAGGGCTGGATGCTCAGTTTCTGAGGTCATTACTTTTTAGACTTTCAGAGGATCACTTTACTTATTTAGGGTTAGTCATCCCAAAAAATTGTAAACATATTATTAGGTTAAATTTCACAGAAGCCATAAATAGGTTAAAATTATATATTGATAAATGGAGGGCTCTTCCATTATCTTTAATCGGTCAGGTCAATGCCATTAAAATGGTCTCTCTGCCTCGCTTTTTTAATCTTTTTCAGAACTTACCTGTGTGTTTGCCACACAATTTTTTTAAACAATTAGATTCTGTCATTTTGCCATTTATCTGGGGATATAAAGCGCATAGAATTTCTAAGGCCCATTTGCAGAAGCTGAAAGAGTTAGGTGGTTTAGCGCTACCGGTGTACCGTCATTATTACTGGGCCACTAATGCCAGGGCTATGATGTTTTGGCAGATGAGTGACCAAGCTGATGACAGTTTGATGGATTCGCAACCCAAATGGTTGTATATGGAGGCTCGGTCAGTTGTTGGTAGCTCCTTAGCCGCTATTCTTTTCTCTAAAACTGCATCCCTAAAGAAGTCTCAATGTAAAAATTTTGTTGTGCTCAACTCCATTAAAATTTTGAACCAAATAAAGACTGCTTTGAATATTACATGTCCCTCAGTACACCTGCCCATTTGTGATAATAATAATTTCTTGCCTGGCCAGTCGGACAAGGTATTCTCGTTGTGGAGAGGCAAAGGACTGACCACAGTTAAGGACTTCTATATAGACAGGAAATTTGCCACTTTCGAACACTTGTATAAACTCTTTGATCTTTCCCAGTCACAATTTTTCCGTTATCTACAGGTGCGTCACTTTATAAAACATTCTTTTATTGAGTTTCAGGAGTTACCACAAGATCATGATTTGTATAATTTTTTGGGTCAGTCTCCTATGAGCAAACACTTGGTGACTCAGTTTGTTGCTGTGTTTGTCTCTCATTTTGCAGTGTCCTCAGATCACCTTAAAGTAGCATGGGAAAATGACACTGGAGTTAATGTTTCCAAAGAGATTTGGGAGGAGGGCCTGAAACGAATTCATACCTGCTCTATTAATGCACGATTACAACTTATACAGTTTAAAGTGCTGCATAGGTTACATTATACCAAAACTAAACTCAATACGATTTACCCTTCAGTTTCCCCACTATGTGATAGATGCAGGAGCTCGGATGTGACGCATGCTCATACTTTTTGGTTTTGCCCTGAGATTTCTGAGTTTTGGAAAAATATTTTTCAGTGGTACTCAAATGTTTTTGGAGAAGTCATCAGTCCAGATTTTGAATTAGCTTTGTTTGGATGTTCTGACCATACATTAGCATTGACACATTCTCAGCAATTGTCTCTTATGTTTGGTATGGTGGTAGCTAAAAGGGTGATATTGATGGATTGGAACTCCACTTTACCACCCAGCTTTCATAAATGGCTGGCTGAGATGGTTGCTGCCCTCAATCTTGAGAGAATCGGTTTTTCTAAGATTGACGTTTATGAAAAATTTGATAAAATCTGGGGCCCCTTCCTCACTTACCTTTTTAAGAGTTAAAAATTAAGTTTTAATATAGTACTTCTTTCTATGTTTAATATTCTGTTTAAATCTGATTAAGTAAGGCTTTTAAGGTGTGTATTTTTACTGTATCTGGTGCATGTTCAGGTATGTGTTTTGTTTTTTGTTTTTTGTTTGTGGTATTTTGTTTTGTTTTGTATTTTCAGAAAAAAATGTTAGAAAAGTGTCATAAAATAAAATAAAATAAAATCTTCATTTAAAAACTGCATGTTATGTTTACTTGTGTTATATTTGATTAATATTTAAATTTGTTTGATGATCTGAAACATTAAAGTGTGACAAACATGCAAAAAAATAAAAAATCAGTAAGGGGGCCAACAATTTTTCACACCACTGTATACATAGATATATAAGTAGATCTTGCATATCGCAGCGCATAGAAACAGTCGCTAATGAGGCATCTATGTATATTATCTTTGTGCCAGAGCAGCTTGATGTGTCACGCGCCAGATGTTGTGGCAGTCAGACATTGAGGTTTATTAAAACCTTCGTTTGTGTTCTACTGAAGAAACAAAGTCACCTACATCTTGGATGCCTTGGGGGTAAGCAGATAAACATCAAATTTTCATTTTTGGGTGAACTATCCCTTTAACTTTAACTCTTTGAGGACTTGGAATTTGACTTGAGACTTGCTTGTGACTTGAAAGGAATGTCTTGGTTCCTCCTCTGGTGAAATCAGCTGCTGAGTTCATGGGTGGAACAAAAATATGGCAGGTCTTTTACTCTTTGGCCCCTGGACTACCCACCTCTGATTACCACCTTTTATGTGTTATGTGTTTCATGTTACGTGAACTTAAAATGTATGATAAATGCTTTGCTTTAGTAACATGTTTGTTACTATGACATATATAATTATATATTTTATTACCATATTATTTAACCATCTGGGTCTGAGGGGTTTTGGGCCTGAAGAAGTTTTGACATTTGTGTTTTTTTCATATCTTAAAACATATTAATGGCCAAAGTCTGATTATACTGTATTCAGCACAAACTGGGCTACAATAATAGGTGTGCAGCATGAATGCACATGTTTGTGTTTATGCATGTGTGTTTATATGATTTAGCAGAACACAAATTTTAATAATGATGTGGGTATTACTCTGATATAACAAAGTAAATGTGGTTTATGATGAAATATCTTGAGTCTTCATAATTAAAATAATTAAAAACAATATTTTATTAAAAATGGTTGTATGCAGATTTTTTGTGTGATGAGTAAGTGCACAGTTTGTACAGTAAAAAAAAAAAAAAATCATTGCGCCTATATGGAGGGTCCCCACAAACCCGATGTGTAGTAATACTCCAAATAACTGTCCCCACGATCATAACATTACATTACATTATAAATTATACTAAATGATTTCAATGAAAATTTTTGTTACTTAAAACTAGTGTAAATGTTTTGCTTTGTTTTATATCGTGTGTGATTGTATTATTTATTTATATTAATTTCATTTAAAAGAAGAGAATAAGACTCAGATCATTGAATGTGTGTTTGTGTACTTGTTTAACCTACGTTGTGGGGGCCAAGTGTCCTCTCAGAGAGGAGCATGAACATTTTTACTTTGCATGGGTCGTTTTATTGAAAACCATGAGAAAATGACTTATAAATCACATCAATTATTTATTCATTTTGTAAGATGTAAAGTTTTCTGTGAAGGGTTAGTGTTAGTCTGCAAAATGTATAATTATCTGTAGATTAAAAAAAAAAAAACGGGGAGTCTGTGTAATGTACCATTTAGATAAGCAAACGTGTGTGTGTGTGTGAGAGAGAGAGAGAGAGAGAGAGAGAGTAAGGGGAGATAGAGAGACAGAGGGTGAGAGAGAGAGAGAGAGCTCAAAGAAAATTTTTTTTTTCCAACTTAAACCTCTCATTTGAAGAATGGTCATGCTAGTACAAGGAAAACTTTTTTCTCCTGGAAAAATGTAAGGGGCTTTATTTTAAATCATTTCTTTCTTTCTTTTTTATTATTGAATACAATTTATTGGTTTATTTTCAATTTCATTATTTCTCATGTTACATATTTTATTTAAATTCTTTTTATACAACCATCAGATTATATGTGTGTGTGTGGGTGCACACACACATATTGTGATATGTTCTCATGATCTGTTAAAATTGTTTATTTATTTTGTTTAAAATTGTTTATTTATCCTGTTTAAAACTATTGTCCATTCTTCTTTTCTCACGCACCCATAGAGAAAGAGAGAGGGAGAGAGTGACCAAAATGCAAGCGCTCCTCGTAATGCAACCTGATACCACACACATAACATCTTCAAAAACATTACTTGACAGCTCATTTATGGATTTGTCGCCTGACGGACACGTACAAACATTTGTACAAACAACATATTTCCTCCCCAGATGTCATAAACTATCATCGGAATTTCACGCATGCCGATTTCCGCATCTGAAACTTATTATGAGATCAAAGGTCACATATGGATATTATTATTATTATGAGGTCACAAAAGGTCAAAGTCATTAATCATTTTTTGTCATATGCCGCCGGTTATTGACTACTCTCTGCCCTCTCAAGATTGAATTCACAATTCTCCTCACTGATCGAAACATCCTCTCCCAAACACCTCCATGATGAGATCCTGTAGGAGGATTAAAATTCCATCTGATACCCTTCTGGCTTAGAACATCACTGATTTTATCGTGGTTCTAGTTTTTTATAGTTTCTCTCAACTTTCGTTCAGCTCCGACAAAATTGATTCCGTTATCAGAATGCAATTCAGACACTTGACCACGACGTGCTATGAACTGTCACAATGCGTGAATAAAAGAGTATGGGTCTAATGATGTTACCACTTCAATGTGTACAGCTCTTACTGACAAATGATGCAGCCAGGTTGCACCTCAGACTGTCCAGGAGCTCAGTGATGCCCTGGTCCAGATCTGGGAGGAAATACCCCAGGACACCATCCGTTGTCTCATTAGGAGCATGCCCCGATGCTGTCAGGCATGCATACAAGCACGTGAGGGCCATACAAACTACTGAGTACCATTTTGAGTTGCTGCAATGAAATTTCAGCAAGCGTAGAGCCCTGTATTTAATACATTATAAACAGTTTTGTGTAACTTCCGCTAACACTCATACGTGGAAGCCATTCCGGATGGATTACGTAGGATGTATGCACAGTGAATGCACCAGTGAAAAGTGACGAACGCTGAAACGCAAAGGGTGGAACAAAACAAAACAACAGTCACGAATTAGAAGTAGTGAGTAAATCATGGGCTAATTTTAATGTTTGGGTGAACTAACCCTTTAAATATACTTTGGAGGTCTTCCAAAAACTTTTCCTGGAGCTGGATCCACTGAAACTTTCAACAAAGGTTCAGAGACTAAAAAATACCTTGGAACCACTGATGTCACATGTACCATTTTAACGATGTCCATACTACATTTCTGTACCTTGATCATGGTAGGACCCTTGCCATCTATGGAGTGTCAGAGAGCTCTCGGATTTCATTAAAAATCTTAATTTGTGTTCCGAAGATGAATGGAGGTCTTACGGGTTTGGGACGACATAAGGGTGAGTAATTAATGACAGAATTCTCATTTTTGGGTGAACTAACCCTTTAATGACATGTTTTTTGTTTTTTTTTTCATTGGTCTAATTTGGCAAGTAAAGGTTAATGTCTAAAATTTTTAATGTTATTTTTGATTAATTTTGTATGTTTGTAAGTATCCACAGTTCAGTGGTGTTGGATTACAAATGTATAAAATGTTAAATCTAGGTTCCAATGTAATAGTATATAAACTGAAAAAGTTATGTACATTGTGTTTTACATTTTGAGGTAAAGATGATGACATTCTAAGAAGATCAAGTCAGGCAGCCCAGGTGTCTGAGACATTAACCTTTTGTCTTTATGCACTTCCTGACCATTGGGCAGGGTCCCAAGTTAAAGGTGAATGCTAAGCTGTGCGTTTGTCTCTATGATAATGTGAAGGTATGGGCGATACTGTCAGGCTGATTGGATTAGCACCTATGCATTTGAATGGCACTGTTATGCTGATGAGATCAGGGCTGGGGAAATTCCGGTAATGGGCTGATTCCTGGACTGCATTTGCATGCTTTGTTTAGATTGTCTCCACCTCTATGTATCCCTCCCCCTTGAAAGGTATAAACTCTACTGTGCTGAGCTATAGTCAGACTTGGATGACTGCAGCGACGCACAGCGAGTTCTCAATAAAGAGTAACTTCTGTATGAAAGATTGTCCAACGTCTCTTGGTCTCTGCTTCGACGAGGAAAAAGTTTCCTACAACTCTTTACTGAGAACGCACTGCGTGGCGCTGCAGTCATCAAAAGTCCTGCTGAAGATACCCAAGAGTCGCCTGGTCTTCGCTTCTGAGTTTCCAACAGTGGCTAAAATATATTCAATAAGTTGTCATTTGCAAAGTATGGTTGAATTGGAGTTATGGTCAAAATTGACAAATAAATGTTTCATTAAAACATTTATTTTCCCCAATTGTAAGTCGCTTTGGATAAAAGCGTCTCCAAAATGACTAAATGTAAATGTAAATGTAAAATAATGTGTTTTGTTTATCATTTGGTTTTGTTATATTTATTGTAAAGTACTCATGGAGTAAATGGTAAATATACAGTTAAAAATATAAAGTAAAAATAGGACAGTTGTATATACAGCATTTAAATGAAATCTACTAATTTTTTTAGTGTTTCTGATTTGCTATTGTATTACTATTGCATTGCATAAGGATTTTAATTATATTTACTCAATTTTATTTCTGAGATTAGTTAATCTAATTATTTGAATCTACTTATTTTTTTTTGTTGTTACAATTACTTGATTCTTAAAGTACATTTCAATGATTTCACAACTTTAAAATTTACTCAATATTTTTAAGTGTAAAAATGTTTCACCAAAAAAAAAAAAAAAAAAGAGTAGATCATAGTAAAAGTTTTTACAGTGTTGAAACATACATTAATGTCAAAGTCCTGAGCATTCAGAGGTATGTTTTCTTCGATCATTTCCCACCATTGTTTTTTTCAGTTCTTCCTAAAGATTTGGAAGAATAAATCAGTCAAATATTACACTTAAAGAAAAATAATACAGGCAAAGGATATTTAAGGCAATTAAAATGTTCAATAGTACATCATGTGGTGATGTACTAACTTCCCATTCTGAAACGGAAAACCCAGAGATTCCCTCATTTCAGGGTTAACATTGAACCTCCTTCCTGAAATGGGCCTCAGGCCCAATTTAAAGATTGGTGTGTTATGTATTTATCAACATATGATGTACTGATATACAGTGCCGTGAAATGTTTTTGCCCCCTTCCTGTTTTTTTTTTCTTTTTTTGCATATTTGTCACACTTTAAATATTAAAATTTTAATATTACACAAAGATAATGCAAGTAAACTCAAAATGCAGTTTTGAAATGATGATTTCATTTATTAAGGGAAAAAAGCTGTCCAAACCTACCTGGCCCTACGTGAAAAATTAATTCCTCCCACCTGTTAAATCATGAAAGAACTGTGATTAACCACATTATTTTACTGCCAGACCTGTTGAATTAAGAAATCACTTAAATAGAACCTGTCTGACAAAGTGAAGCATGCTTAAAGAACAACACATCATGCCACGATCTAAAGAAATTCAAGAACAGATGAGAAACAAAATAGTTGACATGCATCAGTCTGGAAAGGGTTATAAAGCCATTTATAAGGCTTTGGGACTCCAGCGAACCACGGTCAGAGCCATTATCCACAAATGGAGAAAACTTGGAACAGTGGTGAACCCTCCCAGGAGTGTCTGACCTACCAAAATTACTCCAAGAGCGCAATGGCGACTCATCCAGGAGGTCATAAAAGAACCCAGAACAACATCTAAAGAACTGCAGGCCTCACTTGCCTCAATTAAGGTCAGTGTTCATGATTCAACAATAAGAGACTGGGCAAAAATGGCATCCATAGGAGAGTTCCAAGGCAAAAGCCACTGCTGACCAAAAAGAACACAAAGGCTCGTCTCACATTTGCCAAAAAAATATCTTGATTATCCCCAAGACTTTTGGGCAAATATTCTGTGGACTGATGAGACAAAAGTTGAACATTTTGGAAGGTGTGTGTTCCGTTTCATCTGGCGTAAAACCAACACAGCATTTCATAAAAAGAACATCATACCAACAGTCAAACATGGTGGTGGTAGTGTGATGGTCTGGGGCTGCTTTGCAGCTTCAGGACCTGGAAGACTTGCCATAATTGATGGAACCATGAATTCAGCACTCAATCCGAAAATCCTGAAGGAGAATGTCCGGCCATCACTTTGTGACCTCAAGCTCAAGCGCACTTGGGTTATGCAGCAGGACAATGATCCCAAACACACCAGCAAGTCCACCTCCGAATGGCTCAAGAAAAACAAAATTAAGGTTTTGGAGTGGCCAAGTCAAATGCTTGATTGCAGTTGTTGCTGCAAAGGGTGGCACAACCAGTTATTAGATTTAGGGGGGCAATTACTTTTTCACGTAGTGCCAGGCAGGTTTGGACAGCTTTTTTCCCTTAAGAAATGAAATCATTATTTCAAAACTGCATTTTGTATTTACTCAGGTAATATTAAAATTTGTTTGATGATCTGAATCTTTTAAGTGTGACAAATATGCAAAAAAATATGTTTATGTCCCCACCAATGTCAAAAGCAAAACTACGCCCTTGTTCATATGGTGTTAGCAGTTGAGTCCACTGTGCAGAAATATTTCTTAACATAAAACTGCAAACACTTAATGTGTAATAGTGAAATATTTAAAAACATGACTTTAATTCAAATCTTTGAGGTTCATCATGAGATATAGCACACATATATGTGCTAAAATATTTAAAGGGGTCATGACATGAGAAATCAAATTTGTCTTGATCTTTTGGCATATAGGAGGTCTTTGTACCATTAAAACATCCTGCAAGTTTCAAAGCTTAAAATGTCCTCCTCATTATAAAGAAAGCAATCATTCTTGAGAAGTTGGACAAAACAGGGTGCAAAATTGAAAAAATAAAACCTTGTACTCAGACAAATGAAACTACATTTATGTATCGTATATGTACTAAGCTACTGAGTTATGCATCGATACAACCTCCCAACTTTTCTCTTTGTTTAACAAAATGTGTTTTTTACCTTGGACTGTGAAATATAACTTCAACTTTATCTTTAACGGCATTCAAGATATTTTTAACATTTCAAAACACATTCTCATGTTAGCAGACAGATTACACTTTCACATGTGACCAACAATTCCACAACAAATATAAAATATCATAATGAAATATTGGTATCTAACTGACGGAGTTGACACATCTGACGGTGGTGACGAAAACCTGAATTTGTAGTAATTTTAACTATCAAATATATTGAATCAATGGTAACACTTTCTATGAAGCCCGTATGCATAATACATTATAAGGGCATTCTTAAGGCATTATAATGAATGCATAATGCATTATAAAAAAATAAATAAATAAATAAATAAAACATAATATAATATAATATAATATAATATACTCATGAATAATCATAACAACAATAATAATACATCATAATACTTACGTATTTGTGGTTATAAGTTTAAGAGTATGATTATTTATAACACACAATGAACACCATATTAAATCTACTTCATTTACAGTATAATGGACTGTATCATATCTTGACATTGTTTATTTAAGATCTGCACAGTATCTTACTACAGCTTGTGAGTGGTTAGATGTTGAGTGTTATTTGAGTGTTTCCTGTGGAGCTAATGTTAATTAATTGATCTGAGCTTAATACTCCAACTGAAAAAAATGCAATGTTTTATATGGTTACATTTTATTTTGATGGTCCTCTTAATCAATCGACTATAAGCATCTTTGCAACTACATGCCAACTAACTCTCATTAGAGTATTAGTATGCTCAAGTATGGTAGAATAAGTTGACGTACTTGCAAAGACACTCATAGTCAGTTTATCTGTTGGTTGACCATCAAAATAAAGCGTCAGCATATATTTACAGTAGCAGGCATACTAATACTCTAATGACCGCTAGTTGATATGTAGTTGCAGAGTTACATATCAACAGCTGTCTAAAGGGTACCATCAAAATAATCAAACTGATATTACAATAAAAATAGTTCAAAGAAAATGTGTCATATTACACATTCATCTGATCTGATATCTGATCTTATGGCTGTTTGAGAAAAAAAATATATTATTATTATTATTATTATTATTATTATTATTATTATTATTATTATTACTATTATTATTATTATTATTATTATTATTATTATTATTATTATTATTATTACTACTACTACTACTACTTATAAGTGGTCTTTGACCGTTTTAAGTAAAGTAGCATAAGAAAAATGGCAAGATATGAGACTTATAATACATTATAACTACACTCTTAAAACAGATGTGTTAAAAACAACACAACCTGTGTTATATTTTAACACACCTGTGTGTCAAGTTAAGGACAAAACATTTTGTGTTAATTTCAACTCAACCAGTGTGTTATTCTTCTTAACACAGGTTGATATTCTTCAAATATTTAAATAGTGCACCTTTAAGAATAGCACATCTATGACACAAATTGTGTTATTTATGACACATTAGTGTGTTAAAAAAAGGGATGTGTTAAAAACAACACAACCTGTGTTAAGTTTTAACACACCTGTGTGTCTAGTTAAGGACAACAAATTTTGTGTTAATTCAATTTTAACACAACCAGTGTGTTATTTTTCTTAACACAGGAAGTGTGTTAAAATTTAACACATTAATGTGTCATAAATCACACGATTTGTGTCATAGATGTGCTATTCTTAAAGGTGCACTATTTAAATATTTGAAGAATATCAACCTGTGTTAAGAAGAATAACACACTGGTTGAGTTAAAATTAACACAAAATGTGTTGTCCTTAACTTGACACACAGGTGTGTTAAAATATAACAAAGGTTGTGTTGTTTTTAATACATTTGTTTTAAGAGTGTAGTAATAAGTAATTAAATACTTTTTGGAGAGAGTATTTTGTACAGTAATGTACTTACACTGTTGAAGATGTAATTAGTAATTAGTAATTAATTACTTTTTTAGAGTAACTTACCCAACACTGGTAATCACAATGAAAAATTGTCACTACATCAAATCTCAGTCAAAAATATATTTTATATATGTTAATTTAGATTTGTTCGTAAAATAATATATATGCTACTGTAATATTAAAATATAACTATTTTGAAATACAAAATTGAATTATTGTTCAATAATTCAGTGATTATTGAATTATTGAATGAGTTAATAAACTTACACATTTTTGAATGATTACAATTTAAGTTTTATATTTTTATTAGCTAGTAAACTAGTAAAACTACACATTCTGAACAATTATAGTTTTAAGCAGTGTATTAGTAGTTAGTTAGTGTGCTACACTGAGAAAAGTCTGTAAAAATAAAATAAAAATAGCATTGTATTTTGTGTTTTCGGGTTACAGGGTTACAATGGATAAAGGATAATGGATAATATCCTGGAAAATTACTATAAAATACCTTTTCCATTTTTTCTAGATATTTTTCTTACAGTGTACTAACTGATCAACAATCGCAGGTGTATCATAAATGAACAATGATTCAGTTATTCAATTATTATTGTGATTGTTAAATTTAACATTTGCAAATAGCTAACTTAATTCATATGATGTGTTAACTGCTAGGCATCTTTAATTTCCTCTTTTTGTGTAATTTAGATGGAAAATGCATGACTTTTTTATTGTTTGAGTCACTTATCAAAAGTTGCTAAAAGTTGCCAAATAAATATAAAAAATAGCTAAACTTGTTGCTAGGTGCTTTTGGAAGAAAAAGCTGCTAGGGTAGTCTGAAAAGTTGCTAAATTTAGCAACAAAATTGGTAAGTTGGCAACACTGCTTGCTGCCTTCAGTGTGTTTTTTTTTTTGTTTGTTTGTTTTTTTTTTTGTTTTTTTAAATCTAATATGCGCATGCGCAACATCCGCATTTGTGCATTACGGCAACAAATTAGGTATAGTGCATGTAATTTGATCAGGTTTGTCTCGGATATATTACATTCATGTTGAGAAACAGTAATTTTATTTTAACCCTTTTTAAATATACTTTATTTAAATTGTTTGCTTAATTTCAATTACTGGCTAGAATCATTTTTTTGAGTGTGTATATGAAGTGTTTTGTTGGTCTGAGTGAGTTTTGGAGGTGAGAGCAACTATTTGGCCAAGATACATGTTGGTAATGCAGACTGTATGAACAGTTTTGAAAATGTGGCTTCGGTATTGAACAATGCTTGTTAGCAATTGAAAAAAAAAAAAAAAAAAAAAAAAAGGGTTAAATAAGAGAGCTACAGCGCCCCCCAAAGGAATACTGATAGTGTGTGTGAGCTGATGTTAAGCTAAAAATTGTTCCTGTTCAGTCTGTTAATAAATATTGCATTCTTTATATTAAGCTGTTTCCGCGAGTCTTTGAAATTGACTCTTCCTCATCCCAGTAAGATGATGCGGCCGCTCAGACGCAAATATTCAAATCAATTCCGGTGGCCTGGCAACTTCTCCAGGTGCTCTCAATCCGGGCAATTTGCAAGCACAATATAGGCTATAGGCAACTCTCAAAATATTATAACTTTAATTTCTACGATTTAAATTCTCGAAACATTTTGACTTTATTCTTGTAGTATTTCAACTTTATTCTCGTAGTATTTTGACTTTATTCTCGAAATATTACGACTTTAATCTCGTAACCTTAGATTTTTTAATATTATTATTATTAATAGTATAAATATATATATATATATATATATATATATATATATATATATATATATATATGTGACACTAAAATGCCGTTGTAGAGTATTTTTTTTTACTTTTATAATTTCTCTCTTTTTGACTATTTACTACTTATTTACTACTTATTTGACTAAAACTAAATACATTTTTAGATCAAATATTAATTTGACAAATGACACAAAATAGGCTACCAACAAGAAAGTCTGAAGTAGCTACGAAATGTAAAAATGAAAATAAAAGTATAATGGAAATAAAAGCACAGATCAGCTGCTCCTTCATTACACAGAACCGGTTCAACTGGATTCATTATATTCAGCATTCAGTATATTTAATGAAGTTTAATGTTGTTTAACAACATGCTAAATGTTCAAATGATGAAATTATTGTTTAGTCAAATTTTTAGTGGTCTAGCATTTGCCAATCATGTATACAGCTTTACAGATAGTAAATCAATGAGTATTTTAGAAGCTAATTCTTCATATGATTTTTGGAACAACATATGTGCTGGTAGTTAAAGTACTGAGTTCTTGGGGCTCTTGTATTGAAGCATAAAACATAAGGACCTAAAATCACCACACATATTATCTTGCACGTTTTAAACAAACAAACAAACAAATAAATAAATAAAATAACAACTGTATATCTTAAACTGTTCAGATAGAAATACTGTATTGCCTAAACTTTTCAAAGGACATCAGGCAAGTGTAGCATCAAAACAGAAAGAAAGTTGGCTTGTGCAACACTGATCCATATATCACTGGTCTATGCTTTTTTGCTTTAGGCTACATCGTGGAATTTTTTTAGGGTGTGAGTGTTTGAGATTTTTTACTTGAAAAATAAAAGTTCTTTATTGGCATTGATGGTTCCATGAAAAACCTTCAGCATCCATGGAATCTTACCATTCCACAAAACGTTCTATATAGTGGAAAAAGTTACTTTTGATTTTTTTTTTTTTTTTTTTTTGAAAAATGCACTTCCCATCTAAATTACATAGGCTATTTGCTGAGCAGACACCTGCCAGCCCCAAGCTTATTGCCCAGTATTTCAAAGATGGGTTCTTGGCCTTGAACTGAAGCATCTAAAAGATGATCAAACTCACGGTCTTTTGACACACTCTCATATGTTAATAACAAGAAGCTAATAGCATAATCTAATGGGTTGAGTCTCTGAATCTATAGAATCTCTACACAGTACAGATCGTCATTACCATCATCCTCCTCTCCAACGACACAAGAAAGACAACAGATCACTGAGAAAACATGAAAATGTCTGAAGATACAACACATATTGAAGAAATTATTTCTGATATAAAAGGGGTTTACAAGAAAAATGAAGGTAATGTTTTCACTTTAAATTTACACTTTTTTAAAACAAATAGCATTTTAGTGAAATAAAAGAATTACAGTGAAAATAAACAAATAAATAATTTACTTGTAATTTAAACAAATAAATGACAAATATCTGCTGTAATCTGTATAACCCAATTTGAAGACTGTAATAACAGGTGTCAGTAACCTTTTTGTGGCATTTTTCTCTTAGTTTATCACTGGGCAATACCCCACTAAATTAACTAATTAATCACGCTTTTAGAAGCTCGTAACCAAATGGAAACGCATTTATGCGAATAAACCTTCCATCACTTTAATTCTCATATAATTCACCTTCAACTTTTGCAGTAGCCTACATATTATGCAAAGTTTATTTGCATTTAAAGCGTTTCCATTTTTTTTATATAGGCTACGCACTTATGCGCATCAAAGATGGAGTGTGATTAATGTTGTAGTTCTGGCATTAGAACCATGTATCCCGAGATGAAAATGTCGGATCGCGCTAACTTTTGTTCTTAAAGCTAAAGACAAATACAGGAGAACACATTCAGCATTGAACTCAATGGTCTCCTCGTTTAAGTGGCTTGGTGTCAGTAATGGTCGCATGAGCACCATAGTTACCCACTTCTGCAGTTTAATTATAGTTCAAGAGAATGTAAGCTACTGTAATGTTTATGTAGCATTAGTAAATTAGTCACGCTAAAACATTTTAATAATTATGCCCAAATTTAGATTAACGTAAGAAAAAGTAAGTGCATACATTTATAGTTTAATGAAATGAACATATGGGAATCTTTCTCAGTCTACAATTTATTTAAAACTATCACGTGAACCCTCGCGAATACTGCGTATTGTATAGAATACAATATAGATTTTTTTTTCCTTTAAGCTAAAACAAAATATTTCAAACAAAAGTATTTCTAATAGACAAAAAAAAAAAAAAAAATGTCTCTCCGCAGAGAAAAGACGGACACAGATCACTGAGGATTTGGAAAACGTCAGACAGAAATACTGGCTAGACTTTTCAAAGGACACCGGGAAGGCAAGTGAAGCATCAACATGGAAAAAAATTAATAGCCTACATGTTTAATTGCCAGCTTTGATTACATTGTTGGAGTGGGATTGACTTGGGCTATATCACACATCACACATGAACGGACCTGATAGCCTACCAGTATCTTTCACGTTTAATACTAGCGTACAATAAGACCTAATAAAATATACAATGCAAACAATAATCACCATTTTTGTTGTACAACAATTAATATTTTAATTTTTCTTTTTGAACTGATACCATTATCAAAGTTTATCACTGATTTCATTTCCAAATACATATTCTCAATTGAAGTCTTTTAAATTTAAACCATCTTGTTTCAAGATAGATATTTTAAACAGCAATTAAAATCAGTCTTTAACAATTTATAATTAAACTAAGAACTTTACACAAGCCCATAATAAATGTCACATTTAAATGTGTTGTTATTATTGCGAAATAACTATTATATCCTTTTGCTTTCTGCTTCTGACAGTTTTCTCTAGATCAGTTTCTCTAAACCGTTTTTCTGTCCTGCAGATCGTCAATGACCCCGTTCATGGTCACATTGAGCTGCACCCCCTGCTGGTGAAAATGATTGACACTCCTCAGTTTCAGAGACTCCGATACATCAAACAGCTGGGAACTAAATATCTGGTGTATCCGGGCGCCACTCACACTCGCTTCGAACACTCCATTGGGTAACGTTTTCCTCTTTTTCGAGGCTGGACCTTTGCATTATTTTTCCTTGAAATGCACTAATACTGTTTGTGTTTGCGTGTGTTAGCGTGGCGCATTTAGCAGGATGTCTTCTCAAGACTCTACACGAGAATCAGCCAGAACTCAACATTACCAAACAGGATTTCCTGTGTGTTCAGATCGCTGCCCTGTGCCATGACATGGGTGAGTACCAAACATTCATGTGGTTGTTTACATAGAACATCTTTAAAGAAATCCTTAAAAGCAAACTGGTGTGTATTGAATTGCTATTTCTTTATATGTTGTGTCATATAATCCCCCCCCCCAGCCCGTTTAAGGTTGTCTGTTAAGGTTTTTTTTTTTTTGTTTGTTTTTTTTTAAATTATTTTATTTTATTTTATTTATTTATTTATTTATTTATTTGCTTTTTTTTTAAACACAATTAAACAATCCGAACTTGATTTAAACAATTGACAGTGACATATCTGACTTAGTATAACACTTAATGACAGTCAGAAATATGACGCTATAACATATGAAAATGACATTTAACAATTGACCCACCCACCCCTCCCCCAAAAAAATAAAAATAAATAATAATAATAATAACAATAATAATACAATAAAACAATAAAAAACAAATAAAATATACATATTAAGGGTTTAGACTAGTGCTGTCAATCGATTAAAAAATTTAATCGCGTTAATCACAGTCATGGTCTGTGATTAATCATGATTAATCGCACATTTAAAATACTAGGATTTACTTGTAAATGTGTTGAAATGAAATGCATGACAAACTAGTTTAAGGAAACAGAACCTTTCACACCTCCGCCAGGTATGAGACATAATCCTTATTATTCTTTTATCATTATTCAGCCATTATCAGCCTTTATACTGACAATAAAACGTTTACCAAGCCAGATCACTTCAATCCCAGTATACATTTACCCAACTATTATCAAAAGTATTTCTAAATAAATACAACAAAACATTTTCTTGCGACCTTACATGAAGTATTATGACAAAATGCATTAAGAAGAAGAATTGGACCTGTTCTGCAGGTGCATTAGCGCTAATATTAGCATCATGCTACATAAGACGATTTATGAGCTTAATAGTACACTTTTACTCAGAACTCACTTTAAACCACCATCGAGTGTTTGTAATAACTTCCTTTTACGATCACATGTAGAATTTGGTTGTTTACTGTTGTTAAAATATGCTCTTTATAGCCTTTTATATCGCTGCACAAATTAGCATTTCAGATGTACACATTCATCTCAAGAAAATCACATACAAACCATATCCTATCGTAATCGTGTGTTTATTATCTTGTATAATCTATAGAGGCTGTTGTCATGTTTATTTCTGCTGTGTAAAAGCCTTCACATGTGCTCTGCTGAAACTCACGTTGTTTGTGATGTTTACAATCGCCTCTCCGTTCTTAAATTGCCAGGTATACATTCCAACTATAACACACATTAGGAAAAGTATTTTAGTATACCCATTAGTATTTTAATTTTCATTTGTCTATATACACTTTGGGCGGCCGCGGTACATTATAAAAATAGCCCAAAAAACCGCAACCCGCGGCTCTGTAATTTTTCCCGCGACTGTATTTTCAAAATAGCCCACTTGTGCCGTTACCTTGGCAACACTGGCTCGCTGTAACCTCATCACAGAATGATAGATAACCTTCCGCGCTGCGATGGCGGGAAGAAGTTGGGGTCAAGCATTATCACATGATTTATTTGCGTTAAAAAAATATTAACGCGCTAAAGATTTTAGATTAATCGCATGCGTTAACGTTGACACCCCTAGTTTAGACACACCGAGACATCTTAGATTTTACATACACTCTTAAGGAGACAGAGCATATTTGACATTATACTTATCTCTTTATACCATTATCTCAACAAATGCAAGAAAAGAACCCCATATTTTCATATACAGATCAAGGCGTCCCGAGACTCTAAATATTACATGCTCATAGCTAGCAATATTGGACATGAGTTCTAGCCATTCATCAAAAAAAGAGTGTGTAACACATTTCCAATGTCTCAGAATGACTCTACATCCAGACACCATGGCTAGATGGCATCTTCTGGTAAAATACCCAACATACAGAGAGCAGGGTTTTTGTGTAGTGTTAGGCTGAAAATGTTATTAACAAAATGAACATTCCTTTCCCACAGTTATTTAACCTTATCACATTCAAACAGCATATGAACCATAAGGCCCTTTCGCACCGCAGGAACCTTTTCATAGTACCCGAATTAATTGTGGAACTACCCACTTTTTGGCGTGTTCACACCGCGGGAACTAGGAACTGTTTTAGTTCCCGGAACTCCATTTGGAGGAACTAAATCAGCTCCTACTTCAGAGTAGGGTCTAAAACAGTTCCATAGGAACTATCGTGACGTAAGTGTACGCTGATTGGCTAAACGCGTACGAAAAGGCCCTCACCCGCCATGATTTAGAACGCTGTGTAAACACATACTGTGTAAACATTGTATCAACTTATATTTCGCAAGAATGGAGAACAGCGATAGATGGACGGATGCTGAAGTGCAGGGATTTTTGAACATTTATGCAACGGATGAAATCCAGTTGGAATTCGAAGGAACAAAACGCAACATTAAGGTATTTGTCTCCGATCACAGCTCCGATCACAGCGTCCTCCATCCTCCTGTTGTTAACGTTGTTCTTCTTTGTTTTCGTTGTTGAACGCCGTGCACAAATGACGTCGCTGTCGACCGGCTTACGTCACTTCCTAGTACCCACTGCCGGTGCGAATGCAACCCTTTAAATGGTACTGGGAAATAGTTTGTGCAAAATCGTCCCAGTACTTTAGTACTGTACTTTTAGTTCTGGAACTAAAGCGGTGCGAAAGGGGCTATAGTACCAATACCGGTATTACATCGCCAGCACAGGTCATCATCTCTTAATTTAAGTCTGGCCATCCTGCCTGGAGTCCAGTAACACCGGTCAAAAATTTTAGTTTATCAGTTCAGATTGAATTTCACAGACACAAGTATGCCATTTGGATACAACCTGCTTTCACATTTCATCCTTGATTGTTTCCTCTAGATCTCTTTCCCATGCCATTTTAAGGCCACTTAAATTGGGTGCATTAACATCTCTAATTAAGGCATAGAAAGCTGAACCACCTCCTTTTTTATGACTAATTGTGACAAAGACTTGTATATCCGTTGGTGGGTCAGGGCCATTTTTAATGGTCGCAAGGAGACGGTGTCTTATTTGCAGATATTTCCAAAAGTCATTATGCGGCAGGTTATACTTTTGTTTCAAATGATTAAATGAGACCACATGTTCTCCTTCATAAAGGTTATCCAAGAACCATATCCCTTTATTGGCCCACTGTGTCCAGCAGAAAGACTTCCTATCTATTTGCAACACGGTCTCACTCCCAACTCGTCATATATTGACGCTTGGTCAGGACCCTTTGGCGTCGCTTTTTGACACACAGGGTACCCCTTTAGCATCATTTTTCGATGTGCAGGGTCCTCCATTGCTTTAAATAAGAAACCCTTAGTGTCAATATGCCGATGCAAAAGGCTTATCGTCATGATTAAATTATATATTGGGCAATAATATTGCCATTATTGCATATATGTTGGGGTGTGTCACAACAGTTTTATTTATATTACACTATTTACACATTTATGAGCACGTAACCCAACCCCTCCCCCTAAACCTACCTTTTGTCAATAAAACACAAGATACAACAGGCAGATACAACTACCGTCATAATTTATTTAAAAAAAAAATAATAATAATATTCAAGTCACAGGAATAGACGCGATCGCCGTCTCTGTCTGCCGTAAAGCTCTTCCTGTGTGCTGTCTCTATGTGCGAATTCAAAAAATGCTGCCAGAAGAAGCCTTACGTTAGCAATTTGCTCTTGTGTGTCTCGTGACCGATTGCGTCATGCTACGGGAGTATCTTTTTGAATGAGATGTGAGCGCGTTAACGGAGCGGGATCATTTTCAGCGATTTTAAACCTTATGTTTTACTCTCTTCTTCGCATAAAGATATCGTATGGCTTCAGAAGACTTGGAATGGTACACGACATGTTTGTAATGCTTTTATACTGCTCTGCTTGTTTATGGTTGTTTTTTGCAATAAATACCTGTGACTGTACTTTTATTTGCCTGTTACGTGTTTTATATTGTTCAGAAGTGGGTAGGTTTAGGGTAGGGTGGGGTTACGTGCTCCAATGAAAGTATAAATTTATATAAAATTATTTATATTTAATACAAATGCATGAAAATCATTAAATTAAGACAAACAACTGAAAACAATGGAGGACCCTGTACTTCGAAAAATGATGCTAAAGGGGTACCTTGAGCATCAAAAAGCGATGCCAAGGGGTCCTGACCAAGTGTCAATATATCATGAGTTGGGAATGAGACCGTGTTGCAATTTGTAATTTAGTATTATACCAGATCGAGGCTCTAGGTGTCAGCCATGGGGTTTGTCTGAAGTTTTGGTGATACAATTTCCAACTTTCGCTAACAAATCTAAGAACAGGATTCTGGTCAGGTACTGGTCGGGCGAGCTGTGTCAAGCCTCTGTTGCAAAAGGGGCCATGTAGGGGCCAATATGTACCCACGTAGGGGCTATGTTAGACGCCGTATTGATTTCAGTCCACTGCGACAGTGAAAACGACCAATGATACCAATCACCTCTGGGCAGAGAGAGCCCACCCGAACTTTTAACAGAATACAATTTGGTACGATTAAAAAGGGGTTTCTTCCCTTGCCAAATAAAGAATTCTACATTCTTATTGTACTCCTTCAGAAGTGATAGTGTTAATGCAAGGGGAGCATATATGACAAATAATTAATTTTGGGAACAATTATCATTTTAACAAGATTGATTCGACCCAAAATAGACATTGTAAGTTTGATCCAATTCTGTAACAAATTTTGGATCTCTTGAATAACTGGTTGAAAGTTAACCTGCATATTTTTTTCCAATCCAGGTACAAGTTTGATTCCCAGATAAACTAACCCAGATGAGACCCGTTTAAATGGTCATTGCACTTCTAACATATTATTATGGTTTTTAGACAGAGGCATTAGGGTTGGGTACCGAACTCTGTACTTTTAAGGGTACCGACCGAATTGCGTCGGTACTACCGAGTACCGATTCACATTAAATCATTCGGTACCAAATATCGGTACCTGAGAACGCATTTGTGCGTATAAGAGAGAGAGAGAGCGAGAGATATTTAAATATAAATCCTGCATGTTCCGTTAGCCTCGGTATGTATGAATGGCAGACGTGCTTTTGTTTACTACACAAATACTGAAGCACACGTGAACTCGCAGTGATTTTCGGCCTTTGCATCTCACTACATGATGACATGAACTTACAGGCTGTGATAGTCACTTCATGAGAATTTTACCGTTTCATTTGAGAAAACTAGCATCATATCATACTGTATACACACAGAAACGTCACGGCAACCTGTCCACATAAAAGTGTGGTTTAACATGTAACAGAAATATATTACTCTTGTATTGCTTTTGTACAGTATAATGTACGTCTTTATATATTCCATTTACTGTCAAATTTAAATAAACAATTAAATGATAAAAATAATTATTACAACTACATTAACCACTAATTGTAGAAAAAAATAGAATTATTATTAAAACTTTTTTAAAGGAATATTCACACATTTTTTCTACCATGTATTAATTTTAACAGTAAACCTCTGTTTGTTTGCCAAAAAATAAAAGGGTTTCATTTTCATTTGATTAAAAATAAATAAATGTTTCATGCCTTCATTTGATTATCAGAAAAAATAAAACACACAAGAATTTCTGGAAGAAAAAAAAAATGTAGGGCCCTATTGTTCAAAATGTTGAAATTGAGAGTTTTGGACTTATTTTTTCACTGAAATAAATGTTTTTGTTATTACACAGAGAGTAAAGTACCGAATTTCAGGTACCGATACCGGTACCATACCGGTTAAAATGTGAACGGTACCCAACCCTAAGATGCATTACTTCTGATTTACTCCAATTAATTTTATATCCTGATATTTGGGAAAAATCATCAATTAAAGAGCACATTGAGGGTACTGTTATTTGTGGGTTACTAGAGATCAGTAAAATATCGTCAGCATACAGAAATATTTTATGCTCCTGCTGACCGGCCACAACACCTTTAATATTTGGGTTGCTGCGTATAGCTATAGCCGATGGCTCTAAGACCAACGCAAAAATGAGGGGCGAAAGGTTTTGTGCCTTCGCGTCTCTTGTTGCCGTTCGACTGAAAATTACAACCAAAAGCCACACTATGTGGTATTGTATCAGTATTTTCTGAGCTGTGTATTCTGAGTTGTGTTGCGGTAAAAAGCCAAAGACTATAGAAATAATCGCCAGTAACTCACTGAGTGCAACCATTTGACATCATGGACCCCATAGTCCAAAAACGATGTTGATTTTTTTAAATAGCATGCATCATGGGTTTTCTACTACATATTTCAATAAGAGACATCATTTACATTATATTCAGCTATACACATCTTTATACCCAGGGATCCCTTTAAGGCGTGCGGGGTACAGCAGATGAAACCGAATTCCCTCCTTATACAACACTTGTTTCACCGGGTTAAACGTGCCACACTTATTAGCAAGGGCATTGCTCAGATCTGGATATACCCTTAGTGTAATCCCTTTGAACTTCACCTCATGTTGCCTGGCCCATCGCAAGGTGAGTTCCCGGTCACGATAGTGATGAAAACACAGCACGAACGTGCGTGTGGGTTTACCGGCCACAGGTTTAGGACCTAGAGAGCGGTATGCTCTCTCTAAGGGTGGTGGACTTGTGAATACCTCAGGCATAACTTCAGCCAACATCTCCGAGACGAATACAGTGGGATCCTTGTCCTTCTCACTCCCCTCCGGGATGTTCAAGATACGCAGGTTAGAACGACGGGACGTGTTCTCCAGATCGTCCAAACGCTCCATTAACAAGCTGTTTTGACCTTTAAGGGAGTTGATGGTAGATTCCGCCGCCACAAGACGTTCGAAGTTTTCACCAACAATGATTTCTGTTGATGTTAGTCGACTCTGGAAAGAATTTATCGTGTCGTGCAAGGCATCAACCGACGTTTGCAGAGTTTTGACTGAATTTAGTATCAGGGCAGCCATGTCCTCCTTCCGGACTTCTCGTTGCTTGGCTAGTTCAGAAACAAGTTGTGTCATTGACAAGGAATCGTCGACCATTCCTTCTGCAACTTGATTTTCTTCTTGAGATGATGTCGCCACCATGCTCGCTAATTTACTAGCTACGCTAGCCTTTTTAGACTGTGACGCAGCGTTTTTCTGTTTAGCGTTACTCATTGTGCACAGGTTAATTTGGAACCTCTTCTTTATTTGTTTAATCGTGTTTACACCTTCTTATAACATAAAATTCACTGCAAAAGGTGTATATAATGTGAAATGATCGGGAGACTATCCACTCTGCTGCCTATCCCTTACATCGTCACACCAGAAGTCTTTTTTATTTTATTTTATTTTATTTTATTTATATATTTATTTTTTTATTTTATTAGAAGAATGAGATTCATAATTGAACTTATAAAAACAATAATTATGTATAATAAAACATGTTACCTTGTCGTTTCAGGTCATGGTCCGTTCTCTCATTTGTTTGATGGCATGTTCATCCCTGAGGTCCAGCCTGGTAAGTGTCTGAGTTTTCTCACTTCAGTGATTTCAGCTTGGCATTTAAGCAAGCAATAATCAATATTTATTAAAACTGTTGAATATGTAAATAAATGCATTTAATGCTATATTAAAATGTTTTAATGCTACATTTAATGTTATATTAAAAAAACCCCTACATTTTCCTTTTATTTATTTATTTATTTATTTATTTTTTTTGACCAAAAAACACTTCCATATTCTGCCCAATGTCCTTCAAACAAACATGCCAACTGAATGCTAGGAAAACATACAGTGCTTAACAATTTATTTGACAACCTGTCATAATATAGAGAAAACACTAATATTTTAGGAATTTGTCAAAGAATTGTTTAAATCTAAAACTGTTACTGGCATTTATTTGGCAAATAACAAACTGAAACAACTAAATAGTATTTATTCACATAATAAAAAAAAAAAATGGCCTCCTGCCTTTCATAACAGCATGCATTCTTGCTGGCATTGTTTAGGTACTTTTTGACTGTAACTGGGTATCTGAAAATATCATAGATCTTTCATTCTTTCATAGATAACAGAAATAATCATATTATAGCATTAGAAATAGCCTACTCTTACTAAAGTACTTACGCATATTGGAGGACTAACCAATACAGATAGCTAAAAAATGATTTTAGTAAACACCAATACTGTTAGTTTAGAGCAGCAGTGGCACAGACCTTAAATAATTTGTTATAAACTTTACATAAATATTTTTTCATAAATTTAAGCACTGTATATAGGCCTACAATTTAAATCTCTTCATCAAAAATTAAGATAATAATAAAGAGAGAATAAAAACACAAACTCAGTGTTAACCAACAGGTAAGAGTAATGTTCTGCAGGAACACGTTCACTTTTTGATCACAGTCACGTTTACTGTAATTTCTTTATCCTGTAAAAGGCGGCTATGAAGCATCTGGTATTTATATTCAGACAACTATACGCAGTTATCCCTTTACAGTTCCTACTCTCATAAAATACGTGCACTACATGTTGACTTGTAAATCTTAATTTAACGTTCAACAACAGTTATTTCAGCACAATGAATGTTTTTGCGCTGAATATTAATCCCTCTGACACGCGTTCACACATCCGCCGCGCCGGCGCACATTCAGTAAAGATTTAAATTTAACACAGACTGTCTGGACTGAACTATATGCAAAAATGGAAATGCTCGCGTCAATTTGTGACATTTAAAGATAAGGATATGACCGTAAACTGAAAATTTTTGCTCTGAGGACGCACAGGCATATGTCAAAGCGCTTGACTGGGCAAGCCATTACGCTAATGCATTAACTTAAAGCTTAAAATAAAGAATTCTCATGTTTTGTGCAGCTTGGATCATGTACTTCTCCCGCAGCATCTCATTCTGTTTCCTCCACTATTTTTAGATGCATTTTGTACATAGAAATGCGTTATTCAGTGCTGTAACGTTAATTTGACGCGACCGGCTGAAGTTGGACGTGCGTTGTGGGCAGACCCGACTAATCGATAATGAGAATCGTTGTCGATGATTTTCATAATCGATAATAATCGATTTTATCGATTAGTTGTTGCAGCCCTAATAATGTATGTAACTGAAAGAAAGATGGAGCTCAAATTACTTTCATTGTACATATAAAACATACAGTGACATCATTGGAGATTTTGTTTTTTCTTTTCTTTTTTTTTCTTTTTTATTATTATTTATTTATTTTATTTATTTATTTAATTTTTGTAGCCTGAGTGCCAATGAAATGCATCATATGAATAATTTACAAATCAAAATTATTTAATCAAGAATTAACAATAAGTTAGTTCATTCATTTTGAATCACTTTTTTAAGGAAAATATGAGAGCAAACAAAATATTTTGCCATTGCTCAATAATTGTTGTGGTCTTTATTAAATCAATGTAGTAGTTTGTGTGTGTGTGTGTGTGTGTGTGTGGAGACTGACAATTGTGTAAATGAGTCAGTGCATGTATGTACATTATTAAATCTGCCTCACATAATACCTAAAATCTCTTTTCATTTCTCAGATAAGCATTGGGAGGTAAGCATCATAACTCTCCTGTACAGATACAAATATATGATAATATAAATGTATTTCAAAGTCAGTGAGCTACATAGAATATCAAGTCAAAACATGCAAATTTATTTAATTTCTTAAAACATGTTTCTGGTCTTTCTGAATTTTGCTGTTAAATATGGCAATAAAAAAATAATGACTGTGACTGCAATTACTGTAGTACGAGTAAACTGGAAGCAGTAAATGGCAGTAATGCAAAACTGTCACAATTTCATGATTTCCATGCTCTGAACATCCACCTTCAAAGTTGTTTCTTCAGAAAGCATTTAAAAAATAAATAAATAAATAAATAAATATATATATATATATATATATATATATATATATATATATATATATATATAACTACAAAACAAGGTTATGTAATTAATAAGGCTGTCACAATTAACATGTTAATTTTGTGATTAATCTTTTTCAGTTTAACTCATTAATTAATGAAGTTAAAGAAAATAACGCAGCATCCTTTTTGTTTTCCTTCAGCTATTGTTTTAGTAGACTATATGAACATGCTATCAAACACAATTAGACACAAAAGAGAAGTTTATTTGAGACTGGAGCGCTGTTTGTAAAGCAGCTCTCTGTGAACACAGGCATCCAACACGCGCATGCGCACAGAAAGCCACTTCAGACAGACTGCCAGTAGCGCTTCAACAGACAAAAACACACACACAATTATGTCAATATGTGCAGTTTTGGCAAGTGACCTCATAAACACACCCTGCGTCCCAATGTGCATACCATCCACCCTATGTGCCCTAAATAGTACTGAAAATTACTAATATCACATAGAATTTAGGATGGATAGTATGCACATTGGGACGCAGACACAGTCTTAAATGAGTTTAAACGGCCCAAATGATCGTAAAGAGTTGGGAGAAAATCGAATGTGCGTCAGATCTGCGTCATGTGCATCAGGTTTTAAAGTGACAGCATTGCATTTAAAGTGAAACCTGCTGCAGTCTGTCATTGATGGAAATCAAAGAACAAAGAAAAAGAGAAATCACTCAACTGCTCTAATTGCTGATTAACGTTTGTAGCTCTAAAAAAATATTAATCTATATTCAATTTGTAGTTTATTCGTATACAATTTATAGTTTATGTGAAGATTCTTTTAAGTTGACTTAAAAGTTATATTTTTCAAAGCCTATTAAATCTCAAAAATGATGGCTTTTAATTGTACTGTAATGTTGAATGGCTGTAATTAATGGCTAAAATTGAGGGAAAAATGCATTTAATAGAGACATCAGTAGCATTATTGGTATCAATGATACTGGCCTTCATTAATAATAGGCTAGTTAGTTAAAATATGCCATTAAACTCATTTTTAAAATATACCTTCTTTATGTTGTCTCTACGTTCATTTGGATATTCAATGTGATGTTAGGACAATGTAAATACATTGCATTCATATGTGATTAATCACGATTAATTGCAGAAAAAATTGTTATTGATTAGTCAAGTTTTTTAATCGATTGACAGCACTAGTAGTTCATGTGTACACTTTAATTTTACTGATGAGTATTTATGTTGATCTTCTGCAGCACGAGAAGGCCTCTGTTGACATGTTTCGCTGCATGAAACGGAGGAATGGACTGGACAAAGACATGAAATTCTATGGACTGAATCTACCTGAAGACATCAAATTTATTGAGGAATTAATTCTGAAAGGACAAAGGGATGGCCAGGTAAAATGTGTTTAAGCTGCTGTTTCAGTATTTATCAGGATACAGTGTTTAAGGTCAAAATATTTTCTATCTTGCAGTGGTCAATGAAGGGCAGGACTGAGGACAAGTCTTTCCTGTATGAGATTGTGGCAAATAAAGTGAACGGCATTGATGTGGACAAATGGGACTATTTGGTTCGGTAAGTATTATTTTAAAGTGCTGTTTAAATGGTTTGAACAGGTATTGAACAGCTGAAGATAAAGAATAAATGTGGCCCATTGTAAGTGTATTCATATTTTATCAGCTATTGTGTTGCCGTTAGTGTAATTCCTCTCTTATTTTACATGCAGAGATTGTTATTATCTCGGCATTCCATGTGGTTTTGATCATCAGCGTCTGCTGAAATCTGCTCGAGTGTGTGAGGTGAACAGGAGGAAACACATCTGCTTCAGAGACAAGGTGCCTGTTAATTTACCTGTTCATTTACACCATCACTATGTGTGCATGATTTTGTGTTTTTGTTCTTCACCAAAAGACTCAAAACTTTTCACTTATAACTGGCCACTTCTAAGAAACTTGGCTACACTTTGCAAACAGTCATAATTTGGAAATAAATGGTCATTTTCTACCCTGATTTTAGCCTCTGATTTGAACGCCCACTGATATGATTGGCTAAAATCTTTGCATATGACATAAGTATTACATGTGGAGCTCTCTCAAACTGCATTTTTACTATTACAGCTGTCAAGATTAACTAATCGTGAAAATTGATGATTATAGCATTACATATAGATCTACTCATATTGCATGAAAGGTTGCAGCGTTGCAGTCATGTGTACTGAGCACACAGCCTAATGGTTAGAGAGTTGGACTTGTAACCGGAAGGTTGTGGATTCAAGTCTCAGTACCTGCATGAGTTGTAGGGGGAGGAAGTTAATGAATGAATCCATTCCATGCACGACTGAGGAGCCCTTGAGCAAGGCACCGAATCCCAAATTGCTCCGTAGCACCGCAGCAAAAATGGCTGCCCACTGCTCTGGGTGTGTGTTCACTATCACTGCTGTGTGTGTGTGCACTTGAATGGGTAAATGCAGATCACAGATTCTGAGTATTGGACACACATCACGTCACTCACTCACATAATGATCACAGTGCTCTCCTTACTGCAGCGTGATTTCTGCAATCTCATCAAATACTTTCATCACAGCTAACACAGTGAAAACATGATGTAAATTAGGTCACTGATATCGTGAGTTTTGCCAAAAAGGAGGAATCAAATCACTGATAGACTCCAGCGATTATAAAGAGATCGATCTTTGATCACTTTATATAAAATAAAAGCAGGGGTTTTTTTTGTTTTGTTTTGTTTGTTTGTTTTTTTTTTCACCAAAAATTCAGAACTTGTTGTTCAGAACCTCCTTGATTCCACATGACAGTGACACATATTAAGGGTGTGTCGAGAGGAATTGTGATGTCACAATTCTCCTTATTTCAAATCTGGGCATTTCAGAAGGGTAGAAAACAATTATTCATATTTTAAACTGGGGAGTTAGTTTTGAGTCATAAAATTTGCAGTTTGTTTTTATTGTGCAGTAACCTCTCATATGTGTAAATATCAATAACATTTTTATTCTCCTTTTCATAACCAATTTAATCATTATTTAAAATTTGCAATAATAAAACTTCACTTATTGTCATTAATGTTATATTCTTATCAACATTTTATTGAAAGCATTACCACTTATTTAAAAATATTGTCTTGAATACAAGTAAAATTGTTATTTTGTTGGTATTTTTACTACCTTTCACTATATAAAATATACACAGTTTCTAAGTTCTAGTCTGTTAATCTGTTTCTCTCACAGGTGGCAGATAACATTTATGGCATGTTTCACACCAGATACACTCTTCATCGTCAGGCCCTTCAGCACAAGATCGGCTACATCATTGATGTCAAGTGGGTTTTGTGTGAAAGAGAACATTTATTTATTGTATTCAATCTTCTGCACACATTATGACATTTCTCCAGATTTTACTGCTTTTTACATGTGTACGTGTGTTTCTCTTTGTATATTAGGATTAAGGATGCTCTCGTAAAAGCAAATGACAAGCTGAGTCCAGATCGCAAGATCTCCGATGCCATAGACGACATGCTAGAGTACACCAAACTCACAGGTCAGAGAAAGCATGGGTACAAATCAAGAGAAATGTTTCTTTAAATGATTGTGACTTAAATGGCACGTTAATTTTTGACGTCATATTAAACTGGGTCCATATACATAATAAATGTTAAGGAAAGGACGTGACATGTGGCCAAATAAGGTGTCCCATACTTGGAATTTGTGCTCTGCATTTAACCCATCCAAGTGCACACACAGCAGTGAGTAGTGAACAAACACACGCACACACACACACCGTGAACACACACCGTGAACACACACCTGGAGCCACGACTGCCCCCGAGTTATGCTCTTTGTTTGCTGAAAGGTAAAATTCAATGAGCCATTTCCCCTGTCTTTGAACAGATCATGTCCTCAATCAGATCCTGAACCAGTCGGACTCAAATTCAAATCTGGATGTAGCCCAAAAAATTCTGGAGGACATTGTGAACAGACGGCTGCCAAAGTTTGTTGGAGAGGCCCGACTGAAGGAAGACAAATTAAAGGTACCTTACTGTTCCAATAAAACACATTTACTTTGTGCAAAATTGAACAACAATACTATAATATTAAATTAAATGCAAGCAGTCAGAGTGTTACAGCTGCCCCCTTGGTGAGGGGCGATTGTAACAGTGTTTGGGGGCAATTGTAACAATGCAAAATAAGTCATATTAACCCACTGTATCTCAAATAAAAGCTTATCTACCTAAATTAATCACTTTACTGCTGTAGTATCTAATAATGTTACTTAAGGTTTTTTTTTTTTTTTGTATATGGTTTTACTTCTTTTAGATGCCAGGCATCATTTGCATTCAAAAAGTAGAAGTCTATTTCTATTTTTGCAGAAGACTAGGCAACTATTCAAGTGGTAACCAGAATAGATTTTAATCATTTAAATATATATTTTACTCAAATACATTAATCGGCTGATGAGTCAAGAACAGTCTTTAACCAAACTTTAATGAAATTTTACAAGAGAGACATATTAACAGAATAACCCAATGAGATCATGTGGAGATAATATTCATTGTATTTAAAAAAAATAAATAAATAAAACGCAACAGAGTGTTTAATTTATAACACTGAAATGTAAAATTACATTTTAAAATTATTAGTATGTTTATTTTCTAACAGAATAGTATGTCAACACAGACAAACAAGCTGCTTACATTGGGCCAAGTTATCATGTTGCAGCCATGATAAAATCTTGTATGCTAGCTAGCCACGCTAATATTAGCATAGGTTGCTCATGTTAATTTTTTATCAATAACCTAGAGATAAAATGTTTGTACGTTTAAATTTATTAACTTTAGACAGCAGAAGAAAAATACTGTACATCCAAAAAGTAACTTTTCATACCACAAAATCAGTATTTTGTTGAAAACTTCTGCTGAGGTGAAAATGATTTGTACTCCTTTTCACAGGCAGAAAGAGAATCTTACTGAGCATGTGCTGATTAAGTGTCATCACTCTAGCTTGTTTCTGATTGGAGGAATTGAGTGTGTTACAATTGCCCCCGGTCTCCCCTGCTTCACCTTGTGTAAAAATGTCCAAATATAACAGATTTACTTTATATTGGTAATTGATATCAGAAATGGATATTAACAATGGATATTTGTATTTACAATAAATGTCCAAATGTATTTGACTGGGTAACTCTTTTTCCTTCAAAAACTTTCAGGAAATGCTGATAGAACATTGGAAGGACAAGGTCAATAACCATAATCTGGATCCTGAGGACTCAAGATTTTGTGTAAGGAATTGAATTTAAACAGATTTGTGTAGTTAAGTCAGATTAATGTGTGTAAATATGTGTTCCCTTGCAAGTCGTTCACTTTAATGCTGTGTCACTGAGTAGCTTACACTGTGGAGTGATGATCACTGAAGCCTGTATGGATTCATGTCAGGTTATTAGCATATGACACTCCGCACATATAACTGAAGCACAGTAGCATTTTAGTTTGAATTTTTTGTTTTCAGGGTCAGAGGCGTCATGCCCATTCAAAGTGAGGGGGGCACATGCTCCCTCGGATTTTTGAGCCATGTGGATTTTGAATGCAGCTTCCAAAAGACAAAAAAGAGCCGAATAATTTCTATATTTTATACAGTAACACCAACATGATTAAATCATTCAGCCAGCGCGTCACGTCATAAGCTGCTAAATTCAAATCTGCGTTCACTAGCTGGTGCTGAGCCAGATACAGACGCGTTTTTACAGCACTGCGCATTATAACCAATCACACACGATTCTGTTGCGCTTATGAATGCAATGAATGCAACGCTGACTGAATACCTCTCTCTGGCGAATTCTCTCATTAGAAACAAAGTGCAGATGTGTGTACGAATCTGTAAGTAATTCATTTCAAAGTGTAAACAGCTTCAGTGATTTTAATGGGTGTTTTTGAGAGTGCTTGAACTCTAGACTGTCAGTGAAAATGTTCTTTGATAATGTAAATGTTCTTTGCTCTCTTTCTGTACAGTGAAAGTTTTATGATAAGTAGCCTAACTTGTTTTTATTCACATTAACTTTCAATGTTAAATTCACATTAAATATAAAGTCAGTCGTATTAAAACTATGTTATGGCATGACACCCATATCTGTTACTTAAGTAAACAGACAGGTTTTTATGTTTAGTTATTAGATTACATTATTAGGCTACTTTGACCATTGACCACTATAGATCAACTAACATAATCTATAAAGGTGAGAATCAAGATATTTCATGATATAGTTAATGCGTTGTTTCGATTAAAAAGGACGACCCCCCCACTCGTGCCCCCTTAAAAATAATGAGTGCATGACGCCCCTGTTCAGGGTGATGATTGTCTCATCTCTTTAAGCCGAACTCACTGCTTCATCATCATATGCACCTATTTCATGGAGACCTACAGGCCTTTTCAGTCTAAAACTTGTGTTTAAACTTTGACCGTCTCCAAGCGCAGACTTTCCATTGCATTTAATTATGAGCTACTAGTGCAGAATCACATTCTCTCCTGTCAGGAACTAAGGTTCCCCTTTCAGTCGGTCACTCCGAGTCACGTCAGATGACCGACAAAATTGGGATCTCGCCAGAGAGACCAATCCACTTCGAGTGAAACTAAACGAGCCAATGGACACTGGCATGGGATTATTGCATCCAGCTGCCGCTGATCACAGTGTGAGTATAAGAGGCAGCAGGTGCACCGCATTAATTCATCCTTTCGCTTCGGAGCGGAGTGGTAGTGGTTGAAGCTACTGCTCTCCCTTTCCACTAGAGAGTGTTCTGCTAGTGAGTGCGGGCGTTACGGCGCAGCAGCGGTGGTCACGGTGTGCGGGACAGAAAGATCGTCTTCCTGCTGACAGCCACACTAGGAGTGTGTGGTGGCCAGCTCCCCTGCGTGCTTCAGCACTAAAAGAGCATTTCTCTAAAAGAGAAATTTCTAAAAGAGCAACATGGGTGATCGCGTCTTTTTAAAGATGTCTTATCACCCGTGCGTTTCTGGGTGTGATCGTTTCCTGGCGCCTCAGGACGGTCACGATCGCTGCCTCACGTGTCTGGGCATTCAGCACGCTGAGGAGGCTTTCGTGAATGGTTCATGTTCTTCTTGTGGGGACATGACCATCTCGGAGTTGCGTAATAGACTCCGCTATGTCAAACATGGCGGAGTCCTTCTGCCTCTGCCGCGATCCGGCGTTCGTTCCCGGGGCGCCGCTGGATCCGGTGGAGTCAGAGGTGATTTGAGGATTTTGGTGAGGGCTTCCCCAAGTGGAGCTCTTCACACTTCAAGCATTCCGCAGACGGTGGAGCTGCCGAAGGAGCACGCTGGGCCCTCTGCTGAACGGGGTGCACCACACGTTTCCTTCGGTGCCCCCTCTGATGACCAGATGTCGGTCACTGCATCGGAGGGCGTGCCCTCTCTCTCCGGAGATGACGACTCGGCTGTGTTGCCCCCTTGGGGTGTGGTAGCATTGTCCGAGCCAGACCCAGAGATGACGGCTATGCTTTCCTGGACCGCCGAGAATGTCGGGCTCGTGTGGAATCCTCCACCGCGTTCCGATCCTTCGAGGTCCCGATCCTTCTCAGTGGGGGTCGCGCTGGTTCTCAGCACCTCCCTCCGGTGCCATTCTTTCCGGAAGTGCATGAGTAGCTTACAAGATCGTGGAAGGCGCCTTTCACTGCCCGAAACAAATCTTGTGGCTCCTCTGCTCTCACCACCCTCGATGGTGGGGTGCGTGCTGCGACGGACCTTGCGCTTCGAGCGACGAAGGTGACCACACAGTCTCTGGGTCATGCGATGTCCACGCTAGTGGTCCAGGAGCACCATCTCTGGCTGTCTCTCGGTGACATGAAGGAGCAGGAGAAGGTACAGTTCCTGAATGCTCCCGTGTCGCAGACCGGCCTTTTCAGCGACGCTGTCGAGAGCTTTGCCCAGCAGTTCTCGGCAGCCCAGAAGCAGACTGAGGCGATCAAACACATCATGTGCCGGAGGAAACCTGCTGCTTCCACTCCAGCCGCAGCCCCTCAGCCAAACCTGGCGGCGAGCGCAAGTGCAAGAGGCCCTGAGACGGGCGACGCAGAGATGGAGAAGACTGCTCGTTGGGAGATGGTGACCGCACCATTCCCTCCCCCGGAGGAGGGCTGGGTGGAGAATCTTTTGTTTCATTTCGTTTTTGTTCCGCTGCTGGCCCAGCAGCCAGCGGTACCCAAAACATCAGTAAAAGAGCGGTTTCCTCAATCTCTGGGTCTCAAGAGGAGGAGAGCGGTGAACTGTGCATCACGGGATCACTTCCCTCCTCCTCTCTCACCAGCAGACAGCGGGTGGTTCCCCAAGAGCACCTCTCATGCCCATTTGTAGAACCAGGTAAGGGTGGTAGCACTCGAGTCCCTGCTTCAAGTCGTCACACGCCGGGCTGTCACAAGCCTCAAGCCGGGTTCCTGTATCTCCTCCCACACAAGGAGGAGTCAGGTGAGTGTTACACTACACACCCAGACCTCGTCCCCCGCCGTCACAGGCCAGGCCGTCACAGGCCCCGGGCCTAGATTGATTTGCAGCGATCGACCTGAAGGACGCGTACTTTTATGTTTTGATTCTCCCGTGACACAGGCCATTCCTACGATTCGCGTTCGAGGGTCGGGCATATCAGTACAAGGTCCTACCCTTTGGGCTGTCCCTTTCGCCTCGTGTCTTCACCAAAGTCGCAGAGGCGGCCCTTGTTCCCCTGAGAGAATGGGGTGTGCGCATTCTCAACTACCTCGACGACTGGCTCATACTTGCACAGTCTCAAGAGCAGTTGTGTGCACACAGGGACCTGGTGCTCAGGGAAACTCATGCCAACGCAGAGGATCTCTTTTCTCGGCATGGAGTTGGATTCGGTCAACCAGACAGCACGCCTCACCTAGGAATGTGCTCAGTCGGTGCTGAACTGCCTCAAGACTTTATCAGGCAGGACAGCTGTCCCGCTGAAACTCTTTCAGAGGCTCCTGGGGCATATAGCTGCAGCTGCAGCTGCGGCCATAGTTCCGTTCGGTCTGCTCCATATGAGACCGCTTCAGCACTGGCTCCATGGCCGAATCCCGAGGTGGGCATGGAAACGCGGTACTCACCGGGTTCAGATTACACCGGCCTGCCGCAAGACCTTCAGCCCGTGGTCAGATCCCTCGTTCCTTCGGGCAGGAGTGCCCCTGGAGCAGGTATCCAGGCATGCTGTGGTATTCACGGATGCCTCGGCCACCGGCTGGGGAGCCACGTACAATGGGCACGCAGTGTCAGGGGTATGGACGGGTCCCCAACTGCGTTGGCATATAAATTGCCTCGAGCTGCTGGCAGTACGCCTTGCCTTGAGCTGCCTCAAGGGGGCCTTCAGGGAAAGGACGTTCTGGTCCATATGGACAACACTGCGACCGTTGCATATATAAACCGGCAAGGCGGTTTACGCTCCCGTCGCATTTCGCAACTCGCCCTCTGGAATCAGAAGCATCTGATGTCCCTTTGTGCCATCCACATCCCAGGAGTGTTTAATCAGGCGGCCGACGAGCTGTCTCGAGCGGCACTTCCTGGGCAGTGGAGACTCCATCCCCAGGCGGTCCAGCTGATTTGGAGTCGGTTCAGAGTTGCTCAGGTAGACCTGTTTGCATCTCCAGAAACCACCCACTTCCAGTGGTTCTACTCCCTGTCCGAGGCAACGCTCGGCACGGCTGCACTGGCACACAGCTGGCCCCAGTGCCTGCGCAAGTATGCGTTCCCCCCAGTGAGCCTGCTAGCACAGACACTATACAAGATCAGGGAGGACGAGGAGCAGGTCTTTTAGTGGCTCCATATTGGCCCAGCAGGACTTGGTTCCCGGAACTCATGCTCCTCGCGACAGCCCCTCCCTGGCCGATTGCTCTGAGGAAGGATCTGCTTTCTCAGAGACGGGGCACCCTCTGGCACCCACATCCAGACTTGTGGAAACTCCGTGTGTGGTCCCTGGACGGGACGCGGAGGTTCTAGGTAACCTGCCCCAGGAGGTATCTCTCACTATCGCTTCAGCACGAGCACCGTCCACAAGACGGACCTATGCGCTGAAGTGGAACCTGTTCATCGAATGGTGTTCCTCTCACCATGAGGACCCCCGGAGATGTTCGATCAGAGCCGTGCTTTCCTTTTTGCAACAAGGGTTGGAGCGTAGGCTGTCCCCCTCCACCCTTAAGGTGCACGTTGCTGCTATTTCTGCCCACCACAACCCCATAGAGGGGAGGTCGGTGTGGAAGCACGATCTGGTCGTCAGGTTTCTTAGGGGGGCCAGGAGGTTAAATCCTCCTAGGCCTCCCTCCGTACCCTCTTGGGATTTGGCATTGGTGCTAAGAGCCCTACAAACTACCCCCTTTGAGCCGTTGCAGTCAGTCGAGTTGAAGTTTCTTTCTATGAAAACCCTACTCCTGACTGCGTTGGCCTCAATCAAGAGGGTGGGGGACCTGCAGGCATTTTCCGTCGTGTCGGTTGAGTTGAGTTTGGGCCGGCTGACTCCAGTGCAATACTGAGGCCCCGGCCCGGCTATGTGCCCAAGGTTCCTACCACTCCCTTCAGGGACCAGGTAGTGAACCTGCAAGCGCTGCCCCTGGAGGAGGCAGACCCAGCCCTAGCTTTGCTCTGTTCTGTATGCGCACTGCATCAGTACGTGGATAGAACTCAGAGCTTTAGGACTTCAGAACAGCTCTTTGTCTTTTACGGAGGACAGCAGAAGGGGAAGGCTGTCTCCAAGCAGAGGATGGCCCACTGGATAGTGGATGCCATCACCTTGGCCTACGAAGCGCAAGGTGTGCCCTGCATGCTCAGGTTGCATGCTCACTCCACTAGGGGTGTCGCATCGTCCTGGGCGCTGGCTCGTGGTGCCTCTCTAGCAGACATCTGTAGAGCTGCGGGTTGGGTGACTCCCAACACATTCGCTAGGTTTTATAGCCTACGTGTCGAACCGGTTTCCTCCTGTGTTCTCACCTCAAACGGGTAGTGGCACTGAGAGGCCCAGCTCAGAGTCGGCTTGCGGCGTTCTTATGTCTAATACTCCAGAGAGTTCCTTAACCAGGCAAACCCTGTCGAGTCCTCAAGCACTCTGGCATCCGGACGTGGCAGAGCATCCGGTGCCAGGCCTTCAGCCAATGAATTCTTGAAATCTGGTTTGAGGCTAGTGCCCATATGAGAGACCCTGTTGGGATCCCATATGTGTATTCCACGGTATGCTTATTAGAGCCATGTTTCCCCTGGCAGACCACGTTCTGCCGTCTCTAATGATGTAGCCTAAGCCATCTCAGAGACTTCCATGTGCAATAGGGCCCTACGGGGTTACTTCACATGTCTAAATGTCACTTAACCCCCTCTGGGAGGAGGTGACTTCGCAGTGTGCCTCTTCCAAGCGGAAGGGCACGCTTCCCAGTGTTATCCTAGTCCTACTGTTTAGGTTGCTCAAGGAACAACAGTAGTTGACCTTCTCTGTGTAGAGCCCGGTCCTATCGTCTGCCTTATAGGAAGGATCAGGAGGCCTACACAGGGCACTGGAAGGGGCAGCTCCTGTGGCGCTTTGGTAGGGATCCCAATTTCGTCAGTAATCCGATGTGACTCGGAGTGACCGACTGAAAGGGGAACGTCTCGGTTACGTATGTAACCCTCGTTCACTGAAGGAGGGAACGGAGACGTCACGTCCCGTAGCCACTGTCGCTGTACCACCGCTGAGCTGACGGGTCACCGGCTCAGCTCCTCAGCGAAAGCATGAATTAATACAGTGCACCGGCTGCCTCTTATACTCACACTGTGATCAGCGGCAGCTGGATGCAATAATCTCATGCCAATGTCCATTGGCTCATTTACTTACACTCGAAGTGGATTGGTCTCTCTGGCGAGATCCCAATTTCGTCAGTCATCCGACGTGACGTTTCCGTTCCCTCCTTCAGGAAACGAGGGTTACATACGTAACCGAGACGTTATGTCCATAATCGAGACATTTTCTGTTTTATATGGATCTGCCTTATTTAATATGTTCATACATATAGTGTTAGTTTTTGCATCATAAAATTAATATTTAGTTAAAATTTTGTAGTTAGAGCACCCTCAATGATGTTATTGAAGATTACTTAAATATTTAAAGATCATTAAATATAATTTCCACTGTCTGTTTGACTTTTTTAAATGTTCTGTAGTATTTTCATGTATGATTGATTAGTTAATCCTCTAATTTTTGTTAGGAAAAAATGCTGAACTGCTTGAAAGTCCATCCTGAAGAAGCCTTCAAGAATGCAGTGTATCAGGTACTCCTCTCACTTAGCTCAGAAATTTATAATACTGAATGATTAGTCTGATTTAAATGACCTTGAAGTTTATTTTGTTTATATGTGTATCTATTGTCTGGGCCTGCTATTTAATGTGTGTGTGTGTGTGTGTGAGTGTGTGTGCGTGTGTGTGTGAGAGAGAGAGTTTGTAAGAGTGTGAGTTTTGTGTTTTGTGTTTCTGCCCCTGCCATTCCCGCACAAGGTTGTAGCACTTAATTCATAAATGTGATCTAACAAAGGTAAAGGGCAAATTTTGCCCATATATGCTTTTTATATTGCTTGTAATTGGGATGAAGTAAATATCTGTTGAGTATTTTAACATATAATTTTTGATTGTGTTGAATTAAAATCCCAAAATTGCAGCAGGTCCACCAGACCCACGAACACTGGCTGAGTAACAAAAATATGAACACCACACAAGGGTTACATATTATAAGAAATGTTATTGAAGATAAAAAGCCTCAAATATCCTATGATTAATTTATATTACTTTAATTAAGTGTACTTGCATACGATTGACTGCTTTTAAACAATTTAGAAAATACTGCTGCTCAGTTTGGGAGATCAGCCTGATGAAGCCTTCAAGATTAAGGTAGTCATTCAATGTCTCACTTGTCTCAGACATTTATGGTTCAAAATAGTCATGTCATAATTATAAATTTCTTAAGGAATTATTGATTAATCAATTATCTACTATCCATACATAAATAAATAAACAAATGACATTTACAGGTGCATTTCAATAAATTAGAATGTTGTGGAAAAGTTCATTTATTTCAGTAATTCAACTCAAATTGTGAAACTCGTTTATTAAATAAATTCAGTGCACACAGACTGAAGTAGTTTAAGTCTTTGGTTCTTTTAATTGTGATGATTTTGGCTCACATTTAACAAAAAACCCACCAATTCACTATCTCAACAAATTAGAATACTTCATAAGACCAATAAAAAAAAAAAAAAAAAACTTTTTAGTGAATTGTTGGCCTTCTGGAAAGTATGTTCATTTACTGTACATACTTGATGGGCAGTCGTGGCCTAATGGATAGAGAGTCGGACTTCTAACCCGAAGGTCATGGGTTCGAATCTCAGATTCAGCAGGGATTGTAGGTGGGGGGCGTGAATAACCAGCACTCTCTCCACCCTCAATACCACGACTGAGGTGAGACCCTTGAGCAAGGCACTGAACCACTACTCCAGGTGTATGTTCACTACTGTGTGTGTGTGTGCGCATTTGGATGGGTTAAATGCAGAGCACAAATTCCGAGTATGGGTCACACATCCCTTCCCCTGTATATGTACCCCCTACTTGGTAGGGGCTCCTTTTGCTTTAATTACTGCCTCAATTTGGCGTGGCATGGAGGTGATCAGTTTGTGGCACTGCTGAGGTGGTATGGAAGCCCAGGTTTCTTTGACAGTGACCTTCAGCTCATCTGCATTTTTTGGTCTCTTGTTTCTCATTTTCCTCTTGACAATACTGGCTTTTTGCTGGCCAGTCAAGCACACCAACACCATGGTCATTTAACCAACTTTTGGTGCTTTTGGCAGTGTGGGCAGGTGCCAAATCCTGCTGGAAAATGAAATCAGCATCTTTAAAAAGCTGGTCAGCAGAAGGAAGCATGAAGGGCTCCAAAATGTCTTGGTAAACGGGTGCAGTGACTTTGGTTTTCAAAAAACACAATGGACCAACACCAGCAGATGACATTGCACCCCAAATCATCACAGACTGTGGAAACTTAACACTGGACTTCAAGCAACTAGGGCTATGAGCTTCTCCACCCTTCCTCCAGACTCTAGG
The DNA here is from genome assembly GCA_039654775.1 of Spinibarbus caldwelli. Classification (NCBI taxonomy): domain Eukaryota; kingdom Metazoa; phylum Chordata; class Actinopteri; order Cypriniformes; family Cyprinidae; genus Spinibarbus; species Spinibarbus caldwelli. The sequence goes on along the minus strand of CM077224.1, from coordinate 40,214,763 downwards.
ACCTTGGTTTCCAAATGAAATACAAAACTTGCTCTCATCTGAAAAGAGGACTTTGGAGCACTGGGCAACAGTCCAGTTCTTCTTCTCCTTAGCCCAGGTAAGACGCCTCTGACGTTGTCTGTGGTTCAGGAGTGGCTTTCAGACGGAGAGCCAAATTCCTTGACACGTCTGTGTGTGGTGGCTCTTGATGCCTTGACCCCAGCCTCAGTCCATTCCTTGTGAAGTTCACCCAAATTCTTGAATCGGTTTTGCTTGACAATCCTTATAAGGCTGCGGTTCTTTTTGGTTGGTTGTGTATCTTTTTCTTCCACACTTTTTCAATCTACTGAACTTTCTGTTAATATGCTTGGATACAGCACTCTGTGAACAGCCAGCTTCTTTGGCAATGAATGTTTGTGGCTTACCCTCCTTGTGAAGGGTGTCGATGATTGTCTTCTGGACAACTGTCAGATCAGCAGTCTTCCCCATGATTGTGTAGCCTAGTGAACCAAACTGAGAGACCGTTTTGAAGGCTCAGGAAACCTTTGGAGGTGTTTTGAGTTGATTAGCTGATTGGCATGTCACCATATTCTAATTTGTTGAGATAGTGAATTGGTGGGTTTTTGTTAAATGTGAGCCAAAATCATCACAATTAAAAGAACCAAAGACTTAAACTACTTCAGTCTGTGTGCACTGAATTCATTTAAAGCACCATTCAACAAAGTAAATTCCTGACTAAAGTTTTATACTAATCAGTTTTGTTTTGTTTTTTAAATAAATTTTTATTTTATGTTTTATGTTAAGATGTGTCTTTTTATTTGATATTCACACACATGATGTGGCAGTTTTATCAGATTCATATTTTGTTTTCTTACTCATTTCATATTTAATGTGGTATTTGCATATGACTGATCCTTAATTTCTTTAGGAAATACAAAAGGCCAGCTTGAAAGCCCAGCCTGTTAAAGCCTTCAAGATTCAAGTGTATAAGGTACTCTTTTTTTTTTTTTTCTTGCTATAGCACATACATTTAATTTTTTCAGGATTCATAGATGAATAGAAAGCTCAAAAGAACGGCATTTATTTGAAACAGAAATCTTTTGTAACATTATACATGTTTTTACGGTCACATTTGATCAATTTAATGCATCCTTGCTGAATAAAAGTATTAATTAAAAAATATCTTACAGACCCCAAACTTTTGAGCCAGACTGTACGTTTTCCCTCCGAATTATTTTTTTGTTTACAGTTTTTTTCACTTTTCATATATTGTGATAGAAATTACTGACGGATCCCTGGATGAATATGCTGTTGGAAAAACAACTGAGGGCAACGGACTTTGAAATTTATGTATGTTTAAACAGTTAAAAAACAAACAAAAATGTCAGTTTTGTAGCGCCCCTCTTTTCACAATTTATTTTTATGTCCCGTCTGAAATCTCTTCTCATTCAGGTTCTTGACATGGGTTTTGGTGAAGTGGGCAAAGAGCCTATTGATAATGTTCATTTCTACAGCAAGAGTGACCTGAATACAGCATTCAAGATGAAGAAGTACCAGGTATGAAATCTGACTCACTTTAAAGATTTATCATTCTGAACTAGTATTCATGATTATGATTCTCTTGAGCATTAGATTGTCTGTTTAATTAAGTTGCTACTAAAATAGATAGATAGATAGATAGATAGATAGATAGATAGATAGACAGATAGATAGAGAAAGGCTGGTTAACAGGTTGTGTTTGGTTTCTCTTGTCCCTGCAGGTGTCCAGTCTCAAGCCAGAGAAGTTTCATGAATTTCTTGTGAGGGTCTATTGCAATCGAATGGATCAGAAGGAGGTCCAGCAGAAAGCTAAGAAGTGCTTTCATGAGTGGTGCAAAATCAATAAAAACAAATTCATTGATTGCGGATCTGATTCAGGTAATTTAGGAAATTGTACTGCTATATCTGCATTTGTGTATCTATATTAATGTTAGTGTATCAGGTGCGCTGTATATCTTTTTACTTACTGCTTTTTATTTATTTACATATGTTAGCGGATGCTTTTATTCAAAGTAATTTATACTTCTAACCAGGTATAATGTGATAAAGAGTCATGAATCTCTTAATTTGAAATTGGGGGACACATGAACACCCTAGGGAAAAAAATGGATAAAAAATAAAAAATAAAATAAATATATATTTAATTAATTACAAAGTAAATTAATATATTTAATTAATGTCAATTTAGTCAATTTTGTTCTCAACATCAGCATGTGCATGAACTATGTTTCACTCCAAAAACTGATTGTGCTACAATTAATCATTATCCATCACTCTGATGGGTTATAAAATTTACATCATAATATACTTTTTGTCTGTCACAATTGTTATTGTTTTCCAGATAATACTGATTATTATTATTATCATTATTATTATTGTTATGTGACTATTGTCATATGTCTTTCCATAGGCAAAGAAGATGATGATGATGATGATGAAGAGGAGGAGAATGAGGAAACTTCTTCAAGCAAGGTAACAAATAAAAATGAAACTATAAGCTTAACTATTAAAGGTGAGAAAAAATAACTGTCTATTGTGTAACCAGTGAAGTTTACATTTACATTTAGTCATTTAGCAGATGCTTTTATCCAAAGCAACTTACAAATGAGGACAATGGAAGCAATCAAAATCAGCAAAAGAGCAATGATATGCAAGTGCTATAACAAGTCTCAGTTGGCTTAATGCAGTATACGTAGCAAGGATTTTTTAAATTATATAATAAATAAAAAGAAAAATAGATAGAATAGAAAAAGAATAGAGCAAGCTAGTGTTAGAGGCCTTTTTTTGCTTTTCAGGTTTAGCTGCTGGTAGTGCCATAACATCTCTACATTTTTCAGTCAAGATTTATGGTTTTCTCATGTAATTTCATTTTTCACTTTAGAGAAGAAAGTTTAAGCATTTATAAAGCATTTATAAATGCTGTTTGACCTCGTACAGTTTGACCTCATACAGTGCAGTGACAAATGACTGGGGGCAGTCGTGGCCTAATAGATAGAGAGTTGGACTTGTAACCCGAAGGTTGAGGGTTTGAGTCTCAGGGATTGTCGGTGGGGGGAGTGAATAACCAGCACCCTCTTCACCCTCAATACCACGACTGAGGTGAGACCCTTGAGCAAGAACCGAACCCCCCACTGCTCCCCGGGCGCCGCAGCATTGGCTGCCCACTGCTCCGTGTGTGTGTGTGTGTGTGTGTGTGTGTGTGTGTGTGTGGTGTGTGTGTACACTTGGTTGGGTTAAATGCAGAGAACAAATTTTGAGTATGGGTCACCATACTTGGCCACACTTCACTTCACAACTGTGATTCAGTTGTTTTTAGAGATGAAAGAAACCCTGCAGCCTTGATGAAGTTACTATAGACATTTCATGGCAGGGTTTCTGGAAGCTTTAGAAAATAGACACAAATACATTTTTTAGGAATTTACATTTACATTTTGTAATGTTTGAGTGGGTGAGAGGGTCAGTCTGTTGGGTATTATAAATAAAAAAAATAGTTAATACCAGTGGAGGTTTGTGAATTTGCAAGGCCTTTACGGTGATTCATGCCATTAATCCTCAGATTCTCCTCATTTCCAGTTTACACTTAGTCTTTGTGGTTACATTTTTACAGAGCTATTGGATAAAAAAATATACATTTTTAATAAAACAGGTTATATAACTTTTTTTTAAAATTGTTATTTTTATTTATTTATTTTTTATTTGTTTACATCTCAACTATACATTTATGCTGTGTATTTTTTTTTCGGGATGTTTGGTACTTTTGTTACATATTTTCCATATAATTACATATTTACCATATATTAGTGGTTATATGAAATATTACAGTTTTCTGGAAAAAAAAAAAAATCTTCAGTGATTATCCAAATTAAATATAATTTGTTTCTGGATATTGATCTGATGGGCAAAATCCTGCCATCTGCTGGTTGGAAAAAAAAAATCTGTAACTACAGTTTTAGTACTAAAGTGTTTTGACTATATATGTCCAGCAGAGGGCCATAGAGATCCATTCATTTTCTAGATGTGCACAATGCTACTAATAAATAAATAAATAATTAAATAAAAAACTCAGATTGTATTCAAAAAATAATTATTTCTATAAACTAAATGTAAAAACCATTAACTTTAGAGTAAGAAATTATTACAAAAAAAAAAAAAAAAAATATATATATATATATATATATATGTAAAATCAAGCCAATAGCTATAAGCAGAAATAAATAGAAGTTGTGTGTGTGTGCATGTGTTTTTGTGTGTTGTGTCTCACCCCTTCATATCTGCATTTGTGGCTGATCAAGCCCAGTTTTTTTTTTTTTTTTTGTTTGTTTGTTTGTTTTTTATTTTTTTTTTGAGTTTAGATAGATAATGTGACAAAACTCGCAAAATGTCATGCCACTGAGCTGAAGGGAACAATGTTTTTTTTAATGAGGGAAACATCAAATGGGACCCCAAAGACAATATAAAAGTAAAAAAAAAAGAAAATGAATCGGATGCCCTATGAACAACATAGTTGACTAATTAAACCAAATATGCTATTGGCATTAAGAAAAAATAAATAAATAAATAAATAAATCGTTCAGTGCCTCATATCAACAGCTGCTAAATTCAAATCTGCGTTCACTGGCTGGCACTGAGCCAGATACAGACGCGTTTGTACAGCACTGCATTATAATCAATCACACATGATTCTGTTGAGCTTATGATGCAATGACCAATCAGAGGTGTTCAGATGAGTCATCACTAAAATTCTGGTGTTTTCTTCACTCGCTCGCTGACTGAATACCTCTGTCTGGCGAATTCTCTCGTCAGAAACAACAAAGTGCAGATGTGTGTATGAATTTGTAAGTAAGATACTCATTTCACAGTGTAAGCAGCTTCAGTGGTTTTGGAGAGTGCTTGCCTTGAACTCTAGACTAAAGTCAGTGAAAGTGCTTTTTTATAATGTAAATATTCTTTGCTCTCTTTCTGTACAATGAAATTGTTATGATTTTAGCCTAACTTACAATGTTTTTTATTAAATTCACATTAAATATAGTCGTTAAAGTCAGTCGTACTAAAAATATTTTATGGCATGACGCCCATATCTGTTTGACCATCGCCCATTATAGATCAACATAATCTATAAAGGTGGAAAATGCATCTATTTGCACATATTTGAGAACCGAGATAGCCTACTTCAAGATTAAGTAAACACGTGTGGGATTTTTTGGAATAAAAAGGAAAAAATAAAACACAATTTTTATTTTTTTTTATTAATTGTATATGCTAAACAATTAACATTCAAAAGTATAACAAAATGTTACAAACATGGTGTTCACATTTTCTGGAAGAAAACAAAAAAGAAAATTAAAAAATAACAAGGAGAGTATACATCAATACTCACAATAGAAAAGAGGAGTTTAGTTCTTTGAGCGTGTCCATAGTTCTGGTTGCTTTCCGATTTGAAAGGCCTTGAAGAGTTTCAAAATAAATCCTCAAGTCAACTTTGAAGATACTGGGCTTCCTTTCTGACCATTTACATTTGAGTATATAAAACTTACCTAACAATATTAGAAGATTTAGCATAAAAATGTGACTCAATCCAGCATCAACATCAATCCAGAAAAATTGAACATACATACATTCGGAAAAAAAAGATGTAAAACAGTCTCTACATCCATTCCACAAAAGACACAACATTCAGAGAGATCAGCTCTGTATCTCTTGAGAAACTGGTTAGTTGGATAAATTATATGTATAATTTTAAAGTAAACTTCATTAACTTTATTTGTGACACAGAATTTGTTATTATAAATTAGGGGTGTCAACGTTAACGCATGCGATTAATCAAAAAAATTTAACGCGTTAATATTTTTTTAACGCAAATTAATCATGTGATAATGTTTGACCCCAACTTCCCGTCATCGCAGCGCGGAAGGTTATCTATCAGTGTGTGATGAGGTCACAGTGAACCAGTGTTGCCAGAGCAGCGGCACTAGTGGGCGATTTTGAAAATACAGTCGCGGGAAATATTACAGAGCCGCGGGTTTTTGGGCTAACGTTACTTTTATAATGTACAGCGGCCGCCCAAAGTGTATATAGACAAATAAAAATGAAAATAGATCCTTTTACTAATGTGTATTATACTCGGAATGTATACCTGGCAACTTAAGAACGGAGAGGCGGCTGTAAACATCACAAACAACGTGAGTTTCAGCAGAGCACATGTTAAGACTTTTACACAGCAGAAATAAACATGACAACAGCCACTATAGATTATATAAGATAATAAACACACGATTATGATAGGATATGGTTTGTATGTGATTTTCTTGAGATGAATGTGTACATCTGAAATGCTAATTTGTGCAGCGATATAAAAGGCTATAAATAGCATATTTTAACAACAGTAAACGACCAAATTCCACATGTGATCGTAAAAGGAAGTTATTACAAACACTCGATGGTGATTTAAAGTGAGTTCTGAGTAAAAGTGTACTATTAATCTCATAAATTGTCTAATGAAGCATGATGCTAATGTTAGCTCTAATGCACCTGCAGAACAGGTCCAATTCTTCATAATGTATTTTGTCATAATACTTCACGTAAGGTCGCAAGAAAATGTTGTTGTAATATTTATTTGGAAATACTTTTGATAATAGTTGGGTAAATGTATACTGGGATTGAAGCGATGTGGCTTGGTAAACGTTTTATTGCCAGTATAAAGACTGATAATGGCTGAATAAAAACAAATGAATAATGATAAAAGAATAATAAGGATTATGTCTCATACCTGGCGGAAGTGTGAAAGGTTCTGTTTCCTTAAACTAGTTTGTCATGCATTTAATTTCAACACATTTACAGGTAAATCCTAGTATTTTAAATGTGTGATTAATCATGATTAATCACAGTCCATGACTGTGATTAACGCGATTAAATTTTTTAATCGATTGACAGCACTATTATAAATCCAAATCAATTCCCAGTTGATATTCTCAAAATTATTATTCCAGAAGTACTTACATCGAAATGTTGCAGAGCAATGAATCAAACATCTAAAAAATGTATTATTACATTTTCTATCTTTGATATCAATTCCATTTAATAAGATCTCTTTTTTTAAATGTTGATTGTTTAGATTCACTGAAGCCCTTTAAAAGCCTCACAAATCCTGCTGGTATTGCATCAAATACAATACTATATTCATGCGGAGGTATTGGAATACCAAATTTCTCTAAAAATTCAGTATATGTACTGTAAGTAAATATCCTTCATTATTTATCAACTGTGAGACTCAAAATCACACTTCAAAAGAAACTCTATGCCTCCAACTTTTTCAAAAATAAGGTTTGGAATTATATACCATATCTCATCTTTATGTTTAATATAATGTTTAATCCAGTTCAACTTGAAAATTGAATTAGACGGAACAAAATCAAGCACATTCAAACCTCCTTGATTATATGAATTACATAAATTAATTTTATTTAAATAGTGAGGCTTGTTTTTCCATATGAAATTAAATAGTGTTGAATCAATTTTTTTAAGAAAAGATTTTGGTACATCTAATACTTTAGCAGGGCAAACTAAACGAGATAACCCCTCAGTTAAATAAAACATAAGTGCTATTGGCTGCTGTGTGTCAAATGACGTGAATGACACTCCAACCCCCCCCCCCCCCCCCCCCCCTTGCGCCCCCTCAAAAATAATGAAAGCATGACGCCCCTGAGTCTAGTTTAACACATTGTAACTGATTAGAAAATGTGTGAAAACCACACTTGCCAATGATTACTTCAAGTTAAAATGCTTTCCTGTTAAATATATTCAGCAATTACACAGTCATACAAAAATATCTGTTGGCTTGTTCAGTCTTTTTGTTTCAATTGTTCAATTACATACATCACATAATGTGTTTGTTCAACTTAATGCTTGAAGGTCTCTGCAATGACATCTGAAAGACCACATCCATCAGGTAAAAAAAATAAAACAAACTGATTGGTTTATTGAATCTGATCATCTCAGTTTATATTTGATTCATAATCATCTGCACTGTTGATAGATTCAGCAGTGATTCAGGACTCTGAAGGATGGAGCTCAGACTCACACTTTGCTTGTAAATGTCAAACAGTTTTTTCTGACTGGATAAACCTTTCACTTTTATTATTCATTTGGTGATTGACAAAGATTGAAAACAGACAGAATTAGAGTAACAGTTAAAAAATATAGAAATGAGAATAAAAAGGGAAATGTGTTTATTTTTATGTCATGAGAAAAGGCTGTAGTTCTGAATGTTCACTAATGAAAGATACAATAGTAGGATTTTTTTGTGTGCCTTTTAAATCACAAACTCCAGACTGTAAAAGCTTACGATGGTGACAGTGTTTCCTTTTTCATCTCACACTGGTTTGTCCTCTGCTAGAACCTGACAGTTATAATGAACAATGAATACACATTTTATCAATCAGTTATATTTCTGCTGTAGGCCTTGATTCAAATCTGTTAGGGCAATAAACTCTGTGAACTAGGGCATTGAATTTTATGAACTAATATTTGCCCTTTTTCTGTCCTGCAGCTCTTCAATGACCCCATTCATGGTCAGATTGAGCTGCGCCCGCTGCTGATGAAGATCATTGACACTCCTCAGTTTCAGAGACTCAGACACATCAAACAGCTGGGAGGAACATACCTGGTGTATCCTGGAGCCACTCACACTCGCTTCGAACACTCACTGGGGTAAAGTTAAAAAAAAAAAGTTTTAATATGCAGTATACAAATGAATTCAGCTTAGAAGTTTTTAGAGCTACTGTAAACTCTGCAGGTGTGTGGACCTCGTCAGACTCATTTGTGGTAGATGATCAATAATACAGTGTTTTCAGTAAAACTATACATTTTCTCTAACAACTCATCTTTTCAATGTCAAATTATGTATTATGAACAAACTATACTATTTCCTGTACAAGTATGGTGAATTATCCTGAATTAATTCACCTTTAGCTTTTGGCGTCAGCATGCTTTGCACACTGGCTGGAAGTAATTATGCCATACTGTTCAGTGCAGATTGTGTATATTTTAATATTGTGCCTTTGCATTTGTAGCATGTCATTTTCTGTGACACTGAGTCCTAAAAATTAGTAATTTGATCTGTGAAAACATTCATAACATAGATGGATGCTGTTTCAGATGAAATGTCCAGACCCTTTCCTCCATAAAGCTAAAAACACATTGCAAACAAACATTATCAAACTGCTGATCATGAAGAGGAAAGACACATAACTCCATGCAATTCATATTCACGAGCAATGCTTCAGAAAAAGCAGCAGCTGTAGGATTAGGACAAGTGTTGATGAAACTGAGACGATGTCTTCATGAGCAACATAAACATATGCTAACATCTTGAAAAACATTTTCATGAGCTACAGACTGTAATGCTGTTGAATGACACACAGGTGGTGTGCTCAAGTTATTCTCTTTAACCCTTTGACAGTAATTAATGTCAGGTAACACGTTTGCAGTTGTTACAGTGCTCTTTCTACCCGTGACCCTTCAAAATGACTTATTTTTATTGTATAAGTCATCAGGTTGATTCAAATGTTTAAAACATGATGTTACCACAAAGCTCAATCTACTTTACCAGATTCTGAATCAGTGAGTCAATTGGTCGAATAATGTAAAAGCTGGATTTATTCTGTTTTGTTTAAAATGATGTCTTTTCTGTGAAGGATGGCACATTTAGCAGGATCTCTGCTCAAAGTTCTGAAAGAGAAACAGAAGGAGCTCATTACTGAAAAAGACATACTGTGTGTTCAAATTGCTGCTCTTTGCTATAATTTAGGTGAGTGATGGTGACATACATGTGTACAGTTGAGCAGTATAAAAATGCCTTTATGTCTGTAAAGTGTTTTTTTTTTTTCTTTAATGAAGGACTTGTTAAAAGACATATTAACATATTAAAACTATGTACAATGAATGTGTTCACAAGAACGATTTCATTTATGCAATTGTTTTAATCGTTTGTGTTAAAAAAAGAAGTTGGAATTCTGCATGTTTTTTAGACCTAAAGGTAAAAAATCACTTCACACTAAAAAGTCAATTGTATTTTAAAACTAAGTAAAGCAAAATATTTATATTATATCTTTTGTGCTTCAGTGATTTTAATGATTTAGCAATAAGATGATGAGATGAGATAATGTTCACATAAACTTACCTAAATCTGATCCTCTTTTACATTTATGTCCAAACACCATGTGAAAGTGGATTTTGCATCCTTTACACCCTTTAATGTCAGACATCTCGTCCATCTCCTAGAAGATCTGAAAGGAGGTGTCGAAAGAAAATTGGAGAAGATAGGAGAGATCATCTACAGCTACGGCACAGAGAGGTTCGGAGTGAAACGCAAGGATCACAGTACTCAGAAAGAACCTTCAGCCCATCTTAAGTCCAGGAGGCAGCAAGAGATTAATCGACTTGTGAAAGAGAGAAGATGCCTGAGAAGACAGTGGAAGAAGGCCACAGAAGTGGAAAGGGAAGGAATTGAGGTGTTGCAGGGTGACAGCAAGCGGCGCCTTGCAACGCTACGAAGAGCAGAATGCTTGAGAAAGCAACGTAAGAAGAAAGAGCGAACAAGGATTGCCTTCTATAGAGATCCCTACAAGTTTGCCAAAGACCTCTTTGTCAAGGAGAAAACCGGGACTCTCAAAGTACCTGTGAGGGAACTGGAGGAGTACCTGAGAAAGACCTACTCCGACAATCAGAGGCATGTGCCAGTCACCATCCCCGATGACATGCCACCAATTCAACCACCTGAGCACCAGTTGGACACAAGACCCCCAACATGGAGCGAAGTTGAGAACACAGTAAAGCGGGCAAGAACAGCATCAGCCCCTGGGCCCAACGGTGTACCATATAGGCTCTATAAGAACACACCGGGCGTCTTGAAGGTCCTCTGGAAGCTAATGAAGGTGACATGGGAAAAAGGCATCATACCTAAGGCATGGAGAAGGGCAGGAGGGATCCTGATTCCCAAAGAGAAGAACTCCTCAACCATCCACCAATTCCGCCAGATCAGCTTACTGAATGTGGAAGGAAAAATTTTCTTCAGTGTTGTGGCCCAAAGACTCTCAGCATTTCTGCAAAAGAACAATTATGTTGACACCTCAGTGCAGAAGGCAGGGATAAGTGGTTTCTCAGGATGCTTGGAACATGCAAATGTCATCTGGCACCAGGTACAAACGGCCAAGAAGGAAAAGAAAGACTTGCATGTGGTTTTTTTAGACCTTGCCAATGCATTCGGGTCAGTGCCTCATGAGGTGTTGTGGGCAGCCTTCAACTTCTTCCAAGTCCCAGAGGGTATCACAAGGCTGGTCAAAGCTTATTTCCAGGACCTCCAGTTCTGTGTTACAACTCAGGAGAGTACAACTGCCTGGCAGCATTTGGAGATAGGCATAATGGCGGGCTGCACCATCTCCCCACTGGCCTTCATCATGGCAATGGAGTTAATAATTCGGGCATCTCGATGGGTGGTTGGAGGAGAACGTCTGAAGAGCGGGCTGCGGCTTCCTCCAATCAGGGCGTATATGGATGACATGACGACCATAACAACGACTAGCGCATGCACCAAACGCCTGCTGTACAAACTCCAGGGAAACATCAGATGGGCACGAATGGAGTTTAAACCCAGCAAATCCCGCAGTATCTCCATTGTCAAGGGCCAGATCGTAAATGAGAGGTTCCTCATCAATGGCGAGCCGATACCAACTATCCTGGAGAAGCCCATAAAAAGCCTTGGTCGGTGGTACAACACAGATCTCAAAGATGCCGAACAGGTGGAACAACTAAAGCAGGATACCATCAGTGGCCTGAAGCAGATCAACAGCACTGCTCTCCCAGGAAAGCTGAAGCTCTGGTGCCTTCAGTTCGGACTGCTGCCCCGCCTCATGTGGCCAATTTCCATCTATGAGGTCACCCTATCCCACGCCAATCGACTGGAGCGATTGGTGAATGTGCAGGTGAGAAAGTGGCTTGGGCTACCCAGATGCCTCAGCAGCATAGGACTGTACGGCAATGGAGCCCTCTCTCTACCAATCTCAAGCTTGGTGGAGGAGTACAAATGCTCTAAAGCAAGGCTCGAAATGACCCTCACAGAATCCCGGGATCCCTTCGTCAGAGGGGCTGCTCCTGCCTTAGCCACAGGTAGGAGGTGGAGGCCAGGTGTAGCAGTGGCACAGGCAAAGTCCACTCTGAGACACCGGGACATAGTGGGCCAAGTCCAACAAGGCAGAGGGGGCCTAGGGCTGGGAGCAACAACACCCACATGGCACAAGGCTACTCCAGCTGAACGCCGGCGCCTGGTGGTTGAGGAGGTGCGCCACCAGGAAGAAGTGGACAGGTGTGCCAGAGCGGTGTCCCAAGTCAAGCAAGGCTGCTGGATGAGGTGGGAAGGTGTGGAGAGGAGGAAGATCACTTGGAGCGAGCTGTGGAACACAGAGTCCAATATGCTGAGCTTTACCATCAGAGCCACATATGATGTCCTGCCCTCTCCAACCAACCTACATCTCTGGTTTGGAGAGGATCCAGCCTGTCCCCAGTGTCTTGCCCCAGCAACCCTGAAACACATCCTGGTGGGTTGTAAGACCAGCCTTACGCAAGGCAGATACACCTGGCGCCACAACCAAGTGCTGAAGTGCCTGGCTGTTACACTGGAGAGTAAGAGGGTAACTGTTAATGCCATGCCCCTGGAAGCCCAGACTATCTTCCGCCAACCAACATCCTTCGTCCGGGAAGGGGAGAAACGTTCGACCAATCGATCGCCTCCAGACTCATGCCCACTGAACGCAGCCCGAGACTGGGAAATGCGGGTAGACTTAAGTCAGAGGCTCACCTTCCCAACCGAAATTGCAGCGACCAACCTGCGCCCAGACCTGGTCCTTTGGTCCAAATCCTGTCGACATGTCTTTATAGTGGAACTGACAGTCCCGTGGGAGGAAGCCATCGATGAGGCATTTGAAAGGAAAAGGTTGCGATATGCAGATTTGGCTGTCGAAGCAGAGGACCGGGGATGGAAGGTAAATGTGCGTCCAGTGGAAGTGGGCTGCAGGGGCTTTGTAGCTAGTTCCACCATAAGGCTGCTAAAGGAGGTTGGAATTAGAGGACAGGCTCAGCGGAAGACCATCAAAGACCTTGCAACTACTACCGAAAGAAGCAGCCACTGGCTGTGGCTGAAGCGGAAGGAGACTGTATGGGCTCCCAAGTGACCTCATGGAGCCTCCGGTGCGACACACACCCAGGTCTGATCAGCCTGTGGTGGGCCAGCCTCGGGTGAGGGTGTATTGTGATAAAAGGCCGAAACACCCAATGAGACCAGGGTGCACAACTGATGATGTGTCGTACTGGAGGCACCAGGCGGTCATCCCTCAATCCAACCCCACCCCCGAGAATATCTCCAACAACAGTGCTTGCTGAATATCAAGGGATTCTAACATCTAGTCCTAGTAAATATATATAATATTGAATTATGTGTTTAATTGAATGAAGACAGTATGGAATATGTTCTTGAGCAACATATGAACCGTGAGTTGATCAGTATTTTTTATGTTTTTCTCTTTAAGGTCATGGTCCATTCTCTCATCTGTTTGAGAAATTCATAGATAGAGCCCGGTCTGGTAAGAGTCTGAGCCTCTCTCTTGACTGATGCCAATGTTTGTGGTCAGCTGTGTGTTCAATAACTGTTAATTATTTAACACACAGCTGACCACTGTTAATTATAATAGTGCTATTTGGAGCTAATATTTATATAAATGGTATTAACTTTTTTTTTCTCTAGTACCATGTACATATTTACCTGAATATTTACCTTTACATGCAGAATCTGAAATTTTCATTTAATTCAGTTTTGAATTATCACATTGTGTTCTTTTTGTTGATGACATTTATTGTCATTTGAAGAAGATTGAAATCAAACAGTCAATGATAGCATTTCTTGTTTACATTTACTGCATACTTGCATCATTATATTCATGTTTAATATTTAGAAGTATGTAGATGTAATTTGACAGCGGGACAGTAGGAATAGTTGTTAGTTTTGATTTTTGTTTCATTGATGTTTTACAGCTGGTGCAGGTGGCAGTGGAGATGACCAACAACCAGGTCCATCAGAAGAGAAGAAAAAGAAGAGAAAGAAAGAGCCTCAGGTATTCCCTACATTCCTGGATCGAATGTCCCCACAAGTCTAGGAATACCAGAAATTGTTGAATTTGTGGAGACATGTTTTTTTTGTTTTTTTTTGGTCCCGATGAGGAAAACAGCTGGTAAATCATAAGTGATGTTTTTATTTATTTTATGTATTTATTTATTTTTATTTATTTTTTTTGCAGAAGGCTTTTATTGAGGGTTGTGTTTAGGGTAAGGTTTTAGAGGACAGAATATACAGTTTGTACTGTATATAAATAATTATGTCTATGGAAAATGCCCAAAAAACATGGAAACCTAACATGTGGTGTGTGTGTGTGTGTGTGTAGAAAAGAAAAAAAAAAAAAAAACTCTTTCACTAATGTAATGGTTGTCACTTTAGTTTCAGTTCATAAGTCAGTTCTTGTGAGATCACTGATAAACATATCATGTATAATAACCCCTGTGTGCTCTCTTTTTTAGATGAAAAGTGGAAGGTAAGCATCATGACTCTGCTATACAAACATACCTGTATTACAAGTAGCATTTTAAACTCAGTGTATTGTATTATGCTTACATGAATGTCCTCTTTACTCAGTCATCTAACACAAATACATTACAATACATAAAACTATATAAAAAAGCATAGAAATGTGATGTCCAAAACAACAATGAAAAGGAGCTTTTCATTGACATGGAAAAAAAAAAAAAAAAAAAAAACAGGAAAGTTTACAGCAAGGCTAAGGAAAACAAGCTACACAAATTAGGTTTAGTGAATAATGTTCAATGAATAATTTTGATGAACAGAGTAGACCTAATGGATAGAGTCGTGGCCTAATGGATAGAGAGTTGGGCTTGTAACCCGAAGGTCGTGGGTTCGAGTCTCGGGTCCGGCAGGGAATACCACGACTGAGGTGAGACCCTTGAGCAAGGCACCAAACCCCCAACTGCTCCCCGGGCGCCGCAGCATTGGCTGCCCACTGCTCTAGGTGTATGTTCACTACTGTGTGTATGCACTTGGATGGGTTAAATGCAGAGCACAAATTCCAAGTATGGGTCACCGTACTTGGCCACACACCACTTCCCTTCCCTTTGTGGAGCCTTATTGTTCAAGCTGCATTTAATTGGCTAAATGAACATACTAAACATAAACATTGCTACTGAATGTATAAGCCATGCAATCACACATGAGCAGTCCATATTGGTGAATGAGAAATTAAAAAAAAGCATTGTTTGATATGGTTTCTTGTTTACAATACAGCCAAAGACACACGTATCCAAATAGCACTTAGCAGTAGCATATTTCTATAAAAATAGAAAGTGGGTTAAATGTCTTCTTTTAACAAATAAATGGGCTTTTCACACTTGAACCAGTTAACCCTGGGTCATTCTAAACCCTGGGTAAATAAAGTTTTGGGTTATTGCTTGATGTTTCACACTGCACATAATTTACTCAGAGTTAACAATTGATGTTGACATTTCACACTGTGCATTCCTAAACCCTGGGTTAACATTCTTAATTGCATATTTGTGGTGTCAATTTCATTGATTGAATGAATGCAGCATGTTACCTGTTTATAACTGCTCTAGCATTGTGCTTCCTCATACTGTATGTTGTTGACTGTACTGGCAGGCTTATACTGAATGGACTTTTCATTTATAAATGAAAAAATGAAATGTCATCATGTCATTTTTCCCCTCAAATACTGAAACTGTTGAAATGATGAGATGTTTCTGTGACTGTCCAAAGCATGTGAGTAGAAGGCACGCAGTTGGTTGCCTGTTGCTAAGCATGGAGCTGTAACATCGGTTCACACTGCACAAGTTTGACACTGCAAAAGCAGCGCTAAACTTGTTTCAGAGCAGGTTTGCATAACCCTGGGTAAAAAAAAAACAAGTGTTAGACATACATTTCCCTGGGGTTAAAAGCGGGGTTTAAAATGACGATAAACCGGGGTTAAATGTAGTGTGAAAATCCCTTGAAAGGAATATGCTAACATTAAATTCTGTGGAAATTGACAAGAATAGAAATACAGGCCACTAATAAATTGCAAATCACTTAATGTGATACACTGACTGTTAAATATAATCTATTTAACGGTCATTATGTAATATAAATATAATTAGATGCTCAGTCTTCATGAATCCTGTATTATTATGTATTTATGGTTGTTTAATTTATGGTTGTTTAATTTATTTCCTAAATTTATATATTCTCTCTCTCTTTCTCTAGGTGGCCTCATTCTGGATATTTCTGGACATAGTAAGGAATAAAGGACTAAACACAGAGCTGACAGAGAATGATCTCACCTTTATTCAGAAGTTAATTGAGGGTGATTATACTGCAGCTCCAAAGGTAAAATCCTGTAAACTGCAATATAAAACAAGTTATTCAGTGTTTAAGTTGAGTATTAAAATTATTTTAATTGTTCTTTATTAGAACAAGTCTTTCCTGTATGAGATTGTGACAAATAATTGGAATGGCATTGATGTGCGAAGATGGGACTATTTTGCACGGTAAATAAACAACATTTTAGAGATTTTACACAAATAATTACTTTTTTAAAATGAAAAATAAAAATGAACAAAACTGAACAAAAAAGTGCTTAAATGCCCTGTGGGAAATTTATGTGGAAAAGATATCAAATTGACATCAAAATTGACTTCAAAATTAATGTCAAACAACAGGTCAAATGTGCAAATCAAACTGATGTCAAAAACTTGACATGACAGTGATTTGATATAAAGTGAACATCAGACATATTGACCTACATACATTAAACCAATTTCAGTGTGGGATTAACTTCTTATTTTCACCCAATTACCACTGGAAGAAATTGCTGTCCAAACTGACTTAAAATGATGTTACAGTGTCATAATCAAGTCTTTAATTGATTAATAATAATTAGACAAACTATTTGACATCAAATTGATATCAAGGTGCCCGCTGGGTGGTTGATAGTATGATTTTACAAATTTCTTATTTTCAAAATATATTCTTATTCTTTGTATAATGAGTTAATCTATGGATCTGTTAAGCAATATATAATTTTTTGTTAATGATTTAAGGAAATTTATTATAAAGAGTTACCTTTAATTTAGTGCACTTTAAAATAGGTAAATACTGTATATACAAACTTTATTTGATTTTTTTAAATTAATTTTTAACTTTTCAATATTAGTATACAAATAGCATTTTTCTACTATCAAAAAGCTTTACATAAAAAATAATAACAGCAAAAAAAAAAAAAAAATGAGAGAGATGATACAATTGTTGTCCTCTCATGTGTCCACCATCACTAGTGTCATTCAAGTTGATTTATTCTACATGGATTACATGGTCTCATGGTGGCCGCCGTGATCAGATCACATGAGCAGTCTAATATTAGTAACCCCTCGTGATTGGACACTTTCACTTGTGGAATAAATGATATGAACCATGACTGGATAAAACATTTCTATAATAGTATCAATAACTGAAAATAGTCATTGATGTATGATGCCACATGCTATTAGGTGTCAGTATAAAGTCAGAGTTCAGTCATATCAGTCAACAGTACTGAGCACACTCATGTTCTCTCTTTCAGAGACTGTTATTATCTCGGCATTCCTAACAGCTTTGACCATCAGCGCATGCTCAAATCTGCTCGAGTCTGTGAAGTCAACGGGAGGAATCACATCTGCTTCAGAGACAAGGTACATGAAACACAAGATCCCTCATCAACCAGTGCTTATTCGATGGCTGATTGTTTTCAGTCTGTGTGATCACATCAATATAAAACAATAAAATGTTGACTTTTGCTGCACTGTGCAATGAATGACAGTCACCCAATCATTGGTCATCTTACAAGTTTCCACTTCAGCTAAATTTAAGAATGATATTTAAGAATGAAAATCGAAAACCTTTATATTTCAATATTTGCAACTTAATGTAAGTCATACTCATGTAAAACTCATCCTGTCTCTCACAGGTGGCAGACAGTATTTATGACATGTTTCACACCAGATACACTCTGTATCAGCAGGCCTACCAGCACAAGATCGGCAACATCATCGAAGACAAGTCAATTATTGTTTTTGTTTTTTTTTAATTCAGTTAAAATCTTTTTTTTTTATAGTGCATTATTTTTTGAGTCATTTACTGTTTCAGTGTTTTTAATTTGTTCATTAGAATCACAAAAGCTCTCTTAGAAGCTAAAGACACACTTAAGATCTCATCGATTTCACAAGCCCTTTCACCAGATGATATCAAGCAGAAGATCAAAAATATTACAAGCAGCTCACGAAAGCGCAAGATGCCACCATCTGAAGATGAAAAGACTGCAAAGTTCATTAAACTAACAGGTAAGTTGTAAATATGGAAGAAGTTTTAAAGTTCTACTTGTCATTTGACCAGAAGAGTTTCTGTCAAATTTTTCTTATTCCATCAGATCACATCTTTGAGGAGATCTTGTACTCCTCTGATGACAAGCTGAAAGATGCCCGAAAAGAGCTTCAGGATGTTGTGATGCGACGCCTGCCGAAGTGTGTGGGAGAGACTCGACTAAAAGAAACTGAAGAGAAAGATGAAGAGGCCTTCAAGGTAGAAGAAAAATGAGAAAAACACAATATTTTATTTAACTGCCATCTTCAAGTTAGTTTTTCTTCCAAACATCAGGGAAGGCAATGTATTTACAATGATGTTAAAATATCATCTTTGACTGCTGGCCTATTCTTCATTCTTTCCTTTTTCCTTCACTACTACTGGATTCTGAAAGGTTCATTGTTGTGAGTAATTCACTAGTGTGAATAGAATTATAATGAAGCATATCATTAAAACTTAATTTAGAAATAAATTCGGGAACACTTTCTATGAAGCCCATATTTATAATACATTATAAGGGTATTTTTAAGGCATTATAATGAATGCATTATAAAAAAAAACTTATAATATGTTATATCGTCTTATGAATATTCATAAGAACAGTTTTAATGTATTATAATATTTACTTATTAGTGGTTATAGCTTTTAAGAGTATGATGATTTATAACACACAGTGAACACCTTGCATCCACTTAAGTTACAATGGATTATATTTCTCATAGTTATAATGTATTATAAGTCTCATATCTTGCCATCTTTCTTACGCTACTTTACTTTTGCTACTTTATTTTCTTATGCCATCAATGACCACTTATAAGTATAGAAATAATAATAGTAATGATTTTTTTTTTCTCTCAAACAGCCATAAGATTAGATATCAGATCAGTTGAATGTGTAATATGACACATTTGCTTTGAACTATTTTTATTTTAATATCAGTTTGATTATTTTGATGGTAACCTTTAGACAGCTGTTAAGTAACTCTGCAGCTACATGTTAACTAGCAGTCAGTGGAGTATTAGTAGTACAGCAGTGGTCAGAATTATTGGCACCCTTGGTAAATATGATCAAAGGCGGCTGTGAAAATTAATCTGAATTGTTAATCCTTTTGATCTTTTATTTAAAAAAATTCACAAAAATCTAACCATAGTTATAATAAATTCTAATCTTGCTCTTCTAAACTTTACTTTACGGTTAAAATTTTTAATTTTGTATTGGTAAATGCAGTTTGTATTATCACTCCATTGAAATGACGTGCTCGTTTGTATCCCAGTTTGCTGGTAGATGGTTGGCAAACTGGGACAGTGTCAAGATCACAGAAAGGAAAGGATTAATATACAGATATTTTAAGGAAAAGTCTAACCGAATGTTGTTTTCCTTATCAGAATCATGTCCGTTTTTAATTCTTTTATTAAATATAACAGCAATCTAGAATGCTCTATGAATGATATGTCCCATTAACCCTTAAATGCATGAATGATTTGCCAATCATTTTTACATATTCGTGTCTTTAGCAACCCGGTCCTATATATCCAGCACAGATGGATCTCTAACTGCTGCAATAGCACAAAACTCTCTTGATATTTTAGAACAATTACATAAGAATAAAATAAAGTATATTTCGTTACCTTTTGAAACTTAAAAGGGCTCAATTTGAGCAGATGATTTTACCATCACTGTCGTCGTCAGAGCGCACTTCCAGAGTATATTCAGCATCTGCCTCATATTCGCGATCTCAACCATATTCTCAAAACGATCATTTTCAATGACTTCATATTCAATATTTTAATCACTGGCAGCTTATTCACCACATCCAGCATCAAATGGCAGTGACTTTATATTTCATTGTGAATAGTAATTGCTCTGCAGTAAAGCCATTCAAACCAGTTCATTTTTTGCTGATGATATTTGTTTGTTTTATGCCTGCGGTAATTATGAATGAAACACCACGTCATCATTGTGTATCAAACAGTGCGACCTTGAGGAAAAAGATGCATTACAAGTACTGAGTCATCAGATATGTAAATATAGTTGCACAGAAAAAAAATACATACACATTTACATACCTCGGGTCTCTAGCGACCCTATACACTTTTTACAAAAAATAATCAGAAAACAGGCATTCTTTTATATTTAAAATTTTTTTTCTTGTTATATTGTTTATAATGAATAGATTGAGGAATACTAAAAAAGTTGATGTCTAACTTTAAAAAAATGAAGGAGGGAGAGGATGGAGAATGATGTACCGGGTCGCTAAAGACCAGAGGTATGCATTTAAGGGTTAATTAGTGTCAGTGAATACATTAACAAGCATTAATAACAATGAGCAATATATTTATCACAGTATTTAATAATCTTTGTTAACGTTAGTTAAAAAAATACAGCTGTTTTGTTAGTTTAGTTTAGTAAATTATATGAACAGATACATTTTATTTTTATACTGAATGTTCAAATTAACATTAATAAATATGAATAATATGCTAAATTAATATGCTTTAGAAGTATCTTTCATTGTTAGTTCATGTTAGCTAATGCAGTTAATTTGAACAAATAACTTACTGTCCACTGATAAATCATCCCTTTCATTTTCTCTGCCATCTCATAATTTCAAACAATACAATCAATAGAAATGTGTAGTTAAAAAGCAATAATATATTTGTTTTGTTTATTGGGGAGGGGCATACACAGATAATAACACACACTCTCATCATTTGTTTTTATTTGTTGAACTTAAATCCGTATTTCTACAGGATAACTGGAATAAAGCAGTGGACGAGTGGAACAAACATCACCCAGATCTGGTCTTGTATAAGGAGGATTTCAGCACTGAAGTACACTGTGTTCAGAACAACATTTCCAGTCTTTATATTTTTATCACTTTTTTTTTTTTTTAAATCAACGTTTAGTAACTGTAACATTGTAAATCTCCTCTCACAGGTGATTCAACTGGATTATAATAAGGAGGTTGAAAACCCTTTCAACCGTGTCTATTTCTACAGGAAGAAGCAGCTCAATAAAGGCTACAAGATTAGGAAATATGAGGTACTCACACCACTGTGCTGCTCAAGTAACTTGCCATTTCAAAAATTATCAACATATTAGAAAAACGTATTCTAGAATAACTAATTCTGTGAGGGCCACTATCAAAGATGATTGACAGTTAGCACACAGTGTGGATTGGTTCTGTTGTGGCAGTCTAGCAAAGAGAGCAGCGATAACCCCCTTAGAGTAAACAGAACAGAACCAACACAAATGTGTTGAATATATCATTAATGTTGTTATTAGCATAAATTTTAATATAACAACAAATTATGGGGATGGAGGAGGGTAATTAGCTCCTGAGCAAATCAATAAATCGGCTGCATAATACTGAATAGATCTTATATAAGCACGCTATAGTGTGTTCCTATAGGTCATTAAAAATCCCATGACACTTCTCGTAAAAGAGTAGGGGTGTAACCCCGGTGTTCTGGCCAAATTCCCTCCACTGGCCCTTGTCAATCATGGCCTCCTAATAATCTCCATCCACTTGATTGGCTCTATGACTCTCTCTCCTCTCCACCTGTAGCTGGTGTGTGGTGAGTGCACTGGCGCCGTTGTCCTGTGGCTGCCGTCGCATCATCCAAGTGGAAGCTGCACACTGGTGGTAGTTGAGGAGAGACCCCCTCATATGATTGTAAAGCGCTTTGGGTGTATGGCAATACACAATAAAGTGCTATATAAATGAATCATTCATTCATTCATTCAAAAAAAAAAAAAAAAAAAAAAAAAAAAACTTTTCTTATCTCTTACTTTTAATTGACTAAGAAATAAAATACACTGCTGGACAATAACTAATAATTTGTCTTCTATAATATTTTTGATATATATTTTACTAATGGCAATTTTATGGATTGTAGCCTATATTTACTACAAACACTTTTTTATTTTTATCACAGAATAAGGCAGAAAATATATTTTATAGCTTCTGTACTGTAATTAATTCTTTCAATTTCCACTGTATCATTCATATTTATTACCTGGAGAAGACTTGAAAAACAAACCATCCTCTTAAGGTTTATGTTTGTTATTCAGCTTAGCAACTGCATAAAGGGATGCCTTTGTCCATATTAGGGATTAACTGGCAGGTCAAAAGTTATTATTACTCCTCATATGAGTCCGTTTTGGACTTTCTGCGCAAGAGCGCCCTCCGGCTTCGAGTATGAATGAAACATACACCGCATGAGAGTGTTCAGCGCTCCGTGATGTTCACATCGTTTTGGAAACAAATAAAACGTATCCAAAACGACGTGATTATTTTTCCTCTTTTAATTTAAATCTAGATTCATTCACATTGGCCATTGAAAACCTCTACTTTAACACACTTGACTGAGAAAAGGTGCAGGGTTAAAGTTTAGGTTTTATTAAAAGTCGGGGGGACACCTCCCCCGCGTATTGTACACTCACGCTACAGAGAGCCACCGCAGAGGGTTGAAAGAGCCGCATGCGGCTCGGGAGCCACGGGTTGCCGACCCCTGGCCTAAACTAACTGTATGCTTGATTTCTTACAACACTTAATCAAGTGATTGCCCAAGCAATAAATTACGGAAGTTCTAAGAGGCCATGCATTATGCATTATTTTTCTATCTTGTTTTCTCCTTATCACGACTTAATTTTCTCGTGATCTCGACATAACAAAAGTTGTTTTGTCGTGATCATGACTTAATTTTCTCGTGATCTCGATTATTTATTTATTTATTTTTTACAATGATTGATTTTTAAAACACAATGCGTCGTGAGTCTACTGTTGCTATAGTAACGAACGTAACTCTGAAGCGTATCTGATCGACAGATAACCGTGCGCTCTTTTATACTGTAGCCTATGTTATGGATATTTCTTCGCTTCGCGTAGTACTAATAAAATCTACAATAAACAAATATAGGCTAATCAATCACTGCTGATTTTTTTCCAGAGTATGCTAAACATTTTGTTTGTGTAATTAACATGTTTAAATGGTCTAACATCATCAGAGCATTCAACACCGAAAGCGCAGGTGCACCTTCAGAAGAATGCAGAGAATTGTTCTAAAGCTGCTCGGATTCAACTCACTTTGTTTTCCTCATTCGTTTTGAAATAAAATTATATATAATTTGTTTGTGATTTTTATTAGTCATGTAGGATGTGTTGTGATTGATATGTGCCTTACAAGCTTGGGATGCTGTTTGAAAAGAATGTTTATTTGTGTGTGTGTGTGTGTGTGTGTGTGTGTGTGTGTGTGTGTGTGTGTGTGTGTGTGTGTGTGTGTGGTTTCCTACAAAGAAATGTAGAAAATATTACAACACTGTATAACATCGCTTAACTAAATTAGCTTATACACATTTTTATATATATAAATCACATTTCTTATCAATATATATTTATTAACAATAAAGATTAAAAATAAGGACAAAGATGCACATTACAAATTGTAGCGCGTTCTACATAAACACAACATTATCCCCGCTTAACTAACAATCGTGTACTTCAAAGATGCACAAATAAAGATAGCCTATAGGTCGCAAACAGAATACTATACAGTGACCTCAACATTGGTTTTAATAAGCAATAAGTTTCACTGAATGTTATTGTGGTAGTGAAAGTCGTGCAGCAGTAAGAACGTAACGATAACAGATACACTTTCAAGCAAAAATAATAATTTCTATTCAAGCATTTAACATTTATAAGTTAATTAAATGTCAATAATGACCTGCACAAATTATAGCAATCACGGAGAGGTCCTTACTCTGTCCCAAACATGTACAGTAAGGTGGATATACAGTATACAGGCCCAATCAGTTATTTTTAGTTCTACACTGCCACCTGTTGGCGCAGTTGTGTAACTTAGAGAACAACTCCTGTTATGTCGTGATCACGACAAAACAACTTTTGTTATGTCGAGATAACGAGAAAATTAAGTCGTGATCACGACAAAACAACTCGTTATGTCGAGATCACGAGAAAATTAAGTCATGATCACGAGAAAACAAGAAGGAAAAAAATAATAATGCATAGCCGCTTAGAACTTCCGTAATAAATAGAAGTTTGTATTCACAGTCATTTTTTTCATTAAACAGTTGTTTGTGAGCTAACAATTGACCTACACTGTCAAACAAAATGTGGAAAAATTTTACCTTTAGTGATACAGCAGCTTGACGTTTTTTTTTCTTAAGGTCCTGTGAGGGAGGGAAGGTTAAGACGATTTTAAGGGCCCTGGTCAGACAGGGAATCCAGTAATTTCAAAACTGTAAAAAAAAAAATAATAATAATAATAATAAATAAAACATATATACAGGTGCATCTCAATAAATGAGAATGTCGTGGAAAAGTTCATTTATTTCAGTAATTCAACTCAAATTGTGAAACTCGTGTATTAAATAAATTTAATGCACACAGACTGAAGTAGTTTAAGTCTTTGGTTCTTTTAATTGTGATGATTTTGGCTCATATATAACAAAAACCCACCAATTCACTATCTCAACAAATTAGAATACTTCATAAGACCAATTAAAAAAAAAAAAAAAAATTAGTGAATTGTTGACCTTCTGAAAAGTATGTTCATTTACTGTATATGTACTCAATACTTGATAGGGGCTCCTTTTGCTTTAATTACTGCCTCAATTCGGCGTGGCATGGAGGTGATCAGTTTGTGGCACTGCTGAGGTGGTATGGAAGCCCAGGTTTCTTTGACAGTGGCCTTTAGCTCATCTGCATTTTTTGGTCTCTTGTTTCTCATTTTCCTCTTGACAATACCCTATAGATTCTCTATGGGGTTCAGGTCTGGTGAGTTTGCTGGCCAGTCAAGCACACCAACACCATGGTCATTTAACCAACTTTTGGTGCTTTTGGCAGTGTGGGCAGGTGCCAAATCCTGCTGGAAAATGAAATCAGTGTCTTTAAAAAGCTGGTCAGCAGAAGGAAGCATGAAGTGCTCCAAAATTTCTTGGTAAACGGGTGCAGTGACTTTGGTTTTCAAAAAACACAATGGACCAACACCAGCAGATGACATTGCACCCCAAATCATCACAGACTGTGGAAACTTAACACTGGACTTCAAGCAACTTGGGCTATGAGCTTCTCCACCCTTCCTTCAGACTCTAGGACCTTGGTTTCAAAATGAAATACAAAACTTGCTCTCATATGAAAAGAGGACTTTGGACCACTGGGCAACAGTCCAGTTCTTCTTCTCCTTAGCCCAGGTAAGACGCCTCTGACGTTGTCTGTGGTTCAGGAGTGGCTTAACAAGAGGAATACGACAACTGTAGCCAAATTCCTTGACACATCTGTGTGTGGTGGCTCTTGATGCCTTGACCCCAGCCTCAGTCCATTCCTTGTGAAGTTCACCCAAATTCTTGAATCGATTTTGCTTGACAATCCTCATAAGGCTGCGGTTCTCTCGGTTGGTTGTGCATCTTTTTCTTCCACACTTTTTCCTTCCACTCAACTTTCTGTTAACATGCTTGGATACAGCACTCTGTGAACACCCAGCTTCTTTGGCAATGAATGTTTGTGGCTTACCCTCCTTGTGAAGAGTGTCAATGATTGTCTTCTGGACAACTGTCAGATCAGCAGTCTTCCCCATGATTGTGTAGCCTAGTGAACCAAACTGAGAGACCATTTTGAAGGCTCAGGAAACCTTTGCAGGTGTTTTGAGTTGATTAGCTGATTGGCATGTCACCATATTCTAATTTGTTGAGATAGTGAATTAGTGGGTTTTTGTTAAATGTAAGCCAAAATCATCACAATTAAAAGAACCAAAGACTTAAACTACTTCAGTCTGTGTGCACTGAATTTATTTAATACACGAGTTTCACAATTTGAGTTGAATTGCTGAAATAAATTAACTTTTCCACGACATTCTAATTTATTGAGATGCACCTGTGTGTATATATATATATATATATATATATATATATATATATATATATTTGTTAGTCAATATTAATTTGTTCCAAAAGTGATTGATAATAGTGAGGTTCACCCAAAAATGAAAATTCTGTCATTAATTACTCACCCTCATGTCGTTCCAACCCCGTAAGACCTTCATTCATCTTTGTTTTCTTTTTGCACAAAAAAACATTCTTGTAGCTTCGTAAAATTACAGTTGAACCACTGATGTCACATGGATTATTTTACCAATGTCCTTGCTACGTTTCTGGGACTGGGAACATTTCAGTTGTGTTGCTGGCTATGGAGGGTCAGAAAGATTTCATCAAAAATATCTTAATTTGTATCCGAAGATGAACAAAGGTCTTACGGGTTTGGAATGACATGAGGGTGAGTAATTAATGTCAGAATTTTCATTTTTGGGTGAACTATCCATTTAAGTTGAGTGGTATTCAGATGGTCATATAACAACTTTTATTTCAATGCTACATACAGAGTCACTCACAAAAAAGACAACCCAGGGTAAGTCCAGGGTAACCCAGGGAAACTTGATTTGGGTAAGTCAAAGCAAGTTTCCTAGATCTGTAATGACTGATCGACTTGTTTTCACTTGTATCACAGAAATCCAGTCTGTTACCGAAGAAGTTTAGTGAACATGTTGGTCGAGTTTACTACACAAAAAACTCTGATGAGGAGGAGATGGATGCTAAGGAGTGCTTTAAATGGTGGTGCCTTGGCATGGTGAGTGTTCATGGTTTTTCATTCCTGCAGAACTGACACACACAGACACAGTGTAAAAGCCACAAGAAAAATACAGTATAATGAGCACATAAGCTATGTTTCCATCACCCTGTTTTTATGCGCATTTGAAGTATCGCATCAGAAACGAGTGATGGAAATGCCAAATTTCAAATAAAAATCCCTTAATTCGCAAAAAAGTTTTTACGCTCACTTGAGGTAGTTTTTGACTTAATTGTGCGAAAAAGGGTTAATGTGAATAGCGGACCGATCTCGTTCAGTGCATTGTTATGGTCATTCTGAAATGCCCGACCAAAGTCTGTCATTGAGTATTTCAGTATAATTGTCTTATACGACTGCGTTCCCAAACAGCAGGCATCCACCTCCGAAAGCAATGACCACAGTTATTGTGTTTTGTCTGCTCGCTATGAGATGCAACTTAGTGATTTATTATATATGAAAATGATTATGTTCTGTGGCTTCTCCTACTTTTCTTAGTGATATATAGTGCCAGTTTACTAGGAACGATCTTGTTCTCTTTGACTCATTGGATGGAAAGGTGCTTATTCGCAAGTGTTTTATGCGATATTTCAATTTTGTGCATAAGTCAAATTCGTAACTTTGGATGGAAACCCGGCTATAGTCAAGGTTTTTTGATGATGGCTCAAAGACAGCACAATTACCTTGATTCAAAGAAAAAAAAAAAAAAAAACTCACCCTCTCTCTTCTTTCTCTTTTTCTTCAAGTGTGTAATTGAGCTGTACGACCTGCCACAGTTTAAAGGCACCAAGTGTGTGATCACAGGGGACTGTCCATCATTGGACCGCTGCAGTATACCAGAGGTTCGCTCCTGTAAGGTGATCCGAGGTGTCTGGAAACTCTGGAAGGGTCGTGACTACAGTAGAGATGATTACCTACTGAAGGAGGAAGAGTATCCCGATCTTAAGGCATTGAGCGATGGCAGATCCACTGCTTCTGCTCCTGCTCCCGCTCCTGTTCCTGATCCTGCTTGGTCTCTTGAATGTCTGCCATTTATGATCCACCTCTATGAAAAGGTGAATTTTGAAGGCCCAAACTTTGAGACAACAGTTGACTGTCCTTCATTGGACAGCTATGGTTTAAAAGAGGTCCGCTCTTGTAAGGTGCTCAGTGGTGTGTGGGATCTCTGTCAAGGTCGTGCCTATGCTGAACCCAGTTACCAACTACAGAAGGGGGAGTATCCCAATCCTGAGGCGTGGAGCAATGGCAACACTGCTCCTGCTCTGTCTGTTAAACGTGTGACATCTTATAAGATCCAACTCTATGAAAAGGTGAATTTTGAAGGTCCAAACTTTGAGACAACAGTTGACCGCTGTTCATTGGACGGCTGCAATATAAATGAGGTCCGCTCCTGTAAGGTGCTCAGTGGTGTTTGGGATCTCTATGAGGGTCCTGACTATGCTGAACCCAGTTACCAGCTGTCGGAGGGGGAGTATCGTGATCCTGGGTCGTGGTGTGCCAGTGACCCCACCGCTCCTGCTCTGTCTGTTAAACGTGTGACAGAGTAAATTCTATAACTCCATCCATCTGTTGCCCTCGTTCATCTTCAAAGTAGGGCTGTCAATTTAAAGCATTTATTTAATGTTTAATTATAATTTCTCTGCAAATTGTAATATATACACTGAATTGGGAATAATTTGATTAATTACTTATCATATCATGATAGCATATCATGCAATTAATTTGATTTAGCAGATGCTTTTATCCAAAGCGTCTAGAAAAGGAGTAACGCCAGGATTGAATGATTACAACTGATCGACAGCTATCGAAGCCATATGTGCCTAAATGAGATTATTTTGTGAATAAAACGTGTGACAGATACTGCTGACAAAGAGCAGTGCAATGAAAAATCAGTGATGAGAAAGTAAAATCATGAAAGTAAATCAATCTAAAGAAACAGCTATTAAACTAAAGTGGGGGAAGATTTTACCTTGATTTTAGTTCTTCACAAATACAGTAGACAGATATTTGGGGCTAATAGCTGATTTATGTTAGTGTTTGAGCAGCTATCTATATGCTTGTTGTTATTATTATTATTCACACAGTGTGGTGCTGGATGTTGGGTGAATAGGCATTAGTTAACAGTAGATAATGGTGAAGGGTTGTTATATTAGGACAGGTTTGTTTGGTGATGGATAAATATAGGTAACTGATGGACCATTTATTTTTGGTAATTTCTTTGAGTGTGTGTGTAAAGTAGAAATCTGGGTACAGTTCTTGTGAGATATTTTGGGGAGTTGCTGATTTTTAGAGATTGAATTTGATATGGAATCAGTCTTTCTACATCTAATCTTTTACCTTAGGATGCAGGAGTTCAGTTACATCTTTCTTGTGTGATTACTGGGAAAACAGGTTATTAGGGGGAAATTGTAATGCATTTCAGCTTATTCTCAAAAACTGACGAAATAAACTGTATTGCATCAACAACAATGGTGGAGTAATTATTTATTTATTGTCTAATAAATGTTTATTTTATTTTGAGTATTACATCCTTTGGTTCATAGATGTGTTTGTGATTAATGTATCGCTAATTAATCTGTTTTTATACACTAATGAGAGAGTTTCTTAAGCCTAATAAAACCAGTTGGACAGATTTCTAACAAAAATCAAAATAAGATAGTGAGAACCAAAATGTGCTGATTATATTTTAGTTGTTTTTAATGCATGCAGCTGTCAGCTTTTTACAATATTGCAGCATTTTGATAAAATATGAAAATAAAAAATTGCTCAATATAACAGAAGTTTACCTAAGACAAGAACACATTTTGGTTTTAGGACAGCTTTGATGAAAGGTTTTGATCCACTTCAAATGTTGATTAGTGTAGATTTTGTACATGCTCCTGATTTTTAAACTACTGTAGGTACACAAATTATATAAAGATATAATATGATGTATGGATTGATTTGGGAACCGTATTTTCACAGGTTTATTTGATGAGGTCATTTCCAGATCCTGTTCCAGCACATTAGCTGTGTCCCAATTCGTAGGTTTCATACTTCGAAGTGCGTATTTGAAGGCCAATTGCGTCACTGCAGCGCGATGAAGGCTAGCCCAATTCAAAGGCCGCGGCCTACAAAGGTCTCATTTGAAGTGCGATTGCATCACGGTGGCACAACGAAGACCGTCCCAATTCACGATGCGTTGGGGAGTCGCGCAAGATGGCGGCCGGGACGGTTGGCCATATTCAAGGCTAAGAAATGCTAAATGATTTTCCAACCTTAAACCTTATAATTGGTTAGTGCAAACACATGGAAATATCTCCTTTTGTTGCTGGCTTTAAGGAGATAAAGATTTCGGACTCTTTGTTGGTGTGATCTGTTGCCTATAGTTTTGTCAGTTTGCAGTTGAAAAAAATAAATAAATAAATAAAGATGACAGACAAAAGACCAAGGTAAAAGGATGCTTTCATTTACAACAGAAAACAGAGATTTAACGGAGAATGTTATGGAAGTTGTCAAAGCAGGTGATATGCATTCCTACACTAATGCTGCCTTCACGTGCTATCGGAATTATGGTAAATACGAGTTTCCTAATCGGAAATTGGACGTGAACGGCCTCTCAAGTCGTATTTACTACTGGGAAATTCGGAAATAATTTTGATACCCGAGTTTCCGAGTTGGGCGGGTCATAAATTTTAAACATGGTGGAGGGGACAACCATTGCTTCTGTCAGTGCTGTTCTCACAACAACTACATCCCTTCGTCTTGTCACTAAAGTAGTGTATTTATAGGCTAGATGTGAACAATCATGCGAAGCATATTGTGTGTTTTATAAGCAGTGAAATAAGCATGTATTTGACCGAAATTCCAGAATTGTCAGCAAACTGCATGTATAGCGCGGTGAATGCTTATATGATTGTCAACCAATGGGATGCTACATTTTATTCTTTCCGACATTAAAGCACATGAATACGACAAGCTCGTAATCACGACTTCATAAGTGGGAAATAGGAAATTTCCGATAGCACGTGAAGGCAGCATAATTCAGATGGAGGAGTTGTCCCTCTCCCTGACTCAGCTGCGTGCACTCCAGTCGCAAAGAAGGGAAAAGCTGAACCTACACTCTCTGAACTGCAAGACAACATTGTGAGACTTGTGGCTGAAAAAATAAAAGAGAATGCGGACAATCTTGCAAGCTTGATAAAGAAAAATGCAGACACCATCGAAGCCTTAAAAGAATCATCAGAGTTTCTCTTTAAGAACGGTTAAGAAGACAAGTGATGATCAACAGAAGAGAATAACTGGTCTGGAGGACAGGTTGAACGAAATGGAACGCTATCACAGAAGATGGAACCTGAGGCTGTATGAGCAAGAGGGAGAAGACATTAAACAGCGTGTGATTGACATCTTCAAGACGGTCATTCAAGACTCCGGAGAGGATCTGCGCTCCCAAATTGATGTAAGCCACAGGATCGGACGGAGAGAGGACGGCAAAACTCTACCGGTGATAACAAGATTTACATCCAGATCGACCAAAGAAAGAGTTTGGAAATGCGCAAAGAACTCGGAATTCCTCAAAACAAAGAAGTTAAAGTTCGGCGAAGACTTGACCACAACAGACAAAGAGACACATATTAAACTGTGGCCACAAACTGAAGAGGCACGAAAGCAAGGAAAAAAAGCTTTTTTCTTTAGAGCCAAAGCCATCATTGATGGTAAAGAAATAAGAATATATTGGTGAAAAAGCCCTGATATGTCGTTAAGGAGAAGAATGCTGGTTAATTTGTATGCCTTTCGTTAAGAAATTTTATTTTATTCTAAATTGCATCTAGTGACGTGCTAGGTCATACAGTATACCTAAACTTTGAATTTCGAAAGGCCAGAGAGTTATAATCCAATGTTTGCTTGTTAAATACTATGCACTCAAAAGGTGTAGAAAATCATTTTGTTTCTTTTTTCTGCTTAAAACCTACATTTTTGTGTTAACTTCTTGTTCTACTCTGCACTTTGTCTTTTTCCTTGTATTCACTTAATGTGAGGGGTATACGAGAACAGGTTAAGAGGAAAGCTGTATTTTTGTTTCGTAAATCTTTCAATGTAGATTTTTATTTTTTGCAAGAAACATTCTTTAGCCTCAGATTTTAATTTCTGGAAAAATCAGTGGGGAGACAATATATGGATGTCTTATGGAAACAGTAAATCAGCAGGTGATGCTATATTAAAGGGATCCTTTCAGGGGAAAATCCTAAAAAATGTAGTTCATGACTCAGGAAGATGGATAATTTTAGTTGTTGAATTTATGGAGGCTGTTTTTATTTTAGGTAATATATATGATCATAATAACAGCCAAAGAAACACATTTATATTTGCTGAATTTGAAGAAAAAATAAATGCCTTATTAAATTTTTTTGTTAATGCTAAACTAATATTTGGGGGTGATTGGAACTGCATAAATGACCCTATTAAAGACTGTCATCCTCAAAGATCTTTAAGAGGCACTTATGGAGAATTTAATAATCTCTGTTTGCACTTAAACTGTTGTCATGTGTGGAGACTAAAAAATCCACATCAAATCCAGTTCACTTGGAACAACAAAGATTTATCTAAGAGATCCAGAATTTATGATTTTTGGCTAATTTCAAATGATTTATTAGAAAGTGTGGAAGAAACAAAAATAGAACCCTCGGTTTTTTTCTGATCATAATATGATCACTTTAGTAATATACATAAGGAATAGATCAATTAAATTTAAACCAAATTATTGGAAATTAAATAATACACTTTTGAGTGATAAATTATTCAAAGAACAAGCCATAAAAATTATAAATGAAAATTTGTCAAAAGCAAAAAAAGATCAAATATATGGCAAACATTGGGACTATACAAAATTTCAGATCCGTAATATGGCCATCAAAAGGGGAAAATAATTATCTAAGGAAAAAAAAAATGAGACGACAGAATACTTAAGGAAATATATTTTTTTTACTTATGAAAAGGACGAGCAAACGCAAGCTGATATTAATGTTAATTGAATTACAATCTGAATTGGATAATATCTATCAAAATTTGGCATGGGGAGCCTTCATTCGTTCTAGACGGAAATGGATAGAACATGGTGAAAGGAATACCAAATATTTTCATAATTTAGAAAAAAAGAAATGTTAGTGTTAATAATATATATAAACTTAACATTAATGAGCAGATATCCGAAGATCCTAAAACAATTTCTGATTTTGTGGAAGAATTCTTTTAAAAAAAAAAAAAAAAAAAAAAACTATATTCTGAACAAAGTTGCCATAGATCAAATTTTCTTTCTCATATAAAAAAATTTTGCGCAAGGTATTGACGAAACACAGAACGAAGTTTGTGATCAAGATATATCCTTAGAAGAATTAAAAAAGAACATTAGTAAGTTAAAAGACAATAAATCCCCGGGGAATGACGGCTTAACAGGTGAATTTTATAAAGTATTCCAAGATTACATTTCTGAATTTTTGTTATTGTTTTTTAAGGAAGCTATAGAAGCCTGTAAGCTCCTCCCATCTATGTGTCAAGGCCTAATTACATTGTTACCAAACCCAATAAGGACTGTTTGCTTCTTGACAACTGGAGGCCTATAACATTAATTAATAATGGTTCAAAACTGTTGGCTATATATATAAAGCCTTTGATACTGTAAAACATAATTCTTTATTTGATTTACTAGATTTTTTTGGTTTTGGTCAATACTTTAAAAGGGCAATACAAACTTTATACAATGACTGTAATAGTTCAGTTAAACTCCCATGGGGAACAAATCATCGATTTAGTATTTCTCGAGGCATAAAACAGGGAGACTCGGCGGCTCCCTTTTTATTTATTTTAGTTATGCAAACGATGGCTTTATATTTGCATAACGATTCCTTTCAAGGCATCAGAATTAGGGACAGAGAAATTAAATGCTGTCAGTTTGCTGATGATACAGCTATCTTTTTGAAAGATATATCAGAGGTTAAGGAAACTATAGACTGCCTTAATACATTTTCTGAAGTGTCAGGTT
Source organism: Spinibarbus caldwelli (assembly GCA_039654775.1). NCBI lineage: Eukaryota > Metazoa > Chordata > Actinopteri > Cypriniformes > Cyprinidae > Spinibarbus > Spinibarbus caldwelli. The sequence continues at coordinate 40,180,587 of CM077224.1, read as the reverse complement.
TATTTTTAAACATTAAAAAATGTACCCTTTTCCACTTAAATATAATGGTATTCCTTTTACCCAATTTGAAGGTATTCCAATTAGAGAGGAAGTAACTTATCTTGGTATCAATATTTACAAAGATCAGTTAAACAGAGTACAATCTAATTTCCAACCCCATATGTTGAAAATTAAAAAGAAATTTGACATGTGGCTCATGAGGGATTTATCACTCTAAGGTATAGGATTCTTTTGTCCAAAACTGAGGGGTTATCTCATTTAGTTTATCCTGCTAATGTATAAGATGTACCAAAATCTTTTCTTAAAAAAATTGATTCAACTCTATTTAATTTCATATGGAAAAACAAGCCTCACTATTTAAATAAAAATAATTTATGTAATTCGTATAATCAAGGAGGTTTGAATGTGCTTGATTTTGTTACGTCTAATACAATTAGACGTAACAATTGTATTAAGGGGAAGTCGTGGCCTAATGGTTAGGGAGTTGGGCTTGTAACCTGAAGGTTTCCGGTTCAATTCTCGCACTGGCAGGAATTGAAGGTGGGGATTGTGAATGAACAGTGCTCTCTCTGCCTTCGATACCATGACTGAGGTGCCCTTGAGCAAGGCACTGAACCCCCAATTGCTATTCACTGCTGTGTGTGTGTGTGCGCACTTGGATGGGTTAAATGCAGAGCACCAATTTTGAGTGTGGGTCACCATACTTGACAATACATCATGACTTTCAATTTTCAAGTTGAACTGGATTAAACATAAAGATGAGATATGGTATATAATTCCAAATCTTATTTTTGAAAAAGTTGGAGGCATAGAGTTTCTTTTGAAGTGTGATTTTGAGGTCAACTAACTCCCTATTAAGTTATCTAATTTTCATAGACAGGCTCTTTTATATTGGATTCTTATATACAAACATATTTTTTCTCCCCATAGGCAGATAATTTGGAATAATAAATATGTTAAATATAAGAACAAATCAATTTTCTATATTAACTGGGTTAAAAAATAATATTCTAATGGTCTCACAGTTGATAAATAATGAAGGATATTTACTTACAGTACATATACTGAATTTTTAGAGAAATTTGGTAAACCAATACCTCCGCGTGAATATAGTATTGTATTTGAAGCAATACCAGCAGGATTTGTGAGGCTTTTACATTTAGCAGAAGCTTTTATCCACAGCGACTTAGATTGCATTCAAGTTACAGTTTTTTACATTTTATCAGCTCTTGCTTTCCCTGGGAATCGAACCCATGATCTTGGCGTTGCTAGCACCATGCTCTACTATTTGAGCTACAGGAAAGCTTTTAAAGGGCTTCAGTGAATCTAAACAATCAACATTTAAAAAAAGAGATCTTATTAAATGGAATTGATATCAAAGATAGAAAATGTAATAATACATTTTTTAAATGTTTGATTCATTGCTCTGCAACATTTCGATGTAAGTACTTCTGGAATAATCATTTTGAGAATATCAACTGGGAATTGATTTGGATTTATAATAACAAATTCTGTCACAAATAAATTTAATGAAGGTTACTTTAAAATTATACATAATTTATCCAACTAACCAGTTTCTCAAGAGATACAGAGCTGATCTCTCTGAATGTTGTCTTTTGTGGAATGGATGTAGAGACTGTTTTGCATCTTTTTTCCCGAATGTATGTATGTTCAATTTTTCTGGATTGATGTTGAATATTTATTTACTATGTTGAGTGGATCTAAAATTAATATAAGAAAAAGAGATGTTATATTTTATTTTGATTAAAAAAAAAAAGATATGGATAAGAGTCACATTTTTATGCTAAATCTTGTAATATTGTTAGGTAAGTTTTATATACACAAATGTAAATGGTCAGAAAGGAAGCCCAGTATCTTCAAAGTTGACTTGAGGATTTATTTTGAAACTCTTCAAGGCCTTTCAAATCGGAAAGCAACCAGAACTATGGACACGCTCAAAGAACTAAACTCTTCTTTTCTATTGTGAGTATTGATGTATACCCTCCTTGTTATTTTTTTTTTTCCCCCTTTTCTTTTTTTTTGTTTTGGCTTTTTTCTTCCAGAAAACGTGAACACCATGTTTGTAATATTTCGTTATACTTTTGAATGTTAATTGTTCAGCATATTGTGACGAGTCAGCTGCCTCCCCCCCTTATTATCAGCAGCACCTCGTCCCTTAATCGCCGCCCTTCACCAGGCTCCCGACGGGAGTGGGTGTGTGAGAGAGGAGGGGCGCTGAAACAGCCAGGTCTGGCGGCGTGTGATGAGGCACACCTGAAGGGAATGAAGCCTCATCACCGCCGCAGTTAAAGGCCGAGCGCGCCTCTCCTCGAGAGACCGGTCTCTTCCCCGTGCATGCATGCTGGTGTCCTCGTGGGTCCAGGAAGGGAGCGTGGAGGGATTCCCGCGCCGCCAGAGACGTGAGCTGCCGGACCCGCGGTCCGGCCGAAGCCGCACCCGCTACGCGGCTGACGGGCCAGGATGCCGGGCCGTGCTTTCCCCTCAAGCACCGTGGGCCAAGGAGGACGAAGAGGAGCTGAATCAAGCCGCCGCCCCTCGCGCCCCGGACTAAAGTGGGGAGCGCGTGAGGCCGCTGGACTCCGCCCCTTACTTGGACCCTTCCTTCCAGAACACTGCCCCTCCTTCACGAACCTCGCAGCACGATGAGGACACCAGATCCCCTGTTTATTTTGGACACTATTTTCCCCTTTGGACACGTTATTTTATTATTTCTGTTAAATAAAAGCCTCTCCGAGGCCTGACGCCCCAGCCACTGTGTCTGTCGTTTGCTCCTCCCGTGACAATATACAGTTAATAAAAAAAAAGGGTGTCTCAACTAGACCGACATTTAAGGGATACGGTACAGTCATACCACATTATTACACAGCTTTTTACCACAAAAGGCGCAAGAGATATTGATCTGAGGTGAAATCTTACCTGTTTATTATCTTACAATCTAGAGTGTACAAAACAATTGTTCTTGCAAGAAGATGAACACAGCAACAAAATTACAGTACAGTTATTACTGAAGTCTGATTTCGTTTTCAATATAATCGATAACTATGACAAAGATGTGAGATTATTTTATTAGCTCACCAAATGCAAAGTACAGTTACCTGAGTGAGCCTGTGTTATCAGTTTGTGGAATAAAAAAACACTAGATGGCGGGATTGACCAATCAGAATCAAATATTCCAGAGAGCTGTGTAATAATAATTCTTATTAATCTGTATTTTTGTTTTATTTTAATCACTATTTTATGCATTCATGCATTTATTTTTACTACATAAAAGACAGTACGCCTATTTTTACTATTCTATTGTAATGCTGAATGGCTGCCAGGAGGCAATGTCAATGCATTCATAAAAACTGTAAAGAAAGCCTCAAACACAGCAAAGTATCAACAAAACTCAATTTTATTTTTCAGCAAATGCAGGACTGCAAACATTTAACAGAACTGCAAATATTATTCAACAAATGCAACAGGACTGCAATGTTTAACTAATCATTTAGATTGAGAAAAAATATTTTGCAAACACAGACACTTCAAGTAAATCATTAAATGAATTAAACAATAAAATATTTAAAGAAAAAAAAACTAATCAAAAACAAACACAATAATGAATACACTTGCAATGGACACAGCAAAGTCAGGGCAGTGAATACCGCTCCATCTCAGACAGTCACACACACATATTCTACAACTCTAATGGCACCATCAGGACCATGCCATATTTCTTCATTTAATTCTGCCCTTCAGAAGCTACAGAAGATACTGTTACGCTCATAAATTTACATACCTCTAGCAGAATATGCATTCATTTTAACAAAATAAGAGGGATCATAAACATTGCATGCTATTTTTATTTAGTACTGTCCTGAATAAGCAATTTTACATAACATATATGTACATATACTGAATTTATAAGAATTTAACAGAATTTATAAAAATGAAAATGTATAATTTATAAAAATGTTCAAAAGTTTACATACACTTTATTCTTAATACTGTGTCATTACCTGAATGACCCACAGCTGTTTTTATGTTTTGTGATAGTTTTTCATGAGTCCCTTGATTGTCCAGGGCTGTAGGTTCTACAATCTACTTACGCTTAAAGTGTTTTGGGAAATACAGCCCAGAGCAGTTCAACTGCCTGCTGTTCTTCAGAAAAATCCTTCAAGTCCCTCAAATTCTTTGGTTTTCTAGCATCTTCTGCATATTTGGCTCCTGTCCAACAATGACTTATGATTTTGAGATCCATCTTTTCATTCTGAGGAAAACTGAAGGACTCATACACAACTATTATAAAAGGTGAAAACATTCTGATGCTCCAGAAGGAAACAATACATTAAGAGCTGGGGGTGTAAACTTTTGAACAGGATGATAACGATGAGTAAATCATATTTGTTCTTTTAGTACTGCCCTTCAGAAGCTACATAAAATACTTTTTTTATACTTTTCAGACAAAATAAGTAGTTTACCGATCACCAAATTCAAATAGCTTACACCCTGCGTCTCTTAATGCATTGTGTTGCTTTACTGAGCATCAGTAAATGTGTTTACCTTTTGTAACAGTTATGTATGAGTCCCTCAATTGTCCTCAGTGTGAAAAGATGAAAACATTTTATCCATCTAGGCAATATCGCGTTCATAATTGAAGACGAATCGCCTTCGATTATGAACGCGGTTTAGCGTAGCTTGTCAGTGAACTACGGCTCTGTGTAACCGGCTTTACTGACGAGATGCGTATGATATTCGAATTCGATTAATTGCACAGCCCTACAGGAATTCACCTGTTTTTGAACAGTACATGAGGGTTAAAGTTGCCCAAATGAAGTTCTTAACAATGCACATTACTAATCAAAAATTAAGTTTTGATATATTTACAGTAGGACATTTACAAAATATCTTCATCGAACATGATCTTTACTTAATGTCCTAATGATTTTTGGCATAAAAGAAAAATTGATAATTTTGACCCATACACAGTAAAATCCTGCGTGTTAAATTAACACCGCTCAGAGCATATATGGTCCCACTCTAAAAGAGTGTTAAAGTAACACTGAAGCAGTGTTAAAGTTAATGAGATAATTAAGTGATTAAATAAATGATGATTGTGCATTAGTGATGAACAGCTGCTGTTAACAAGCAGAATCACTGAAGAAAAGAGAAACACAAGAACTACAACTGACTTCAGCCACAGCCTCAGATGAAATCAACTGAAATAAAAGAAAACATTAAATCTCTCAAGATCTCAGCAGAAGATAATCATCTCCACACACAGCATCACCAACTTCACTCATTACTAACCAGTTTGACTTTTTTTTTTTGTCATGTGTCTAAAAATTTCTGATTAAGAATTAACAGAGGTTTAGAGGTTAATGTTTACAGAACATAATAAAAATTGAAGTCACCATTGTGGAGATAAGCGTTTGCTTTAGTTGAGCTCTTGATCCTTGACTTTTTAACGTTAGTTTTTCTCTGGTTTTTGTAACTGTGTTTGTGAAACACGTTTGTTATGATAAGAAAAACCAAACAAAAATGTGATTAGGTTATGTTGGCTATTTTTTAATAATGATATAGCTGTCATGTATTGTCTGATTCAATGATGTTATCAGTGTTAATGTGTAATTTAGTTTATGTTATTGATCACAACTGTAGCAGGGCTCGCAAAATCGCTAGCCTGACGTCCCGGGGCTATTGTGTTTTCCAGTCGGGCTACCAAAATGTATCATGCTCTGCCCGACGGGCTACCTTAAATACAGGGCTCCCACGGGTCCTTAAAAACTCTTCAATTTAGTTGTGTCAAACTTAAGGTCATAAAAAGTTTTAAATACGTTAAATGGTATAAGAAATGTCTTAACTATAATTTCAAAAGGTCTTACAGTTGGGGACGGAAAGACAAGAATGGCGATACAGCTGGATTAAACTTCAAAAGGCAATGATGCAATTGAATAAATATGAGCGCTGCACGTTTCAAGTCAAAACGCGGCGCAGATGTCTTTATGTGAATGTATCTGAAGGGAACCGACTGTCCTCAGAAATGTGTCGTTGGCGTTTTTATTTCATCTTACCTATAATGCCTGATAAAGCAGAGTTTATGAGCGCGGACAGTGCTGCTTGGTGCACAGCCGCTAACAGGGAGTTTCTCTGAGAGAAATCGCTATATTAAGCCGCCACTAAAGCGCCACCTCGTGGCAGAGAATGAATTTGCATTTCCAATAAGACTTTCTTGCTGTTTATGGTCAGATCAATGCAAATATCGACCCATGTTTTTACGCAGCAAACACATAGAGTTATAAATGAGAAAGAAGTTAATGTGCCTTCTAAAAATCTAAACAATTAAGACAGCAATATTTATTAATTTAAATTAATATAATAATTTATATGCTTGATTTATCCCTTTTCATAAAAATGCTCTAAAGGCTGAAATGCTGTTGTATAAGATTTTTGTTTTTGTGAAAACCTGTATCTGAACTGTAAATCATGTCATTTTATGGCTTAATACTGTATGTTACCATAGACGTTGTCCACAGTGTTGCCAACTAATTTTCAGAGAAAGTTGCTAGAGGAAGGTCAATTTGTTGCTAAAAGTTGCTAAATGACATTATGTCATTGTGTGATGATGTCACTGCGTAATCACGGCGCAAAATTGTCACAACTTCAAATCTCAGCAAAAATATATATTTTATATATGTTAATTTAGATTTGTTTGTTAAATAATATGCATAATATAATATTAAAATATAAATAACTGTATTTTTAAATGCAATGAATTATTGAACACTTACACATTTTTGAATGATTACAATTTAGGTTTTTTGAATAGCTAGTAAACTAGTAATACTACACATTCTCAACAATTCAAGCAGTGCATTAGTAGATAGTTAGTATGCTACACTCAAATAAAAGTCTGTAAAAACAGGGCACAATCTACTACAGTATGTTAATATGAAAGAATTTTCCATATTGTTTTTTTTACCTGCATTTTAAATTACGCATTGTGTTTTCGGGTTACAGGGTTACAATGGATAATAATCTCCTGTAAAATTACTAGACTCTTTTGCATTGTACTAACTGATCAACAATCACAAGTACAAGCTACTAATAAAGTGTATCATAAATGAACAATTATTCAATTATTATTATTATTATTAAATTGAACAATTGCATACAGCAGCAAACTCAATTCACGTGATGCGTGTACTGCTAGGCATCTTTGGTTTCCTCTTTTTGTGTAATTTGGATGGAAAATGTGTACCTTTTTATTGTCTGAGTCACTTATCAAAAGTTGCTAAAAGTTCCAAATAAATTTTAAAAATTGCTAAATTTGTTGCTAGGTGCTTTTGCAAGAAAAAGTTGCTAGGGTAATCTGAAAAGTTGCTAAATTTAGCAACAAAATTGTTAAATTGGCAACACTGGTTGTCCAACCCCGCTCACACTGTGTTCATTTTACTTGTGCAGCTCTTAAAAAGGTTCATAAATTGCCTTAAATTTAATTTTAAAAATTCTACAGATACCCTGTAAATAGTGAAATAAAATTCCTTCCTTCATATTTGTTGATATTTGTGTATTGAAAATATTTTTGATTGACATTTAGACTCCTATCTGATTTTCTCTCTCTCTCTCTATATATATATATATATATATTTTTTTTTAAAGGTCTTTTTTTATTTGGGCTAGTTAAATAAATTTTTGGGCTACCAAAATCTGAAGAGCACCTGCCCAAAGGGCTACCAGGGATTTTGAAATTTTGCGAGCCCTGTGTAATTTAATTAAATAATATGAAAAACTTCAAAAACACTTTGCATATCAATTTAGAACATCTGTATTGTTTAGACACGCAGACATCAAGCATCAGCATATGAATCTCAACAATGGTGAAGATCATCAGACAGATTCATGCTGCAGTGGATTCTGGGTAGGGCTGTCGCGGTGAAGGAATTTCCCTTGTGGTAATTTTGAGTGGCTCAAAAGCACGGTATGCGGTATTATCACCATATATATATATATATATATATATATATATATATATATATATATATATATATATATATATATATATATATATATATATATATATATATATGCTGCGTTGAAGCAGGAAGTGAAGTAAACAGAAGAGAATGACAAAATAACGGACCACATAACAGAACATAAACCTGACAATAAAATCGTTAGGGTATTGTTATATAACAGTTAGTGCTGATCCTCGAATCTGACTGGACAAGAGACTTTTTCTGTTGATATTTCACTTGCGTGTTCTAGACGGGCTGTCAGTCAGTGCAGTTTCATTATTGCAAGAGACTGTCTTTGAGTGAGTCTTTAAACCATTCATTCAACTACATGTTCAAAAACGCTGATTCATTCAAAGACAGATGTAATGAAACATGCTGTTGAAATCATTTTAACTTTGAGCGCCACTTTTAAAGGCTCAGCTGACCAGCAGAGCGTCGATGCTCAGACAGAGATTTCGCTTTCCTTAGACATGATAACCTGTTTTCACAAATATACAAGACTCAGCCTGAAGGACAGACGCAGGTAAGCGCACGCGCTTAGTCGATCTCTCTCTCATTCTTAGTCCGTTTAGGCTTGTTAAGTGCAAATATACTGAGCCTTTGTACAAATCAGCATGGTACACATTATACTATCATTACTAACTTATTTAATATTCAGTACACATGCACGAAGTGTACAACGAGAAGAGCATAACCTTACGAAAAAAGAAAACATGCAAATATCGTGGTTGCTACGGTTGTTGCATTCCTCTGCGGTTATGCTTGTCAATAGCGCGGTATTGCGATATTGCGGTTATCGCGACAGCCCTAATTCTGGGTGCACCAATCATAACTCATCCATGGCTCCCAGCATGCATTTGCGACATGAATAAATTATGCCGCTGCATTGTCTTAGTATTTTCTTTTATTCTTACTATTTGCTTTTATTTTTGTTGTGACTTTTTACTGCCTTCTTACTGACGTTCAAAAATCATATCAAAATTATCAGAATATTTTGTCACCATTGCTGAGATTCACATGCTGATTCTTCATGTCTATGAGTGCTAGAGTTAAAATCTCTTTATTAACCATATTTATAAAAGTGCTTTATAAAGTTTTCTCTCATTGTTATCCCAGATTGTAGAACTGCAGCATTACAGAAATCATAAACTACACTACAGATAGCTAAAATACAATTACTTTTGAACCACTGACTCAGAAACATAAAATGGTTTTATCATAAGTTCTTTGCCATCGCATATGTGCTTTATAAACACAATTAAGACAGCCAAAAAGAAACATGTATTTAAAAAAATCAAGGGTCAAGAGGCAACTAAAGTAAACACTATTCACCAAAACACTAAGTTGAAAAGGAAAAAAAAAAAAAAAAAACTAAACCTTAATTCTCAATAAAGAACTTCTGTTTTAGATACTCCAGAAATAAAGTCTAACTAGTTAGTAATGCATGAAGCTGGTGATGTTGTTTGTGGAGTTGTTTAATTATCTTCTGCTGAGATCTTGAGAGATTTAATGTATTTTATTTTAATTGATTTCATCTAAGGCTGTGGCTGAAGTCAGTTGTAGTTCTTGTGTTTCTCTTTTCTTCAGTGATTCTGCTTGTTAACAGCAGCTGTTCATCACTAATGCTCAATCAGCACTTAATTATCTCATTAACTTTAACGCTGCTTCAGTGTTACTTTAACACTCTTTTAGAGTGGGACCATATATGCTCCAAGCGGTGTTAATTTAACACTCAGGATTTTACTGTGTACTATGTATTTTTGGCTATTGCTAAAAATATACCCCAGCGACTTAAGACTGGTTTTGTGGTCCAGGGTCACATATATGCTTATTTCTCCTCTCAATTCGTGTATCACTTTACCTAATTAATGTTCTGTATAATTATGCAAGTATTGCATAATTATGAGACTAACTATAATTATGCAAGTATTGCATAATTATGCTAGCAGTGCAAAAACTGTAAACGCCTGACAGTTATGTCAATAAAGTTTTGACTTTATGATTATATTTACACCGGTACGTGACGATAAATTAGCGTGCTGTGTTTTCATTTACAAATGAAACTATGCGAATGATTCATTCATCAACGAAACACTATAGTATTTATAATTATAGTCTGTTAATTAGCTGAAATATATGTTAAATTCAACCATTAAACTGCACTTCCAGTAAAAATTCCCGTAAGTCATTGTTAAGAATATTTTAGCTCTTTATCTTTCGATGCCGTCCGACTATTCTCAGTCCTTGCATTCATGAAGACATGGGCCCATGGAAAGAATTATGAACAAGACGCCAATTGTCTTTTCACAAACTTCTTCCAAGTTTATTGTTACATCCATACATTATATAGTCTCATTGCTAGGGGTGGTGCAGTGATACATCCAATGAGAATTATACACCACATCTGTGTGGTCCTCAGGCCAAGAAATATACATTATATAAAATGGAAGTCTGGCAAGGAAGTTCTGGACATATTAGGGATACTCTTGGACGGAGAGAACTACATCTTTATGCCAAGTGTCGATATGCCAAGTCACCGCTGAGCTAGGAGGCCCCCCTCCTCAGTTGAACATTTGAACTCCATTTAAGATGTATATATGTGAGGATAAGAGAGATACAGTCAAACATAAGAGAGAGAGAGAGCGAGAGGAGGGAGTGAGACACAGAGAGAATGGGGAAAAACACGTATGGGAGGAGGGAGCGATCAGAAGAAAAGTGAGAAGGGAGGAGGGATTGCATAGAGGCAAACTCACAGAAACATCTGGCAGAGAGCATGATATATTTTAACAGTTCCCCCATTTGTTTATATAATAAACACCATAAAGGCTCTCTGCCCAATTCCCCTTCTCTTAACATTCAATCAACATTTTTTTCATCCCACTTAAAATCAGCACATATAACAGTTCTAGTCATCAAGGCACTTACGAGCATCTTTTACCAACTTGTAAATCAAGACAAAAATCATTCTGAAGTATTCGCTACTTCCCTTGCCTACAATTCCTACGCATTCCTAGACATATTCAGTAAACCTTCATTAATCAGCATCCGTATCAGGGATGTATGGGATGTATGCAACACAATATTCCTACGGTAACACATAAGCCTTGTAGCTTTTCCTTGGCCTCAGATTTAACAATATGGTTGGCTGGTCACTAAGCAGATGTATAGTATATCTTCATTATCTAGCCAGTTTTCCTCACCCATCTCTTCAAAGAAATATGTAGAGGTGAGCAGGCTTTCAGTACAGCCAGGCATATTACCAGTTTTGCAGCCGTGGCCTAATAATTTTAGTAATAGTCTTGCAAGTTCTAATTTCCTTCACCTAATTCCCTATCTAAACATTATATTAGATTGCAAAATTTCAATGCTTTACATTACATTGTTCACATCTTTGGTTTCTAAAAGGTTATGAATACCTATTTATTACCAACTAGATATCCGTAAGGTATGAGACCTTAACCAGGACAATCAGATTTGGGCCAATTTAAGAACTAACCCCTATGTCTCCTGGACTTCTGCTGTGTCGAGGACTTACTACAGCTCTCAGGCTTTTAGTGTCAGGAGGCCTTCTAGATGTGGTCAGATTTTTCCACTCATAAAATGTATGCTACCATTTTAATTTTAGCCTGTGATAGTAATGTATCCATTGTAAGTGTCAAGTTAGTCTAACAAATTAACTTGTAACTCTATTTCAATACTGTAGACCTATGCAGGAACTCGAGTCAGCTAAAATAACATTATCAGTAATGTCAAACAAACAGACAATCAATCTAAACCACATCGCAATCTTCATTCCATGCTGTATCAGAATGAGGTCAGGATCAGGATTATTTAATCAGTCTCTCTTGCATTCTCCTTGTTCTACTGAACACTGAGTTGCTCCTCAATCTCTCCTTGATTCCGGAAGGCTCTTTATCAGTTGGAGCAAACGGCGGGCTTTTAAGCCACCAGTTGAGTTTGCTCATTCTCCTCGTTGGTCCCCCTAGGGGACTCTTCTGCCCCTGCCAGGGTTAGAGGCACGCCTGGTGTGAACTCAGGGTGTTTCTCCTTTCAACGACGTTAAGGTAACACCGAAACCATGTATCTCCCTCTGTCAGTCCAGATTAGCAGAGTAAACCATCCTTGATATCAGAAGAACTACTTCTACCTATGAAAGGAGATCTTAAAGTGCTTTTGTTAGGGACAACACCTGTTTACTCCTCACCCAGTCGATCCTTGTTGTAGTGACCTGTGAGGAAAAAATGAATGTGGCCTGAGGGCTGTCCATTTTTCCTATAACACCAGTAGATTGACAGGGTTGGAACCCATATCCTTCCAATTTCAGTCAATATCATTTATAATCTTATCTGATTTCTTTCATTTTCCCCCTGTATACCACATCTAAGTGGTATACACTAAATTTAAATTCATCTCAATTATTTCTTTGTTGTTTAAAGGTGTCTCACTATTCATCAAATAGTTTCTTAAACATTACATTTTTTATTCAGGCTTTTCACTAATATCAGTTTTTTCTGTGAAACACTCAGCCCACATGTAACATGTTAACAAACACAATGTATTTCATACATTTGACACAGAATCAATTTGATGAAGTCCATCATGACATCCTGAAAGGGAAAAAGTTAAATATGGGGTGGACAGGGCAAGCCTTCTTGCTCTGCCTTCCCATGTTTTACCCTGCGCAGGTGTGGCACTTTTTCTTTCTGCCACAAAAATCTCCCAGGCCAGGATAATTAGCCAAATTAATCCATAGCCATTATTTCTCGGGCATAATCTACATTGTATGCCCTCTTTGAAAATTTGAAAACAGCTGTTCATGGCAGTTTGTCTGCCTTGGTGCACCATCACTCACACACTTTCACACACTCTCACACACCCCCTCCTCTGGCCAGAGCATCATCTCTTTTTGTTACTGCCTCCGAAGACAGTAAACTGAATGGGGAATGTATGTTGTTAGGGTGGAATACCACCAAGTCTACTTGAATAAAACAATTTCGATAATGACAGAAACTACTCAACGTAGGCACTGTGGCTTTCCCCTTGCAACAGTGTCTAAACGTTGGACTAAAACAGTTGGACGATGTCCATCACAATGGGGTTGAATTTCATCTCGCGGTCATGAACCCAAATATTTTCAATATTTTGTCTAAATAAACTTTTAGGCCTAGGCATGCCATAATTAAAAGAACCAAGTTTAATTTCTGAAATATAATTCATTATTCAACTGTGCACTTTAATTTCATCTTTATTATCTCTTCCTATTGCTCATGAGCTGCTCTAAAAAATTGGAGATCTCCGCATGATCTTGGATCCATGGCCAATAATATTAACATCATGTTACCGCAATCTCTGGGTATGACAGCATTTGTGATTTTCTGAATTTAGAATTTTAGAATTATTACTGATGTTCAGCCCTAGGAAATATCTATTAACCAAGATGGAGTGACCAGTTTCATTGTTTTACCATTCATATTTTGATCTTGGACACTTTGTGCCCCTCTATTCCCTTATTTATTTATTTATTTATTTTTTTTAAAGGAATCCTAGAATGTTTATCAGCTTGACAAGAAGCTCTGTCTTTAAATCAGAGTCTAAACTCTCTCTGTATTTTACAGTATCTCCTCTCTATGCTAAATCCAGTCCAAATTTTAGCTGATCGAGAAATCAGGCAAACACATTACTTCTTTCTATGGTGTTGGACTGGTGCCTATTAAAAGAAAGCAGTGTGTTGTTAGTTGAACAGATTACAAAGAACTGCTATAAAACCAGTGAATTATCAAGTTGCAAATTAATATGACAAATCAAAATTCGAGGCGGTCTCTGTAGTGATCATTGTATATGCAGTACCTGGCCACGAGGGAAGAGGTAAAAGTCTCTGATATCATCAGTCAGTTGAACATGTTTTGGCTGTTTTAGCGTCTCTCTCTTCATGCAGTGTCTTCCGGTCTGACACTCGGTGATGAGGATCTGGTGGGGCATCGGAGTTTTGACTCGGAATGCAGTTATCTTCCTCTCTGCCTCTCATGGCAGATATTTCATGTCTGCATTGTCTCTCAGTCTTTCTCCATTCTAACCCCTGAAGTGTCGGATTCCTCTTATAGGGGGGTTTAGCCGATCGCCCATCAGCTTTTCCTGTTCTCCACAGCCATAATGTCTCTTTCTTCATGTTGCGTCGCCCATTGGCAGCTGTCCCCCAGTGATAACGGACACAAACTTCATACATCTAAAGATAACAAGATGTAATACAAACTATATCTTTGAAGACCTGTATTTAACATTATACTGTTTATTAAGTTATCAACATAATTCTCTCCTGGCTCCCACATTTCCCACAGTATAACCCTTAACTTTTTTGGAGCCAATACCTAACTCAAATCACATGAAAAAATCTTTTCAGCCAAGTTATCTAAATACAGTTGTAAATCTCTGTTCTATACATTGTCATCCACATAATCAACCGTATTGTCTCCTAATTTTGGATTTGCTGATGACTGACAATGCTTTTACAAATAGCAGCGCACTTGATCTAACACAGCAGAGACAGAACAAAGCAAGAGTAGATTCCTTTAAAACTTCACTAAATCCTAGTGAACTGAGAATGGCAAATAGCCAGTTGAATTTGTAGTAAACAATTTTCTGAAACATACTAATCTGCTGTTTCATCCGTCCTGTCCAGATCAAGTGACATAGACAATTAGAAAAATTGTTATTTAGCAGTTTATTTGTTTTAGTGCCTTGCAAGGACTTCACTATACCAATTTTCTTATCGCATTTAGAAAATCATTCAATCTTGAAAGGACTGAGAATCTCAATGTGAGAATAGGTAACAAAGATAGCTTTTCACGAAGCACCCATTCCTTTTTTAAGAATGGGTAATGAAAAAGGTATTTTGCAAAACATCTATTCTCCTTCCCACATATAAATTGTGAGGATAACCAATCGGTCGCGATCCGATATCCCATACTATACGTCCCGTATATCTTAAAATACGAGGATAACACACTCTGCCAAATATGGTAGAGTGTAAATTCACGGCACGAAAATGTGCTCAATTTCTTAACAGACAGTAAGAATAATTCATTAAAGATTATTTCTCACCTGTCTGTAGAAATTCCCGGAAAGACGAGCCCCCATTTGTTAAGAAAGTTTTAGCTCTTTATCTTTCGATGCCGTCCGACTATTCTCAGTCCTTGCATTCATGAAGACATGGGCCCATGGAAAGAATTATGAACAAGACGCCAATTGTCTTTTCACAAACTTCTTCCAAGTTTATTGTTACATCCATACATTATATAGTCTCATTGTTAGGGGTGGTGCAGTGATACATCCAATGAGAATTATACACCACATCTGTGTGGTCCTCAGGCCAAGAAATATACATTATATAAAATGGAAGTCTGGCAAGGAAGTTCTGGACATATTAGGGATACTCTTGGACGGAGAGAACTACATCTTTATGCCAAGTGTCGATATGCCAAGTCACCGCTGAGCTAGGAGGCCCCCCTCCTCAGTTGAACATTTGAACTCCATTTAAGATGTATATATGTGAGGATAAGAGAGATACAGTCAAACATAAGAGAGAGAGAGAGCGAGAGGAGGGAGTGAGAGGAGGGAGTGAGACACAGAGAGAATGGGGAAAAACACGTATGGGAGGAGGGAGCGATCAGAAGAAAAGTGAGAAGGGAGGAGGGATTGCATAGAGGCAAACTCACAGAAACATCTGGCAGAGAGCATGATATATTTTAACAGTCATATAGTATAATCAAAGCTTTATTGGCATGTCGAGCATTTACAGTAGGCTAGTATTTACAAAACTATTCAGAACGTTAACAGATCGAAATGAAGGGGGAAAAATCATCAGAAATATAAAAATATAACCAATAATAATAGTATACAAATATTATGGAAAAAAGATGATCAGTTCATGGACTTACAAGACTGTGGGATGGATAAAAATGTTTTCTTGTAGGCCTATTTTATTTTATGTGCTTTATGTAACATGTATTCATGATAAACTTCTTTCGAATGCTGTCTACATCGTGTGCAATACAGTCGCTAGGCCTACTTCATTAAGAATAGGACAAAATCTAGTCAAAGTGCTATCTTGCAGATTTAGTAACTGAATAAAATATAAGATAACCTGGGTAATTGAATGGTTTTCAAAAAATATTTCTGTGTGCAGATTACCTGATTGATGACTTTTCTTTGAAGAGCAGTTTTCCAGAAGAATGGCAGCATTGGCTGTCTGACCTAAAACATAATATGTATATTATATATACATTAAATCACATCATAATAAAACAAAATACACTGTAGATTTCTACACTTAAACTAGAACATTGGCATGAACAAAAGGAGTGAAAATTATGCTGCACTTTGAAAATGATGATATATTAACAAATTATATTGCTAAGACTCACCGTTTCTCCTCAGAGGCTCTCAGGTGAATCCAGTGAAGTCAGCTGCAGTGTTAGAAGCCTCTGAAAACAGTTCAAGAGAATGTGTCTGCAGATTTGTCAATGGGGAATATGTTAACAACTAAAGCTAACCTCACCTTCATCTGAGGTAAAAATCAGCGCGCAGCAACGGAGCAGCTGAAGCGGGAACAAACGGCTCGAAACAACATCATGCTAGAAATACAATTTTAAAAAATTACAACATGAACAACTTTTAATGTTATGTTCTAGTAAACATGTTATTTAAAATGGTTTTATATATTCACGCTTACCTTCGTCTGAGGTAAATATCTCATAAAATAGCGGACGCTGTCAGCGCTGCAGTGAGGCAGTGGGGGAGGGGTAAGAACAGTGATGCTTGGAGGAGTCGATTCCAAAAAGATTCGATTCAAGAATTGCGAGTCTCGGGTGATTCAGTTCCAAATGCGAGGCATGCGTGATATTTTTTAGGGCTGCAACTAACGATTATTTTGATAATTGATTAGCTGGCCGATTACCCCCCCCCCCCCCCCCCCCCCCCTTTTTTTTTTTTTTTTTCTTTTTTTCCTGATTAATCGATTGATCTGATAAAAAAGCTAATTTTTCTTCTTCTTTTATTTTATTGACAAAAACACTTCCACATTCTGCCCAATGTCCTTCAAACAAACGTGTCAACTGAATGCTATGAAAACATACAGTGCTTAACAATTTATTAGACCACTTGTCATAATAAAGAGAAAACACAAATATTTTAGGAATCTGTCAAAGAATTGTTTAAATCTAAAAATGTTATTGTCATTTATTGGGCAAATAACAAACTGAAACAACTAAATTTTCATTCACATAAAAAATAGCCTCCTGTCTTTCATAACAGCATGCATTCTTGCTGGCATTGTTTACCTACTTTTTGACTGTAACTGGGTATCTGAAAAAATATTTTATAGATCTTTCATTCTTTCATAACAGCAATAATTATATTACAGCATTAGAAATAGCCTACTGTTACTAAAGAGCTTACACATATTGGAGGACTAACCAATACAGATAGCTAAAAAATGATTTTAGTAAACACCAATACTGTTAGTTTAGAGCAGCAGTGGCACAGACCATAATTTGTTATAAACTTTAAATATATTTGTTTTAATAAATTTGTTAAGCACTGTATATAGGCCTATAGTTTAAATCTCTTCCTCAAAAAATAAGATAATAATAAAAATAATAAAGACGAATAAAAACACAAACTCAGCGTTAACTAACTTTTTGATCACAGTCACTTTACTGTAATTTCTTTATCCTGTAAAAGGCGGCTATGAAGCGTCTGATATTTATATTCAGACAGCTATACACGGTACAGTTCCTACTCTCATAAAATACGTGCACTACGTGTTGACTTTTAAACCTTTATTTAACGTTCAACAACAGATATTTCAGCACAATGAATGTTTTTGCGCTGAATATGAATCCCTCTCTGACGCGCGTTCATGCGCCCGCCGCTATCATTCAATAAAGATTTAAACTTAACACAGACGGTCAGGACGGAACTTTACGCAAAAATGGAAATGCTCGCGTGAATTTGTGACATTTACAGATAAGGATATGACCGTGAACTGAACGTTTTTGCGCTGAGGACGAACACGCATCTGTCAAAGCGCCTGACAGGAGCAAGCCATTACGCTAATGCATTAACTTAAAGCTTAAAATAAAGAATTCTCATGTTTTGTGCAGCTTGGATCACGTACTTCTCCCGCAGCATCTCTTTCTGTTTCCTCCACTATTTTTAGATGAATTTTGGCCATAGAAATGCGTTATTCAGTGCTGTAACGTTAATTTGAGCGACCGGCTGAAGTTGGACGTGCACTGTGGGCAGACCCGACTAATCGATAATGAGAATCGTTGTCGATGATTTTCATTATCGATAATAATCGATTTTATCGATTAGTTGTTAAAGCCCTAATATTATTGTGTTCATTACCTCGATTACCAAACTATAACCAACCTCGAGATACAACACTACCCGCGAATGTGTGGATTTTTATTAATCTCACTCATATTTTGAGATTCTGTTAGTCCAAAAACTCATTTAGATTCATTCAGTTTGGATTAATTTAAACTTGCCTATACAGATTTAAAAATGACTGGTCAATTAATTTTTAAAGGATAAACACCACAAAAAACACAACAGTGCTTGCTCCTAATGACAATTAACCATGGTACATTAAAAAAATAAAATAAAATAAAATAAAAAGTAGTTAAAAACGTGTATTTGTAGTAAAACTGTGGTTATACAAATATACAAATATGGCAATCAACCTGCCAAAAAGTTAAATGCACTTTTACTATAATAAAACCATGGGTTATTTTCATAAGGGCTGGTATACTGGAAATCTCTGAACACGTCTAGTGTGTGCAATCAGAAATATCCTGTATCCGAAAATCTCAGTGCATCTGAAGTGTATGGATGTGTCCGGGACTCAGCACACAGGGCTGGACTGTGGTTAAAATTCGGCCCTGGACAAATCCGGCCAACAAGTTTCTTGTGAATGTTTTGCTGGGTTATAGGGCCTTAAATTTGAGTAAACAGGACAGAAACAAATAATGATAGATATTACTGAATTCCAAATAATGAACTTAATAATGCATTTTTGTCACCTAGAAGGCAACTTGACAGTAAATCAATGATTTTGAGCTAGAATGCAGAAAATTTACTGCTATTACATTCTGTCATCATTTCTTCACTCACATGTCGTTCCAAACCTGTATGACTTACTTTCTTCTGTGGAACACAAAAGAAGATAATTTGCTGAATGTTATCAAACCACTTTGGTTACCCTTGATTTCTACTGTATTCTACTGTTTGTATACGGTACATACATTTCTTGAATTTCTTGAAATTTGGAATGACATGATAGTGAGTAAATGATCACCATTTTAATTTTTGGGTGAACTATCCCTTTAAGAACTTTAACATTTGTAGACAGTTAACACCTAATTTATATAAGACACTATTTATCTTTAATCAGGCTCTAATTTAATTAACATTTTACTTCAATTAAAATTAATTAGAACTAAACATATAAAGAGAAATAAGCTATTAAAGCTATTCTGTTAAATTATCCTTTGCCCTAATGAAATTTAATATAGCCTCATATAGAATCCAGAGTTTAACTGACTTAGTAAGATGGTGGTCACAAGAAGTAAAACCATGGTCCCCATATGGTTTTTAAAATAAATAATAATAATAACAAACTATAGAATTTGTAATTAAAAAAAAACAAAAAAACTAAACGTAGAAACTACAAAAACAACTTCCCCAATTCCCCAATAGTCCTATTTAATATAATAACAGTATAGAGGCTAACATTTATAATAAATACATTCAGCCAAAACACATTAGTCTATTTGTACAGTGTTAATAACTGCAAGTTAAATGACTATGGTGCTGAATTATGTATTTGCGTTTTCCAATTTACCTTGTCAGTTTACATAGTCGTGGCTGTTTTCAGCCAGCATCCATACAGAACCTTTAATGTTCTCATATCACACAACTGTAGGCTATAACACAATTTTGTGTCACAATTGAATGGATCATGCAACTTGCGCTGTTTATCACTTTGTGTCTGAAGTGCAGCGCACGTTCTTCAGTGCTGTGCAGGAGACTGATCCATCAGGTCGCGCCGCTTCACACTTGTAGTATTTGCTTTTTGCAGTTTCGCATATGCTGTAATTTAAAAACAGCGCCTAATATGGGGGAGGTCCCTTGCTTCCGCGATCGGCTCACTACTCCACCGGCCCACCGGGAATGTACCGTTACTCCCGATGGCCACACTGTAAAAAAATTACTGTAAAATTTACAGTAACTTACTGGCAATTTTGGTTGCCAGTAAGACTGTAAATTTACAAGAGTACTGTAAATCAATAATTACAATTGCACTGTAAAAATACAGCTATCGCTGTAAAATTACAGTAGAAATGTTTATGAATGTGAGTGAAATTACAAAAGCACAAGAAATTACAGTGCAGATTTTTCACTGCTGTTATGTGCGTAAACATTTGGTTAACTTATTTCACTTGAGTCTACTAAGAAGGAATATTTCTTATTATAAAACTGCAAACACTTAATTTGTAACAGTAAAGTTACTAAAAACATGAATTTGAAAAAAAAACGACACTGTATCAGCAACTCTACAGTTACTGTCTTTAAATAAAGCAGCAGAACCTCTGTGTTTGTGGTTCATCATTGACTGAAGCACAGGCTCTACTCTCCACCACAATGGTGACCCACAAAACTAAATTAAATCTCTCTTGTACAAAATAATACAGTTCAGTTAAATATTTACTCTCCTTATAGATAACACCTGCTGTTAACAAGCAGAATCACTGAATGAAAGAGAAACAAGAACTACAACTGACTTCAGCCACAGCCTTAGATGAACTCATCTGAAATATGACATCATTAAATCTCTCAAGATCTGATTAAACAACTCCACAAACAGCATTACCAGCTTCACACATTACAATTTGACTTTATTTCTGTCGTATGTCTATAAAAATTATTTGAGAATTAACAGAAGTTTAGTTGTTTTATTGAAAACATTTTGTTTGACCTCACCATTGTGGCGATCAGGGTTTGCTTTAGTTGGGTTCTTGACCCTTGATTTTCAATCTTAGTTTCTTTTGTGGTTGCTGTAATTGTGTTTGTAAACCATATTTGTTATAGCAAGAAAAGCCAGGAAAATTTGTGATTGTGTGCTTTTGATGGATTATTGATAATGATATAATCCTTATCTAGTGGTCTGATTCACTGATTTCATTCGGAGACTTATTTTTAAAGACATGGTTTTTTTTTTTTTTTTTTTGGTGTTTACAATACCTATATGACCCTGAATGAGATGACAAACTGCTACAGAAAAATTTTAAAAACATTTTCTGCACAAAACTTTTAGTACTACGGAAACTTTTAGACACACACAGACATCAAGAATCAGCGTATGAATCTCAACAATGGTGACATGGTCACCATTTGCTGTATTTTTACAGTACAATTGTAATTATTGATTTACAGTACTCTTGTAAATTTACAGTCTTACTGGCAACCAAAATTGCCAGTAAGTTAATGTAAATTTTACAGCAATTTTTTGAAAACCTTGTTTCACTGAAATTTCCATTGTCCGATTTATCCCGGAAATTAGTATTTTCATGCAGTGACGGTTGCTATATGCAAGCCCTGATTTCTATAAAGGATTATTATTATTATTATTATTATTATTCATTTTTGACAAATGTAAAAAAGTAATGCAATTAATAAATAAAAATATGAAATTTTTACATTACCGTACATTACCGTAGTCGGAGGAGAAGTTGAAAAAAGACTACAGTTTCCAGTGGTGGTGCAGTGGATTAGATGTAATTTTTGTCAGATAACAGACGGGTAAATATTACATGAGGTAACCACAGGGCCACTGACAGTACGTCTTCCTGCTGTCAGTACGTCTTCCTGCTGTCAGTACGTCTTCTTGCTTCTCTGCTTCCGGTTCGCGCCTGCTGTGGTGCTAAGCGGGTTTTCTGTGTAGTTCTGTTGAGCTTTTTTGAAATAGTAGGCCTACTCTGTTGTGCGTACAATTTTCACTTTCTATTAAATAAACTGATAGATTTAATTATCATATTATCAAATATTAGCCTATTGATGGTGTAGGGTGATTTTCTAAAACAAAATATATTAAGCATAAGAATGCTATTTTCAGACTTCATATAGGCTATATTTCATTTGTAATCTGAAGATCAGTATGAGGGAGGCAAAGGTGTATAAGGACTTTATCCCAGCACTTTGTCAGCACTACATCCCTTTTAATCCCAACATATATAATACAGTTTTTATGTGTAAACTAGGGTTCACGTACAGTGTGCGACGACATTTTTTTTTTTTTTAAACCACACATGAATTTTATGTGCAGCTCGCATATGCACCTTGAATGTTTTAATGCTCCGATTAGTTTTGTCCACAAGGTGGCAACTTTGACCTGTGTATTTGTTTCACAGTCAAAAAAAGAGACAGGACATTAACAATAAACTACTCAAGACCTCAAGAACAGACACACACATTCCCCAGTGCTGGTATGAGGAAGTTAAACTTCAAGGGTCCCCAACCCTTGAATAAAGGTGTGCCAATTCCCCAATAGAACCTTTAACATCTGAAGAACCTTTCTATTTCACAAAAGGTTCTTTGTGGTGAAAGAAGGTTCTTCAGATTATAAAAACGTAAGAAAGAGATGGTTCTTTAAAGAACCTTTGACTGAATGGTTCTTTATGGAACCAAAAACGGTTCTTCTATGGCATCTCTGTGAAGAACCTTTTAAGCACCTTTATTTTTAAGCGTGAAGGTTGTGAGTTGCTCTTTCAGTGCATGAGTATGTTTGCTGTGACATGGTGCAGGACTTTTCTCAACTTTTTTTTTTTTTTCTTAACTGATGGGGGCAACAGTATAGTATATGTGCTAGTGAACATAGTGCATAGTCAGTACATGAATGTCATTTGTGTGAGTACATTGAGCACTTCAGATCAGGCAGGTTGCTTGAGAATCTTTAGCAATAGGAAAAATAGTTTTACCCGGGTGGTAATTTACAGTGACATGGCTAATCTCAGCTACACACAGTGTGCACAAGACAAGATAGTGATCTGTGTCATCAAAAAGAGTCAAGAGGCATTTATTTGTCATTTGCACAGTTACACTGGAGAACTGGGCATTGAAATGTTTGTGACAAGGCTCAGGCTTGCAGTAGCATTAACAGGACTACACACAATTTTTTCCCCGGTACCCAAGGAGCAGTTGGGAGTTCAGTGTCTTGCTCAGGGGTCTCACCTCAGTCGTGTTATTGAAGGTGGAGGAGAGCACGGTACATTCACTCCCCCCACCTACAATACCTGCAGTAACTTTGGGTTATGACTCTCAAACATTAGACCACAACTGCTCCTAAGTGATGTGTAATTTTGTAGGTAGAACCATAAATACAAGTCTGTGAGCATGTGTTGCACTACAATGGTGAAGACAGCCGATCCACGTACCCCTGCTGGAGGTGCACTCATGTATACTGCTGTACATTACACATGAAGGCAAGCAGGCAAGCAGTTTCCACAGGAACACCAAAAAAGGCTGATTACAGAAAAAAAAAAAAAAAAAAAAAATATATATATATATATATATATATGTATATGTTGGCATAGATCAAAATTAATAATGGTGGGTACATCAGGCCCACCAGAGAAATTTGACAATTTATCAGAGTGACTCTATTGGTGTCAGTTTACCTTGTGACAGCAGAGAGGAGATGCTAGATGCCAAGCCTTCTTCCTTATCTTTGGATAGAAAGTATAGTTAACAATGCAAAACATATGTGTAACTTAACCCTAAAATGGGCAAAACCATAAAGAGACATTAGAAAATTAATTTATTTATATTTTCCATCTTATTGGGACACAAATAATACAACCTGATCATTTTTTTTTTCAAAACATGACTTTTAATTTTGATTTTAATGTTTGTATCCCACAGGATACTTTGCCAGTTTTAGGGTTAATGCAGCTCGATAAGCAAATCAACGGAGCCTGCTTGGTCTTTGTTTTCTACTCATAATGCTGTGTTCACTAAGCTATAGAAATGATGTTGTGGTTTGGAAACAGCTGCAGTTTCTGTTTGACTCAGTGCTCAGTAACAGGATGTGGGTCAAATCCAAGCAATAGACAGGAGGGCAAATGCATCAACTGGGGGTCAAAAAACATTGTAATTTTTAATTCATACATCATGTCCAACTAATTTAATTGAGATGTTGGAATAACCACAAATTTGTGCATGATATTGTTGAATTTTGATTTCACTGTAAGGTAAGGGGGGGCATGTGCTGGGGATGTCCTCTATACCTACAGAGCTACTGGATGGGTCCCGGGCACTGGTAAAAGAGGAGTAAGTGTCACATGTATCTATGAGAAATTATAAAGGTTTGTTATCAACAGTCAAATCAACAACAGGCAAACTGTACGGGCTGTTATTAAATGAAACATACAAACATACTCCAGACTCATTGTCCTTTGTTTTATCCTCCACATGCCCTTCGCTCTGTAGGCACCCATATTGTGGATTCCATGTGGTTGGGTTCAGTGATTCTCTTGGAGTGGCTTTTTGTTGTGCTTTACACTTTTGATTGTCATTGACTTTTTTCTTTTGACATTCACAAGCCAATGGCCAGGCACAATAGTGACAAGCTTTATGCAGCATTTAACATTAATTAATGTTAACATTAATTCAGTTTCCTAATACATGCAGTAAGATTATACAGAAATATGTGGCCGTCAATTGAGCAACGGGTTTGAGCCTTCAGGACTGGTTGTGAGGGAGGTGGCAAGGCAGCACATATAACATTCAGTATGGCCAGATCCACTGGTTTGATTAGAAAATCTCGTCCAGTGTAGATAAACGGGAAAGTGGCATTATTAACCATCGGTGGAGCAGACCATTGTAGTTCCAGCTGCAGGGACGTCACTCAGTTCAGCCGCTTCAGTTTTATTTTTGATTTTCCCCAATATTTTGCCATATCAATCCACATTCCAAATGATTCATGCTTATGTTTGACCCATTTAGTGTGTCCTAGTTCCCCACATATCAATACTGAACACATTCTCATCATATCTAGAGCAAACAATCTCTCTCAGGGATAGATATTCCATTGTTTTTCACCTTCTGTCCATGCAGCCAAATTATCAACGTATGTTTGCACATTGTATGTTTCCAAAGATAAACTAAGCTTAGAAGGAACACAACAAAACTGAGATGTTGCACCTTCATAGACCAAACAGCAGCGGTCTCTATACGCTCTCTCCCGCTTCCTGGAATCCCCCAGCGTTAACCCCCGTAAGTGCCAAAGAAATGCAAAATATTAAATTACAATACAGTTACACTGCAGCATTACAGTACTATAGTTAATAATGTATGTATAATATAATTATTTTTAATCACTAAATAACTGAAATAATGACAGAAAGATAACACTGCTACACAGTTTAACATCATAGAATGCAAAACCAGAAGCTTGCGTCCAACTGAGATTTTACTCTTCAGAGAACCTCTGAATTCCTCAGATCCAGGTGGTCATTCTCACCCTCAGGGCCGCATTAATGCACGGGCTTACCTGGGCTTAAGCCCAGGGCCCCGGGCTGAGGGGGGGCCCGGTGATGCCGGAAAATATTGTAATCGCATTTTATAATGAGTTGACTGTTCCCTTAAAATTGCATTTTATCGTTTGCTTTAAATGCACGTGCGGGCGTTGCAAGTCCTGCGCGAGAAGTGTCAGCCAGTCAGAAAAGAGAAAAATTGCCAAAAAGTCCAAAGCTCACGGCATATTAACGCGGGGCAAGGAGAAGATTCCAATGCAGACATAGCAGGGTTCGTACGGTCATGAAAAACCTGGAAAAGTCATGGAATTTTAAAACAGCAATTTCCAGGCCTGGAAAAGTTTCGGAAAAATAAATTAACCCAGAAAGTTTTGGAAAAGTCATGGAAATCTATTTCACAAATCTCTGTATAATCTAATTATGTTTAATCAGGTCCTGAATTTCGGTGCGGGATTGCGCATATATCGCATAGTTTTACTCATTCCCGCAGCTTTCGACTTTAAAATGGATATTCACACATTTATTCAATAGCCTATAGCATGTAGGTTTGATGAGTAAATAAATCCACACAGAATATCAGATCAGTCATTTGAAAACAGCGTGAGTGATTCAGCTGAACCGCGTCTTCTTTCTTTGACTTTATCTTAAAACGGCTTCACATCAGAGCATCTCGTCTGCACTAAAGAGTGCGATACAAGACTTTCGCTCGTGTTTTGGTACAGTTGACAGAATTGTCACTTGCCTAATCGGGTCATTGTTGCATCGTCACAAAAATGTATTATTTATTTGCACGTCTTTTAAAGCCATTTAGTCCTCGCGCGCTCCAGAGGCGGTTTCCTGTGCGCTCAGTCACGTCCAAAGGGCGCTCGTATAAAGCCGCCTTGCGAGTACCAGATTGAGTTTGGTACCAAACAAGCTCAGCAGAACCCTGTACGGACCTCAAACATATGACCCAGTCAGGCCCTTGTCCAACAGCTTATCAGAATTATTGGCCCGAGTCAGACTGGAGCCCGTGTCTTTTTTTCTCTCTTTCTCTTCCCAATTAGCCTACACAGCTGCTGTTGGAGGCATTAAAATTGTTCAGTTTCGTTTTTAATGGCAAAGTGGTTATATTTATTTTCGTTTCTTTAAGTTAATTTAGAAATATGTTTGGAACATTTTTTTGTTTGTTAAATCAAGTTTTTGTTTTTTAAAGTATAACGACCAAGTGGCCAGCTGCAGACAGTGAGTTAGCCTATATGTTTGATCAATTTAGCCTTTTAAAATCAGCACCACTTGACTAAAATAAAATCTATATATAAAATACTTAAAAAAGAATATCACAATGTTAGTTTATGTTTGTGCTAGGAGCGTATCCAATCGTTTGTGCGAGAGTAGAAGCTAAAGCGCGCACTGCAGGACTTGGGAGTCGCCAGAGCGATCACTTGCATTTTTTTTTTTTTTTTTCTTATAACAGTAGAAACAACCGTCATTTTTGCTCATAAAGGTAAGAGTAATATATCATTCGGGACTGTTAAGGGTCTACTTTTATTTGTGTGCACTCACAATATCAGCATAAGTTGTGATTTCTTTTAGAAAACAAACAGGATGCGCTTTCTGCGTCACAAAAATTAAAGAAACTCGCGAATATTTTATTTTCCCTGGCCCCGACACATTCATCATGGTAATTACTTGCGGGGGTTTTGCGGCAAGTTTTATTGCGTGAGCTTTAACGCGGAACTCTTCCAGCACTCGCTGCTGCTGCTGGACACTAAACACTGTCCAAGCCGCTCTTTGACAGTCGAGGTAGCATCGTGTTGTTTCCACCAGCGCGGGCAAATCCTTTTCATCACCATAATAATTGATGGATATCTAAAATATAAAAATAAGGAGGAAGCCTAAAACAAGCCCGATGCCCGGCCCGCGTCTGAGCTATGACATGAAAATTGTCCCGAAGCCGTAAATAAGTCGGAGTCCGTCGGGCTTGGGCTGAAATACAGGGCTCTAAACTAAATTAAGTTTAATTTGCGCTGCTTGTTGCGTTTCAGCGGCAAAAATACACACAAAATGACGTTGAAATGATTATCCTCATAAGCATTCACTCTCAAAAAGGATGTGTTAATTAATAACACATTTTTTGTGTTATGGCCATTTTAACACATTATGTGTAATTTTAAGTTGATCATGTGTAAAAAGAAAGAGAGAGAGAGAGAGAAATAACACAATGTGTCCAACACAATATGTGTTAACTATCATCCAATCACATTGCTGCCTACATCACTCCACAAGCTGTTAACCAAATTTGCGCCTCTTTTTTCATTGGTGGATGATGTGGATGCACTCAGGTATATGGTCAGGTATATGTATTTCCTCACTAGAAAAGTAAAGTAAAGTTCCCAGAGCGTTCTCAGAAGGTCCCACCGGTGTCAATGACGTTCCCAGAACATTTCCTGAGATGATGTGGAGTTCTTTAAAGGATTGGGCAGAGGTGGGACCAAGTCAAGCCTCAAGTCAAATCCCAAGTTCTCAAAGAGTTAAAGTTGATGAAATAATTAAGTGACTAATTAAATGATTATTTGCATTAGTGATGAACACTGTTATTGAGAATTACAGAGGATCAGCTGTTGATGATTTATTGGTTAAAATGATGCCACCATAATGGAGATCAGTGTTTGCTTTAGTTGGGCTCTTGACCCTTGATTCTTGTGTTAGATTGCACTCTGCAGCAATGCATATGGTGTTGTAAAAGCAGAGCAGAGATATTAGCTGTTTTTATTTGATGAGATAGTCACCATGAGATGGCTTGATTACAATCAAAAAATCTTTTGTATTATTAGTATTGTTTTTTTTTTATAAATATGTTTAGGTTTTGCATAATCAACCCTGTGAAACTACAGCATGCAAACAAAGTGTTGCTATAATAGTTATAGAGAATGAATTTTAAATCTACGTAATATAAAAATTTGAACTCCAGTATTGTTTCGACATACACAGACATCAAGAACCAGCATATGAATCTCAACAATGGTGACAATCAACAAAATGCTTCATGCTGCAATGCATGCTGGGTAACACCATAGTAAAAACTCCCATCATGCACTACAGTATCAAAAATTATTGTCGCCACTGTTGAGGATCATAGGATAAGTGTTTATGTCTAAAAGCCTGAGTGGAAACAGTTTTTTTTTTTTTTTTTAATATTGAAGCATTACAGTGGTATTTGTTTAATAGGGCACTTTGTTTTTGCAGATCTGTAATAGCCGAATGTCAGTCAAACAGAAAAAAGAGAGATCCTTTCATGACATTCAGTCACTATGAGTTATAAGCAGAAATCATAAGTTAATCTGCTAGTTCCAGGTTTGATTCAGCAACACACAAATGTTTGCTGTGAAACAATATTGCAGTTGTTTTGACGCAAATTATTTTGATTTAGTAAAAGGGACAAGAGACCAACTAAAGCAAACCTTGACCACAATTATGGTGGCATCGTGTTTTTTTTTTGTTTTTTTTTTTGTTTTTTTTTCCAGTTGATTCCATCCAAGGCTGTGGCTGAAGTCTGTAGTTCTTGTGTTTCTCTTTTCTTCAATGATGCCGCTTGTTAACAGCAGGTGTTCATCACTAATGCACAATCGTCATTTAATTAGTCACTTAATTATCTCATTAACTTAACTCTTTGAGGACTTGGGATTTGACTTGAGACTTGTTTGTGACTTGAAAGTCCCACTTCTGGATTTATGACACATTAGTGTGTTAAATATTTTAACACACTGCCTGTGTTAAGAAGAATAACACACTGGTTGTGTTAAAATTGAATTAACACAAAATGTGTTGTCCTTAACTAGACACACAGGTGTGTTAAAATATAACACAGGTTGTGTTGTTTTTAACACATTTGTTTTTTTAACACACTAATGTGTCATAAATAACACAATTTGTGTCATAGATGTGCTATTCTTAAAGGTGCCTATTTAAATATTTGAAGAGTATCTACCTGTGTTAAGAAGAATAACACACTGGTTGAGTTGAAATTAACACAAAATGTGTTGTCCTTAACTAGACACACAGATGTGTTAAAATATAACACAGGTTGTGTTGTTTTTAACACATCTGTTTTAAGAGTGTTGTTGTTTTTTTCTTAAGTGAATGTAAACAGTTGCGAAAGAGAAAAGTTTCCAAAACGAAATTCAGGTCCTGCATTTAACGGAGTTAAATAAATGATAATATTCAGTGATGCGATATGTTCTCTGTGTGGAGTAAAGTTCATTGCACACTGGTCCGAAATTTTCGCAAGGTAAAAATAAATAAATAAATAAATAAATATGCCTCACGTTGTCAAGTCACCTTTATTTATATAGCGCTTTTAACAATACAGATTGTGTCAAAGCAACTTTCCGATATCAAAATAGGAAAATAGTGTGTCAGTGTAAAATGACAAGATTAAACACTCAATTTTCAGTTGAAGGCATTTCATTATTGAATTCAGTGATGTCATCATCCAGCTCAGTTCAGTTTAATTAGTATCTGTGCAATCAAGTCGACGATATCTCTGGAAATTAAGTGTCCCCAACTAAGCAAGCCAGAGGCCACAGCGGCAAGGAACCAAAACTCCATCGGTGACAGAATGGAGAAAAAAAAAACCTTGTCAATCACGTTTACACACTGACTCCGAAACTTTTGTTTGTCATAAAAAAAAATTCGGATCAGGTTCGATTTTCTGCGTTTTCACATCCGTAGCATGCATTTTGATAGGAAAGGATGACGAATACAAAAAAAAAAAAAAAAAAAATTAAAAAACGCATACGAAAATTTCGGATTCCGTGTGCAAGGACTTTCACGTCTGGCGCAGTTGCAGCTTGTATTTTTTACTAAAACAAGAAAGCAAACAATAGCATTAATAGTCATTAATTTTAGTTAACATATGTTATGATAATTTGAACAGATTTTTATTCTTATTGTAAAATAATGGAACATTAGGTCATGAATATAAGTCATGGAAAAGTCATGGAAATAAATTGGTAAAAATGTGTACGAACCCTGACATAGTCTTTGATGCAAATCATGGCAGGTAGGTCATATGCTATCAGTAGTTAGATACAGTAGGCTATAATTACTCAAATAATTAACTACTTTTCCATTTTAACATAGCTGAGCTCGCAGTTGTTAGCCACTACACACTACAGCTGCGATGCTGATGTGGACGATTCTGCATAAATGTAATTAAATAGTCCGATATTATATATTAATGTACTGTTTTATTATAAGAAAGAACACTTGTTATAGGCTATATTAATTAAAAAAAAAAAAAAAAGTTGTGCATGCCTTTGGAAGCAAATCACTTAAGCGTCTGATGTTTCCAGACAACCTCTACCAGATAATAAACTTCTCTTTAAGCAAGATATTTGGGCACATTTTTTTTTTTTTACAAAAAGAATATGCATGAATGAGGAAAATACTGCGGGACCTGATTGATGTTAAAACGAGATATTAAGCGCAATAGGCTAAGCCACAAAGATCTCAATGCGTTACTTGCGCTGACTGACCAACCCGAAGCGTGCGGACGGACAGCTGCCTCTCTCAGACAATAAATTACTTTTAAAAAGTATCTGTTTTTGGAGTTGGCTATTCGCATAAACATTGACTGGTAAGTGAACGTAAACAGTTGTGGAAAAATCTGATGTGTAACATATTAGATTAGATTCGTGATTTATAGATCTTAATATAATACACCTCAAACAATGAAAGAAAAGAGGGAATTACTCACTGCTCTTGACTGAATAACTTTTGTAGCTTTATTAATTGTAACTATGCAATGATTATATTTACATTTGACTATTCAATTTCTGTATTATTCTTACTTAAATGCTTCTGTAAATTAGATGTAAAATGAAAAAAGTAAAGCACTGTCAATTCAATTTTTTGATAGGCCTATTTTGTATTTGCTCTACTGTTCTTTTAATTTGCATCTTTGTTTTTATTTTTAATAACAAAGGTAAAATAACAAAAATAGCTTTATTTTGATTATTCATTTACTATGGTAATTAAATAATTGGAGGAAAATATGCATTGTGATGCATCATTATCATAATTAAATCAAATCGTGAGGCAACTGATGATTCACATATGTGATTTGGCCATAATGGTTCAACTGTGGTTTAAATTAGTACTTGCCCTGCCACAAAAAAATAAAATAGTTTTGTTATTATTGTTTTTGATACCAAAATTATAGATACCAATTCAATTATACAATTCTCGACTCCAACTGAAGACAAGTGAACAGTCAGTAAAAACAAATGAACGAATTATAAGGAATAGCACAAATAAATAAACAGAACAAAGATAAAAATTAAACAATGCTTTAGGTTTTGGAGTTTGTAGATGTTCATGTACAGAAACTGAATAATAAAATGTAAAATAACATTGCATTGCCTACTCTTGTATGTATTTTTCTGTTCAAGCGCAAGTTGTTGCGAAAAGAAAGGCAATTTGGGGACGCGGCTCTGAGTGAGCACAGAACACAATGGACCTTCCTTTTGTGTCTTCTTGCCCTTGAATGCTTCAAATTCTCTTGAATGTTTAAGTCGGCAAGGCTTAAAACACGTGCAAATGATCAACTTTCGTGGCAAATCCGTCAACTGTCCTGAGTGTCTTTCACACTGGCCCCAGGCCATCAGGCAGTCCTTATTGTCCAGCCGCTGGCCTTAATTGTAATTGAAAAAGGCTAAAATACAACTTTGATGATAAACACTTAAAAACTTAGCTACTGTAGCACGTTACAAAGGTTTCACTCATTAATATTAGCCTAGTTATTGCATTAGATGTCAAGAATATTATGATTATGATTATAATATGAGCAA
Organism: Spinibarbus caldwelli; assembly: GCA_039654775.1. Taxonomy (NCBI): domain Eukaryota; kingdom Metazoa; phylum Chordata; class Actinopteri; order Cypriniformes; family Cyprinidae; genus Spinibarbus; species Spinibarbus caldwelli. The sequence continues at coordinate 40,148,142 of CM077224.1, read as the reverse complement.
CAATATTTTACATCTCCAATTTCTTTTGGGTGATGTTAATAAATTATTTCACTATTATTAAGGTAAGTTAGTGATTTTAAAAAAACTGCAAAGATCCACAAGCAGAAAGACATATTTGTGAAGGTAAATCAGAAGTGCACAGACCGTTTTGTGAAGGTGTACATTTACCTTCTCTAATTTACCTTCCTACACTCTTCCTAACTTAATATTAGTTCATAATGAATTTAACCAATGTTAACACGTACAATTAAATGCTACACATTTTTAGATATCTGTGTAAAATATGTCCAACTATGTGCATATGTGTAGTTCATGCAGTGATATTTGTGTGTATTTTAAATGACAGAACTTTAGGTTTGGATGTTTTGTTAATGACATTTAATACTGCAAAATTAGACTGAGTGAATGTAGACTGTAGTTCTCATTGATGAAGGGCCCCACAAGAGGTAAAGCCCAGGGGCCCCTTACAGTGTTAATGCGGCCCTGCTCACCCTTGAGGGCTTTATCTACTGCATCTTGAAGCAAATTTATTAAATATTCCTCCAATAGTAGCATTTGAATGGTAGCCAAATCCGGCAGGATGAAACTGTGCCTGTGGTCCTCTGAAGCAATGATGACAAATCAATGCACCAAATGAAGAGTATTTCTACAGCCTCTGACTAATGAATCTCCACTGACTCTAACACAACAACAGATGATGCTGATACCAGTGGAGTACAGGTCAGACCCTTCAAACTATTCAGAAAAGGAGTGACAAAACTCAGGACAGCAAAAACAATTTTATTTGTTGTAAATAAATCAACAGCTCTATTTCTTCATATGACACTTAATTAACATCACTGTCTCTCCTGTCAAACAGAAAGTGTGAGTCTGTGATACAGTTGTGAGACTTCACAGTTCCTGTTTTAGTTGCACTTATGGAAGTTGTCCTCCACAGCTTGATGAAGGTGAACCTAAAGCACTGAACACCACTCTTTTCACATTTTCAGTCAAACACAGCCCAGAAATTCTTACAACGTCAAACTCACAGCCTAGCGCTCTATATTTAATCGATGACTATTAATAGCTGTGTACTGTACATATAGAATTTTATTTATTCATTTCCTTGCAATTGTGACCTTGTAACTCATAATTTGAAATTTATTTTTGTACTTCTCATTACTGCAACTTTGTATTGCAATCTGACTTCATCTCACAATGCAACCTCATAAATTACAATGTGACTACAGCTTACACTTGCAACTTTATGTCTTGCTATTGTGACTATAAACTAAATTGTGAGAGAGAAAGTTGCCAATGCAAGATATACAATTGCAAATATCTTTTAATTGTTTTGCTCTGTTGTGGAAATGTGCTTATGTATGTGTCTCTGTGGATCCTCACAAGAGGCTGTTAAATCTGACACAGAGACACTGAAGATTCAGGATAAACCCCAAATCCAGCACAGAGGGGTTCAGTGAATGTGGTGTTGAATGTGTGTAAGTGTGTGAGTGTGTGTGTGTCAGAGACACTGTAGAAGGACAGAGAGCCGGCTGTCACGTCCAGATACACTCCTACTCTGTTAGAGCGGGCTGAAGGGCCAAATACTTCAGTGCTGTTATTATTGTACCAGACAGTATAATTCATATCAGAACAATTTAGACTCCAAGACTTTTCATTGAATCCAAACAAACAGTTAATCCCACTTTTCCTACTGATTGTTTTATATGTAATCGCTACATTACCTGAGCCTTCCCATTTAACCTCCCAGTAACAGCGTCCAGTCAAACTCTCTCGACACAAGATCTGCTCCCGGTCATCAAATCTGTCTGGATGATCAGGATATGGCTGATGATCTTTCACATATGTTGTTTTTTTGTTCCCTTCAGACAGGATGAGCTGAGTGTGTGCTGTGTTCGGATCCAGTGTGAGATCACAGGCGTCTGAACACAAGAAGAGAGATCAGATCATCTATGATAATATTAAATATGCACAGGAGTGTGCGTGTATGTGTGTGTATGTGTGAGGACTTACATTTTCTCAGTCCAGGTTTGATTCTGAAATGTCCTCCATGCTCAAAACTGAACAGAGACAAAAACATACACACAAACAAAAAAATGATATGGTATGAGGGAAGACTGTTAAATTTGCAAATGTAGTCTTCTGTAGTTATTTTGGTTTCCCTCATTAGTCCCTCATTATTCTCACCTTGGTCTTGGTTATCTAGATATCTTGTGTATTCAAGCCCTAGAGTTTGCTGTGTTGGTTTGTCAGTATATGCTTGTTTTCTTGAATCACCGTGGTGCTCTCACTACACAAAGTTCATTGCCATCTGTTGCGTTCTTTTCCTATCAACCCTCATACTAAACAACACAATGCTGATGAGGTGCACAAACTATAAGGTCTTTGGTCAAGAGGCAGTTTCGACCAACAGCTAAAATAAATAAATAAATAAAAAAAGAAAAATAAAAAAATTTCACGTGAGAAATAACAGTGTTTACGAGATTTTTCCAGGAATGGAGAGTAACAGTCAGCTCACTGTTAAAGTGGTCTGTTTTAACCTAAGACCACTCTTTGGTGACCAAAATTGCATAATTGCCCCACATACTTGAGTATCTGCAGTTTATAGCTTGTATCCTCCAGTTTGTGTTTGAGCAGCTGGACTCCTGATTGTCCTGGGTGATTGTAGCTCAGATCCAGCTCTCTCAGGTGTGAGGGGTTTGAACTCAGAGCTGAAGACAAATAACCACAGCCTTCCTCGGTCACCATACAGCCCGACAACCTACAGACACACAAAACAGTCTGATAAAAAGGAAAATTCATGCCCATCTGTTAATGTCTCTAAATCTACAAAAATACCCTGATTACAACAATGTTTGAACACATATGTTTTAATGAGAAAATCTAGTCCACCATAATGTTTGCCTTAAATCCATGGTAACACTTTATTTTAGGGTCTCTTAACTAGTTGCTTGTTAGCATGCATATTACTAGAATATTAGCCATTTATTAGTAGTAATTAAGCACATATCAATGCCTTATTCTACATGACCTTATTCTACATCCCTAATCCTACCCAATTCCTAAACTTAACAACTACCTTACTAACTATTAATAAGCAGCAAATTAGGAATTTATTGAGGGAAAAGCTGTAGTTAATAGTGAATAAGTGTTCCCTATTCTATAGTGTTACCAAATCCATTTGGTTTTTGAAGTTCCACAGTTCCACAGCACAAAGTGGAGCTGATGGAACCACACCAATCAGTGTGCTAAAATAATAATTAAAAAAAAATAATAATAATTCTATTTTAGAACCCATAAAAAACACAATTAGTGCTAAACATTCTACCTATATTAGTGCTAAAAAAATCAAATGTTTCACACCTCAGTATCTGCAGCTGACAGTTTGCACTCTTCAGTCCATCAGAGAGCAGCTTCACTCCTGAATCCTGAAGGTCATTGTTACTCAGATCCAGCTCTCTCAGGACAGAGTTTGAATATTGTAGAGCTGATGACAAACTCTTACAACAATGAGCAGTGATATTACAGCCTGCAAGACTAAACGAGATTAAAACAAATGAAAATTAAATTCTTAACCTCATTGTACAGCTAGTATTTTAATAATATTAGCTTCATTCATCTAAAAGACATTCAACTGAATGTGATTAAACACTCACAGAGCTTTTCTGCAGTTGATCACAGCTAGTATTAGTCTTCTTCTCCCCTCATCTGATGTATTGTATGTCTGAACATCCAGCTCATCCAGCGGCTCCTCTGACATCTGAAGCATGTAGGCGATTGTTGAGCAATGAGCAGGAGAGAGTTTCTTCTCTGAGTGTTTGTCTGATTTCACAAACTCCTGAATCTCTGTGGACAGAGTCTGATCTTTCACTTCCAGCAGACAGAGGAACAGATTGATGGATCTTTCAGTGGAGAGTCCATGTCCATCTCTGATCTTCTCTTTAATGTACTGTGTGGTTCTCCTGATGCTCTCTGAGCTGTTCTCTGTGTGTGTCAGTAGATCCTGTAAGAGTCTCTGATTGGACTCCAGTGAGACGCCCAGCAGGAACCGCAGGAACAGATCCAGCCGTCCATTCTCACTCTCAAGGGCTTTATCTACTGCATCTCTATGCAGATTATGTATCACATCACAAAACTGCAATGTATCAATATGTATAATTACATAATGGTAAAACACATAGAAAGCAGCGAGAAACTCCTGAACGGTCAGATGGATGAAGCTGTAGACTTTCCTCTGATGAATCACAGATTCCTCCTTAAAGATCTCAGTGCAAATCCCAGAATACACTGAGGCGTCAGTGACATCTAAGCTGCTCTCAATCAGGTCCTCCTCATAGAACATCACATTGCCCTTCATCAGCTGTTTGAAAGCCACTTCAGCAAGTTTCACAATCACTTCTCTGTTGAACTGCAGGAGTTTCTCTGGATCTCTCTCTTCATACTTCTGGTTCTTCATGTTGATCTGAATCAGCAGGAAGTGGATGTACATTTCAGTCAGAGTTTGAGGGATTTCTGCACTCAGATCTTCTTCCAGGAGCTTCTGAAGCACAGCGGATGAGATCCAGCAGAAGACGGGGATGTGGCACATGATGTGGAGGCTTCTTGCTCTTCTGATGTGTGAGATGATTCTGCTGGCTTGATGCTGGTCACTGAATCTCTTCCGGAAATATTCCTCCTTCTGAGGCTCAGTGAATCCCTGAATTTCTGCCAGACGGTTGATGTATTTGGAGGGGATCTGATTGGCTGCTGCTGGTCTGGAGGTGATCCAGATGAGAGCAGAGGGAAGCAGCTCTCCTTTCATGAGCTTTGACATCAACACACCCACTGATGAAGTCTCAGTCACATCACAAACTTTCTGATCGTCTGAAAACATCAGTGTGATTCTGCTTTCATCCAGACCATCAAAGATGAACACAACTTTACACTCCTCATAATTCTTTGAGTCCAGATCTTGAAGTTCTGGATGAAAGTCCAGCAGAAGTCTGTGAAGACTGTACTGATGATCTCGGATCAAGTTCAGCTCTCGAAATGGAAGCACAAACATGAAATCTACATCCTGATTGGCTTTTCCCTCGGCCCAGTCCAGAATGAACTTCTGCACAGAGACGGTTTTTCCGATTCCAGCGATGCCTTTAGTAAGAACAGTCTTGATCTGGTCTTTCTCCTCACATCCTGGTTCAGATGAGGCTTTAAAGATGTCATTGCAGTCGATTAGAGCGTCTTGTGAGTGTTGTGTTCTGGCTGTTTTCTCCATCTGTAAAACCTCATGTTCTTCATTCACTCCTTCACTCTCTCCCTCTATGATGTAGAGCTGTGTGTAGATCCTGTTCAGGAGGGTTTGATTCTCTTTGAGTTTGATTCCCTCAAATAATATTTCATACTTGTTTTTCATGCTGGTTTTGTGCTGGTCTTTGACTCTCTGTAGGTCTTCAGTCTCCAGTGTGTGTTTCTGTAGGACTGCTACAATGTTGTCCTGCGTAATGTGAGTCTGATAGTGAGATGTAGAGAATGACCCACATATTTCCCTCCTGCTGAGAAAATTCAAAATAAAAGAGCATGCTTTTTCAAGTTTTGCCCCTTTTCACAGCATATTTTAAAATGTATTTAGTGTTATTGTCAAAGTCCTGCCCTGACAGCCTTGTCTGTTTTGTCTTTGTTTAATGTTTCTATGTTTGTCTTGTGCTTGAGCACATGGCTTTGTTTTAGTTTTTGTTGGCCATGTTCTCTTCCTATCCTGCCCCCTTATTTAGTCCTTATCTAGCCCTTGTTTCACTAATTGTGTTCACCTGGCACTCACGCGCTTTCCTCCCTATTTATTGTGCTCTCTTCCCTCATGTCCTTGCTGGTTTGTTGTTTTGTGCTTCATTTGGTTAAACTACCTGCTCTAAATGCACTTTACTCTTTGGTACAGTTTCTTGTATATCTTTGTCAAAGTTTAAACCCTTGTTTCTCTTTTGATTGGTAACATTTTCAAGCCTTCTACTTCAAATTTTCATTTTAGTATTTTCTTTAGCTTTTTCCTGCTAGACAGCTAGAGCAGTTCAGTGTCTGTGTACATCAATAACAGATCTCTGCTTTATTGTTCCTTGCACTGTTTTCTCAAACCACTATCTGTCTGGTTCTGCCACTTCCTCTGCAGCTCTCCAACCTATTGCAAGCCGAGCTGGTTCCAGTGGTCATCCTCAGTTGTTCTGTCACTGTTACCTGTGCTGTGTCATTCCCTGTTGTTGGATTGTTTCATGCCTTGCCTACCCACTTGTGCGCTGTCTGCTGTGTTAATAAACCCTGTCATTCTCTATTCTGTGTTTGGGTCCTTTCTCACAGATCCTGACAGTTATTTCATTGAGGAGCTTTAATTATTAATCTGAAATGCACTTAAGTACATTAGCAAGTAAATTCTTATACTAACAGAGCGACAGAGTTCACTGGTCCATCACTGAATACAAGGGGTGGCTCCATTGATTTGGCACTCTTCACAGACACACAACTGGGATCCGAAGACTTTGAACTGCATCTGTTCCTTTTTCTGATACTGAAAAAATACAAACAAAACAGCATTTTGTACATACCTTTGAGGCTTTATTTATGCAAAAATTAAAATAACTCTCACATCTAAGACTTTTGTTCATCTTTGAAATAAAAATTAAAATACTTTCTATTTAAAAATGAGTGATTTCCATCCCTCCACTGAAAGTCCATATCACTAAAACTTTATATACAAAAGGGTCTGCCAAAAGTCTAAATTAAATCTTTTCATCATATAAAGGAGCCATATCTCTTAAGACTTAAATTAAGCCATAAAATTCATATGGATTAGTTTAATGATGCCTTTATGGCCCTTCTGGATCTTCACAATTTTGGTACTGTGGAATTGCAATGAAGGGACAGAAATATCTTAGGTTTCAAATATAATTAGTGTGAGGGTGTTTATGATGACAGAATTTCATTTTTAGATTAATTATTCCTTTAAGGGCTGTTGAAACCAAGTTCACCTTAGTTTTCCATATGATGTTTTGTCGGGACATAGGATCAGCAGATCTAAAATATTTTTAGATCTGTATACTTTACTGTATAGTTTAATTGACATGATTCAGTCAACAGAGGAACAGTGAAAGTTCAGGGAAGTGATTTTATGCCTCTCTGTGGCCCTTTCCCAAATGGCACACTTCACATGCACTTGTGGCAGTGGCGTAGGCAGAATTTTGTTTTTGGGTGGGCCTGAGCAAAAGTGAGTGGGCACTATAACTGATGGAGTCAGACTCAATATTTAGGTCATTTCAATCTTCTTTTCTTTGATCCTATTGAAAAATAAACCATAGAACATAGTGGAAGACATGCATAGTAAAACTAAAATCTTTCACAATAGCCCTAAATACTGTTGCAGATTACAATAGGCTATTCAAACTATAAAGTCACTGTCTAGAAAGAATCTCTCACGCCAGGTCACTAATGCATATCTGCTCAACTTATACGAATACAAAACACAGACATTAAGCTGTAGTTGTAACTATCAGTTGTCACTTAAGTTATACGGCATCGACATACAAGAGAATTGTAGAATGAAAATTAAATACTGCTTTAGCCTATATATTCTGAAACAGAAGTCATTTTTAACCTTTTGATGCACAACATGGGTCTAAAGTGACCCAACTGAGTTTATTTTTTCTATATCTTTGCAAGAAATTAATTTAATCATTCAGTATTCCAGGAATTCCTCAATTAACTTGTTTTTGATCATCACAAATCCTTATTTTCATTTTTCCTTTCTTATTTTTATTTTTATAAAAATCATTTTTGTATCACTACCCTTCTAAAGGTCAACATGGGTCTTCATTTTCTATGTTATTTCAATCATGGCTGAGTGTTTCTTTGCTCAATCTTTGAATGAAATGCATTTTATCATTCTTATTCCAGGTATTCATTAAAGGTGCAGTAGGACATCTTGGAAAATGCTAATTTTAGTCTGATAGCACTGAAAGGGAACGTCCCACCCTCTCTGCAAATCACCATCCAAAGCCACAACCCCTGAAGGCATACACACACACACACACACCAGAGGACCAGAGACAACATTACTACAATACATCATGTGACATTCACTGGTGAGTGTAAGTCTTAATTTATCATTTATTACCATACAAAATATTTGATATATTGTGAAAAATAACTAGACATAATTGAATGCTAGTCGAGACAGAGACAGAGAAACATGTCCAATACTATTAGCTAGCTTATTGTTGATATACTCTATTCTAGCTAGCTAAGGTTAGCTAGGTCAACAAAATAAAAGTTGAATAAGAATGTTAATATATACATGAATACATATTGTCACTGTCAGGTGAAAAACTTGTATCTCCATAGTTCCTTATTTAAATTTTTTGTCATAAATCAGTACTATTGGTCACCCTTTATGTCTGTCAGTGTTCCTAAAAAGTAACAGTTTTGCACATACAAGGTTTCTTTCTGACAGTGATGATATATTATAAGCATATAAGTAGAGGTGTGACCCTCGGCATCCAGGCCAAATTCGGCCTCTGATCATCATCACAGCCTCCTAACAATCCCCATATCTTCTGATTGGCTTCATCGCTGTCTCCTCTCCACCAATAAGCTGGTGTGTGTTAGGCGTTCTGACGCACTATGGCTGCCATTGCATCATCCAGGTGGATGCTGCGCACTGGTGCTGGATGAGGAGCTCCCCCTCACAATGTAAAGTGCTTTGAGTGCTTAGGAAAGTGCTATATACTGTAAATGTAATTAATTATCATTATTATTATTATTATTATTATAAATATATACTTGAACAACTGTTTGATGTACATTTGAAAATATTCTTGTGGTTTTGATTTTCTTTATCTAGAGCAGGGATGTCAAACTCAATTCTTAGAGGGCTGCAGCCCTGCAGAGTTTAGCTCCAACCCTAATTAAACACACCTGATCCAGCTAATTAAGTCCTTTAGACTTATTTGAAAACTACATGGTATGTGTGTTGGAGCAGGGTTGGACTAAACTCTGCAGGGCTGCGGCCCTCCAGGAACTGAGTTTAACACCCCTGATCTAGAGCGTTAGTATGGCTGGTTTCAGTCATTTTAGATTAACGCCTGAAATGTTTGTAGAGATGCAGCATGATGAGGAAGATCAGGCAATTCTTAATCCTGATTCAGAGTCTGAAATATCTGATGCTGATGACCTAGACTATGTGTCACAGGGTCAATCTGGAATTGTGGGTGAAAATCCAACTCTCCTAGAAGAAGAAGACTCTTTTGATGACTCAGCTCAGACCCAGTCCAGTAGATTGAGTGAAAACGGTTTGCACCTACTCATGTAAGCAGAGAACACGGAGGTGGCCCATGGTGCTGTGGTGCAATGTGCTGGATGTTACCACCCTCACTGCCTACACCAGGTGCGGCCAGTGTTGGTCCCGAAGAGCCACAGGCTGTTTCTCAATATGCGTTCTTCAGCGATCTTGCGTCCTTGTGTCCTCGTTCTACATCATCATCAAGCGTCGAAGTTCAGTTCCAATTCTCAAGAACACAAGTACAGAGGATGCGTGAAAGTGCCCGAATGTGTTCTTGATATCGAGGATGTTTCGAGTGCAGACTTGAGAGAATCGAGCCATTAGGAATCCCAGAAGACGCTGCGGGCGGCCGGTGTACAGAAGCCTGTAAGCTATAAACTCGCTCTCACAAATACTTAACGGCTCTTGAAAGTAAACATTTATTGTTTTGTTTTGCTTAATTTTAATAAAATGGTAAGACCCGGAGAAAGTCTGCAGTATTTTTATTGGCATATTAATATGAATCTTAGCATAGTCATAGTTAAACATATAGGCCTAACGCTGTAAAATAAAGCGATATACATATTATTATATGAAAATAATATCTATAATAGTATGAAATGTTTTAATAAGTTATGACATTTGTTTGTAATGTTGTTATATTTATTGTTCATTGGCCGCTGCTTATGCTGTGACTGCGGTCAGTTAAACAAGAACATAGTACATCTCAATTCTCACATGGATGCTGTTCTGTGTCCTCGCATCCTTCCGAGTTCGCTCTTCCAAGGAAGCCTTGCAAGACTAGTCTCCACGAGAACACAAGTCCATTCTCTGCGTTCTTGGAATTGAGAAACAGCCACAGTTCTGCAGAGTTCAGCTCCAACCCACTGACAATCCCTGGCCTACAACTTCACTTCCTTTTCTTTTACACATTCACATTCACATTTTACACAGTCATATTCACTACAATTCACTACAGTTGCACTATAGACAGTTCCATTTCAGTGTTATCGGTTATCAGTGATATGTGCATGTTATGTGTGACAAAGTGGCAAATAAACATATTTCAAGTGTTAAATGTGTTGGTCTAAATAACTGCTAAAATAATTATTATTTTTAAAAATGTCTTTATTTTGTTTTATCACGCTTGTATAGATGGGCCATTTTTGACCCATGTGTGTAAACTTGTAATAACAAAAAAAAAAAAAAAAATGTGGTCACTGAAAAAAAGATATTTTGAAGATTCATGGATCATGGAATTTATAGATGAGGGAACATTAAAAGCTGAAATTAACTGATTTCTAAAAAAAGCCCTGCAAAGTATGAAATAACATAGGAAATGAATATGGGTCATTTTAGACCCATGTTGTTCATTAGAAGGGCTTGGCATAGCTTGTGCATCAAAGGGTTAAAATATTATTATTATATTTTAATTTTCATTGTATCATTCTACAGTAAATGTACAAAGATAGCATTCAAGGCACTGTTTTTTTCCTCATAATATTTCCTCATATATTCCAATATATATAATATATTTCCAAATATATTAGATAGGCCTATAATTAAAGTGTATAAAATTATTTTATTCAGAAATATCATGTTTGTGATTTTTTTTATTTGTTAATTCATTGTTTAAATTAATAGACCTACAAATTCGGAAACAGTTAGTGGCCGGCATCAGTCACAAAATTTATAAAAAATATATTTTTTGTGAAGACAACTGGCAACAGCTGGTCTTAAATTCTTTAGACACCGCACACTAAACGACTTCAAACACCGACTGAAAACACTGACTGAGCTCAAATGACATTCATAGATGGCCTGACAGTGCTGCGTTCCTGGCTTTACAGAATGAACAGAATGAACCAGCGGCGCTTGGAACTGAAAAAGGCTTCCCGTTACGAGCTGATGGACAGGTTCTCTCTCGCATCAGTGCGAATTTTTAGAAATCCTTTTACAGAATTATGCATTAAGTAGTTTCATTAATAAGTTTTTCATTTTCTAACGCACAACTGCAAATTATAGGCTAACTGAATACGTGAACACACACACAAATTCATGCCTGAGACAGCCTTGATAACATCTAATTGCCTAACACAGCTGTCAATCAAACTCATCAAGAATTATGCAAAAACACATTTGATTTATTTCAGTTATTTTAGATGTTATAATAGTTTTGTAATTGTGTTAAAACAGATTAAACAATAATTATTTAACAAATATTATATTTGTATAATAAACTGGGGGGGGGGGGCATATTCATCATAGTGGGTGCCTCTATATGCCCGTCAGGCCCTTCTGCTGGCAACGCACCTGACTTGTGGTCTTACAAATGCCGCTGCGTGCGTGTGTCTATTAAGTCCACAAGACCGTTGGGTGTCCCATTCATCATTTTAGCATTCAGAGGGCTCGCGAACGCTCCATTTGTGGCTATGCACCCTCGATGTGCACTTCTGCTGAGCCTGCACCAACACAAGCTTTTCTACCCGACAGTCAAAGCGGCATTACGTCACGAAAGTACAGACTCAGAGGAAGACTACGATTTGGTACAAGACCTCTGTGATGCTATCAAAGCGCTGATCACTCACCAACTGCAAGCTACTGGAATGCACTCTAAATCACTGTGAATTACAGATGTCTGCCACATGCAAAAGTGGCAATTGTGTTACCTGGGGTCAGAGGTCATGGTTTCATCACTGAATTCAGAGGGTTGATTCCTCATGTGTTGATCATGGCTTGATCCAGCAGATGGAGAACTCATTTTTGAGTCAATGTCCTCCTACTCTCATTTATCAGAGTGTTTATTTCAGACCTTTTATGTGGAAACATGGAGATAAAAAGACAGAAACATAGTACTGTACAGTATAGATACAATAAATTAATGTTCAATTTCAAACATCAATGTAATCATTTTCAAATAGTTCATGATCAGAAACTTTTGTTATATTTAGGTACTAATTTCTCATTGTTTATTCAGCTCATAATATTTTGTTACAGTAGGGGCTGGAAATCTGTACACAATAAACTATTTATGTAGTTTTACAACAGTTTTAGCATTTTAGTGGATATACTAGCACTATAATATTGCACTAATTTGGATGAAGTACAAATGAATCATTAAATCAGCGGTTATTTTGAGCGTAATGACAACATGATAATGTCTCATTTTCTAGTGATTGCAACAGAATCAACAGTCAGTGCTGTTTATAAATATTGTTTCTAATTTCTGTCGGCAATAACGTGTCGAAACGTGTCCTGGCGGAGAAATTTGATCTAAAAATGTATGTCAAAGTTTTAGCACTTTGTTGATCTACACATATCAAATATAAAAATTATACAGTAGTCAACATTTTAAGTGGATCAAAAAAAGTTCATCAAAATTTTGGTTTTAAGTTTTAGGACAACTTTGATGAAATGTTTTGATCAACTTCAAACGCTGACTTGTATACGACAGTGTTTAGTCTGTTATTGCATGCTATATAAAATAAAAGATCAGAATAAAAGCACTTTTATTGTGTACCATTTTGCTCGGATATAGTTGACGAAACATAATAAGAAAGACCAAAAGCCCAAATAGCACCTCATTTTTGTATGAATACATGGTTACACGAAGAATAAGTTTTGAACTTACCACAAAATATGCAGCAGTTTTAAACGAGTATTAACATTTTTAAAGCCTTGAAATGGCGTCGTTTATTTTTCTTTTTTCACTTTCGGTTTCTAGTGATCCGTTATGAACTTCACGCTAGGGGTGCGCGATATGACGATTTTTGATGGTGGACGATAAAAATGTGCTTTTGAAGAAATATCCTAGTATCGTGCTTCAGCGCACATTCTATCAGCTGCAGTTCTGGCGCCGCAGTCTCTATATACTGTACAACACGACATACAGCGCTAGAGTTACTCTGACAGGACCCTGCACCAAAGACTACAGAAGACCAAGAGGCGAGACTCTGATGTTTTCGGGTAACAGCCGCTAGGTGACGCTTCGGACTGAAAATTCCAACTGAACATTACAGATTCAGAAATACACCAAATAACAACGAAAGAGAGGTCGAAGTGGAATAAAAGAACGCAATGTTGGGCAATCCACTGCAAAATCTATCAGTGTGACAATAAAAATCTTGCCTTTCATCATTTTTTCAAAGACCCTGCAGGTGAATATTCACAAAAGTGTAAAAATATTGTGTGTTTTGAAGTGGGACGTAGCGTTGTCTTATGCACCTTCTAACTTTAACTGTTTTTAGTCTAGTAGTAAACCTTAAATCTTTTTAGAAACTGCAGGTCCTAGCCATAGAAACCATTATAATGATTTATATGGATGACACTGAGTTATAATGAGCTTATGCAACTTTACACATTTACAATTACATACTATATTATTATTATTACTCCACTAGGTCTGAAATATATATTGTACGTTTTAATCCCCTGAACACACTACAAACATGATCTAGAACATGATGCATTGCTGTTTCTGTCATAATTAAATAATTAAACAGTTTTAGAGAAAGTGGCTGTACACGTGTTTTTGTTTTGTTTTTTACATAAAAACCTTTTTTTTTAAGTCTTCCTTTAACTGACATTAATATAAGACAATACTGCAAAAACAGTTTACTGTCAAGCTGTTATGTTCCTGTTATATATTTATTGTCCAACATTCCTAATTTTTCTGTCATTAATTTCATATGTTGATATTGATTCAGTGTTTATAATGCTAACACTTGAACTTGAAATATTTTCAGCCGAAACTGACATGGTTACTAGAGAGCAAAATGTTTTGTGAAAAAAAAGGGAAGACTTTAGAATAAAGTCTCTAAAATAAACTGTTAAAAGGATTTGATGGAAGGTTGACCAAGGAAGGTTGCCGCTAATCTCGCTTACATTGCTAATACTCTATTCACACACATTACCATTGTTTTACTCACTGCTACTTGCTTTAATGGCAGATGTGTGTCTACCTTTGAGTGCAGGCAAGGACACGTTCGAGCAGCGTTCGGTGCAGCTGGAGCTGGAGGCCGTGGAGAAGCAGATCCGCGAGCTGGTGGAGAAGCAGACCCAGCTGAGAGAGCGGAGAGCCGCGCTGGAAACATCCCGGGCTGACGCTCACAAGTCCGGTGTAAGTATACAGCACGCCGCTAACACTCCCACCATCTCTACTCCGTGTGTTTCTCTGCACAGACTAGGGGTGTGCAATACTGCAAATTTTGGTATCGATCCGATACCGAGTAAATACAGGGCCAGTATCGCCGATAACGATACCGATACTTGTTATTTTAAAAAAAAGAAAAAAAGAAAAAAAGTACACTTAAATGACCAACAACAAAAAAAGTAACAATACTAATGTTGATGTGACTAATACTATATTAACCTTAAAGCTACGTGGCTATTATTTGCCTTTCTAAAAGGACTTTGCAGGCAGAGGAGCCCAGAACATGAAAGCAATGCACAGTTTCATGTTAATTATTTTCCTCCCATAGAAAACCATTATAAAGAAAAGTTTAACGTAAGTGGCTTATTGAATGAAGACAGTGATATTTAAAAGAAACCATAACTCGTTTATTATTGAAAGGATTTTCGTATGTTATGTACGTACTGTATTTTCTGTTTGTTTTGTATACTGCAATATTTGTTTGTTATTATTGCAATAAAAAAAACTGTGATATGAAAAGGCCAAATTCAGTATAGTTTATAAAAATATATAGGCCTACTATGTATGTACAGGTAAGCAGATGAACCCAGAACATGAATGCAACACGCTGAATTTCATTTTCTCTCATTGCAATGTAAAAACATTTAATATGGTGCAATGGAGGAAGACAGTGATAAAGACCAAATAAATAAATAAAGACTAAATTCAGTATACAGTTTGTTAATAAAATATAATATGTGGCAAGCATCTGAGCCCAGAATATATATGCAAACATGCTATGTTAAGCACTTTACTCCCATAGAAAACCGTTATAATGAAAACATTTAAAGTGGCTTAATGCATTAAGAAAGTAATATTAAAAGGCCAAACTCATTATACACCTTACAGTGATACTGCATAAAAAGGACAAATTCGGTATACAGTTATATACAATATGCACTATGTGAAGGATTTCCTTCCTCCCCTTTTCATTTCTTTTGTAGCTCGGAGTTCTACCGTTCCATCTCTCTCTGTAGCCAAAAGTATCCGCTTGCGCTTGGAGCCGCTGAGTCACGTGATGGCATGACAACAAAACAGCGTAGAAGGGGAGGAGCAACAATGTTTGCATACGAGATTTGAAAAGAGCGGAATATACACCCACATACATGTCTACACTTTGTTGAATGTATTAAGCAATGCATTAAGTGTATAGAGGAAATATCAACCTAAAGTATCGATCTTATCGGGCTAGTATCGATCCGATACCAATACCAACGTTGGTATCGATACTATCGATATTAGGATCGATACGCCCACCCCTAGCACAGACCCTGAGCACCCAGGACGCGATCTTCCCAGATGTCCTTCACTCCGGCGCCAGGACACCACGGACCCTGGGTGCAGCAGCAGCGGAAGATGCGAGCCAGGCCCCACATGAGGACCTCTCCCCCTCCACCACCTCCAGTCTTCAAGATCTCCACCCGGAACCGCTTCGCTCCCCTCCGTGAGACGGAACGCGACGCCGTGATCGTCGGAGACTCCATCATCCGGCACGTCCGTGCTACGTTAGCTGAAGGTAAAGTGCACACTCACTGTTTCCCTGGCGCTCGTCTTCTTGTTGTTTCTGCGCAGATACCCGAGATCCTGAAGGACGACTAGAGCGTCGGCGCGATCGTGCTGCACGCGGGGGTGAACGACACCAGGCTGCGGCAGACAGAGACACTGAAGAGGGACTTCAGGAGCCTGATTGAAACGGTGCGCAGCGCATCACCCGCGGCAACGATCATCGTGTCTGGACCGCTTCCCACGTATCGACGAGGACACGAAAGGTTCAGTAGACTTTTTGCTTTAAACGAATGGTTATTGTCATGGTGTAAAGAACAGAAACTGCTCTTTGTTAATAATTGGAATCTTTTCTGGGAGCGTTCTAGGCTTTTCCGCGCTGATGGCCTGCACCCCAGCAGAGTCGGAGCAGAACTCCTGTCGGACAACATCTCCAGGACTCTACGCTCCATCTGACTAGTAAGCCCATTCTCAAATAACTGCTATGATGACTTTTGTTCTACCCACTTAAATGATAGAAATACTTGTGCTGTCCAATCTATAAAGACTATCTATATGTGTCTGTTCCCCGAACAGTGAAGCCAAAATATAAATTTAATGCTAGAAATAATCTGATCGTGATTAAACCAGAAAAATGCAAAACAAATAAACAAAAGCAATTTTTAAAGCTTGGGCTCCTAAACATTAGATCACTCGCACCCAAAGCAGTTATTGTAAATGAAATGATCACAGATAATAGTTTTGATGTGCTCTGCTTGACTGAAACCTGGCTCAAACCAAATGATTATATTAGTCTAAATGAGTCTACTCCACCAAGCTACTGTTATAAGCATGAGCCCCGTCAGACTGGCCGTGGCGGCGGTGTTGCAACAATATATAGTGATATTCTCAATGTTACCCAGAAAACAGGATACAGGTTTAACTCATTTGAATTACTTCTGCTTAATGTTACACTGTCAGATATGCAAAAGAAATCTCTCCTATCTCTTGCTCTGGCTACTGTGTATAGACCGCCAGGGCCGAATACAGATTTCTTAAAAGAATTTGCAGATTTCCTCTCAGACCTATTGGTTACTGTTGATAAAGCGCTAATTGTCTGAGATTTTAACATTCACGTTGATAATACAAATGATGCATTAGGACTTGCGTTTACTGACCTAATCAATTATTTTGGAGTCATACAAAATGTCACCGGGCCACCTCAAAGTGATGATGTTACTGACCATTTCCTAGTATCGTGCATGCTGAGTAGTACTGATATTAACTATATGGCTCTGCATTATTGTCCAGGAAGAACTACTGTTCCAACCACTAAAGATAGATTCAGAAATAACCTGCCTGATTTATCTCAACTGCTCTGTGTACCCATAAATACACATGAACTAGATGAAATGACTAGCAACATGGGCACTATCTTCTCTAATACATTAGAAGCTGTTGCGCCCATCAAATTGAAAAAGGTTAGAGAAAAACGTACTGCGCCATGGTACAACAGTAATACCCATTCTCTCAAGAAAGAAACTCGTAAACTTGAGCGCAA
This sequence comes from Spinibarbus caldwelli, assembly GCA_039654775.1. Lineage (NCBI taxonomy): Eukaryota > Metazoa > Chordata > Actinopteri > Cypriniformes > Cyprinidae > Spinibarbus > Spinibarbus caldwelli. The sequence goes on along the minus strand of CM077224.1, from coordinate 40,130,631 downwards.
ATGGAGAAAAACTAACTTGGAAGTTTTTAGAATTGCAAGGAAAAACAGTATGTCCAACTATAGACAGGCTTTAAAAGCTGCCAGGGCAGAGCATATCCGCAAACTCATAGAAAATAACCAAAACAATCCAAGGTTTCTATTTAGCACAGTGGCTAGATTAACAAATAAACAGATGCCACCCGATCTAAATATTCCCTCACAATTTAATAGCAATGACTTTATGAATTTCTTCACTGATAAGATAGATAACATCAGAAATACAAATGTAGATTCTGCAGCGTCTAGTACTTCAGCTCCATTCATCACACCCAAAGAAAAACTGCAGTGCTTTACAACTATAGGACAGGAAGAGCTAAATAAACTTATCACTGCATCTAAACCAACAACATGCCTATTAGATCCTGTACCCACTAAATTACTGAAAGAGCTGTTACCTGTAGCAGAAGAATCGCTTCTCAATATTATTAACTCATCGATATCTTTAGGTCACGTCCCAAAATCATTCAAGCTGGCGGTTATTTTTAATAAGCCTCTTATTAAAAAACCACAACTAGATCCTAATGAACTAGCAAATTACAGACCCATTTCTAATCTTCCGTTTATGTCTAAAATTTTAGAAAAAGTTGTCTGCTCAGTTGTGCTCTTTTTTGCAAAAAAATGCTCTCTATGAAGAATTTCAGTCAGGTTTCAGGCCCCACCATAGCACAGAAACCGCACTTGTTAAAATTACAAATGACTTGCTTCTTGCGTCAGACCAAGGCTGCATCTCATTGCTAGTTTTACTTGATCTTAGTGCTGCGTTCGACACTATAGATCATGACATACTCATAGATCGATTACAAAACTATACGGGTATTCAAGGGCAGGCTTTAAGATGGTTTAGATCCTACCTGTCCGATCGCTACCACCTTGTTTATTTAAACAGGGAGTCATCTCAATTATCACCAGTAAAGTATGGAGTACCACAAGGATCTGTCCTAGGTCCTCTGCTATTTTCAATATACATGTTGCCCCTTGGTAATATTATTAGAAAATACGGGATTAGTTTCCATTGTTATGCTGATGATACTCAACTATATATCTCAACAAGACCAGATGAAACTTCTAAATTATCTAAACTAACAGAGTGTGTTAAAAATGTAAAAGTTGGATAACCAATAATTTTCTCCTATTAAATTCAGATAAGACAGATATATTACTTATTGGACCAAAAAACAGTACACAGAATCTCTTGGATTATAATTTGCAACTAGACGGATTTACTGTTACTTCCTCTACAGTCAAAAATCTGGGTGTTATATTAGACAGCAACTTGTCTTTTGAAAATTGTATTTCCCATGTTACAAAAACAGCATTCTTCCATCTTAGAAACATTGCCAAGCTATGAAACATGTTACCTGTTTCTGATGCAGAAAAGCAAGTTCATGCATTCATGACCTCTAGACTGGACTATTGTAATGCACTGCTAGCTGGTTGTCCTGCATCTTCAATACACAAACTACAGGTAGTCCAAAACGCAGCGGCTAGAGTCCTTACCAGGTCAAGAAAATATGATCATATTTCCCCAATTTTACAGTCTGTGCACTGGCTACCTATTAAGTTCCGCATCAGTTACAAAATATTATTACTTACCTATAAGGCCCTTAATGGTTTAGCTCCTGCGTACCTAACTAGTCTTCTACCACGCTACAATCCATCACGCTCCCTAAGGTCGCAAAACTCTGGACTTTTGGTAGTACCTAGGATAACAAAGTCAACTAAAGGAGGTAGAGCCTTTTCACATTTGGCTCCCAAACTCTGGAATAGTCTGATAATGTTCGGTGTTCAGACACACTCTCTCTGTTTAAATCTAGATTAAAGACACATGTCTTTAGCCAAGCATTCACATAATGCATCTCATAATCTTGTACTGCAGTTATATCTGATCAAACACACATTATTGTTCTTTAGCTTGTATTGAACAAATCATTTTTGCTTGGTTGGAACAGCAGCTACACAAATTATGTCTCTATTTGTTTCTCTGTTTCTGCCATGGGATTAACATCCTGTGGTAACTAGGATTTACACAAGCTTCAGTCTGGATCCAGAACACCTGAGAAGAGTTGATGCCAACCCCTCAGAGGACCTCAGATGATGCCTACCCTCAGACAACATACAGAACTACCAAATTTCGCCATAAGTTAAATATATTAAGTTTCTACAATATATAAATATATTGTAGAAACTTAATTTCCTGTAAAGCTGCTTCGCAACGATTTGTATTGTGAAAAGCGCTATACAAATAAACTTGAATTAAATTGAACTGAATTGAAATTTCAGCTTTAATGCACGGTTTTTTAAACAAATCAGATATTTGCCATTTTGATTTTCCTGACTTACTTGTGTGCATTTTAAGATGTTTTAAGGCTCATAAATTGGATAATAATATAGGTTTAAAACCAAGTCAGTGGGCAGTAGTAGCATAAATTATTTTTCAAGATAACAGATTCTTAAACATGAGAATCAGATTAAATGTTGTAAAGAATGATCCACACTACAAACTGTAAATAGAGAAGATATAGTTTATGTTTATGAATTTAATAAACTCAAGTTATAATTATCCTGGTAGCCTTCAGTAAAATCATGTGTCTAAAATGATTAAACATAAATATAATTTTTTATATTTTTAATTCACACTAACAGAAATTAATCTTTTCCAATAAGTTTAAACTGACTTTTACATTTTATGGGCATTTTTGCCTTTATGATTTTTTTATTTTTTTTTTCTAAAAGTGTCCATTATCTTTTGAGTCAAATTCTTACATTTAATCAGTGAATTAGAATAATAAGACATTTGGGCTGTTACCAAGCAAATGAAATCAAGACAGAAGCTGCATCTGAAGTGGCATTTTAGATATATTTACACACTGTTTAATGCAAGACATGAATGCATTTAACTGCAATTACAAATGCATAAATAATGTTTTGATATATTATACATAAAACGTTAAATACTATTATTTGAAATGATTTAAAACATGAAAAAAAAAAATCGGGGAAAAAATCGAAATGTGAAATTAAAACTGCCAGTAGGTGGCAGCAAATCACTGTTAATAAGTGATTCACTGCGATTGAACCGAATCATTTAAACAGTTGATTCATTCAGGAACGACACACCATCATGTTGCTCAGAGACGCAAAAAGTGCTGTGGCTGTGTTTAGAATGTTTTTTTGTTGGTGAAATAGAGCAAGAACAGCCAATATGGTGTCTAAGACGTAAGTCTCTTGATATTAACCTATTATTTATTGAACAGTTGTATAAAATCAATATCACATTTGTAACCATGCTGAATTTTAAAGAAAAAACGGCACTCTTCGTGTGATATTTATCAACAAAATGAAATGATATAAATATATACATTTTCTGCCCCCTTATCTTGAATTATGTGATAATTCTTATGCATATTAATAGACTGAATCATGCAGTGAAAGAAGGCACTCTAGCTTTAAATGTGTAAGCGCACGAAGTTAGTCTAGCCAGACTTCATCTCGTAGTCACGCATGTGTGCAGTCTGTAGGTGGGTTTTATTTGCTTTTTGCCATATACTCGATAATGTCATGATGTCTCACGAGTTCAGTATTTGAGCTAAACATGCGCAGATTTGGCTTGCATGAACTTGCCCAAGACATTAATGAGTGAACATAATTTACAAAAAGTAACCCGCTAGGTAAAAATGCTTGAGGTGAATGAGATGAGACGAGTGACGTGCTGAGTGATTGACAGGAGGCGTGGCTATGTAGGACTGCGGTGTGTGTGACGTGAGCTCGCTGTCGGAAAGGAGAGAGAGAGAGAAAGCACAGCTGATATTGTTTTATCGATCCTGCGGTAACGCGGCATTGAACCGTTTTAAATATTTCTGTATAATATGTGTTGAAAAACTATATTTTTGACAAAACTATTAACAAACCCAAAAGATTCGGGGCTTCTGAAAAAACATTTGGGGCTCAAGCCCCAGAAGCCATCCCCCCACTCCGCCCCTGGGGAGAGGGAGTGGTCATGGTGAAACTTCCAAACAGTTAGTATCTCTAAAAAGCCCTGAATGTGATCTGTACAGGACATCCAGGCTTACAACTTTGACATGTGAGGTCTCAGAGAAATTCACTAAATTAAAATGTCCACTATAGAGGCAAAAACTCCTAGCTGGGTCTCAGGAGGATATCTGTCATTATTTACTCACTATTATTTACTCACTCACATGTTGTCCCAAACCTGTATTAATTTCTTTCTTGTGCTGAACACAAAAGAAGATATTTTGAAGAATGTGGGTAACCAAACAGTTGCTGGTCCACATTGAATTTGATAGTAGGAAAAAAAAAATCCTATGTAACTCACTGTGGACCTACTGTTTGGTTTTCCATGTTCTTCAAAATAGCATTTATGTTTAGCAGAAGAAATAAACTCACTCAGGTTTAAAACAACTTTTGAGTAAATGATGGTATAAAAATAAAACACTATGACAGAATTGACAGACAGATGACAGATTTTTTATTTTTGGGTGAACTATTCCTTTAACGTTAATAAAACAACAAAACGCAAAGAGAAAAATCACTCACTACTCTTGACTGAAGAACTTTAATACAGTTGCTTTAGGAATCAGTCTATATACTGTTTTATTTTTATATTTGTTCATTCACGCTAAATACACCTATTGTACCTGAAAATAAAGCACTGTCTGTTTTATTTGTATTTTATGTGTATTTGTAATGTGTATCATTGTTCTTATTTTTTTAATAAGAAAGATAAAATAATGACAAAGATTTTTATCTTTTCCCACTTTGCCCTAAATATCTGCCATTTTTTTTGTTTTTCCCCTTGAAAGGCTTTGTCTTTATAATAGGGAAATTAATGTATTTGTAGTATTTGTACTAAGTATCATCTAACTACTATTTACTGTATGTAAAGAAAATACTACAGTTTTTACAGTGTAAATAGTAGTGCTGTGTTTGAAATATCGATACGACGATGTATCGTTTCAGAGATTTGACGATACGAGTATTGATACAGCTGGCCCTGTATCGATATTGTGGCAGGTGTGCAGCAATGGACCGCGCTTAATTTGAATACAAGAACACCATTTAAAACGGAGTAGAAAAGTGCGAGGTTTCTAAAAAATAATGCATAGAGCACAATCTGGCCACAGAGAAACACAACCGGGGTTGCCTGATATAAAGACACGTAATCCCCGAAACAGAGCTTCACACTTGCACAATACGGAAATATCGAGCAGCCCCAGAGTGCACCCTGGACGATGGGGCGGGGCAACACGTGTCGCTCCGCCCACTCCCAATTTCATTGGTTTATAATATAGCAGAGCTTATTGGTGTGGACCAGGGCTATTCAATTGGCGGCCCGTGGGCCCAATCCGGCCCGCCAATCATCTTCATCCGGCCTGAGGGAGAAGTATGCACAGGTCGCACATATGGCTTGCATTGTTATTGCACTAATTAGTTTGTCCACAAGGTGGCAACACTGGCCCGTGCCAGCCGAAAAAGAAACGAAAGAGACGCAAGAACAACAACAATCTACCGGAGACCGCAGCATCGCTTGTATGAGGAGTTATGAGATATCCACAACTCTAGTTTAACTGAGTATAAAGACAGTGCTATCGTTCATAACTTCTGACAAAAAATTGCGCAAACACTGGACGAAAAGTATTATCAAATTAAGTTGAAAGGCTGCGCGTTCAGCTGTACTGAGCCGCTAAAGCGCCAGTAGCGCTTCAACGGACAAAAACACACACAATTATGACAAATGCGCGGTTTTGGCGAGTTACCTTGTAAACGTATTCTTAAATGAGTTATAAAGTCTTAAATGACTGTAAAGAGTTGGGAGAATCGAATATGTGTCAGTTCTGCTTCATGTGCATCAGGTTTTAAAGAGACAGCGGTGATTTTAAAGTGAAATCTGTTGAAGTCTATCTTTGATGGAAATCAAAGAAAAAGAGAAATCATCACTGACTGCTCTAGTCGATGATTAACTTTTGTAGCTTGAATAAAGAATAATCTATTTAGTTTATGCATATACAATTTATAGTTTGTGAAGATTGTTTTAAAATCCCTTAAATTAAAAGTTGTTGTATATTTCAGAGCCTATTAAATGTTAAAAATAATGACTTTTTATAACACTGTGGTTTTGAATGACTATAATTAATAGTTAAAATGCATATAATAGATAAACTAGTGGCAGTATTGGAATCAATACTTCATTAATAATAGGCTACTTGGTAAAAAGATGCCATTAAACACATATTAAAAATATACTAGCTTTATGTTGTTTATGCATTCATTTGGAGGTTCAATGTGAAATTATGACAATACCAATATATATAAATATGCGAATAATCATGATTAATTACAGAAAAATTTGTTGTTGTTTTTTTTTTTAATTGATTGATAGACCACTAATGTTAACCTTTTATAGATGTTGGTGTTGGTAATTTTAGTTTATTTTACTGCTAAATATGTATTTCAATTTAATTTCAAATTTTATAGGCCCCCCAGAAAGCGATCGGGACGGCCCCCACCCCCTTAGCCCCCTTCAAATTTTCAGTTCAATAATCCGGCCCTCAAACGAATCTAATTGAATAGCCCTGGTGTAGACGTTTGAGCATGCGCATTCTTTTATATAAGTTTTTATGAATGATCTATGCTGTTTGGCTGTACTACAGAAATATTAAGTGCTAACAAGTTAGAATCAATAGTTAGAATCAATAGTTAGAATCAATTAGCAAATGTAAGGTTTTTTTTTTTTTTTTTTAAACTTATGACGAATTAGTTAGATTAAGTTCCTATCAAACGTTTGGTGACGGCATTCGGGCAGAATCCCACTGTGCAAAGTTACGTCCATTGGACGTCTTTTTATGTCTTTGCAGACGTTGAAAAGACGTCCACTGAGGAGCCAGAATGAAAGTTTTTATGACGTCTTTTTTGACGTGTTCTGTACGTCTGATATAGACGTTCAGTGAACCTCCGTACAAGGTTAAAAACTAGTTCAAATGTGGTCAGTGGACATATTTTCAGCATCATTTAAGGTTCATTTAGACATAATTTGTACTGTTTCTGGACCAAATAAACACTCTCAAGATGCATTAGATTTAAAATCATGTTATTTCAATGTAATTTACATTTGTAAAAGCGACTCACAGACACTGTCCAAAAAATCATGAAAATAAAAGAATCTTCACTGAAACAGCATTCAACTGCAAATCAAAGACATTAAATCTCTGAAGATCTCAGCAGAGGAGGATTAAACAACTCCACAAACAGCATCACCAGCTTCACTCATTACTAACCAGACAGACTTTATTTCTGTCAGACATCTATAGCTTTTATTGATAATTACCAGAGGTTTCGATCTTGGTATTTGTTTCATTTGAAGTCACCGTTGTGGTGGACAGTGTTTGATTTAATTGTGATCTTGGGCCTCCTACTTCTTGTGTTAACTTTTTTTTTTGGTCATTTTAACTGTGTTTGTAAAATACAGTTGTTGTGCCAAAGAAAGCTGAAATCAAGTGTTATTTTCTTGTTAATGATAATAAAGTCATCACAAAATGAACATCGGATGCTCTGTTTTAATGGGTGTGTTTATATTTACAGATAAAAAGCATGTACACAAAGTATTTTGAGAAAGAGCATTATGTAGTCACACTCAGACATCAAGATTTTGCACATGAATCACAACAACGGTGGCAATAAAACAAAAAAAGATTGGGAATTAAGGAAGCATTTATACTATAAAGCCACCCATCATGCATTGCAGCATGAAGCTTTTTTTGTTTTGATTGTCACCGTTGTTTTGATTCATGTGCAAAATCTTGATGTCTGTGTGTGACCACATGTTGTTTTTACTCAAAATATCTTATTCACATGCATGTTGTCCATCTTCAGAATAAGTGATCATTTCAACGCTCTTGGTCCCTGTACTGTAAATTCTCAAGGTTTAGTCAAGTCAAGTCGAGCTTTATTGTCATTCTGCTACATGTGTGGACATATAGTGGAACGAAATGTCGTGTCTCGCAGGACCACGGTGCTACATACTAGTTAAACATAAGATAAACATACAACAATGCAAGTATAGGAAAAAACAATAGAGCTATACAACAGTTAACTATCTGACTATACATATACTAAAAATACTATAACTGCTATACCTAGTTGTCCACACATACACAAACTGAGACTGTACAAAAAACTTTACATAAATACTGTACATGAAATTGTGCAAAAGAGATATATGTACATGAAATTGTGCAGAAAAAATATATATTTTGTACATTATTGTGCAGATTTTGTGGGAGACAGTGCATAGTGCAAAAAGATTTTGTAGTGCAATGCTCAAGTAAACGTATTATTTTGTAGTGCAATGTTCAAGTAGACATATATTTTCTTAAGAGTCTTTGTGGCAGGGAGTGTTTGTAGAAAGTGTCTAGTGTGCATATAGTGGGATGAGTGCGTTACTACAGGTGGTTTGTATAGCCCACTCACCTGTGTGTAGCACATTCAGGGGTTTGGTCCAGAATTGCACTTAGTAAAATTGTCAACAGTTTTTAATGAGTTGGGGGGTGGGAGGGCTGAGGTGTTCATGGTTTCAGAGGGGGACAGGGGGATTGGAGTTAAGAGCTCTCACAGCCTGGGGAAAAAAGCTGTTGAGCAATCTGACAGAGCGAGCTCTGATGCTTCGGTACCTTCTACCTGATGGCAGGAGCTGGAAGAGGTTGTGAGAGGGGTGGGTGGGGTCCTTCACGATGCTGGTGGCCTTGTTGGAGCATCGTGAAAGGAAAATGTCCAGGATGGAGGGGAGAGGGGCACCGATGATCTTTGCGGCAGTGTTCACTGTCCGTTGTAGGGTCTTGCGGTCAGCAGCACTGCAGTTCCCATACCAGACAGTGATGCAGGTAGTCAGCACACTCTCAATGGTGCCCCTGTAAAAAGTGGTGAGGATGGGTGGAGGGAGACTTGCCCTTTTCAGCCGGCGGAGAAAGTGGAGGCGCTGTTGTCCCTTCTTGTTGAGTGACGTGACGTTGGTGGTCCAGGTGAGATCCTCTGTGATGTGCACTCCCAGGAATTTAGTGCTGCCGACTCTCTCCACGGTTGAGCCGTCGATGGTCAGCGGGGGGTGGTCAACAGAGTTTCTCCTGAAGTCCATCACAACCTCTTTCGTCTTACCCACATTGAGGGACAGGTTGTTAGCACCACACCATTCAGCCAGCTGTGCCACTTCCTCTCTGTAGTGCGTTTCATCGTTGTTGCTGATGAGGCCTACCACAGTTGTGTCATCAGCAAACTTGATGATGTGGTTGGAGCTGGACTTGGCAGTGCAGTCGTGGGTCAGCAGTGTGAAGAGCAGCGGGCTGAGCACACAGCCTTGTGGGGCACCTGTGCTCAGTGTGGTAGTGCTGGAGGTGTTGCGGCCGACACGGACTGACTGAGGTCTTGCAGTTAAAAAGTCCAGGATCCAATTACAGAGGGAGGTGTTAAGGCCCAGCAGGTTTAGTTTGTGGATGAGCTGTTGTGGGATTATTGTGTTGAATGCTGAGCTGAAGTCAATGAACAGCATTTTTACATAAGAGTCTTTCTGTTCCAGATGGGTAAGAGCTAGGTGGAGAGTGGTGGATATTGCATCGTCCGTGGAACGGTTTGGACGGTATGCAAACTGGAGTGGGTCCAGCGTGTTTGGAAGACTGGACTTGATGTGCTGCATGACTAACCTCTCAAAGCACTTCATCATGATTGGGGTCAGTGCTATGGGACGATAGTCATTCAGACAGGACACAGGTGACTTCTTTGGTACTGGAATTATGGAGGTGGATTTGAGACACGTGGGGACGACTGCCTGGCTCAGCGAGATGTTGAAGATGTCTGTTAGGACATCCGTCAGCTGTGCAGCACAGTCTTTCAGTACACGTCCAGGTATGTTGTCAGGGCCCGCAGCCTTTCGTGGGTTAATCCTGGATAGGGTCTTCCTTACGTCGACTGGAGAGAGACAGAGTACCTGGTCGTTTGGAGATGTGAGTAGTTTCTGTGCAGGTGTGTCGTTCTGTATCTCAAATCGTGAGTAGAAGTGGTTGAGTGCCTCTGGTAAAGATGTGTCATCATCACTGGCCTGTGGCAGGGGCTTGTAGTCAGTGATGGTCTGAATGGCTTGCCATAGGGTCCGAGTGTCTCTGCTGTCTGTGAAGTGATTGTTGATTTTTTTTAGCATACTGATGTTTTGCCTTCTTGATGCCATGAGACAGATTGGTTCTTGCTGTTTTGAGGGCTGCTTTATCTCCTGATCTGAATGCTTCATCTCTGGTCTTTAGCAGCCCACGAACCTCTGCTGTCATCCATGGCTTCTGGTTGGCACGTGTGGTGATGGTTTTGGTGACTGTCACATCATCTATGCACTTTTTGATGTAAGCAGTCACAGTTTCGGTGTACTCCTGCAGGTCTGTGTGGTTGTTGTAGGTGGCCGCCTCTTTAAACATGTTCCAGTCTGTGTCCTGGAAGCAGTCCTGCAGTGCTGAGGTGGCATTGTCTGGCCATACTGTGATCTGCTTTTGAACCGGTTTGGTGAGTTTGAGAAGTGGGCTATATGCTGGGATTAGCATAACAGAGATGTGGTCCGAGTACCCGAGGTGGGGGCGGGGTTCGGCTTTGTATGCGTTCTTAACTGTTGTGTAAACAAAGTCCAGCGTGTTGTTTCCCCTTGTTGCAAAGTTCACATGTTGGTAGAACTTTGGCAAAACTGTCTTTAGGTTTGCGTGGTTGAAGTCACCGGCTATGATGAAAAAGCCGTCAGGGTTATTTGTTTGTTGTTCGCTGATGGCGCTGTACAGCTCGCGAAGCGCGTCCTTTGCGTTTGCACACGGAGGAATGTAAACCGCGACAATAACAATGGCCGTGAACTCCCGCGGCAGATAGAACGGTCGACACTTCACAAACATAAACTCCACCAGTGATGAACAGTGTTTTGTCACTACCGCAGCATTGTTACACCATTCTTTGTTGATATACACACACAAGCCACCCCCGCGAGTCTTACCAGACAGTGATGAATTTCTGTCCGCTCGGTAGCAAGTTAGTCCGTGCAGCTGAATGGCGGAGTCCGGGATGTTGTCGTTTAGCCATGTTTCAGTGAAAACAAACACACAACAATCCCTTTCCTCATGCTGTGTAGATCGACTGAGTTGAATTAAGTCCAGTTTGTTTTCCAGAGAGCGAACGTTTGAGAGCATGAGTGTTGGAAGAGCCGGTCTTGTGGGGTTAGCCCTCAGCCTAGCTCGTATACCTCCGCGCTTACCGCGCTTCCGTCCTCTCTCACACCGCTTGCGACGCCGCCTTGTGCGGGTAGCGTCAGTAGGCGAGGCCGCGGTCTCGAGGTCCGGCTCCAGCAGTAAACAAAGGCCTCGTAGCTTCTCAGTAGCCGCCGGCGAGAGTTTGAGTTTGTATGTCTTGTCGATATCCAAAAGACTTTGGCGATCGTATATGTATCTCGGAGTGATCTCCCGATGAATTAACGGTAAATCGACACTATTTGGAGACGAACAGACGACATTAAAAGACATAAAAGCACCATCTTTGGGACCGTCTTTGGGACCTGGAGAGGCCGCAGCGTCTGACCGCGCCGCCATCTTGGTCTATAGTGGCTATATAAAACAAATCTAAAACAAAACCTTAAATGCTCATTTTAGGATGACTGTGTATGTATGAATTGCCGCGTTTCTCTATTAACAGTGAAGCTGTAGTTTTAATTGCTTTAGAAACGATGATGTTACTAGCTCCTTGTTGAGAAAGATAACGTAGCGCTTGAGCGATTAAGCTATTTAGTTGATAAAATTGCGGGGCAGCGCTAAAAAGTTTGTTCCTGAATGTCTGTGTCCGGCCGCAACGTGATCTGTGTGAGTGACTGAGCGCATGTGTGCGTTAAGATACAGTGAAGACAGCGCATTAGTTTAGAACTCTTCTAAGGGGCCATTCACACAGAACGCGTCTTTGCGTCTAAAAACGCGAGACACAGTGCTCAGGAATGGTTTTTAAAAAAAAAAAAGTTGTAATTATGCGTGTAAAAGTTGAAATTATTTTAACTTGACACGACGTCTTAAAAACGCGGCGCTCATGCGCGAGGCACTGCAAAAGACGCTAGACGGGAGCGTAATGATCATGCACGTCCGTAAAGCGCGTGTTTACATAGAAAAACAATGGAAAAGTAGGGCATTGGAATGGAAAAACGCATTCTGTGTGAATGGCCCCTAATTGTTGTTTTTATTTTTTAAAACGTAGAGAGTGTTCATTTGTGCAATGATAACCTACCAGCCATGTAAAGCTGAGTTTTAATATATCAGAATGAGTACATTACAATATAAATTTATTAGAACTAGTACATTATTATTTATGGGCTTAAAAACAAGATGCAAGCAATCAGAATATTGTACCTGGTGAAGAGTGCCCAATGTAAACATGAAACATATGCCAGTACCTATATTGTACGGTGGTACAGTTATGGAGGCCCTTCATAATGCAGAGGTCAACTGCCTGCTCTGCCAATAGTTAGCAACGGCCCTATAGTATGCAGTGTTTAATAAACAGCTGTTTTACTAAATTATTCTGAGGTGAAATTCAGTGCAGTCCCGTATCGTGATACGTATCGTATCATGACATTACTAGTGATACACAGCCCTAGTAAATAGCATATATCAGTATTTGCAGTTAGTGCAAAGGTTTTATCAAATGCAGCCAAAAAAGAATGTGTTAAATAATAACACATTTTTGTTTGTGTTATGGCCATTTTAACACATTTTGTGTAATTTTAAGTTGATCATGTGTAAAAAGAAAGAGAGAGAGAGAAACAACACAATGTGTCCAACACAATATGTGTTAACTATCATCCAATCACATTGCTGCCTGCATCACTCCACAAGCTGTTACCCAAATTCATGCCTCTTTTTTCATTGGTGGATGACGTGGATGCACTCATGTCAGGTAAATGGATTTCCCCGCTAGAAATGTAATGTTCCCAGAGCATTCTCAGAGCGTCCCGCCGGTGTCAATGACGTCCCCAGAACGTTTCCCGAGATGCTCATGATGTGGAGCTCTTTAAAGGGTTGGGGGACGTTATTTGGAGGACCTTCAGAGATTAACACTACTCAGAGTGTATTTGGTCCCACAATACAGAGTGTTAAAGTAACACTGAAGCAGAGCTGAACTTAATGAGAATGTTAACAAGCAGAATTACTGAAGGAAAGAGAAACAGAAAATCAGAGCGAGACAAACAGAAACACAACTACAACTGACTTAATCACAGACTTAGAGAAAATCAACTGAAATAAAACATTGAATATCTCAAGGATTAAACAACTCCACACACAGCATCACCAGCTTCACTTATTACTAACCAGTTTGACTTTATTTCTGTCATACACAAGTGCTTAATGAGAATTAACAGAGGTTTAGATGTGTTTCATTTCACAAAACATCTCCATCACCATCACTGTGGTCAGTGTTTGCTTTAGTTGGGCTCTTGACCCTTAAATTTACAAAATTGATTTTTTTTATTGCTGTAGTTTTGTGTTTACGAAGCACATTAATGTATCAAAGAAAACTTGGAAAAAATATGATGCTGGAAGGAATCATCATGCAATGGTTTGGTTCACTGACTTGCATTTCACAGTGTTGAAAAAAGAAACTTGTTTAGAAGTTTGTTTTTGCAGATTGAATTTTAACAGTGTTTGGACAATAAAAACGATCGTGCACAAGAAGCTTTTGTTTATGGCACACATTGACGAAGAATCTGCATATGAATCTCAACAATGGTGACAATAAACAAAATATTCAGATAAACATCTTTGAACATCACAAAGCAAGCTACTATAAAGTCACATCAAAAATAGCAACAATTAAAGCAAATAATAAGAATAAAAGAAAATACTAAGACAATTCAGGTGCATAATTTATTCATGTCGCAATGCATTCTGGGAGCCATTAATGAGTTTTGATTGGTGCACCCAGAATGCACAGCAGTATGAAGCTTTTTGTTTATTGTCACCATCATTGAGATTCATATGCTGATTCTTGATGAATGTTTGTATCGGAGTTGCACAGATGTTCAAAATGCCATGTGCAAAGGGTTTTTTTTTTATATATATATATATATATATATATATATATTATATATATCCAACGAATTGATTAAAACAACACTAAATTAATTTAACATCAAGCATAATGACAGATTTAGACAAATCTTCTTTTTTCTTTTTTCTTTTTTGAAACAGATCATTGATTAGCCAAAACCAACAGATCATGTTTTCTTTTGGCTTCTTTATCATAATAAAAGTGTTTTGCAAACACAGATTTATAACAGCCAGAGAAAAATATAAAGTCAAGGGTCAAGAGCCCAACTAAAGCAAACACTGATCACAGTGATGGTGATGGTGACGTTTTGTGAAATGAAACTAACATCTAAACCTCTGTTAATTCTCATTAAGCAATTTTGTCTCAGAGTAGTGTTAATCCCTGAAGGTCCTCCAAATAACATCGCCCACCCTTTAAAGAACTCCACATCATGAGCATCTCAGGAAACGTTCTGGGAACGTCATTGACACCGGCGGGACGTCCTGAGAACTTTACATTTCTAGCGGGGTAGATGCTGTTCATTCTAACAGTGCTTGTGAACTACTTTTTGTATTATTACTGTTCAGTATTCAAATCAAATGTGAAAATTTACTTGGTGTAAATGTAGCAGTCAAGTTTTAATAAATATATGTAAGGGGTAAAAGGTAAATAAAGGAAACAAAGTCAATTTAGCTCAAAGGGAATCATTTATGATTTTATAGGGAATTTTAACAGAATCACTGTTTTACGGCTGATCACTGAGTCGGCAGTGATTCAGTGAACGAGCCGTATAACATCAACTCTGCACTGGATATTAAAATCCAAAATATAGTGAAAACACTATTAATAAGCACAGTAGCAAGGTCGGCAGTTTAAGACATTAACTTGTAAGCACAAAACACAAGATACTTCTCTTTTCAATATAAATAAGACTTTATTTGATAAATCTAAGACATGTAAACTAATTTAACACATGAACACACGCATTCACACATTCATACAAGTTGCAGAAAGAGAGAAAGTGAGGAAAGAATGAGTTTAAAGAATGAAAATGTGAAATCCCAAGTTTACAGCAATATGTGTTTTTGCCTAGACCTGAACAACCATCAATCACTTAATTAACCCTCGCTTTGAGTTTCTCAATGAGGCTAAAATTTGTATTAAATGCACCAATTCAGTTAGAAGTCTGAAGGTTACTTGCTTGCGTTGCCTTAAAGGATTCCCTTGTGTCGTTGTAGAAAGGGGTTTTCCCAAGGTTGAAAGTGTCATAAAGTGGTCGTTTGTAGTGATGTCTTGGGTGTTGGCTCTTGGCTGAAGTAGGTCTGGTTGAAGTTTGGGCAGATGCAGTCTGAGCTGGACTTTGCGGCAAACTTAACTTAACGAAACTCACGGAAAGACAAGAAATTGAAGTAAAAGAATTAAAGAATGTAATGAGACTAGGTGTTTTTTTTTTTTCTCATTGTGGTAGCAGCTGGCATGTAGGCTAGAGCATGCTCAAAGAGCGCTAAAAAGCATGGGTAAATGTACAAAGCAAGAGCAATGACGAAAAAGCATGGCTAAAAGTTAGAAGAGCAGAGATTTGAAGAAGAGCGTTTGATGGTGTCCTGAGTTTTTAAACTTGGCTTTCAGACCGTCCTATCTGGACGTCTTGACCAAGTAGAAATGACCTTAGCCTAGGGGTATTGCTCTGTTTCTTCCCCATCATAAATCCTGTATCAGTCACATGGTCCGAATTTTCCTGCTCTTGTAAAGTATAATTTTGGACATGATTTCTCTAACAAGACTATGATACATTTGACAAACAATTGATTGGAAGAAACATTTAAAACATGATTTTTCAAACTCATACATACCAAACATGAATATTAACTCTTAAGCTATTCCCTAGTTATTAAAAAGACATACATAATATGTGATTAAAACATGATCATCAATTGTGTGGGTTACATACATAAAATGGAGTTCATTAGTTGCTCAGAAGTCCTTTTACGATGATTTTGGTGCATATGAAAAATAAAGTTTCTGGGTGTAGTTCTGCGTAGAACAAAAATGTCAAAAGGGGTTTGGAAGGAATTTCAGTCTGGTTCGTTGTCTTTTACGTGGAGGAAAAGTCAGTCTCAGGAAGCTCATGATTTCCATCGTGGAACACGTGATGGTCACGCGGTGCATCTTTTTCACCATTAATCTTGATTATTTGCCTCAAATTTGACAGTTTCCTTCCTTCATTGGAATTGTCAGTTAGTGTTCTTTTGTTTTAATGTTGCAAGCTGTTCTGTGAAAGAGGCTTGTTGGTAAGGTTTTCTTCAGACGGGCTGGAGCTAGGAATCTGATTTATGGCATCCTGTTGCAGCCTTGGGACCCCTCTGTGGAATTTGGCTCTTTGGGTTGTTCAACACCAATCCGATCAAATCTTAATTTGTCTGATTCACTCTCTGATATCCTACATACCCCCCTTGATTGGCGATGTGTCGAGTTGGAGACATCGGCAAGCACTGGATAAACAGAGGCAGAAGAAGCAGACACAAACACAGCAAACAACAAGACAACACCTCCATGACAGTTACTGTACTGGTGCAGGGCATCAGGTTATTCGGGTACAGGCGGTTATATTCAATTAGTCAGTCTAGTTTGGTAAACTGAATAGTTTTAGTTCAGTTTTGGAAATTGTTGTTCTAATTTAGTTTAGTACGTTGATTCTTCGATCAAATTTTGTGATTAGATTTGTTTGTTTCTTCTAAGCTGTCAACTTAAGAATGTTCACCTTTAAGTTTCTGGTGACATCATTTGTGGTAAAATGAATTGACCTATCGTTCATGGAGCTCTCTGGCTTCCATTCGGTTTAGAGTGGCTTGCGGATATTAGGTGTGGTGAGTCAATCCTATTATCAGACCTTTGACCCTTGCAGGGTGTCTAGGTGTTTTACCTACTAAAGAAAGAGGGGAAGGAAAAGGATAGGTAAAAGAAGAACAAAACAAAAACAAAGCTGGTGTGGGTTTTCCTAGTATGACTTGCAACTACTGTTGAGCTAGGATGTCATGCGCAGCTAGGGAGTCATGTACCTTAACTTAGTGTCAGATGTTCTAACTATTGTGAGGATAGCTGCATGTTCCTTCATGGTGGTGTATGTAACTTTGTTATGCTAAAATTTGGATATTCTACTTGTGGGAAGAATATGTTTGTTGAATGTGTTATCAGTAGATGTGGTTACCTCTGGTTGTAGGTAATTTTGTGTGTGTTAGTGGTGTAGTGTAAGGGTGGTCAGATCTGTTTCAGTCTGTGTTGTCTCCCCCCTTTTCGGGTATGTCAGTGAAGACTGGCTCTCTGCATCCTTGGCTTGGATGAGAGCGTGTCCATGATCTAATGGGGGTCAGTCCAGAAAGGCAGGAAGTTCTTTAGCAGACAGTCGGAGGTAGTTTGGCATGGCTGTGTAAAGCTGGGATGCAAACTTTGTCTCCTATGTGGCATTCCTCTTGTGCTGCCTTCTGGATGTGGCAGACTTTCTAACCTTCTGTGCTTTGGTGGTTGCTGTTGCACAGACAGGAATGTGGTTCTTGGAGTTGGAGTTAATTTAGCAGTTTGCTAGTGAGTGATGAAAACTGAGGTATCAGAAAACATCACCTCAGTCATCCATCAATGGTTGGCCGTGAGAGACTTACTCATTCTGGGTGGTTGTTGAACAGGTGCTTGTCATCTCTGATATGGTGGTATACCAGGTGATCACCGGCCTTCTGTTCTGTCGCTGGTCACAGTGAGCATGACTCAATTTCGTGGTCATCCGTGTTCAGCTTATCTTGAAGGAACTCGTTCAGTTGTCTCATGACTTGTTCCATGTCTTCTGATGGTAAGCTGTATTGTTCTTGTGCATACTCAGCACTGAGTGGTGCTGAGGTGGGTTTCGTTGTCGCTTACCCACACGAGTTGCTCTTGGATGAGTCAGGCGATTACCTTTGGATATCTGGTTAGGTTTCCAGTTGTTCTTATCTTTTAAGTTTCTTGAGAAGTGTGGCTGGTTCCATGGATTTTTCCACGCTCCATGACCATCCAACAGTTGCGTGACCTAACACAGAAGGCCTACAACAAGCAGAAGATGGCCTCAAAGAAAGGTAACAAAACCTCCACACTCTTGAACTCTGCCACCAAAGACTCAAGCCTTGCACTGGACAACACCCAGTTGCATCACCACACCAGAGTCCTCCATCAAGAGCACAGAGAACGTGGCCCCCATTCACATCCTCTTCAAGGTCAGGTTCGTTGTGTGCACCAAAGTAGGCTTGTCGGAGTCAGTTGTAGTAAGCTTGTGGAGCCTCTTGTCGACTTTGTTTGGTTTCTAAGGCAGTTAACAGTCCATGTTCAGACTGAGAGTCTGTAAACTCTTTAATCAGGACCTCACGAAGTAGCTGGTAGTCTGACTTCGTTCGACTGGGCTGTTGATCTAGGAAGTTTCGTACCTCGGAACTGGACGTGGCTCTAAGGAGGTATAACCTGTCTCTGTCAGTCACATGAGGTCTCATTTCTAGATAAAAGTCGATATCTTGCAGATGGGCCTGGATGGTGTGGCCCTCTGTGGAGTTCGGGTTGAACTTGCTGATGTTTTTAGACAGCTTGTCGAGGTCTTTGATGGTCATCCCAAGTGCAGCTCCAAGGTCTGCTTGGATGGGCCGTTTTCTTTCGTTGACGGTAAAGAGTTCTGTGGCGAGGGCAGGTGAGGTTTTGGATTGTGGCCCTTCGCTTCTTTCGTTGCGTACCAGTTCTTGGACATCGGACTCTGCTCTGCTCAGCAGAGGTGAGGCTGAGAGGGGTTTCTCTCGCCTTGTCTCTTGTTTCTGCTCATAAGCATGTTTAAGTTCTTTTCTGACCATGTAGAGCTCATCGTTGGTGTCGTATAGTTGTTGGATCAGATTGTCCATTTCAGTTCCATACCTTTCAAGGTGGTCTTTTAAAAGGCACTGATTTCAGCATTCTTGTCGCTGATGTCATTCTTGGCCTTCTCTAGATGCTGTTCGGCATACTGGAGTCTGTTTACCAGGTCTTTCTTTGCAGCCTTTGCATGTTGTTGATCGAGCTGAGCTGCTGTCAAGGTTGCTTAGAGCTTCTTAACTTGTTCCGTTGATCCTGCTCCCTCTCGTTGGGTGCTTTGAGTTGATCTTGAACTTTCACTTCCAGCTTGTCTATGCGGTGTTGAGCACATTTCAGCTCCTCTTGAAGGTGGGTGAAGTGCTTGTCGCTCAGTTTCAGCTGGGTCGTGAAGGCATAGCTTAGGGAGCTGGTGATTTTGACTAGCTCCTTGTGGTTGTTGTTCTGGCTTGAATCTTGTCTCAGAAATCTTCTCAGGATTAGGATTATTATTAAAAATAATAACAGTTAGAATGTCTTGGGGGTGAGGCTGTCTGTCGTGCCTCTCAGCCAAGTGTTCACATCTTCCCCTTGTGCAAAGGGGTCTGCAGTCTGTGGCATGTTGGCACGCTAGGGAGAAGAGAGACTGACACAGATCTGTGTGGAGTAGAAGCCTATGTGTGACAACTAAGTGTTGTGTCAGTGATTTTGAACCACTAGTGTAGTGTGGTGATGACTGTGTTGGTCTCAGGGTATCTAGGTAGACTAGAGATGTGAAAACTTTGTTACTCTAATGAGGAACAGGGGCAAAGAGAGAAAAAGGTGAAAAACAATTCCTTTTTTTCTTTTTTCAAACGAGGAAAATTCTTTTTTCTTTTTTTTTTCAATTGAATGTTGTTAAGGAGGCAAACAATATTATTAAGTCTCTGTCGTAGACAAAGGAATAATAATAATAATAATTCTGATATCTCTTTTCTTAGTCTGACAAGATTGACTTCATACACCTTACAGTTGGACCGCTCACCAGGGAGACTGCGAAGGCAACGACTGATCAAAACTTATCTCTATTAAAATTGATCTCAGCGTTGAATGAGATGTTAAAATTTGGATTGCATTTTCAAATGTAGGGAGGTTAGGAAGGACGAAAGAGGGTTTGATTAGAATCAAATTCGTAAGGATGATTTGTCTTCTTTGACAAGATTGTGTCTCTCATTCACTTAGAATTGATTGAAGGTTCTTACAGGTCCCTACAAATGTGAAAAGTGAAGAGGAAAGAAAATGGAGAGAACAGGACAGAAAGGAAAGAGACAGTAAGTTGAGTGGATCGGGTCCACTAGCAAACGGTTATGCCCAACTAAGAGTAGAGTGTTGTTTTCAGTTGCTACACAACTATCAACAAAAATAAATTTTGGGTGAAAGAGATTTGTCTCTCTAATTTATTTGCACTCGTAGTGAGGGATAACAATGTCTCCTATGAGCCTCGGTGTGTGTTCCCGAGATAGGATACACAGAGGAAAGAAAAATGGTAAAAGTAAAATTGAAAAGTAATAAATGGGCAAAATAAGCAAAAATGAAATTAAATAAGGGAGGAAATCAGTAAATAGAAATAGTAGTGGCTAAGTGTAACCAAAACAGGAAGAAAGAGTGGTAAAATGCAACAAAATAATGAGTGAGTATAAGTCTGAATAGAATCTATTGATATGGGTAATAAATAAATTAGATAGAATAAGTTTACTTAAACTTTCAAAGTTCAAGGCTTATTCGTACCTAAAATAATTAGGCCCAGGAGAGAATACTAGAAGTAATGATCATATGAAGTGATCTGAAGGGAAATTTGAATGATTCCAAATAAATTTAATGGTTTAATTAAATTTCGAATTTGGCACAATTAATAATTGTTAACTAGTATTTCCCTTTCTAGTAAAATGCAAATAAGTGATAAGAAGTGAGAAATTAGAGAAATAAGAAAGATAAAGACCAACAAGTGTGTTAGTTAATGTGTTTAAAGGGTTAAATCACTTTAGTGTTGCCCAAACACACACTGCAATCCACCACTGGATGTTAATGCTACCTGCTAACCTTTTAGGCTAATGGCTTTAGCATAGACTTCAATGTAAACACAACCGTTTCATTAGCTTAGCACAATGGAGTTTGTTTACAATAGCATCGATGTGCTGCGCGTGCGCAGTTCAGAGTTGCTCCGGAAGTAGGTTAAGACTTCCGTGTCACGATTGTAACTGTGGCAACCAAAACAAACTCTAGCGGACTAGGCTAGCATCGTTGCATTGCAAGGACAGTTAAGCATGTTACATGGAATGTCGGCGCATTTCAACACTGTACAAATAAACAACACCGCTTTTAGTTGGTTCTGCGATGTGGCGCTTAAACTCTCAGTTCGTTCAGAGTTAAACTTAAACTTTAGTCAAATAACAGTTTCGTGCTTCAGCTAAGGAAAACAGTGATCGGATCATAAAAGTGTGCCAGTTTCTTCTGGACACAAACACAAAAGGTTTCCTTCGCTGTTGGTTCAAAGTTAAACTTTACTTGATCAAGCTTTTAAAAACTCCCATTCAAATCCCTCTCGGAGATTTAATTCACTTTGTGAACAGTGTACACAAACAGGCAAGCATTATTCTCTAATGTTTAACCCAGGGGAATCGAATAGCATTTGATTTGGCAGTGGAACACACACTGGCAAACAGACTAGGCTTTAATGAATAGATTGAGGAACACGCTCAAAACTATTCTTTATCCACTGATTTATTTCCCTTTTAATTATTGCAGTTTAGCTCCGTTCGGCTAACAGCGACTGAGATTCAGGAGTATAGCTATTAAATGACCTGGGACCTGCAAGACATCAATTCAGCTATAAAACAAGGCATTACAGAAAAAAGGAACACGCTCAACTTTTTACTTTAATGTACGATCTCAGATGTTAACTTTAAGTTCACTTACTGCAGTTGAACAAAGAGGCGGACTTGAGTTACAGGCTTCTCTGCATTCATTCCTTCAAACAGGCGCGTGCTGCTGACGTCACACACACACACACACACACACACACACACTCCCCCTGCATTCCATTCGGAAGGGCTCATCCCTATGCCCTAATCCCTTCAAAGGGGTTTACCCTCCGGAGTGATAGCTTCGAAGGGTTGAAGGGTGTAGGGGACCAAACAACTGTTTCTTGAAGTGCCCTTCTGCGTCATCATACGGAAGCGCCGTCATCATGCAAAGAATCTGTGCAAAGGATCATGGGAGCCCGAAGTATCCATCAGTTGTACCCTTCGAAATCCTTCATTCCGAAGGGCCCTTTGAAGTGGCTAGTTTTGAGCACTTCGGTTTGGAACGACCCTTAAATATGGCGGCCATGATTGTTTTCACTTCGAAGTGCCCTTCGGAGGGCGATATATCCCGTTTGGAACGCACAGACACACTAGTCTCGGCTCAGAAGCGTCTCATCTTTCATCTGCAACAATAGAAAAGATTAAATAACTTGGTTTATGCTCACAATTTAGATTAATCTGCCCCGGCATTCTCCACCAATTAATATGTAAAGGGGTAATAGGTAAATAAAGGAAACAAAGTCAGTTTAGCTCAAAGGGAATCATTTATGATTTTATAGGGAATTTGAACAGAATCACTGTTTCACGGCTGATCACTGAGTCGGCAGTGATTCAGTGAACGAGCCGTATAACATCAACTCTGCACTGGATATTAAAATCCAAAATATAGTGAAAACACTATTAATAAGCACAGTAGCAAGGTCGGCAGTTTAAGACATTAACTTGTAAGCACAAAACACAAGATACTTCTCTTTTCGATATAAATAAGACTTTATTTATATAAATCTAAGACATGTAAACTAATTTAACACATGAACACACGCATTCACACAAGTTGCAGAAAGAGAGAAAGTGAGGAAAGAATGAGTTTAAAGAATGAAAATGTGAAATCCCAAGTTTAAAATTTGTATTAAATGCACCAATTCAGTTAGAAGTCTGAAGGTTACTTGCTTGCGTTGCCTTAAAGGATTCCCTTGTGTCATTGTAGAAAGGGGTTTTCCCAAGGTTGAAAGTGTCAAAGTAGTCGTTTGTAGTGATGTTTTGGGTGTTGTCTCTTGGCTGAAGTTGGTCTGGTTGAAGTTTGGGCGGGTGCAGTCGGAGCTGGACTTTGCGGCAAACTTAACGAAACTCTCACGGAAAGACAAGAAATTAAAGTAAAAGAATAAAAGGATGTAACGAGACTAGGTGTTTTTTTTTTCTCATTGTGGTAGCAGCTGGCATGTAGGCCAGAGCACACTCAAAAAGCACTAAAAACCATGGCTAAATGTACAAAGCAAGAGCAATGACGAAAAAGCATGTCTAAAAGTTAGAAGAGCAGAGATTTGAAGAAGAGCGTTTGATGGTGTCCTGAGTTTTTAAACTCGGCTTTCAGACCGTCCTATCTGTACGTCTTGACCAATTAGAAATGACCTTAGCCTAGGGGTGTTGCTCTGTTTCTTCCCCATCATAAATCCTGTATCAGTCACATGGTCCGAATTTTCCTGCTCTTGTAAAGTATAATTTTGGACATGATTTCTCTAACAAGACTATGATACATTTGACAAAGAATTGATTGGAAGAAACATTTAAAACATGATTTTTCAAACTCATACATACCAAACATGAATATTAACTCTTAAGCTATTCCCTAGTTATTAAAAAGACATACATAATATGTGATTAAAACATGATCGTCAATTGTGTGGGTTACATACATAATATGGAGTTCATTAGTTGCTCATAAGTCCTTTTAAGATGATTTTGGTGCATATGAAAAAGAAAGTCTCTGGGTGTAGTTCTGCGTAGAACAAAAATGTCAAAAGGGGTTTGGAAGGAATTTCAGTCTGGTTCTTTGTCTTTTATGTGGAGGAAAAGTCAGTCTCAGGAAGCTCATGATTCCCATCGTGGAACACGTGATGGTCACGCGGTGCATCTTTTTCACCATTAATCTTGATTACTTGCCTCAAATTTGACAGTTTCCTTCCTTCATTGGAATTGTCAATAAGTATTCTTTTGTTTTAATGTTGCAAGCTGTTCTGTGAAAGAGGCTTGTGGTAAGGTTTTCTTCAGACGGGCTGGAGCTAGGAATCTGATTTATGGGATCCTGTTGCAGCCTTGGGGCCCCTCTGTGGAATTTGGCTCTTTGGGTTGTTCAAAACCAAACCGATCAAATCTTAATTTGTCTGATTCGCTCTCTGATATCATACACACACACACACACACACATACATATATATATATATATATATATATATATATATATATATATATATATATATATATATATATATATATATTAAAAATAGCTTTTTTGTATTGCATTCATTTTAACTGGTTAAGAATAGCACATCTATGACACAAATCATGTGATTTAGGACACATTAGTGTGTTAAATTTGAACACACTGCCTGTGTTAAGAAAAATAACACACTGGTTGTGTTAAAATTGAATCAACACAAAATGTGTTGTCCTTAACTAGACACACAGGTGTGTTAAAATATAACACAGGTTGTGTTGTTTTTAACACATCTGTTTTAAGAGTGTACAACTTGTGTTGATTTGTCCTTGTTAAAGACCCAAATGTCCATACTGATGTCCATACTGGTGTTTTAAATGTTTTAAATCGTATGATTGAACATTTCAAAATCAAATTCCCATGTATGTAAATGGTATATTTAACTCAACAAATACAGACTGAGCTGTAGTAAATAAAAGAGTGAATAAAAATGTGTGATGTTTCCTGAAACAGAAAGCGACACAGCAGCCGCGTTCACACAAATTCATGACATCTGCATTTAGATCTGGAAGGAAACTGATTTTTCAGTGCAAAATGAGTCTCTCATGAAATGATGACTGATGTAACGATTAATCTCAGCAGCATTCATAAAGCAATTAAACGTGAGACTACTGAATCACAATCAGTTCAGCTGTATGAAGACGATCGTCTCTGCAGCACAAGATCAAGATCAAATCCTGCATCATTCAGCTTCTTCAAAGCCTCTCAGTCATTACATCTGCCACATTACAAATCTACCTCAACAGACAAAAACAGAATATCAAATATTCACAAGTGCTCCTCTGAATCACAAGCACGCACACATTTAGGATCTTTGCCTCCAGATTGCAATATATCCATATAAAATGTGTTTCTTTAAAGAAGAAAGTGCACAATTGTATGCATATTGCAATACAAATTTAGCTATAAAACACAAAATAATCATAAAAAAATAAATAATAATAATAATAATAATAATAATAATAATAATAATAATAATGTAAAATGACATTTAAGACATGTTTATGAGGCCACCACTGGATTCTTTCAGCCAGAAAAGTGACAGGAGCATGCGTTACATGAAAGAAAATATGGAGGTCAAACTTGATGTACATCTTACATCAATCATACATCTTATGTACATCTGTCCTTATTTGTGGTGGTTTATCTCCATCTCTCCTCCTTGTCCTCGTTTTCTCTCTGACTTTCATTTCTGAACACAAAGTGGCTTTGATAAGAAATCAGTACATTGAACCATTCTTACATTTGCGTTGAAAGGCTTTTTTTCCAAGTATATTATATAAAAAAAAAAAAAAAAAAAAAAAAAAAAAAAAAAAAAGACCAAGATGGCGGCGCGGTCAGACGCTGCGGCCTCTCCAGGTCCCAAAGACGGTGCTTTTATGTCTTTTAATGTCGTCTGTTCGTCTCCAAATAGTGTCGATTTACCGTTAATTCATCGGGAGATCACTCCGAGATACATATACGATCGCCAAAGTCTTTTGGATATCGACAAGACATACAAACTCAAACTCTCGCCGGCGGCTACTGAGAAGCTACGAGGCCTTTGTTTACTGCTGGAGCCGGACCTCGAGACTGCGGCCTCGCCTACTGACGCTACCCGCACAAGGCGGCGTCGCAAGCGGTGTGAGAGAGGACGGAAGCGTGGTAAGCGCGGAGGTATACGAGCTAGGCTGAGGGCTAACCCCACAAGACCGGCTCTTCCAACACTCATGCTCTCAAACGTTCGCTCTCTGGAAAACAAACTGGACTTAATTCAACTCAGTCGGTCTACACAGCATGAGGCAAGGGATTGTTGTGTGTTTGTTTTCACTGAAACATGGCTAAACGACAACATCCCGGACTCCGCCATTCAGCTGCACGGACTAACTTGCTACCGAGCGGACAGAAATTCATCACTGTCTGGTAAGACTCGCGGGGGTGGCTTGTGTGTGTATATCAACAAAGAATGGTGTAACAATGCTGCGGTAGTGACAAAACACTGTTCATCACTGGTGGAGTTTATGTTTGTGAAGTGTCGACCGTTCTATCTGCCGCGGGAGTTCACGGCCATTGTTATTGTCGCGGTTTACATTCCTCCGTGTGCAAACGCTAAGGACGCGCTTCGCGAACTGTACAGCGCCATCAGCGAACAACAAACAAATAACCCAGATGGCTTTTTCATCATAGCCGGTGACTTCAACCACGCAAACTTAAAGACAGTTTTGCCAAAGTTCTACCAACATGTGAACTTTGCAACAAGGGGAAACAACACACTGGACTTTGTTTACACAACAGTTAAGAACGCATACAAAGCCGAACCCCGCCCCCACCTCGGGTACTCGGATCACATCTCTGTTATGCTAATCCCAGCATATAGCCCACTTCTCAAACTCACCAAACCGGTTCAAAAGCAGATCACAGTATGGCCAGACAATGCCACCTCAGCACTGCAGGACTGCTTCCAGGATACAGACTGGAACATGTTTAAAGAGGCGGCCACCTACAACAACCACACAGACCTGCAGGAGTACACCGAAACTGTGACTGCTTACATCAAAAAGTGCATAGATGATGTGACAGTCACCAAAACCATCACCACACGTGCCAACCAGAAGCCATGGATGACAGCAGAGGTTCGTGGGCTGCTAAAGACCAGAGATGAAGCATTCAGATCAGGAGATAAAGCAGCCCTCAAAACAGCAAGAACCAATCTGTCTCATGGCATCAAGAAGGCAAAACATCAGTATGCTAAAAAAAATCAACAATCACTTCACAGACAGCAGAGACACTCGGACCCTATGGCAAGCCATTCAGACCATCACTGACTACAAGCCCCTGCCACAGGCCAGTGATGATGACACATCTTTACCAGAGGCACTCAACCACTTCTACTCACGATTTGAGATACAGAACGACACACCTGCACAGAAACTACTCACATCTCCAAACGACCAGGTACTCTGTCTCTCTCCAGTCGACGTAAGGAAGACCCTATCCAGGATTAACCCACGAAAGGCTGCGGGCCCTGACAGCATACCTGGACGTGTACTGAAAGACTGTGCTGCACAGCTGACGGATGTCCTAACAGACATCTTCAACATCTCGCTGAGCCAGGCAGTCGTCCCCACGTGTCTCAAATCCACCTCCATAATTCCAGTACCAAAGAAGTCACCTGTGTCCTGTCTGAATGACTATCGTCCCATAGCACTGACCCCAATCATGATGAAGTGCTTTGAGAGGTTAGTCATGCAGCACATCAAGTCCAGTCTCCCAAACACGCTGGACCCACTCCAGTTTGCATACCGTCCAAACCGTTCCACGGACGATGCAATATCCACCACTCTCCACCTAGCTCTTACCCATCTGGAACAGAAAGACTCTTATGTAAAAATGCTGTTCATTGACTTCAGCTCAGCATTCAACACAATAATCTCACAACAGCTCATCCACAAACTAAACCTGCTGGGCCTTAACACCTCCCTCTGTAATTGGATCCTGGACTTTTTAACTGCAAGACCTCAGTCAGTCCGTGTCGGCCGCAACACCTCCAGCACTACCACACTGAGCACAGGTGCCCCACAAGGCTGTGTGCTCAGCCCGCTGCTCTTCACACTGCTGACCCACGACTGCACTGCCAAGTCCAGCTCCAACCACATCATCAAGTTTGCTGATGACACAACTGTGGTAGGCCTCATCAGCAACAACGATGAAACGCACTACAGAGAGGAAGTGGCACAGCTGGCTGAATGGTGTGGTGCTAACAACCTGTCCCTCAATGTGGGTAAGACGAAAGAGGTTGTGATGGACTTCAGGAGAAACTCTGTTGACCACCCCCCGCTGACCATCGACGGCTCAACCGTGGAGAGAGTCGGCAGCACTAAATTCCTGGGAGTGCACATCACAGAGGATCTCACCTGGACCACCAACGTCACGTCACTCAACAAGAAGGGACAACAGCGCCTCCACTTTCTCCGCCGGCTGAAAAGGGCAAGTCTCCCTCCACCCATCCTCACCACTTTTTACAGGGGCACCATTGAGAGTGTGCTGACTACCTGCATCACTGTCTGGTATGGGAACTGCAGTGCTGCTGACCGCAAGACCCTACAACGGACAGTGAACACTGCCGCAAAGATCATCGGTGCCCCTCTCCCCTCCATCCTGGACATTTTCCTTTCACGATGCTCCAACAAGGCCACCAGCATCGTGAAGGACCCCACCCACCCCTCTCACAACCTCTTCCAGCTCCTGCCATCAGGTAGAAGGTACCGAAGCATCAGAGCTCGCTCTGTCAGATTGCTCAACAGCTTTTTTCCCCAGGCTGTGAGAGCTCTTAACTCCAATCCCCCTGTCCCCCTCTGAAACCATGAACACCTCAGCCCTCCCACCCCCCAACTCATTAAAAACTGTTGACAATTTTACTAAGTGCAATTCTGAATGTGCTACACACAGGTGAGTGGGCTATACAAACCACCTGTAGTAACGCACTCATCCCACTATATGCACACTAGACACTTTCTACAAACACTCCCTGCCACAAAGACTCTTAAGAAAATATATGTCTACTTGAGCATTGCACTACAAAATCTTTTTGCACTATGCACTGTCTCCCACAAAATCTCTCTTCTGCACAATAATGTACAAAATATATTTTTTTTCTGCACAATTTCATGTACATATATCTCTTTCGCACAATTTCATGTACAGTATTTATGTAAAGTTTTTTGTACAGTCTCAGTTTGTGTATGTGTGGACAACTAGGTATAGCAGTTATAGTATTTTTAGTATATGTATAGTCAGATAGTTAACTGTTGTATAGCTCTATTGTTTTTCCTATACTTGCATTGTTGTATGTTTATCTTATGTTTAACTAGTATGTAGCACCGTGGTCCTGCGAGACACGACATTTCGTTCCACTATATGTCCACACATGTAGCAGAATGACAATAAAGCTCGACTTGACTTGACTTGAAAGGTGTATGATATTCCACTGTCTAATGCACAGAAATGTCCTATACTCAAACTGCTCTGGCAATAACTCATCTAGTAAAACACAAAAACAGTTTACAAAAGGAGAAAATACAACAAAACAGAATAGAACAGTCCACTGAAACACTTACTTAAAAAAAGACAAACAGCATGTATATTTACATTCATTCACTCAGCAGTTCTTAGCCAAACTGACTTACTAATGAGGACAAAAGCAAACACCAGTGATTCATCAGAAAGCAAAATAAACAATTTAAGTGCTGCAGTACCAGGTTACAGAAAGTAATACAGCTACAAATTGTTAGGACCTGCTCGTTTAAAACCACAAATTAGAAGAGGGATCAAACAACTAAATATATAGTCAATGAAAATTGTTTTATTGAATTAGACAATAAACATAAATCTAGGGATAATAAAGAAAACAAAGAAATAAATATAACCACAACAAAACTTTAACTACATGATATAAGAAATGCAAAGGGAAAACAAATGTTAGAGTAAACAAGCGCTTACCTATAGAACCAGAGCCACTCCTGAGAGACCATCCCACAGAGTGCCTATCCCATTTAACACACAACACTCTTATATACTCTAACTAATTAACAATTAACATGGGGAAGACCAATCAGAAACTGCCACACTCTGCCCAATAGAATCCGGAGAAGACTCAGCATCGTCACAAATATGCAGAACTGCAGACATGTACAAAACACACATTCTGCATTATGCTTCATTTTTATATCATGCTGTATGTTTTTTTGTTGTTGTTGTTGTTGTTGTTTCCTTTATCTCAATTTATTAAACAAAATATTAGTTGGTTCAAATTTTACTCTGACAAATAACACAAAACAAAGTCTAAAGTAGGTGTGAAAGTGAAAGTGTGTATGAATGGAAATAGAAACAGATTATCTGGTCATCTGTTCCTGTATTAGAAGAACCAGATCCACTGGATACACTTGCTTTAAAACACTGAATATTTTTCATTATTCTTATAAACACTTACACAAAAGAAGCCAAGCCCTGAGTGTTTAATCTGAATCAGGTGAATGTTTTACTGAGGTGCTGGTTTTTCTTGTTCTGAAGTGTGAGATTTTCATTTGGTCTT
Source organism: Spinibarbus caldwelli (assembly GCA_039654775.1). Lineage (NCBI taxonomy): Eukaryota > Metazoa > Chordata > Actinopteri > Cypriniformes > Cyprinidae > Spinibarbus > Spinibarbus caldwelli. The sequence goes on along the minus strand of CM077224.1, from coordinate 40,100,261 downwards.
TGACAGAGGTGTAAAGTCCAGGGGTCAGAAAGCAAAAGTCCTGCCATATGTTTATTCCACCCATGAACTCAGCAGCTGATTTCACCAGAGGAGGAACCAAGTCATTCCTTTCAAGTCACAAACGAGTCTCAAGTCAAATCCTAAGTCCTCAAAGAGTTAAAGTTAATGAGATAATTAAGTGACTAATTAAATGGTGATTGTGCATTAGTAATGAACACATGATGTTAACAATCAACATCACTGGAAAAAAAGAGAAACACAAGAACTACAACTGACTTCAGCCACAGCCTAGGATGAAATCAACTGGAAGGAAAAAAAAAATAAATAAATAAAATAAATAAAAAAAACATTGCCACCATAATTGTGGTCAGCTTTAGTTGCGCTGTTGAGCCTTTTAGTAATTCAAAGACATTTGCTTCTAAGCAACTGCAATATTGTTTCACAGCAAACATTTGTGCAATGCTGAATCAAACCTTGAAGTAGCAGATTAGCTTGTGCTTCTGATGAATGAATGTTGATTTAAATCTCTCTGGTTTTAGTATTTCTCTCTTTGGTTTACTAACTACATTTGACTATTAAAGAAAAAAAATACTTAACAAATGCAACCATAATGCTTCAATATTCAGAAGAAAAAAAAAAAGATCCTGTATAGGATCAGGCTTTTAGACATGAACCTTTATCATGATCCTCAACAGTGGTGACAATAATTATTCATACTGCATTGCATGATGGGAGGTTTTTCATACATTGCAGCATGAAGAATTTTGTTGATTGTCACCATTGCTGAGAGTCATATGCTGGTTCTTGATGTCTGTGTGTGTGTCTGACTGTTACTGGAGTTAAAATTTTATATGCGTTACATAGATTTAAAATTCATTCACTGTAACTATTATAAAACCATTTTGCTTGCATGCTGTGTTTTCACAGGGTTGGTTATGCAAAACATAAATAAAAGAAGAAAACAAAAGTAATTTTTGATATAATCAAGCCAGCTCATGGTGACTATCTGATCACTGTAGAACAGTAAACATTGAAACAGTCTCTGAGTGTCGAAACTGAGCACTGTTACTTCACAGGACTGCAGAAGGCTACTTCCTCGAAAACAAATATTACCCAGAATGCATTGTATTTACAGGATTTTACTGTTGTAATGACAAAAACAAGATGTTACTGTCAGAATATGGCCGTTTTACAGCAATTTTTTTTTTTTTTTTTTTTACAGTGTATGAATGAAACACTCATTCATTTATCCTTATTAAAAAGCTAGTAAAGTTAGTAAAGATTGTACCAGCTTTATCCTGGTTTTCTTGCCTCTGGCTGGTTCAGCACTACATGCCTTGCTTTTATGATGCCTCACATATTAGACGATATACATACATTTATTGGAAAATAATCAAGGGAAAGAGGGAGAAAGAAAAAAGATAAAGAAGAAGAAGAAAAAAAGGAATTATACATACATACACACACATATATATACATACATACATATATATATATATATATATATATATATATATATATATATATCAGACACACAGGGTAAGTGGGACGTGAGCATGGGGGCCTGGGCTTTGCACTGGGCTGGTTCCACGCTGCATGTCACACTTTTTTAATGCACCATACACTAGTTGACATACATGCATAGGAAGAGGGAAAGGGGAAAAAATATATATATATAAATATATATATTTCTCGAAAACAAATATTAACACAATATTAGATAGATTAAACATAAATGTTCTTTTCTGTAGGCTAGGCCTGTATGTTGCGATGAAATTAGGTGATGCATGAATTGATATGAATGGCATTATTTAACAACTACAATCACAGTAGTATATTGACTGATTTGTTGAACTTCCAGCCTTGTAAGCATGTAATAATTATGACAACATAAAGCACTGACAAATAAGCCTGGCGTAAACATCATTATGAAATTCAGTAACAAATCACACAAACTAAAGTAGATTGCAGAAATATAAAAACAAATCTGTTACTTTACCACACTCAGTATTTAGGTAATTCAAAGTCACTGTAATAAACATTATGTAAACATGTGGATTGCACTTTTTAAACACCGTTTGTTAACTTTAGACAGACTTCAAATAAAAAAATAAAAAAATATATATCATCATGTTTTCAACACATGAGCTCAGTGAAATGTTCTATGATTGGGTCAGGTGTTAATATTCTGTTCAGTAATTGGTTAAAGCCGACGTGGCTGCCGCTGCCGCTGCCGCTTACAAAAAGATTAAATATTTTTATTTTTGGCGGCACCTGTCGCGAAGCGCCGTGCACGTGGAAGCGGCATGATTTTGGGTGCTCGAGCACCGCTTGCGCTCCACCCCCGCGCTGCCATCGGTTTGCCGCTTTCTGCATGTCTCCCATTGAAGATGAACTAGACACTCGCGACTGCCGCGTCCCGCGTGAAAGGGTCTTAATATTAATATATTATGCTTACTTTCGCCCTACTTTGATGTCATTCACCGATTGAGCTTCAAGTCGAACACACCTCTTTACTCTCGCGTGTCACGTGACAGAGTGTAATCGCAGAGGCTGCGGTTGAAAAATCGTGTTTTTTCATATCGCGATATTATCGCAAATGCAATTAATCATTCAGCCCTCATATATATATATATATATATATATATATATATATATATATATATAGGGTAAGCATGGCATGTGTGTGGCGGCCAGGGGTGGGACTTTGGGCCCTGTGCCCTACAGCACCTGTCCTTGATGGCCTGTCATAGGTCTAACTTATGTCGTGCTCACGGAGGGCCCAGAGGCAGCCTTGCAATATCTTACTATTTATAGCTTTATTATCATTATTATTATTATTATTATTATTATTATTATTATTATTATTATTATTATTATTAACATTGTTGTTGTTGTCATTATTACATATACTACTACTACCATTATTATTATTATTATTATTATTATTATTATTATTATTATTACTATTTATCCTCCTCCTGATCCTCCAACCTCTCCCCTGTCTCTGATGAATAAGTTTATTATTAATATTGTTATTGTTGCTACTATTACTAATTACTAATTAATTCAATTCAATTCAATTCAAGTTTATTTGTATAGCACTTTTCACAATACAAATCGTTGCAAAGCAGCTTTACAGGAAATTAAGTTTCTACAATATATTTATATATTGTATAAACTTAATATATTTAACTTATGGCGAATTAATTATTAATACCATTATTATTGCTATTTGTCATCTTCCTCACCCTCCAACTTTCCCCTAATTTCTGATTAATTGAGTTCATTATTATTATTATTATTATTATTATTAAAATTATTTATTTGTATTAATATTATTTGCTACTACTATTACTATACTGCTACTACTATTACTACTACTACTACTACTTACTCTAATTTTTGTTATTAATGCTATTATTATTATCATCATTATTATTACTGTTATCATTACTATTACTATTATGGTTTTCTACTATTGTTATGTCTGTTGTACTTTTCTACATGTTCCTTTGTTTATATACTTCCACCCCCTACACCCAGTCACACCCCCTACACCCAGTCACACACACACACACACACACACACACACACTCACTCGCTCACTCACTCACTTACACAAATCATGTTGGCTGTCATGTGTTTTGTTGACCTTGGTTATTTTGTATTTGATTTGTCACCTGTAAATAGTATGTCTGTTTGCAAAAAAAAAAAAAAAAAAAAAAACCTTAGTAAAGATTAGTGAGTGATTTTCTGTTTTTCTTGATTAAGATTCCCAGATAGCAACATATTGTCGGCCCAGATCCAGCCCACATCTGGCACATGTGGAATGATGATCTGGTCCACATGTCGTGCGGAATGATGGCACTTGGGTGGACCGCTCCTGTTTGCCAGATCTGGGCCAAAAGCAGGCCAAAGCATTGCCACATCTCAGCCAAGAGCAAAGAAATAAACCACACTGAACCTTATCTGAGCCACAAAATCTTCATATATTATTTATAGAGTCCTCTCAGCTTGTCTAAGCTTGTTAACAAACAAAATCACTGAAGGAAAGAAGAGAACAGAAAAAAGAGAAATAGAAACTCAAGAACTACAACTGACTGCAGACACTGCCTTAAATGAAATCAACTAAAGATAAAAGACATCAAATCTCTGAAGATCTCAGCAGAGGAGGATTAAACAAGTCCACAAACAGCATTACCAGCTTCACTCATTACTAACCGAACTGATTTTATTTCAGAATCAGAATCAGAATCAGAATGAGCTTTATTGGCCAGGTATGCTTACACATACGAGGAATTTGTTTTTGTGACAGAAGCTCTACAGTGCAACAGAAAGACAGCAACAGGACAGGGCACAGATAATAAAAGAATAATTTACAATAGGCAATGTACAAATAGCAAAAACACAATATATAGACAATTATGGTGTACAGGTCTAATATGTGCAAATCTGAAATGAAAAAAATAAGTATGTGTGTTGAATAAATAATTTATAATAGTGTTGTGTGTTCCACTTTTAATGTCAAGTGTTCATGAGATGGATTGCCTGAGGGAAGAAACTGTTCCTGTGTCTGGTCGTTCTGGTGCTCAGAGCTCTGTAGCGTCGACCAGACGGTAACAGTTCAAAGAGGGAGTGTGCTGGATGTGAGGGGTCCAGAGTGATTTTGCCAGCCCTTTTGCTCACTCTGGATGAGTACAGTTCTTGGAGAGTGGGGAGGGTTGTACCAATGATTCGCTCAGCAGTCCGGACTACCCTCTGTAGTCTTCTGAGGTCAGATTTGGTAGCTGAGCTGAACCAGACAGTTATTGAAGTGCAGAGGACGGATTCAATGATGGCGGAGTAGAACTGATTCAGCAAGTCCTGTGGCAGGTTGAACTTCCTCAGCTGGCGAAGGAAGTACAACCTCTGCTGGGCCTTTTTCACAATGGAGTCTATGTGATTGTCCCACTTCAGGTCCTGGGAGATGGTGGTGCCCAGGAATCTGAATGACTCCACTGCAGTCACAGTGCTGTTCATGATGGTGAGTGGGGGGAGTGCAGAGGGGTTCCTCCTGAAGTCCACGATCATCTCCACAGTTTTGAGCGTGTTGAGCTCCAGATTGTTAAGACTGCACCAGACAGCCAGCTCCTTAACCTCCTGTCTGTAGGCAGACTCGTCACCGTCCTGGATGAGGCCGATCAGTGTGGTGTCGTCTGCAAACTTCAGGAGCTTGACAGAGGGGTCTTTAGATGTGCAGTCATTAGTGTACAGGGAGAAGAGCAGTGGGGAGAGAACACAGCCCTGAGGAGCTCCAGTGCTGATCGTACGAGTGCTGGATGTGTATTTTCCCAGCCTCACTAGCTGCTGCCTGTCTGTCAGGAAGCTGGTGATCCACTGACAGACGGAGGTGGGGACGGAGAGCTGGGTTAGTTTGTTCTGAAGGGTGTCCGGGATGATGGTGTTAAAAGCGGAGCTGAAGTCTACGAACAGGATCCTCACATAAGTCCCTGGTCTGTCCAGATGCTGCAGGATGAAGTGCAGTCCCATGTTGACTGCATCATCCACAGACCTGTTTGCTCTGTAGGCAAACTGCAGGGGGTCCAGTAAGGGTCCAGTGGAGGACTTCAGATAAGCCAAAACCAGTCTTTCAAATGACTTCATGACCACAGATGTTAGAGCCACAGGTCTGTAGTCATTAAGTCCAGTAATTTTGGGTTTCTTTGGGACGGGGATGATGGTGGAGCGTTTGAAGCATGAGGGGACTTCGCACAGCTCCAGAGATCTGTTGAAGATCTGTGTGAAGATGGGGGCCAGCTGGTCAGCACAGATTTTTAGGCAGGCTGGTGACACACCGTCTGGGCCTGGTGCTTTCCTTCTTTTGTTCTTCCTGAAGACCTGGCGCACCTCATCTTCGCTGATCTGAATTGCAGGTGTGGGGGAGACGGGGGTTGCTGGAGGTGTGAATGGTTGTGTGAACGGTTGTGTGGAGAGGTGTTCAGGGCGGGTGTGGGGTGTTTTTTCAAACCTGCAATAGAACTCGTTCAGACCGTCTGCCAGGTGTTGATTCTCCAGAGTGCTGGGGGATGGTGACTTGTAACTGGTGATTTCTTTCATACCTTTCCACACTGAAGCAGAATCACTGGAAGAGAATTTTTTCCTTAGCTTGCCGGAATAATTCCTCTTTGCCACTCTGATCTCCTTTTCCAGTGTGTATTTGGCCTGTTTATACAAGACTTTATCCCCCTTTCTGTAAGCATCTTCTTTGGCCTGACGGAGCTGTCTGAGTTTTGCAGTGAACCATGGTTTGTCGTTGTTGTAAGTTAGATGAGTATTGGTAGGAATGCACATATCCTCACAGAAACTGATGTAAGATGTTACAGTCTCTGTGAGCTCATCCAGATCATTTGCGGCAGCTTCAAAAACAGTCCAATCAGTAAGGTCGAAACAGGCTTGTAAATCCCACTCTGTTTCATTAGTCCATCTTTTAACAGTTCTTAATACAGGTTTTCCAGATTTGAGTTTCTGCCTGTAGGTCGGTATAAGATGAACCAAACAGTGATCAGAGAGTCCTAAAGCTGCCCGTGGGACAGAGTGATATGCGTCCTTTATCGTTGTGTAACAGTGATCCAGTATATTACTGTCTCTGGTGGGACATGTAACATGCTGTCTGTATTTTGGCAGTTCACGGGAGAGATTTGCTTTATTAAAGTCCCCGAGAATGATTAAAACAGAGTCTGGGTGTTGTTGCTCAGTCTCTGTGATCTGATCAGCGAGTTTCTGTAAAGCGGAGCTCATTCTGTTAGATGTCTACAGAAGTTCTTATTGAGAATTAACAGGGTTTAAATCTAACATTTGTTTCATTTGACGTCACCATAATGGAGATTGGTGTTTCCATTAGTTGTGCTCTTAACTCTTATTACAGTTAGCTTATTTTTATCAAACACATTTGCAGTAGCAAATAAAGACAATGAGATCAGGTGACTCATTTGACTCTAGTGATTGTGTTGTGCCAATAATACATTTGTTGTATAAATCTGCAGTGCAAGATCAATAGTATTGCAGAACTAGTTGAAAAGATAAAAAAGCACAACAAAAAATAACTTCAATAACACACAAAGTCATCATAAGTCAACACATGAACCTCAACAATGGTGACAATAAAAAGTGTAATGCTGCAATGCATGCTAGGTACCATAGTACAAAACTCCCAGCATGCATCACAGTATGAATAAATTATGCAGCTGAATTGTCCTATTATTTTCTATAATTCTAACTTTGGTTCGTATATTTTTTTTTTTTTTTTTTTTGCTGTTTTTTTACCCCGTTTTTTTTTTTTTTTTTTTTTTTTTAACTTTTAATTTAATTAGAAGTAGGCCAACAGCGCCCCCTACAGATTAAAACTTCTTACAGAACGGGCTTTAGGACCTGGGGGAGGCTGTCACTGCTGCCGCTGCAGGTGCTATTACTGTTTACTCCATCAAACACCAAATGCCTTATTTTGTAAGTGCTTTCACAGTTTAAATGCAGTGATCCAAAACAGTCAATCTAATCATCATTCAGACAAAACTTTGCTTCAAGAATGAGCCACACTGCTGATGTGATCTAATCACTAGCACACCCTGAGCACGTGAGTTATCTGTATTCCTCTTATTGGCAAAACATATCGGCATAATTTTTCATATTGGTCCTATGCCGATATTTACATTTAAAGACATTATTGGACGATTCCGATATTGGTCCGATAATATCGTGCATCCCTACTTTTTAAAAGGGACCTATTATGTTCCTTTTTACAAGATGTAAAATAAGTCTATGATATCTTCAGAGTGTGTATGTGAAGTTTTAGCTCAAAATACCCAACAGATAATTTTTATAGCTTGTTAAAATTGCCACACAGTAAAATCCTGAGTGTTGAATTAACACTGCTCGGAGCATATATGGTAGTGATGGTGAAATGAAGCTTCATGAAGCATTAAGCTTGGTTCACAAAAGGGTTAATTTCTGGAGGCGTCATTTGCTCACAATACCACCTGGTGGCCAAAGAGTGTAAAACAAGCAGATATATTACAGACAGAGGTGTAAAGTCCAGGGGTCAGAAAGTAAAAGTCCTGCCATGTGTTTGTTCCACCCATGAACTCTAATTAAGTGACTAATTAAATGATGATTGTGCATTAGTGATGAACACCAGCTGTTATTGAGAATTACAGAGGATCAGATGTTGATATTTTATTGGTTAAAATGATACCACCATCATGGAGGTCAGTGTTTGCTTTAGTTGGGCTCCTGACCCTTGACTTGTTGTGTTAGATCTTTCTCTGAAGAAATGCGTGTGCTGTTGTAAAGCAGAGAGATCAGTGCTGTGCAGTAAGCAGCTATTAGCTGGTTTCATATGATGAGATAATCATCAATCGCTTATAAATATTTAAAAGTGTTTTGCTATTTAGACACACACAGACATCAAGAAACAGCATATGAATCTCAACAATGGTGATAATCAACAATATGCTTGATGCTGCAATGCATGCTGGGTAACACCATTGTAAAAACTCCCATCATGCACTGCAGCTTGAATAATTATTGTCACCATTGTTGAGGATCGTATTATAAGTGTTCATGTCTAAAAGCCTGAGTGATAGTTCTTTTTTCCAATATTTAAGCATTACGGTAATATTTCTTTAATAGAACTTTTTTTGCAGTTCTATAATAGCTGAGCTATTAATAGACACCTTCGTGATGTTCATTCAAGTGACTTAAAAGCTTGAGGAAGCAGATGAGCTTACACTTTCTGCTTTTAATTTGGCAATGCACAAATATTTCTTTGGGAAACAATATTGCAATTGCTTAAAAGCAAAGCACTTTTAGTTATTAAAAGGGTCAAGAGCCCAACTAAAGCAAACACTGACCTCCATGATGGTGGCATCATTTTAACCAATAAAACATCAACATCTGATCCTCTGTAATTCTCAATAACAGCAGGTGTTAATCACTAATGCACAATCATCATTTAATTAGTCACTTAATTATCTCATTAACTTTAACTCTTTGAGGACTTGGAATTTGACTTGAGACTTGCTTGTGACTTGAAAGCATTGACTTGGTTCCTCCTCTGGTGAAATCAGTTGCTGAGTTCATGGGTGGAATAAAAATATGACAGGACTTTTACTTTCTGACCCCTGGACTTTCCACCTCTGGCCAAATTCAGTAAAAAAAAAAAAAAAAACATGCAGAGCTGAAGAGGTTAACTTAAACTCTTTGAGGACTTCGGATTTGACTCGAGACTTGCTTGTGACTTGAAAGGAATGACTTGGTTCCTCCTCTGGTGAAATCAGCTGCTGAGTTCATGGGTGGAATAAACATATGGCAGGACTTTTACTTTCTGACCCCTGGACTATCCACCTCTGTCTGTAATATATCTGCTTGTTTTAACACTCTTTGGCTACCAGGTGGTATTGTGAGCAAATGAAGCCACCAGAAATTAACCCTTTTGTGAACCACTTGGCTGAAAAGTTTAATGCTTCATGAAGCTTCATTTCACCATCACTAATATATGGTCCCACTCTACATGAGTGTTAAAGTAACACTGAAGCAGTTTTAAAATTAATGAGATAATTATGTGATTAATTAAGTGCTGATTGAGCATTAGTGATGAACACCTGCTGTTAACAAGCAGAATCACTGAAGGAAAGAGAAAGACAAGAACTACTGACATTAGTCAAAGCCTTAAGCCCGAGACACACTGCACGATTTTCAGCTCTTCCAGACGAAAGACTGGCATCATGAAACAATCATGGCGATTTCTGATTTGCCACGATTGTTTCACAATGCCAATCTTTCGTCTGGGACAGCCAAAATCATGAAGTGTGTCTCGGGTTTTAGATGAAATCAACTGAAATAAAAGACATTAAATCTCTCAAGATCTCAGCAGAAGATGATTAATAATCTCCACAAACAACATCACCAACTTCACACATTACTACAGTTTGACTTTTTTGTCATCCATCTAAAATTTCTTGTTAAGAATTAACAGAGGTTTAGATGTTAATGTTTATTGAAACTAATAAAATTTGAAGTCACCATTGTGGAGATAAGCGTTTGCTTTAGTTGGGCTCTTGACCCTTGACTTTTTTTTTTACAGTAGTTTTTTCTGTGGTTGCTATAATTGTGTTTAAGAAACACATTTATTATGGCAAGAAAAGCCAAGGAAAAACGTGATTAGGTTATATTGGCCATTTTTTGATAATGATGTAGTTGCCATGTATAGCCTGATTCACTAATGTACTCAGTGGAAATGTATAATTTAGTTTATTGATCGCAACTGCACCTGTAATGAATCAATGTGGAAAAAAAAACACTTTGCACATCAGTTTAGAAAATCTGTACTGTTTAGACACACAGACATCAAGAATCAGCATATGAATCTCAACAATGGGGACGATCATCAGACAGATTCATGCTGCAGTGCATTCTGGGTGCACCAATCATAACTTATCCATGGCTCCCAGCATGCATTGCGACATGAATAAATTATACAGCTGCATTGTCTTAGTATATTCTTTTATTCTTACTATTTGCTTTTATTTTTGTTGTGACTTTTTACTGCCTTGTTTTGTGACATTCAAAAATCATATAAAAATTATCAGAATATTTTGTCACCATTGCTGAGATTCACATGCTGATTATTCATGTCTTTGAGTGTCACAATTGTAACCATTTTATAAAGCATATTTATAAAAAGTAGTTTACAAAGTTTTCTCACTTTGCTATCTCATAGAACTGCAATAATATAGAAATCATAAAAGCTCTATAGATCAAGAGCCCAAAAAGTCTAAGGTCAAGAGCCCAACTAAAGTTCACCAAAACGGTAAGTTAAAAAAAAAAAAAACACATCTAAACCTTAATTCTCAATAAAGAACTTCTGATTTAGATACTCCAGAAATAACTGGTTAGTAATGCATGAAGCTGATGATGCTGTTTGTGGAGATGATTGATCATCTTCTGCTGAGATCTTGAGAGATTTAAAGTCTTTTATTTCAGTTGATTTCATCTAAGGCTGTGGCTAAAGTCAGATGTAGTTCTTGTGTTTCTCATTCCTTCAGTGGTTCTGCTTGTTAACAGCAGCTGTTCATCACTAATGCTCAATCAGCACTTAATTAATCACTTAATTTTTTCATTAACTTTAACACTGCTTCAGTGTTATTTTAACACTATTTAGAGTGGGACCATATATGCTCCGAGCAGTGTTAATTTAACACTCAGGATTTTACTGTGCACTTTCAAGTAGGTATAACTGCAGATCGGAGATTTCCAAAATGGGGCGTGAACTCCAAAAGTGGGCAGAACCTCCAAAATGGGGCGGGGGTCTCTTCTCGCACAGACTTTCACCATTGGCTCTGGCTTCAGCCAATTTTTATTGACTTACATTTCAAAATAATACTTTATCAATTAAACATTGTTTCTAGTTGATCTAAAATAAAATATGCTATATAAATCAATATTCTCCATGAGAGCAGAGCCCAAAGCTCATGGCCAGTGGTGTTCGGACCGGCGTTTGAACCTCTGCTTCATGATATAAATGCAAATCTCCTGCGAGCCGTCCCAGTGCAGCGCAGGGGAAAGATTTTACTCTATCACTTTTTTTAAGCAACAGGGGTGTCCCAGGGCTCAAGATTCACAGGGTAGGAGGGGGTAGTGACGCTGGGTGTAACTAAAAAGGTGCCAATGTCCGGTTGGGGAGTTACGGAACGGCCCGGCGATCTCATATAGCATAATCTTGTTAACTGCTTATCTCCTGAACTGCAACTTTCTATACCAAGCTATTCAGCGCCAATCCCGCCGTGCAGCCAAATTCATTGGTTAAGGTTAGGGTAAGGTGTGGGGTAGGTTTAGGGGTTAGCATTTTGTAGCATAGTGTAGGAAATTAACACTGTGATTGACACAACCAACAAAACCTTTAGAATCATCTGTGGGGCGGAATTTACGCTGAAGTTGATTGGGCGAAAAAATTTTGCATGCGTGTCATGTGCCTGTCTTTCAACGGGAGGAAACCACCCCCTATTTTGGAGCTCCCACCCCATTTTGGAGTTCCCATCCCCATTTGGAGATCTCCAGGCTGCAGTTATACCCTTCTCTGCACTTTTAGGGTATGAGCCAAAACGCATTGATTTTGAGTGTGTTGCTTTAATGCAAATGAGCTGTTGCTCCCGGAGAAGAGGGTGGAGCTTCAAGAGCTCAAGCTCTGGCATTAGCAGTGCTAGCCTTTGCAAAAATCATTCCACTATTAGTACAAGCCTGTTATCTTTACAGAAAACATACTCTGTTTAAAAGTCAGTCATCTGTTTGTACTGTGCATAATAAATTCGTGTTTATGAATTACACAGACAAGGAGCACAGCGCGATAAAAATAACAACATAGCTGGTCTCATGGTGCATGGCATGCTATCACAAACTATAAGTCCCACTCGTGATTATGAGCTCATGTTCCTATGTTCGTTAGTGCATCCCAAAACACAACACTTGAAATGCCTCTTTGGCGCTGACATTGTATATCTCCAGCAGCTACAGCAAGTAATCAGTAATGGCGGAGTCGGACTGCTGCTTCTCACTCAGGGCTGTGTCTATGCTTATAGGACAGCGTCACAAATGGGCGGGACTTTTTCCCCTCAGTGACGTGAACAGAGGGAGAATCTGAAACTGCTCATTCTGAGAGACTGTTTATGATTTTTTTAGATTATATAAAAATGAGTTGGTGGATTTTTACCATTATAGGCTGGTTGTTTTCACACACTGCGGCCCCACAACTTTGTTCAAACACCTTATAAAAGTGATTTTTGCATAATAAGTCCCCTTTAACTAGTGATCGACCAATATAGATTTTTTATAACCAATACCGATACCAAATATTTACATGTTTATGTGCCCGATAACCGATATGCAGAACTGATATTTATTTACTGTTATAAAGTAAATAAATGGCCGAGTGAAGTAAGTCCATAGCCTACTTCACTTTGGTTTTTCCTCCTTTCAGTCATCTTAGAAAAAAAAAAAGGTTGAAAATTAACAGTCTTTCATGTTAAATTTAATCTTCATATTACAACAATAAAAACATTTTATCTATAAAAAGCATCAGCGGCAACACTGATATTAACAATAAGCAAATTAAATGTAGAATGACTATTGTTTTTAAATGGAGAAAATAAATAAAGGACAGGAGTCATATAAACTTTTAAATTACAGTTTTAGTAGGTTTATAAGCTGTTTAATAGGCTAAAGAGTGAAGAATAATTCACTGGATAATGTTAATTCACTGAATAATATTCTCTGGAATATTGAAATATAGCAAACAAAACATCGTATTTTACTGCATTTCTCAACTGGTATGTTAATATCAGAAAATATGTTTTTGTCATTCTAGATTATGAAATGCCTGCTGACAGCACGGTTTATCTATGCATTTATGCAGAACTATAATCAAACTAAGATCGCTCGCGGATATAATAAATAATTAATTTCCACTGAAATGTATTTATTTAGATGTTTTTTAGCGAAATAATTGTTATATAGTAAATGTTAATATAATTTAGTGTGTTTTAAACAAGTGAATCTTGTTAAAAGTTACATGTGGTGGCCGTGCTGAAGCATTTCCTGAGCATCAACCGCTGAGTGAACAGCAAAGTGAAAGCGGTTTCACAAGACTAATGATGAGCATACAACAGAGAGAGAATTAAATTCAGTGCTTTTATTTCCAACATGCGCTCATTCATGGCTGTATTTTTTTAATTCATGAAAAGTTACGTCTTTATTGGGAGAGGACTTGACGAATCAACTTAGCCTATGCGACTCCGACTTCACGAGACTAATGATGAGCATATAGAAGACAGAGAGAGAATTAAATGCAGAACTTTCCAACATGCGCTCATTCATGGCTGCATATTATTTAATTCAGGCAAAGTTACGTCTTTATTGGGACAGACTGAAGGATTATTTCCCTCCCCCCCCTCTTCCCCTTCCCCTTCCCCTTCCCCTTCCCCCCTCTTCCCCTTCCTCCCTCCCCTCCCCCTCCCCTTCCCTCTTCCCTCCCCCTCCCCTTCCCTCTTCCCTCCCCTTCCCTCTTCCCCTTCCCTCTTCCCTCCCCTTCCCTTCCCTCCCCTCCCCTCTTCCCCTCCCTCCCCTTCCCCCTTCCCTTCCCCCTTCCCCCCTCCCCCTTCCCCCTCCCGCTCCCCCTTCCCCCTTCCCCCTTCCCCCTCCCGCTCCCCCTTCCCCTTCCCCTTCCCCTTCCCCTTCCCCCTTTCCCCTCCCCCTTTCCCCTCCCCCTTCCCTTTCCCCTTCCTCCCTCCCCTCCCCCTCCCCTTCCCTCTTCCCTCTTCCCTCCCCTTCCCTCTTCCCTCCCCTTCCCTCTTCCCCTCCCTCCCCTTCCCCTTCCCCTCCCTCACCTTCCCCCCCTCCCCCTTCCCCCCTCCCCCTTCCCCTTCCCCTTCCCCCTCCCCCTTCCCCCTCCCGCTCCCCCTTCCCCCTCCCCTCCCCCCCTTCCCCTTCCCCCCTTCCCCTTCCCCCTTTCCCCTCCCCCTTCCCTTTCCCCTTCCTCCCTCCCCTCCCCTCCCCCTCCCCTTCCCTCTTCCCTCCCCCTCCCCTTCCCTCTTCCCTCCCCTTCCCTCTTCCCCTTCCCTCTTCCCTCCCCTTCCCTTCCCTCCCCTCTTCCCCTCCTCCCCTTCCCCCTTCCCCCTTCCCCTCCCTCACCTTCCCCCTTCCCCCTTCCCTCTTCCCTTCCCTTCCCCCCTCCCCCTTCCCCCTCCCAAATAACAAACTAACAAATAACAAACTAAAACAACAAACAGTGCCTCGATGGAGAGATTATAAATCCAGCTGAGGACACTTTAACTACCTGAAGTCTCCTCATTTACACAGGTGAACACATAATACTATACATTTACTTATACATGTAGCCATCCGGACAAGCGCCCACTTTTATGTTACGACCCAGCTCGTTTTTTTAGAGCCGCAACATAAAAGAGGGATCAGACAACAGAAGATCAATACAAACTATTTTATTGAATTAAACTAATAAGGCAACAATCAGTAATAATGATAAATATAAGTCTAGGGTTAATAAAAAAATCAAAGAAATAAATATCAACAAAACTTTAACTACATGATATAAGAAATGCCAAAACAAAAACAAAAGTTAGAAAAAAATCAACAAGATCTTACATGTTGAGTCAGAGCCACTCCTGAGAAAACATCCCACAGAGTGCCTTCCTAGTTAAGAGATAAATTGCACTTAAATATGCTACTCATCAAACAATTAACATGAGGAAGACCAATCAGAAATGGCCACACTCTGCCCAATAGGATCCGGAGAAGACTCAGGGTCGTCACAGCTGGACCAGAATATTTGATTATTCGAATATTCGTTCGGTGGGTTGGCATTCGATTTTCATGTTTGAGATTCGAATATTCTTTTTTTTTCTTCTTTTTTTTTTCTTTTTTTTCGAACCCCTGGCATCCCCCGCGAAACGGTTATCATTCACGCTTGAATATGAATCGCCCATGAGTGAACGTCATGAATGTCATGAGTCAGTTCATCTGGAAGAGAAGACAAAAATACCGAAGACCTCAGCTATGTGGGAGCACTTTAAATTGAGTGAGGACAAGACAAAGGCAGTGTGCCAAATATGCGATTTGAAACTGGCCTACCACAACAGCACATCAAGTTTAAAAAATCACGTAGTACGCTTATAGTATATTGTTGGTGTAAAAAAAAAGAGCTGCTTTTATCCACCATGTTAATCAGTAATTTTACACATGATAAAAACGTGCACTTAATTTGCTTGGAAAATTCTCGTGAATACGGCAGTCATAAAAAAAATAATAATTTTATTTAAACTGTTCGTTAATTAAAATGTGTGTTGCTGTTATTGAAAGTATGCTACCATGTTCTTTATTTATTACAGTTCATTGAACTTCGTTCATTTATTTTTCGTTCTTCTTTTATTTAAATAGACTACCCTTTATGGTGTCAGTAATTACTGTGCTGCTAATTTATGATTTGGGAGTGATTTGTGTGTTACAAAAATGTTAGGCTGCCTTATTAAAAGTATTGCTCTTAACAGACTTGTGTGTTTTGTATCACTAGTGCAGTTGTCCGTTCTCTGGGCATTTAAGCCCTGCCCGCGTGAGGTGTGCCGCTTCCGGCTCGCGCTGTTCTGTAGTTTATTAAAAGTTTATTAATTCTGAAAGTGTCACGTGTCCATATTGCACAGAAATGTGACACTGCACTTTGGGTCCGCAGCAACACACCCGCCATGCGTGAAGTCGATTGGATGAACGGTTCTCGACATAATAAAAATGCAAACAGACAGACAGCCACACAGAGATTCCTGCCTTTATTAGGGAGAAGAATATGTTCAGCCCCCTCCATCCGAAGCTTCGAATATTCGGTGCTGATTAATACCAAATCTTCGAAGTTCAAAAAATGGTATTCGGACCAGCCCTACTAGTAAAAATGAGGAATCAAACAATTTTTAAAAGCGGGGTATCACGATACCATTTTAGTACCGCCCAAACTCCCGCAGACCAAATCGCAAGCTCACAATTATGACAACACACCCTGTTTTTAAAGCATCAAATAACTACTTAAAAACAAACTTCTTAGAAAAACGAACACTGGAACATACATCAGCATGCTAAGAACTACCTAAAATGACAGAAAATGTCTTTGGAAAAAACATATTTGACGTGTAATTTGATTGTTTAGTTTGTCTCAGGTCCCATTACATTACATGGAGAGGGTGGGGTTCATGACCTGTACTGCAGACCTGGGGGCGATCGAGACACTTTGGCTTCACTTTTCAGGACTCATGCGGCACACTTGGGTGTGTTTTGTTTTACATCTCCGGCTAGCGTCTCACCAATTTGCTCTTTTACTTTTGTTTCTACTTTTGTCTTTTGGTCTTGAGTGTTTAATATGAACATATCCCTTTAGTGGCGCAGATCTTCATCATTTTCTTTGAGTCGCTGAACATTTTTGGCCACAGTTTGGTGAGTTCAGGCAACCCAAATTTTAGACTGTTTGAATCCTAAGCTTACTTGACATTAATCTTTACTTGAATTTAATATTTAATATATTAATAAAAAATAAGACTAAAACAATACTAAAATATTAAAATAATTTAGTAGTATAACTGTTTCAACTTCATTTCAATCTTTCAGTTAAAATATATTGTGTGCATTCTAATGGTTAAAAAGATGAGCTTTATTTGCAGTAAGTCCCCTGGAGCATCTCATACCTGGCCCATTAGAAATAAAATCAATTTAGGCTTTAAAAAATTGTCTCCTTCCATGCAGTCTCATAATTACCAATATCAATATGGTGTGAACAAAAAGACATACTGCATTGTGTTTATGAGTTTCTGCATTTTACTGACAAACAGTGTTGGGTTAATTTGGAAATGTAATAGGTTACAGATTACAAGTTATCATATTTAAAATGTAATAAGTAGTGTACCTATTCAATTATTTTATTAAAGTAATGTAACTGATTACATTTGATTATTTCTCTAAATTTCTAATGTTTTCAACTGTTAATAATTTTCAAACATGTGAACTAGGCACCCAGATAGCAACATAATGTCGGCCCAGATCCGGCCCACATCTGGCACATGTGGAATGATGATCTGGCCCACATGTGGCGTGGAATGATGTCACTTGGGTGGACCACTCCTGTTTGCCAGATCTGGGCCACAAGCAGGCCATAGCAATGCCACATGTCAGCCAAGAGCAAAGAAATAAACCACACTGGACCTTATCTGAGCCACAAAATCTTCATATATTATTTATAGAGTCCTCTCAGCTTGTCTAAGCTTGTTAACAAGCAAAATCACTGAAGGAAAGAAGAGAACAGAAAAAAAGAGACAAACAGAAACTCAAGAACTACAACTGACTGCAGACACAGCCTTAGATTAATTCAGCTGAAGATAAAAGACATTAAATATCTGAAGATCTCAGCAGAGGAGGATTAAACAACTCCACAAACAGCATTACCAGCTTCACTTATTACTAACCAGACTGACTTTATTTCTGTTAGACGTCTACAGAAGTTGTTATTGAGAATTAACAAGGGTTTATATCGAATGTTTGTTTCATTTGAAATCACCATAATGGTGATTGGTGTTTCCATTAGTTGGGCTCTTAACTCTTATTACAATTAGTTTGTTTTAGCTGGCTGTTGTGATGATGTGTTTATTAAACACATTTGCAGTAGCAAATAAAAGCAATTAGATTGCTCATCAATCATTGTTGGTTCATCATCATACTGAAATGCCTGGTTTGCTAATATCATTTGACTAATGATTGTGTTGTGCCAATAATACATTTGCTGTATAAAACAGTGTAAGATCAACCAGAACTGGTTCAAGATTCAAAAAAAAAAAAAGCACAAAAATGTAAACTCCAATAACACACAAAGTCATCATAAATCAACAAGTGAACCTCAACAATGGTGACAATAAAAAGTGTAATGCTGCAATGCATGCTGGGTACCATAGTACAAAACTCCCAGCATGCATCACAGCATGAATAAATTATGCAGCTAATTTGTCCTATTATTTTCTTTAATTCTAACTTTGGTTCATGTATTTATTTTGTATTTTTGCTGTTTTTGTTGTGTCTTTTAGTAGCTTTTTGTGATGTCCAGAACTGATCCGATTAGCTGAATATCTTGTCACCATTGTTGAGATTCATATGCTGATTGCTAATATCTGTGTGTCAGTGCTGTTCACCTTTTTGTGCTTTTTTTTCTATCGCCAAACTGACATTGCAACCCACATTGCAGTAACAGGTGTTTGTAATGTGAAAGCATTAAGTTACACTGCTTTATGATTCAAATTTTTCAAATTATTAAATCAAGCCATTACAAAGCAATTGTGAAACCATCAAAAGCAAACAATCACGTACTGCAAATGAGCCAAACATACTGTAATAGCCAAAGATGACAACTGATTAATAACAAGAGTTAAGAGCCCAACTTTTGGAAACACCAATCACTATTATGGTGACTTAACATGAAACAAACGTTAGATTTAAACCCCTGTTAATTCAATAAAGAACTTTTGTAGACCTCTAACAGAAATAAAGTCAGTCTGGTTAGTAATAAGTGAAGCTGGTGATGCCTGTTTGTGGAGTTGTTTAATCCTCCTCTGCTGAGATCTTCAGAGATTTAATGTCTTTTATCTTCAGCTGAATTAATCTAAGGCTGTGGCTGAAGTCAGTTGTAGTTCTTAAATTTCTGTTTGTCTCTTTTTTCTGTTCTTTTCTTTGTTAAATACAGATTTAAAATCATAACAAGAAATAGATTAGTATGATACTGTTTTTGAAATCAAATCTTTGCAGCTAGACAGGAAATACTGGCATCTAACAATGCCGTGGGAAAAAAAAAATCTGTTAATCTTACAAAATAAAGCATATACGTAAATCCAAATAGGAAGTAAAACAGTTATTGAATAAGCATGTGTCCTATTCTCTGTACTAAACTCCTGAGACATTGGTGTCTCATATTTTAGAGCAGTCACAGCAATTTAAGAAATCAATTAAATCTGTATGTGCTACCTGGTCTCATGGAAAAAATGTACCTGGGGGCACTTTTTCGCAAATACGTACCAATAAGTACATATCACTGCAGTTTCCAAATTAAATGAACATTAGAGGCAGTAAAACTCAGACACCTTTTATTCCTTTTCACACAAATTTACAGAGTTTCAATTAATAAAGCATAATTTTCACACAATTACTTGAAGAATATTATGTTATGACTTCAAAACAATTTTAATATGCTGGGAGATTTGAAAACTGATACTTTTGAACATTAGCATCACACAAATCCAACTTCATATCTATGGTTTTCATATACGTTAGGTTTGTTCGGTAGCTCGCGGAGTACGGAGACGTACTTGAGAGGTGAGGAGCTCCGGTTTGAATCCCGTGTAACTACAGTTTGACAAAACAGTTCAAATCTGCATATAAGGAAGTTCAAGTGGCATGGTTGCATCAACAAATGTGTTTTTATATCAGTTTTGCATTTGTTAACACTATCGGATAGGTTTAGGGTTGAGTTTAGTGTAGGGCATATTTCCAACACGATAGAGTATTAATTTTTAGCGACGGTCCCTGGATATTTGAATTCTGAACCGCCGCAATATCACAGCAAAATCCCCGGTGTCAAATTAACACTGCCGGGTGTCTATATGTGTCCACACTACAGAGTGTTAAAAGTAACACTGAAGTAGTGTCAAATTAACACTGATGGGTGTTTATATATGTCCACACTACAGAGTTTTCAAAGTAACACTGAAGCAGTGTTAAAATCATTGAGGTAATTAAGAGATTCACTGAGTGATGGTTGACCATTATTGAAGACACCTGATGTTAACAAGCAGAATCACCAAAGAAGAAAATCACAATTTTTTTAAGTCACCATTATAGTGGTCAGTGTTTACTTTAGTTGGGCTCTTGACCCTTGACTTTTTAATATTGCATATTGTTTGGCTGCTATAACTTTATTAAAACAGCCAGACAAGCAAAGAGTAAAAGTCATCAGGTGGTGATGGTATGTATTGATATACTCATCATGTAGTGACCTGAATAACTGAGTTAGTTTTTTCTTGTTGGTTATGTCAGCACCGTGAACAACATAAGATCTGGCATTTTCAATATAATCAGACAGATGTTTTTAAAGGTGTCCTATTATGTTTTTTTTTTTTCACTTTTTGAATTTTATTCAGTGTGTATGTTTGGGTATAAAAAGATCTACAAAGTTACAAATCTTAAAGTCCACTCCAAATGGAGATATTTCGGGTTTTAAAAAATCTTTTTTCAAGAACTACAACGAACGGCTTGTTTGGACTACAAAGCTGTTTTCCTGTATTTGTGATATCACAAAAATAAATCCCGCCTACGGATATTCAAATGGTTGGCGGGTGGGGAGAACGCTTGTTTGAGCACTGCACGTTTCAAAATCGAAACCCGGTGCGAGTGTTTTTATATCACTGCATTTCTAATGGAAACTGACTGTTTTCAGAAAATTTTTGGATGTCATTTTCATTTCATCTTGCATGTAATGTCTGATAAAGCAGCGTTTGTGAGCGTAGCTCTGCTTTGTGTACACCATTACCAGGGAAACCTCGCTCTCTACTCCAACAGCGCCTCCCGCTGGCAGAGAATTAATTTGCATATATATGCCGCCACAAATAGTGTAACTCTGTGGGATTATGGTATAAATAAATTCAACTGTATAACAGTTTCACAGCAATTCATGTTATAATGTTAGAATTAAAGAACAATAAACATAATACATATTAACGTTGCATTTATCTGTACATAGTAAATGCAGTTATTTTTAAGCTGTTGTTGACATCCTATCTAAAACGTGATTTAGCCAAAAAAAAAAAAAAAAAAAAAAAAAAAAACAACAACGTTACCACTTTAATATGTCTTTGAATATCCGTGTGTGCAAAGGTTCTGCACGATCCTCTTGTTCAATATTCTCGAGGTCTGAATTGATATGGCAATATTGACGAACTTGCTGTTTTGGCAAGGGGCGGGGCAGTACTTAAACACCGTCTAAGCTGTTCGCCAATCACAACACACTGGGACAGCTAACAAATCACAACACATTTAGTTTTTCAGAAGGTGGGCCTTCATCAAACCCGGAACTATGGAAGCAGAATAATGACAATAGGTTTTGAAACATAGAGCATGCTTAATTCCACAAATCGAAAAAAAAAAAAAAAGATGCATTGCAATTAACAGTGCTTGCATTTTTGGGTCCTGAAATTTAACATAGTTGTTCATTTAAGCTGTAAATATTTCAATTCAAAATATTTCACACACATTTTCATAATTAAAAATTCAATCATTCATATTCACCTTCCAGAATTCACTTCCAAAATATTCAATCTGTTTAAAAATACGATGTATAATATTCGACAGGCAAATTTTGGTCATTTTATTTCACTTTCCAAATTCGCTGCCACAAATTCAGTGGTTTAAATTCGGCAGAAAATTCAGCAGTGCACATCCGGGAACCGCAGGAATGGCAGTAGAGCACCGATGCATAATCTCCAGCTGATGTCAGCTGCTCACCAGCAGGTGGCGCAAGCGGCTGTTGATGAAGGCCATATGTCACAAATACTTCCTGTTTGTTGCTGCTGCGTGTTTTGAGTTTGAGCTCCGTCAAGTTAATTCTTTATCGCCTATTTTCTAATCCTGAAATCTGTTTTATACACCATCATTTTCGTTTCTATAACGTGTGAATATATCCCCTATCGTATTCTACAACAAAAACAATCAAAGCGCCTTGTTATCACTAGTTTTATTTTGATTTCCAGAGTACGCTATTAGCTTATAGCCCGTTAGCATCGCCAGCGTGGTTGCATTAGCGGCAACCATTGCTTCCATTGCTAATACTCTATTCACACACATTACCATTGTTTTACTCACTGCTACTTGCTTTAATGGCGGATGTGTGTCTACCTTTGAGTGCAGGCGAGGACACGTTCGAGCTGCATTCGGTGCAGCTGGAGCTGGAGGCCGTGGAGAAGAAGATCCGCGAGCTGGTGGAGAAGCAGGCCCAGCTGAGAGAGCGGAGAGCCGCACTGGAAACATCCCGGGCTGACGCTCACAAGTCCGAGGTAAGTATACAGCGCGCCGCTAACACTCCCACCACCTCTACTCCGTGTGTTTCTCTGCACAGACCCTGTGCACCCAGGACGCGATCTTCCCAGATGTCCTTCACTCCAGCGCCGGGACACCACGGACCCTGGGTGCAGCAGCAGCGGAAGACGCGAGCCAGGCCCCGCGCGAGGACCTCTCCCCCTCGACTGCCTCCGGTCTTCGAGATCTCCACCCGGAACCGCTTCGCTCCCCTCCGCGAGACGGAACGCGACGCTGTGATCATCAGAGACTCCATCGTCCGGCACGTCCGTGCTACGCTAGCTGAAGGTAAGGCACACACTCACTGTTTCCCTGGCGCTCGTGTTCTCGATGTTTCTGCACAGATACCCGCGATCCTGAAGGACGACGAGAGCATCGGCGCGATCGTGCTGCACGCGGGGGTGAACGACACCAGGCTGCGGCAGACGGAGACACTGAAGAGGGACTTCAGGAGCCTGATCGAGACGATGCGCAGCGCATCACCCGCGGCAACGATCATCGTGTCTGGACCGCTTCCCACGTATCGACGAGGACACGAAAGGTTCAGTAGACTTTTTGCTTTAAATGAGTGGTTATTGTCATGGTGTAAAGAACAGAAACTGCTCTTTGTTAATAATTGGAATCTTTTCTGGGAGCGTCCTAGGCTTTTCCGCGCTGATGGCCTGCACCCCAGCAGAGTCGGAGCAGAACTCCTGTCGGACAACATCTCCAGGACTCTACGCTCCATCTGACTAATAAGCCCATTCTCAAATAACTGCTATGATGACTTTTGTTCTACCCACTTAAATGATAGAAATACTTGTGCTGTCCAATCTATAAAGACTGTGTCTGTTCCCCGAACAGTGAAGCCAAAATATAAATTTAATGCAGGATCTAGAAATAATCTAATCGTGATTAAACCAGAAAAATGCAAAACAAATAAACAAAAGCAATTTTTAAAGCTTGGGCTCCTAAACATTAGATCACTCGCACCCAAAGCTGTTATTGTAAATGAAATGATCACAGATAATAGTTTTGATGTGCTCTGCTTGACTGAAACCTGGCTCAAACCAAATGATTATATTGGTCTAAATGAGTCTACTCCAGCAAGCTACTGTTATAAGCATGAGCCCCGTCAGACTGGCCGTGGCGGCGGTGTTGCAACAATATATAGTGATATTCTCAATGTTACCCAGAAAACAGGATACAGGTTTAACTCATTTGAATTGCTTCTGCTTAATGTTACACTGTCAGATATGCAAAAGAAATCTCTCCTATCTCTTGCTCTGGCTACTGTGTATAGACCGCCAGGGCCGTATACAGATTTCTTAAAAGAATTTGCAGATTTCCTCTCAGACCTATTGGTTACTGTTGATAAAGCGCTAATTGTCGGAGATTTTAACATTCACGTCGATAATACAAATGATGCGTTAGGACTTGCGTTTACTGACCTAATAAATTCTTTTGGAGTCAAGCAAAACGTCACTGGGCCCACTCATCGTTTTAATCATACGCTAGATTTAATTATATCGCATGGAATTGATCTTACTGACATAGATATTGTACCTCAAAGTCTTACTGATGTTACTGACCATTTCCTAGTATCGTGCATGCTGAGTATTACTGATATTAACTATATGGCTCCGCGTTATCGTCCAGGAAGAACTATTGTTCCAACCACTAAAGATAGATTCAAAAATAACCTGCCTGATTTATCTCAACTGCTCTGTGTACCCATAAATACACATGAACTAGATGAAATGACTAGCAACATGGGCACTATCTTCTCTAATACATTAGAAGTTGTTGCGCCCATCAAATTGAAAAAGGTTAGAGAAAAACGTACTGCACCATGGTACAACAGAAATACCCATTCTCTCAAGAAAGAAACTCGTAAACTTGAGCGCAAATAGAGAAAAACTAACTTGGAAGTTTTTAGAATTGCATGGAAAAACAGTATGTTACAGAAAGTTACAGAAACTAAGCAACCGAAAGCAATATGTCTTCCTCAGATGTAATGTTAGTTCTGTACTTCAGCGTTGGGTAAAAGAGCATTATAATCTCCTTTATGGTAGAGAAAGCTGCTTACATGTAGGCTACGGGAAACAGCGAAGATGTTGAATTAAGCATACACACAATCAGCGTTTCCACATGTTTATACTGGCCCCAATAATCAAAACTTCTACTTAGCGCTTGCTCCATTTCTGCAAATCAGTTTTTGTAAATGAATGACTTGATCCACATATTAAATTCAATTCAATTCAAGTTTATTTGTATAGCGCTTTTCACAATACAAATCGTTGCAAAGCAGCTTTACAGGAAATTAAGTTTCTACAATATATTTATATATTGTAGAAACTTAATATATTTAACTTATGGCGAAATTTGGTAGTTCTGTATGTTGTCTGAGGGTTGGCATCATCTGAGGTCCTCTGAGGGGTTGGCATCATCTCTTCTCAGGTGTTCTGGATCCAGACTGAAGCTTGTGTAAATCCTAGTTACCACGGGATGTTAATCCCGTGGCAGAAACAGAGCAACAAATAGAGACATAATTAGCGTAGCTGCTGTTCCAACCAAGCAAAAATGATTTGTTCAATCCAAGCTAAAGAACAATAATGCGTGTTTGATCAGATATAACTGCAGTACAAGATTATGAGATGCATTATGTGAATGCTTGGCTAAAGAGATGTGTCTTTAATCCAGATTTAAACAGAGAGAGTGTGTCTGAACCCCGAACGTTATCAGGAAGGCTATTCCAGAGTTTGGGAGGCAAATGTGAAAAGGCTCTACCTCCTTTAGTTGACTTTGTTATCCTAGGTACTACCAAAAGTCCAGAGTTTTGCGACCTTAGGGAGCGTGATGGATTGTAGCGTGGTAGAAGACTAGTTAGGTATGCAGGAGCTAAACCATTAAGGGCCTTATAGGTAAGTAATAATATTTTGTAACTGATGCGGAACTTAATAGGTAGCCAGTGCAGAGGCTGTAAAATTGGGGTAATATGATCATATTTTCTTGACCTGGTAAGGACACTAGCCGCTGCATTTTGGACTATCTGTAGCTTGTTTATTGAACATGCAGGACAACCAGCTAGCAGTGCATTACAATAGTCCAGTCTAGAGGTCATGAATGCATGAACTAGCTTTTCTGCATCAGAAACAGGTAACATGTTTCGTAGCTTGGCAATGTTTCTAAGATGGAAGAATGCTGCTTTTGTAACATGGGAAATATGATTTTCAAAAGACAATTTGCTGTCTAATATAACGCCCAGATTTTTGACTGTAGAGGAAGTAACAGTACATCCGTCTAGTTGCAAATTATAATCCAAGAGATTCTGTGTACTGTTTTTTGGTTCAATAAGTAATATCTCTGTCTTATCTGAATTTAATAGGAGAAAATTATTGGTCATCCAATCTTTTACATTTTTAACACACTCTGTTAGCTTAGATAATTTAGAAGTTTCATCTGGTCTTGTTGAGATATATAGTTGAGTATCATCAGCATAACAATGGAAACTAACCCCGTATTTTCTAATAATATTACCAAGGGGCAACATGTATATTGAAAATAGCAGAGGACCTAGGACCTAGCAGAGGATCCTTGTGGTACTCCATACTTTACTGGTGATAATTGAGATGACTCCCTGTTTAAATAAACAAAGTGGTACATTTACATTTATGCATTTAGCAGACACTTTTATCCAAAGCGACTTACATTGCATTCAACATGTTACAGTTTCTACATTTTATCAGCTCTTGCTTTCCCTGGGAATCGAACCCATGACCTTGGCATTGCTAGCGCCATGCTCTACTATTTGAACTACAGGAAAGCATCAGACAGGTAGGATCTAAACCATCTTAAAGCCTGCCCTTGAATACCCGTATAGTTTTGTAATCGATCTGAGTATGTCATGATCTATAGTGTCGAACGCAGCACTAAGATCAAGTAAAACTAGCAATGAGATGCAGCCTTGGTCTGACGCAAGAAGCAAGTCATTTGTAATTTTAACAAGTGCGGTTTCTGTGCTATGGTGGGGCCTGAAACCTGACTGAAATTCTTCATAGAGATCATTTTTTTGCAAAAAAGAGCACAACTGAGCAGACACAACATTTTCTAAAATTTTAGACATAAACGGAAGATTAGAAATGGGTCTGTAATTTGCTAGTTCATTAGGATCTAGTTGTGGTTTTTTAATAAGAGGCTTAATAACCACCAGCTTGAATGATTTTGGAACGTGACCTAAAGATATCGATGAGTTAATAATATTGAGAAGCGGTTCTTCTGCTACAGGTAACAACTCTTTCAGTAATTTAGTGGGTACAGGATCTAATAGGCATGTTGTTGGTTTAGATGCAGTGATAAGTTTATTTAGCTCTTCCTGTCCTATAATTGTAAAGCACTGCAGTTTTTCTTTGGGTGTGATGAATGGAGCTGAAGTACTAGACTCTGCAGAATCTGTTATTGTATTTCTGATGTTATCTCTCTTATCAGCGAAGAAATTCATAAAGTCATTACTATTAAATTGTGAGGGAATATTTAGATCGGATGGTGTCTGTTTATTTGTTAATCTAGCCACTGTGCTAAATAAAAACCTTGGATTGTTTTGGTTATTTTCTATGAGTTTGCGGATATGCTCGGCCCTGGCAGCTTTTAAAGCCTGTCTATAGTTGGACATACTGTTTTTCCATGCAATTCTAAAAACTTCCAAGTTAGTTTTTCTCCATTTGCGCTCAAGTTTACGAGTTTCTTTCTTGAGAGAATGGGTATTACTGTTGTACCATGGCGCAGTACGTTTTTCTCTAACCTTTTTCAATTTGATGGGCACAACAGCTTCTAATGTATTAGAGAAGATAGTGCCCATGTTGCTTGTCATTTCATCTAGTTCATGTGTATTTATGGGTACACAGAGCAGTTGAGATAAATCAGGCAGGTTATTTCTGAATCTATCTTTAGTGGTTGGAACAATAGTTCTTCCTGGACGATAACACAGAGCCATATAGTTAATATCAGTAATACTCAGCATGCACGATACTAGGAAATGGTCAGTAACATCATCACTTTGAGGTACGATATCTATGTCAGTAAGATCAATTCCATGCGATATAATTAAATCTAGCGTATGATTAAAACGATGAGTGGGCCCGGTGACGTTTTGCTCGACTCCAAAAGAATTTATTAGGTCAGTAAACGCAAGTCCTAACGCATCATTTGTATTATCAACGTGAATGTTAAAATCTCAGACAATTAGCGCTTTATCAACAGTAACCAGTAGGTCTAAGAGGAAATCTGCAAATTCTTTTAAGAAATCTGTATACGGCCCTGGCAGTCTATACACAGTAGCCAGAGCAAGAGATAGGAGAGATTTCTTTTGCATATCTGACAGTGTAACATTAAGCAGAAGTAATTCAAATGAGTTAAACCTGTATCCTGTTTTCTGGGTGACATTGAGAATATCACTATATATTGTTGCAACACCGCCGCCACGACCAGTCTGACGGGGCTCATGCTTATAACAGTAGCTTGGTGGAGTAGACTCATTTAGACCAATATAATCATTTGGTTTGAGCCAGGTTTCAGTCAAGCAGAGCACATCAAAACTATTATCTGTGATCATTTCATTTACAATAACTGCTTTGGGTGCGAGTGATCAAATGTTTAGGAGCCCAAGCTTTAAAAATTGCTTTTGTTTATTTGTTTTGCATTTTTCTGGTTTAATCACGATCAGATTATTTCTAGATCCTGCATTAAATTTATATTTTGGCTTCACTGTTCGGGGAACAGACACAGTCTTTATAGATTGGACAGCACAAGTATTTCTATCATTTAAGTGGGTAGAACAAAAGTCATCATAGCAGTTATTTGAGAATGGGCTTACTAGTCAGATGGAGTGTAGAGTCCTGGAGATGTTGTCCGACAGGAGTTCTGCTCCGACTCTGCTGGGGTGCAGGCCATCAGCGCGGAAAAGCCTAGGACGCTCCCAGAAAAGATTCCAATTATTAACAAAGAGCAGTTTCTGTTCTTTACACCATGACAATAACCATTCGTTTAAAGCAAAAAGTCTACTGAACCTTTCGTGTCCTCGTCAATACGTGGGAAACGGTCCAGACACGATGATCGTCGCCGCGGGTGATGCGCTGCGCACCGTCTCGATCAAGCTCCTGAAGTCCCTCTTCAGTGTCTCCGTCTGCCGCAGCCTGGTGTCGTTCACCCCCGCGTGCAGCACGATCGCGCCGATGCTCTCGTCGTCCTTCAGGATCACGGGTATCTGCGCAGAAACATCGAGAACACGAGCACCAGGGAAACAGTGAGTGTGCGACTTACCTTCAGCTAACGTAACATGGACGTGCCGGACGATGGAGTCTCCGACGATCACAGCATCGCGTTCCGTCTCGCGGAGGGGAGTGAAGCGGTTCCGGGTGGAGATCTTGAAGACCGGAGGCGGCGGAGGAGAGGTCCTCGCGCGGGGCCTGGCTCGCGTCTTCCGCTGCTGCTGCACCCAGGGTCCGTGGTGTCCCGGCGCAGGAGTGAAGGACATCTGGGAAGATTGCGTCCTGGGTGCACAGGGTCTGTGCAGAGAAACACACGGAGTAGAGGTGGTGGGAGTGTTAGCTGCGCGCTGTATACTTACCCCGGACTTGTGAGCGTCAGCCCGGGATGTTTCCAGCGCGGCTCTCCGCTCCCTCAGATGGGCCTGCTTCTCCACCAGCTCGCGGATCTGCTTCTCCACGGCCTCCAGCTCCAGCTGCACCGAATGCAGCTCGAACGTGTCCTCGCCTGCACTCAAAGGTAGACACACATCGGCCATTAAAGCAAGTAGCAGTGAGTAAAACAATGGTAATGTGTGTGACTAGAGTATTAACAACGTAAGCGAGATTAGCGGCAACCAAGGAAGAAGCAACCACGCTGGCGATGCTAACGGGCTATAAGCTAATAGCGGACTCTGGAAATCAAAATAAAACTAGTGATAACAAGGCGCTTTGATTGTTTTTGTTGTAGAATACGATAGGGGATATATTCACACGTTATAGAAACGAAAATGATGGTGTGTAAAATAAATTTCAGGATTAGAAAATAGACGATAAAGAATTAACTTGACGGAGCTCAAACTCAAAACACGCAGCAGCAACAAACAGGAAGTCACGTCACGTCATGTCAAGATGCTTTACCATCTCTGTGTATCAACAGCTCCTTTGAATCACATTCGGTTACTATTACCTACTCTCTAAAAATCCATTTTGTAGTTGTTTATCGACCTCCAGGACCACTAGGTAACTTCGTGGAAGAATTAGATGTGTTGCTCTCAACCTTTCCTGAGGATGGTACTCTCTTAGTTATACTTGGAGACTTCAACATCCACCTCGATAAACCTCAAGCTGCAGACTTCCACACTCTGCTTGCCTCTTTTGATCTCAAGAGAGTGTTAACTACAGCTACTCACAAATCAGGCAACCAACTGGACCTTATTTACACACGACACTGCTCCACTGATCATGTGCTGGTTACTCCACTGCACACCTCGGATCACTTCCTCCTCACTCTTAACCTCGACATGATTCCTGACACAACACATACCCCTCCACATGTCACTTTTCGACGTAACTTACGCTCACTCTCACCCTCCCGGTTATCTGCTATGGTTTCATCTTCACTTCCTCCCTCTATACAGTTATCATCTCTTGATGCTAACAGTGCTACTGATACTTTCTGTTCCACTCTGACATCTTGTTTAGATACTTTCTGCCCTTTATCTTCCAGGCCAGCCCGTACCACCCCTTCTGCCCCTTGGCTATCTAACGTTCTCCGCGAACATCGTTCTAATCTCAGGGCTGCAGAGAGGATATGGCGCAAATCACAAAATCCTACTGACCTTAATTTATATCGATCACTCCTCTCTGACTTTTCTGCTAATGTCTCTACTGCTAAAAGAACATACTATCACGACAAAATTAACAATTCGCCTAACTCTCGCTTGCTCTTTAAAACATTCTCCTCCCTCCTTTGTCCTCCTCCTCCCCCTCCTTCATCAACTCTAACAGCTGACGACTTTGCCACATTCTTCATTAATAAAATTACTAACCTCACTGCACAATTCTCCACACCACAAACTGTCAAACACATCTTACCATCAAACATACACTCGTTCACATCCTTCTCTCCACTCTCTGAGGCAGAAGTCTCTAAACTCATCCTTTCCAGTCATCCTACTACTTGTCCGCTTGATCCTATTCCATCCCATCTCCTTCAAGCCATTTCTCCTGCTGTTGTATCTGCACTCACTCACATCGTTAACACATCCCTTCCCACTGGAGTTTTTCCCTCAGCATTTAAACAGGCTCGTATAACCCCACTTCTTAAGAAACCCACTCTTAACCCAACTCTTTTAGGGAACTATAGACCGATTTCCCTTCAACCTTTCATTGCAAAAACACTTGAACGAGTTGTGTTCAACCAAGTCTCTGCCTTTCTCACACAGAACAACCTCCAGGACAGTAACCAATCTGGCTTCAGAAGTGGACATTCGACCGAAACTGCCTTGCTCTCAGTTGTTGAAGCCCTAAGACTTGCAAGAGCGGCTTCCAAGTCTTCATTACTTATCTTGCTGGATCTATCCGCTGCTTTTGATACGGTCAACCACCAGATCCTCCTGTCAACCCTATTGAGAAAGGGCATCTCAGGAACCGCTCTCCAGTGGTTTGAGTCTTACCTCTCAGATAGATCCTTCAAGGTATCTTGGAGAGGTGAAGTATCCATGTCGCAACATCTAGCTACTGGGGTGCCTCAGGGCTCAGTCCTTGGACCACTTCTCTTCTCTGTCTACATGGCATCATTAGGTTCTGTCATTCAGAAACATGGCTTTTCATATCACTGCTATGCTGATGACACTCAACTCTACCTCTCATTCCATCCTGATGATCCGACGATAACTGCTCACATCTCAGCATGTATAACAGACATTTCTTGCTGGATGAAGGACCATCACCTTCAACTCAACCTAGCTAAGACAGAACTGCTTGTAGTTTCAGCAAACCCATCACTTCATCACAATTTCACCTTCCAGTTAGGCTCATCAACCATTACTCCTTCAAAAACAGCCAGAAACGTTGGAGTTGTGATTGATGATAAGCTGAATTTCTCAGACCACATTGCTAAAACTGCCCGGTCCTGCAGATTTGCTTTATATAATATTAGGAAGATCAGGCCCTTTCTTTCGGAATATGCAACACAACTCCTTGTTCAAGCTCTTGTTCTGTCCAGACTTGACTATTGCAATGCTCTCTTGGCAGGTCTTCCAGCCAATTCCATCAAACCTCTACACTTAATCCAAAATGCCGCTGCAAGATTAATCTTTAATGAGCCGAAAAGAACACACGTCACACCTCTGTTCATGAATTTGCACTGGCTACCAATAGCGGCTCGCATAAAATTCAAAGCATTAATGTTTGCATACAAAACCACCTTTGGCTCTGCACCCCTTTACCTAAATTCAGTACTTCAGACCTATGTGCCCTCTAGAAGCTTGCGTTCTGCAAGTGAAAGCCGCATTATTGTGCCTTCCCAAAGAGGCACAAAATCACTTTCTCGGACTTTTTCATTAACTGTTGACATCTGGTGGAATGACTTTGCCCAACTCAATCCGAGCAGCTGAATCCTCAGCCATCTTCAAGAAACGGCTAAAAACCCATCTCTTCCATCTTTATTTGACCCTCTAACTCTAGCATTCTCTTTTCTAATTTTATTTTATCTATCTCCTTTCTTTTTATTAAAAAAACAAAACAAAACAAAACAAAACACACACACACACACACACACACACACACACACACTTGACCCTCTATCAACTGCATATTTATTCTCTAACTGCTAGCTTTTCTTAAAAAACTAAAACACTAACTTTATTTTCTATATTCTATCTACTTGTTTAAAAAAAAAAAAAAAAAAAAAACCTTGCTACGTGTACTGCGTTAGGCTAACCGAGACTTGTCATATCGCTTGCATGTTGTTGCTCTTTTGTTGGTTTTGATTGCTTCTATTGTCCTCATTTGTAAGTCGCTTTGGATAAAAGTGTCTGCTAAATGACTAAATGTAAATGTAAATGTAAATATATTACAGCACTTTAAGTGTTTTTACAATGTTTTGTCACACTGTTTATGATTGAAATATTGCCGCGAGTCCAGTATGGATTGCAAATGACCAAAACTTGCATTTTGTTCAGAAATACCTTTGTTTTATTATTTTGAGAGGTGATCTAAATATTTGCAGCTGGGAAACAGATGAAAAATTAACAGGATTGTGCAGCAGTTCTATGGATGTTTTGCCCTCCAAGTCTACGAGCCGGTCACGTTACTGAAAGCTATGAATAGTAAGTCAGTCTAGTCACTAGGAATGTACTACAACCTTTGGAGCATATTTAAAAAAATAAAAAAACAACTTTGTGAATTACAGTAATTTCTTAAGAATAATTATATACTGTATGTACAGTGAGGAAGATGTTGGCAAAATTTCAACTGTAGTAAGTCAGTCTGGTCACTAGTAACACAACATTTTGAACACGAAAAATCCTAATTTTTTTCTTAAAAATTTTTGTGTAGTGTACATACTTAGGGAAATTATTGTCTAAGACGAGTTATTGGCAATATATATTTAGTCAGTTTGAGTCAATTATTCATTTACTGTAATTATTGGAATTTAATAATTAAATTTAAATAATTTAATAAATTACTACTTCGTTTTGTACTGTGAGGTAAATTTGCAGACGGTCCCTAAAGCAGCTTAGGCGAATATGCTCCGAATATCAAACCTAAAACTACCACGCTTGGTTTTCTATTGGAGAAAAAAATGGTTTGGTGAAACTTGTTGGTTGTGGGCTCATATTCTGGGCTCATCTGCTTAAATGTACATAATATACAGTAATATATTTTATTAATTAGATGCTGAATTTAATCATTTATTATCACTGAGACAACAAACCATGTTAAGTGTTTTCTTTATGGGAAATGTTTAACGTGCAGTTTTGCACGTTCCGTAACTTGCGTTCATATCCTCATCTGTTTGCATCATCAGTAAGATCTGAGTTTGGTCTTTTAATAGGCTTGTTTGAGATGTGCAAAATATGCGCAGAACCGATCACCTGTGATCACCGCGAGATGCATGCTAGTTGAAAAGTGTCCTAGTTTTTTTTTTTTTTTTTTTTTTTATTAAACATATAACATTCACAGGGGATACAGTCAAAGCAATAAAATACATACACAACCAGAATACAAAACAGTAAATACCTCAATAATAGTAATAATAAAAAAGAAAAGAGAAAAACAAATAAATAATAGTTAGCCTGCCATAAACATCTTTTAAAATAAATAAATAAAAAGTTGTCAAATTTCTATAAAAATCTAAAATACATGTTTGTATTAAAGTAGAAATGGAAGATAAATACGCCTTTTGTATGGGATTAAACACCAAGCACTTTGAGTGTCTTGTTCATCATATTTATATTCATATAAAAGCAACAGAACTGAAATTATATCACGTTTATCAGCAGCACAGCGCATGACAGTGAAAAACGCGATATCTGCCTTTGATCTCGTAGGTATCGATTCCACTTTGAGAGGTCAGAACTGTCCAGCTTGACTGCGCTTATTTCACTCCTCCCCTCACTGCAGCCGGCTGCTCTCGCCTACATTACAGGTGAGGCGCATCTCAAACAAGCCTGATAGCTGTCATTGCGTTAGTGCACTACTGAGCCGCGTAATACGTCTTCTTTAACCAATTTCTGGGGGAAACAGCGTGAAACCTTGCGCATTCGCTCATATTCTACGTCTGCTTAACTGTCGATATAGTTCGCATAATCATCAGTAAAGTGTATTGTGAGATATGAGGTCTTATATCACTGTATTAGTTCACTGAGGCGGTCGTTGGGGAATCCTGGAGCGTGAGGTATGAGGGGAACCCCAGTATTACAGCACAGCGTCACACAAGCCATGATACAAAGTTACAGAAACTAAGCAACCGAAAGCAATATATGTTTTCCTCAGATGTAATGTTAGTTCTGTACTTCAGCGTTGGGTAAAAGAGCATTACAATCTCCTTTGTGGTGGAGAAAGCTGCTTACATGTAGGCTACGGGAAACAGCGAAGATGTTGAATTAAACATACACACAATCAGCGTTTCCACATGTTTATACTGGCCCTAATAATCAAAACTTCTACTTAGCGCTTGCTCCATTTCTGCAAATCAGTTTTTGTAAATGAATGACTTGATCCACATATGGCCTTCATCAACAGCCGCTTGCGCCACCTGCTGGTGAGCGGCTGACATCAGCTGGAGATCATGCATCGGTGCTCTACTGCTATTCCTGCGGTTCCCGGATGTGCAACGCTGAATTTTCTGCCGAATTTTAACCGCTGAATTTGTGGCAGCGAATTTGGAAAGTGAAATAAAATGACCGAAATTTGCCTGTCGAATATTATACATCGTATTTTTAAACAGATTGAAAATTTTGGAAGTGAATTCTGGAAGGTGCATATGAATGATTGAATTTTTAATTATGAAAATGTGTGAAATATTTTGAATTGAAATATTCACAGCTTAAATAAATAACTATGTTAAATTTCAGGACCTAAAAATGCAAGCCCTGGAAATACAAGGCATTAAAATGCAAGCACTGCTGATTGCAATGCATCTTTTTTTTTTTTTTTTTTTTTCTCCGATTTGTGGAATTCAGCATGCTTTATGTTTCAAAAACTATTGTCATCATTCTGCTTCCATATGGAACTAATCGAGCCATTTGTGCCAGGCTGGGGAGGAAAGTATTGTAACAACGTAAATTATGCAAAAAATAATGCAATATTCAAACCACCAAACATGTTCTTTCTTCTCCTTTCCAGTACACCCCCAAAACAAAATTTAAAACTTAAAAAAAGCTGTAAACAAACTTTAAACAAACCAAAAAAAAAAAAAAATGCTTTAATTTAGACACACAGACATCAAGGATCATCTTAAGAATCACAACAATGGTGACCATCAAAAAAGCATGTTGTAGCCAATCAAAATTCCATGGTTCCTATCATGCATTGCGGCATGAATAAATTATGAGCAGAATTGTCTTTGTAATCTTTTATTCTTACAATTTTCTTTTATGTTTGCTGTTTTTATGTGACTTTTTAGTAGTTGGTTTTGTGATGTTCAGAGTTAATCTGTTAATCTGAATATGCTG
Source organism: Spinibarbus caldwelli (assembly GCA_039654775.1). Lineage (NCBI taxonomy): Eukaryota > Metazoa > Chordata > Actinopteri > Cypriniformes > Cyprinidae > Spinibarbus > Spinibarbus caldwelli. The sequence goes on along the minus strand of CM077224.1, from coordinate 40,064,389 downwards.
TTTGTCACCCTTGTTGAGATTCATACACTAATTCTTGATTTCTGTGTGTGCGCCTAAAAAAAGACTTTTTTGAAGGTTTTTTTTTTCTTTTTTGGATCAGAACAGCTTGTAAGAAATCCTTCCAAAATTTGCAGAAAACACAGAATCTCTTACATTGGAATCATAAGGCTGTTGTAATCAATAAAGAAAATTTAACTCAGAGATTAGCTGACAGATTTAGATCAAATAATGATTACGTTGGAACATAATTACCACCTGACGCTTTTTGCAAAAGTCTGACTATTATAAATCAATTACAACAGCCAAACAAAAACTAATATTAAAAAGCCAAGGGTCAAGAGCCCAACTAAAGTAAACACTGACCACTATAATGGTGAGTTAAAAAAAAAAGTGATTTTCTTCTTTGGTAATTCTGCTTGTTAACATTAGGTGTCTTCAATAATGGTCAATCATCACTCAATGAATCTCTTAATTACCTCATTAACTTTAACACTGCTTCAATGTTACTGTTAACACTCTGTAGTGTGGACACATATAGACAGCCAGCAGTGTTAATTCACCGCTTCAGTGTTATGTTTAACACTCTGTAGTGTGGACACCTATAGACACCCGGCAGTGTTAATTTGACACCGGGGATTTTGCTGTGTACGTACCTGAAGCAACATAATAAAAACAATATGTACCAATATTAACGTAATAAAAAACGTGCCAGGGTTCACATATTGAACCCGTATTTTAGCGCCACTCAGTGGACATTTCTCTATGAAACTGCTGCGAAACGTGCAGCAAGGTATGTAAAAACGGTGCTGCAGAAAAGTACCCAGAGGTACATATTTTTATGTGGGTATGTGGAAAAAAAAAAAAAAAAAAAATCAGATGCAACCCCCTTTGTAATCATTATCATTTTCCTAAGTAACTGTAATTTAATTACACATTTTTTTTTCTCAGCAACTGTAACTGTTTACAATTATATTTTTGTAATTAAATTATGTAATTCCATTACATGTAGTTACTTCCCAGCACTGCTGACAAAACAATACTTGTCAACTAAAGCTTTTAAATTAAGGTTACAAGGACAAAAGAGGATTTAGTATAGCTTAAAATAATGTAAATTCACAAGCTTAAAAAATGTGCAAGCTGGAAAACTGAGAAAATGTACAGCATTTTTAGGAACTGTCTGATATCGTAATGCAGGATAGCTGAAACAATGTTATTTATGAACAGCTTTGTGCTTTGTGTATGTTACCTGCTGAAGTTTTATTGGCACCCATAAATCATCCCAACAAACAACCGTGGAGCTGTCACTGGACAAAGGCTTTATTTTGCTGGGTCGAACACATGTTTGACTACAGCAGCATGCAAGGGCAGAGGTTTGATTTTGACATTGGTGGGGACATAACAGCAAATTACGCTGTACATCACTTTATTTGAATATTGAAAATGAATTGGATCAATAATGATTCTGACAGAAAACTGGCCTGGGACCCTACAGTCGCTATAGTAAAGAACATAACCTTCAGGGGCATCTGATTGACAGATAACCGCACACTCTTATTTGAGTGTTGTTGTTTTTTTTTATTTTTTTTTTATTTTGTGGATATTTCAGCTAACAGTTTTCTTTCTACATTCAGTTTAACAACATGAAATTAAAGAAGGTCAACTTTATCATTCAGCTGATCTGTACATGTATGTTTTAAACACTTCAGCTACCCTGTATGTTCTTACTCAGCACGTGTGTTAAATGTACATCATTGAAACTGCACAGTTTTCTAGCATGTTTACTTTAACTTCTCAGATAATATCAATGGTATGACCTATTTCAGATGCGGCCGAAATTACAACAGTGGTTACATACACATATATTTATTTGTTTGATCAAAAATTATTGCTAGGGACAATTTAATAGTTGTCGGATAGTGATAGGGACACGTCCCTATAGCATCCCTACTAAATTCTACAGACTTGGTTCTGGGTATCCGGCAGGATAGCCACCTTTCCTGCAGTCAGATTCAGCACAGACTTCGTCCCCCTCTCGTACAACTGCCTGGACCACTGATACTTCAGTATTGTGAAATATACTATGATTCTTCTCCCTCAAGCCAGCAGTGACCATCTGCATTCATACACAACACAACACAGAGAGAAAATTAAAATAATTAGCACTTTTCTGACATTATAAATCTGTCTCAGAGTATAAAAGTGTAAGTATCCTACCACATCAAAGCAGTCTTCTACATTTGTCTCATTTAATGGGATCTGAACTCTAGGTTCTTCAACAGCTTTCTGCAGGTCAAAGCCAAAGAACAGATAATTCAGGATCACCTGAGATAAGAGACACAGGAGAGGGGAAAGGGTTTTAGTTGGAAGTCAAATACATATAAAAAAAATAAATAAATAAAATAAAATAAACTATTGTATAATTTTAAAACACAACCTTAGCCACTTGCCTGTTCAGAACATACGAATGTTTTTCAAATTGAGAATAATTTCAATTTGGGGGGGGGCTGAGGGCATAGGGCCCAGAGTTCATGTTCTGTGATGTTGAGTAATGCTTATAATGTTCGACTCACTTCTGTGCTTTTTCCTACCTGAGCAACTGATGTGGTGATATTTGTCCCACCTTCACCTCCAACCACCATTTTGACCTGTCCACTGTGTTTGTCCAATATGATTGTGGGACACATTGATGAAAGTGGCCTTTTATCTTTGTCAAAACAAATTGTACTTTACATGTGAACATCTATATTTATACTGGTGGTTTTACTTAATGATGTAACTCAAGACATGCAAGTGTTTTTTTTGTTTTTTTTTTTACCTGGTTTAATTAGGTTGTTCTTGTAAAAAGAACAATTGTTGTCTTGTCCATTTCCCTGCTTGGGTTTACAGAAATCATTCATTTGGTCATTAAATATAATGCCTGTTGAGCTTGACATCACCTTAGAGCCAAAACTGAGAGAACACACACACACACACAAACACACACACACACACACAAAAAGTAACAGCATTTATAAAAGTAGAAACATTTTTATTTTAAAATTAGTTGATATGTTTTTTGATATTTTCTTGAATGGAAAAGTGCTGTAGCTGTCACAGATAAAGTGTATTTTCTTTCTGAATATTCAAGTTATTTACTTTGCAAGAAGGTACTATTATTAAAGTTTGTGTAATGCATGTTTATGCTTTGGATTTCATCAGTTAATTTGCATGTTAATCCAAAGGTGTCGAAATAAGGTCATGACTGTGTGATGATGATGATGATGATTCTGGCAAAGAAGACATTAAATGTTAAGACATCAGCTGAAGTGTATTTCTTTTAATCAGAACAAAACCTTCATGAGCCGTCGTTACAAGAGCCTTTTCTAAAAAATAAATAAATAAATAAATAAATAAATAAATAAATAAATAGCTTTCCTGTAGCTCAAATAGTAGAGCATGGCGCTAGCAACGCCAAGGTCATGGGTTCAATTCCCAGGGAAAGCAAGAGCTGATAAAATGTAAAAACTGTAACTTGAATGCAATGTAAGTCGCTTTGGATAAAAGCGTCTGCTAAATGCATAAATATAAATAATAATCTAAATAAATAAAGTGCAGAATTTTACTCTTTTGGGTAAATTTTGTTAGCATTGTTTAAACTGTTCGGTCATTTTAGACCAGAAAAAAAAATATAATAAATAAAATTGAAATTATGTAAAAAATCGCTACTTCATCGGAATGGTACGAAACTTGATTAATTATATGGCAGTCACTATGTGACCACAAAACAACAACAACAAAAAAATATCATGGACTTAATTCGAAAAAGCTAAATGGTTATTAAAAAAAAACAGTCACACTTGTGTTGTTTGCGGTCAAAATGACATAAATGAATGAAAATACGCAAAAAATACGAAAATACAGATACTTTTTTGTGTGTATAATCTACAAATTATTCACGATGCAGAAAAAAGTGCACAGCTATGAAGGTGTGACACTCTAAAATATCAAAACAGACACACCCCCCCCCCCCCCCCCCCCCACACACACACACACATATATGAACTAGTGTGACTGTATCACAAAACATGTTTTTGCAAATACATGAAATAAAATCAATAATTTAGCCACAATGGAGTAAAAACACAGGCACTCTAAAACTTTAAGAGTACAAAACAGACACACACACTTAAATACACACTCACTTACACACACATTGAAAAATATTAGAACATTTTTTTAAGTTGTTTTCAATGGGAAAAATGTATCATAATTATTGCATAAATATTAAATAGTACCATGAAATTCTCTCAAAATACCAAATAAAAAAGAAAAAGAAATATTATCAAACAAAAATATATTACATTGATTTCACTAAAAAAAAAAAAAAAAAAAGTTACACTTCAGGCGTCCGGTCACTTCTGACCCCGAATAACACAAGTGTGACTCCCAAATGAACAATACCAGAGGGTTAATGTAAATATTACTGAACACTAAGTCCCACTAGCTATAGTTTAAAGCAACTTGATTTTGAAGGTGATGTCAAAACTTCTGACTGGTCTTATTGAAATCTTGCCCTCCTCTGTCAGAGGATGCTAGTTGAAATAAGAAAACTACATGAACGTGAGAAATGTGACTCATAAAATTTTAGAATGTAGTTCATGCAGTAATCTCTCCACATGAGCGTGCATGAGGTGGCATGAGGCGTACACTTTTAATGATTAAATTAATAAATACATACATAAAAATTTAAATAAACAAAGTTTTTAGTCTGTGCTTTCTTATTTGTCATTTCATTTTAGATGAATCTCAGAAAAAAATGCTCAAGGACAAGTCTTGTCTGTCTTCGGTGTAACAAGGAGCTCATTGGTCATTGAAAGGCACCGAGAACCTGTCCCACTGGCTCTGATCATTTCAAACATGTTGGAAGTTGACAGACAATGACAACAGACAAACAACATGTTTGATATTATAAGAGCCTATCTTCTGTGAATCTATTAATGTTCCCCTGCTGAGAGGCACTGCCACTTGCTCCAACTCACTTTAAATGACTATGCAAATTAGTCTTAAATCTAAAGTAAAAAAAATAAAAAATAAAATACTTATTGAGTATTTTTGACAGTTAAAAACTGTCTAGTGGGAAGTCTGAAGCAGCAGTTTTTGGATGTAAATATTGTTAGAGGTATGATGTTTTGAAATAATGGAACCGGACACAATTACCAAAACTGGGAGTGTCAGATCAAGACCAGTGTCATGAGAACTAGTCTGACCAATTAGCAGTTAGCCAAAGCATTACGAGTCTTACTTTTCCAATGAGATTGAGCAGATATAATGAATCTTAAAGAATAAAATTAGGTGACTAATTTATGAGACTAGTCTGAACAGATTATGTAACTGATCCCAGAATTAAGAAACTCTGATCTCTCTTTGTCTCTTCATATTTCTCTTACTAGTCATTGATACTGCTGGTAACGGCCACGGCACTCCCATCTTCTCCGATGATGGACAGGTGAGACGTGCCAGAGTCAACTTGATAATTGTCATAGCACTGCTCATCGTATCTCTCTTGTTTGATGTCATCTTTAATCTTACTCCTGATTTTGTCCGCAAAGCTTTCTGAGGTCATGTCTTTGACAACCTGTAAAACACTCTGTGACAAAATTCATAAATATGGGAACAGCAGTGCAGGAACATTATCAGTGAGTAAACATTAATTTTCTATCTGTTTCTCACACAAAGCCATTGTATGGATTCAACACTTGGAATACACAGCAGCAGACAAATTCATATAGAGTATTTCTGTTGTGTAGTACGTTAAATATTTGGCTTTTTATGCCTTTATTGGACAGTCTAGTGTAGATGAGACAGTGAACAATGGGACAGAGAGAATGGAAAAGAATCAGCAAAGGACCTTGAGTCAGGACTCGAGCTGGGGTTATGATATACAGGTGCATCTCAATAAATTAGAATGTCGTGGAAAAGTTCATTTATTTCAGTAATTCAACTCAAATTGTGAAACTCGTGTATTAAATAAATTCAATGCACACAGACTGAAGTAGTTTAAGTCTTTGGTTCTTTTAATTGTGATGATTTTGGCTCAAATTTAACAAAAATCCACCAATTCAATATCTCAACCAATTAGCTAATCAACTCAAAACACCTGCAAAGGTTTCCTGAGCCTTCAAAATGGTCTCTCAGTTTGGTTCACTAGGCTACACAATCATGGGGAAGATTGCTGATCTGACAGTTGCCCAGAAGACAATCATTGACACCCTTCACAAGGAGGGTAAGCCACAAACATTCATTGCCAAAGAAGCTGGCTATTCACAGAGTGCTGTATCCAAGCATGTTAACAGAAAGTTGAGTGGAAGGGAAAAGTGTGGAAGAAAAAGACGCACAACCAAACGAGAGAACCGCAGCCTTATGAGGATTGTCAAGCAAAATCAATTCAAGAATTTGGGTGAACTTCACAAGGAATGGACTGAGGCTGGGGTCAAAGCTTCAAGAGCCACCACACACAGACGTGTCAAGGAATTTGGCTACAGTTGTCGTATTCCTCTTGTTAAGCCACTCCTGAACCACAGACAACGTCAGAGGGCTAAGGAGAAGAAGAACTGGACTGTTGCCCAGTGGTCCAAAGTCCTCTTTTCAGATGAGAGCAAGTTTTGTATTTCATTTGGAAACCAAGGTCCTAGAGTCTGGAGGAAGGGTGGAGAAGCTCATAGTCCAAGTTGCTTGAAGTCCAGTGTTAAGTTTCCACAGTCTGTGATGATTTGGGGTGCAATGTCATCTGCTGGTTTTGATCCATTGTGTTTTTTGAAAACCAAAGTCACTGCACCCGTTTACCAAGAAATTTTGGCTACATGCTTCCTTCTGTTAACCAGCTTTTTAAAGATGCTGATTTCATTTTCCAGCAGGATTTGTCACCTGCCCACACTGCCAAAAGCACCAAAAGTTGGTTAAATGACCATGGTGTTGGTGTGCTTGACTGGCCAGCAAACTCACCAGACCTGAACCCCACAGAGACTCTATGGGGTATTGTCAAGAGGAAAATGAGAAACAAGAGACCAAAAAATGCAGATGAGCTGAAGGCCACTGTCAAAGAAACCTGGGCTTCCATACCACCTCAGCAGTGCCACAAACTGATCACCTCTATGCCACGCCGAATTGAGGCAGTAATTAAAGCAAAAGGAGCCCCTACCAAGTATTGAGTACATATACAGTAAATGAACATACTTTCCAGAAGGCCAACAATTCACTAAAAATGTTTTTTTTATTGGTCTTATGAAGTATTCTACTTTGTTGAGATAGTGAATTGGGGTTTTTTGTTAAATGTGAGCCAAAATCATCACAATTAAAAGAACCAAAGACTTAAACTACTTCAGTCTGTGTGCATTGAATTTATTTAATACACAAGTTTCACAATTTGAGTTGAATTACTGAAATAAATGAACTTTTCCACAACATTCTAATTTATTGAGATGCACCTGTATATCAAAACACTGCCCACACGGCTATTGCTTCTGCAAATATCTCAAAAATACCAAAGGAATCCATAAGTAGAGTTGAACTCACCTCTGTGATGTCTTCATCGAGTGGGTCTCCCAGTTTACTCTTTTTGACATCAGCAAAGCGAAATGCCTCTATTATACGATGATAGGTCAAGGTCTTTTTCTTTATAGTGGACACACTGCTGCTTGACAAGTTGTAACCTGAGATTAAATGATTACTTATTTGAAATTAAACTTATTGATAATTTTCCATCATCATTTTCACTCTCTTTGAAAACTCAGTTTAAAGAAGTGTCATAATGTACAAACACAAGAAAATGACCACTGCTGTTACTGTCTGTACAGTACGTATTGCATACACTTCACCAGCATGTATTCAACTTGACCACACTTTCTTCACACAATATATTAATATTCAACACAAGAAAACATTGCTAAACAGTGTATGTACTGATTGGAAAAGCAAAAATAATACACTTGGTCTCTCAACAGCAGACAGCTGTGAGCACAAGAGCACACCTTCTTGAATTACACATGCATGTTACGTTTGCTTTCATGCATAAAGATTAACCTCCTAAAATCACTCTATGTGTATCTGTTATCTGAGAGATTACTAAAGTCATGATGCACACTGTACGAGTCTTTTGGTCTTTTATAATAGTTGCTTTTCAGACTGTAAAATATGATCTTAAAAATGAAATGGTGAATAGATGAAGTGTCTGGAGTAACTTATGATTGAGCAAAAGATGATGCATGAACTGTCTGTTTCACAGACTGAACTCAAGGTGATCTGAATTGAACTATATTAATATAAAGGTAACAGGAGCTGTTGTGTTGAACGATCATATAGAGAAGGTATACTGCTTTGACCTTCACTAGGTTATATGGCTGGGTTCCAGCCAGCAAACACATGTGGGGCCCAGATGGGTGGCACCTGGGCTATCTAACTGGGGCCCAGCCAGTTTTGTCCTCAGTTTCCATGAGGGCCCCACATGGGTCAGCCCAGATGAAACAATGAAATGAACACTGCTCAGTATGCATACTACAGAGTGCTAAAAATAAGACTGAAGCAGCACTGCAGTTCATTAGATAATTAAGTGACTAAACTAGTACTGATTAGCCCAGGTGCCACCCATCTGGGCCCCACATGTGTTTGCTGGCTGGGGTTTTGTATTGAATTTTGACTTCAGTCCCCATTTACTGTAATTGCCTGATTAACTGTCTTCATATTCATCTTTTGTGTGTTTGAAGTCAAATGCTGAAGTAACTAATGAAGGAGGTAATGAAATAATACATAAAGCACAAAGCAGTGTTTTGAGTCCCAGAGGCACAGAGCTCACAGTCAAGAGATTATTACCCCACTTGGTTGAAGCTGCTACCTGATTGCCAATTCAGTTCCTAACCCCAACCATGCTGGGAACTGACAGGGTGATAATCTGTCAGTCATTGTTTGGCATCACACCTATTGTTTATGAGAGCTGCCAGTATGCAAGAATCATTCATGGTACTGTGAACTGTGATCATCATAACACAAAATACTGTGGCACACTTAAGAAGTGTCAGTAATGAGGGAGGTTAGTGGCACAATAGATAAAAATCCTCTTGTGTGACGCCCCCTATCATTTTTTGCACCATAGGCAACTACCTATGTCACCTATGCCATGGGCCGGTCCTAAATGAAATATTCAGATGGCTGTATTAATATGGTGAATTATTTGAAGTAATTGCAGAATGCTGACCTTAGCATTTCCAAGCTGTAATTCATATATATACACTCACTACTGCTCCTTATACACAGATTATGTAGTTTGCATAGGGCAACCAACTCTCATGAGGGACACCAGGGCCGGATCTAGGGAAGGTGATGCACCCCAGATTCTCCTTGTGCAGAACACTCAATCTGCAGGACACTCAATTTTTCATGATAGCATACATTTAAAAAAACAAAAACAAAAAAAAACATATATAATAACATTAAATTAGCTGCATGCGCTAATTGTAGAGACATTATATAGAGTGTAGTGTGTTTCTCATTGTGTTCACCCTCACAACTCACGACCTTTACTTACACATTCAGCACTTTTTATCATTCGTTCTTTACGGGATTGCACCCACTCTCCATCTACCTCTCACTAGAGCTTATTCTGAGCAGTTTTCTGAGGCTTCTGATCACCTCATTATGTCTTATCTTTTTTGATCTCAGGAAGGCAACTGACTGTCACATGAGCAAATGAAATATAATCTTATAATTGTGCTCCAGTCACTAGTCAAAGTGCTCAAACCATTGATATGGTGATACACGGTCATGTAAAACCTGAAAATATCAGGGCATTTTAAAATTGTGATTTACAGGCCATGAAAAATCATGGAAATAATTACAATAAAACCTTTGAAAAAAATATGTATTTTTATAGTGAAATATGGTTTTGGTCAGTTATGCTCAGCTCAAAAATATTTTATTGGCATATTGCATTCTTTGTTGTTTTTCAAGTAGCCTGTGTAAGTGCGATCATAAGTTCACATAAACCTTGCATAATCTGCAAAATGTTAAAAAAAAAATAATAATAATAATAAATAATAATAATATCTGAATTTGGACACACATGAGTCATGTGTATGGGGGAATGGGGAGCACAACAATAAAATTCTACTTGGGGCACCCATTTGACTGGCAGCCCTGTACACTGTAAAACATTTCAAGTTGGTTAAACTTACAAATGAAAGTTCACCTGCTGCCTTAAAAATGTGAGCTAACTCAACTTAAAGATACTCTTTGTTATCTTTTTACAATTTACAAGAAGTTATGTTTTACAATTTATTAAACTAATGGTCATTTGTTGTTTCAACTTGATGCTCTGAGTTAAAACAACTTCTTATATTACATTATCAGCAGAGGTGTAAATTCCAGGGGTCAGAAAGTAAAAGTCCTGCCATATGTTTATTCCACCCTCAGCAGCTGATTTCACCAGAGGAGAAATCAAGTCATTCCTTTCAGGTCACAAGCAAGTTTCAAGTCAAATTCCAAGTCCTCAAAGAGTTAAAGTTAATGAGATAATTAACCCTCTACCGCATGGTGTAGCCATATGGCAACATACACTTTGTGTTCATTTCCTTGCCACTGTCTCTTTAAGAGAACATTCTCGGTTTATTTGTTGGAAAGAGAAGACCTTAGTTTAGCCAATGATGTGCTTTGTTTAAGTCACATGACATGCAGTTTTTTTTTCTGTGGCCCGATTTCTGATAGACTGCCATCTCTTGTAGTTGCTGAAAGCAAACTAAAACATCAGTAACAAACAAGGACCAGCCCGCATCACATGCACAAAAAAATTGTAAAGATCACCTCAGATACAGTAAGTTATAATGACATATTCACTACTCAAAAAAGTTTTTATGAAATTAGTTTTTGTTAAATCAATCAAATGTATGTGTTGCCAAGCGGCAACACTGTGCAATAGTGGAATGACCTCAAGCCTCAAGTTCATAGTCTTCCTCTCCTAAGATTGCGTAATGTTGAATTTTCATGAACTGCAGTGTTTTTGGTTTTATGTCAGTGTTTTATGATACATGATATACAGTATTATATTTGTTTTAACTGTATAAATTTGAAATGTAAATCATTTTCATGAAAAATGTAATGAAATTCAAAGAATATAAAGCATTTTTCAGCTAAAAAGAATGGAATAAATAAAAGCAGAAGTTGTTGGAAAGTATGTATAAGGTTATAAGTACTGTGTTAAAGCTTATAATAACACCAAATGAATCACCACATTTCTGAGGAAAAATATTAACTATAAATAAACTTACACTTATTCTAAGTTAGATCCACTATTGTATGTTGTTGCCGTATGGCAAAAAAATCATAAAGTACCTAGTACCTAAAAAAAAATATATATATATATATATATTTTTTATAGGTCTATCATAATGTGTGCGGTAGAGGGTTAAGTAACTAATTAAATGAGGATTGTGCATTAGTGATGAACACCTGCTGTTAACAAGCGGCATCATTGAAGAAAAGAGAAACAAGAACTACAACTGACTTTAGCCACAGCCTTGGATGGAATCAACTGGAAAAAAAACAAAAAAAAAAACATGTTGCCACCATAATTGTGGTCAGTGTTTGCTTTAGTTGGGCTCTTGAGCCTTTTAGTGATTCAAAGTAATTAACCTGCAAGCAATTACAATATTGTTTCACAACAAACATTTGTGCGTTGTTGAATCAAACCTTGAAGTAACAGCCGAACTTACATTTTCTGTTTTATGACTCATGTGAATGAATATCATAAACCTATCTCTTTCTTTGGTTTATTGTTTGACATTCAGCTATTACAGAGCTGCAAAAAAAAAACTCCTATTAAACAAATGCCACTGTAATGCTTCAATATTGGGGGGAAAAAAAAAAAACCCTGTATGAACTCAGGCTTTTAGAGATGAACACTTATACAATCCTCAACAGTGGTGACAATAATTACTCATACTGCAGTGCATGATGGGAGTTTTTACTATGATGTTACCCAGCATGCATTGCAGCATGAAACATTTTATTGATAGTCACCATTGTTGAGATTCATATGCTGGTTCTTGATCTCTGTGTGAGTGTAACTAATATAGGAGTTGTTGTTTTTTTTTTGATGTTGGTTTTTTTTTTTTTTTTATATCTATACATAGATTTAAAATTAATTTATTATGACTATTAGACCAACACTTTGTTTGCATGCTGTAGTTTCACAGGGTTGGTTATGCTACACCTAAACATATAAATGTGCCCTCTAGAAGCTTGCGTTCTGCAAGTGAACGCCGCATTATTGTGCCTTCCCAAAGAGGCACAAAATCACTTTCTCTGACTTTTTCCCATCTGTTCCCATCTGGTGGAATGACCTGCCCAACTCAATTCGAGCAGCTGAATCCTTAGCCATCTTCAAGAAACGGCTAAAAACCCATCTCTTCCATCTTTATTTGACCCTCTAACTCTAGCATTCTCTTTTCTAATTTTATTTTATCTATCTCCTTTCTTTTTATTAAAAAAAAAAACAAAAAACACACACACACACACTTGACCCTCTATCAATTGCATATTTATTCTCTAACTGCTAGCTTTTCTTAAAAAAACTAAAACACTAGCTTTCTTTTCTATATTCTATCTACTTGTTTAAAAAAAAAAAAAAACCTTGCTACGTGTACTGCGTTAGGCTAACCGAGACTTGTCATATAGCTTGCATGTTGTTGCTCTTTTGTTGGTTTTGATTGCTTCTATTGTCCTCATTTGTAAGTCGCTTTGGATAAAAGCGTCTGCTAAATGACTAAATGGAAAAAAAAAAAAAAAAAAAAAAAAAAAAAAAACTATTTTGAATGTAATCAGGACAACTCACTATGACTAACTTCTCAAATAAAAACAGCTAATAGCTGCTCACTGTAGAGTACTGATTTCTGTACTTCACAACACCACATGCATTGCTGCAGAGAGATATCTAACACTGGAAGTCAAGGGTCAAGAGCCCAACTAAAGCAAACACTGATCTTCATGATGGTAGCATCATTTTAACCAATAAAACATCAACATCTGATCCTCTGTAATTCTCAATAACAACAGGTGTTCATCACTAACGCATAATCATCATTTAATTAGTCACTTAATTATCTCATTAACTTTAACTCTTTGAGGACTTGGAATTTGACTCGAGACTTGCTTGTGACTTGAAAGGAATGACTTGGTTCTTCCTCTGGTGAAATCAGCTGCTGAGTTCATGGGTGGAATAAACACATGGCAGAATTTTTACTTTCTGACCCCTGGACTTTACACCTCTGAGAAACTTTGATGTTTTGATGAAATGGATGTTTAAGCACTTGTGATCTTAAATGGCTTTTTAAAACCTGTTTTCCTAACAATAATTTGTATTCTCAAACCAGTGTTATAGCTTGTACAACATTGCTTGAACTTATTTCAATAAAATTTTATATTTTTTGTGCAAACCAGTTACAAGTCTTATTATGAGCTGATTTGAGTTTTCTTGAACTGACAATGTAATATAGTAAGTTGTTTTAACTCAGAGCATCAAGTTGAAACAACAAATGACCATTAGTTTAATAAATTGTAAAACAACTTCTTGAGTTGAAACAAAGAGTATCTTTAAGTTGAGTTAACTCACATTTTTAAGGCAGCAGGTGAAATGTTTTACAGTGTATAGATACTCACTGACCTTTGAGTATGTTGAATATCAGAGTAAGCACAGGTCCACCGAATGGAGCATCAGGAGCATGAAATATGTATTTCCCCACAGTGAAGTTTAATGCATACTCTTTCCTCTCAGCCATATAATTCTTTAGGTCCTCACGTGTTATAATCCCTCCTGTGTTACAAGAAACAGATTCAAACAGAGTTGCATGCTTTGATAAAATTATATCACTAGACCCTTATATATAAATTTCAATCAAATTTAAGCATTAAGCATTAAATAACCTGCATTCTTGATATCTTTCACTATACTCTGAGTCAATGACCCATTGTAAAAGGCACTTATTCCGTAGTTCGCTATCTTCTCATAGGTGTCAGCTAGTTTGGGAAATTGTATGTCATCATTTTCCTTCTTGGTCTTGTTTGATTTGCAAAACACTTCACTGGAAAGAAGAGAGACAACAACAGAAGCGAGATTATGTTATGTAAATGAAAAGGCTGATGCTATAGGGACCCCAGTGTAAAGAGTGACATATTATAATCAGATCTGCCTTGTAGGATATTTGCTGTGGACAAAACAGTTGCCACTGAAAAAGTGTTTTTAATCTTTTTTTTTTTTTTTTTTTTAAATCCTAGTTTTTCACTACTTAAGAAACCACTTATTCTTACCACAATGCTGTATTATTCAGAATTTCTTTCTCTTTCACTTTAATGGCTTTGGCCAAGGCCTTTCCAATCTTAAATCCCTCACGTGCCAGCTTTATACTGGGCTCAAACAGCTCCTTCCATGGCAGTCTCCCGCTTCTATTGTGTGCCAGCTCATAACCACGCAGTTCTCCTGGTACAGCTATAAACAATCCTGCAATTCATACAAAACACAGAAGAGTGGTTTAGGCATTCAGGGGTTAAAATGGCAAGAAATCATTAGAGAAATTCACTTTGCTGTTTTAATGGTAACATGCTTACTGAATCTTTTCAGTGTTGTAAAATCATAATGGTCACTAGAGTTTGGAAGATGTTCATCATTAATGGTTTACCTGGGTTTTTCTTTGTGTCTTTGTCAAACATGTTCTCTGAAGCACTCATTGGAGCAGTTTCTCTGGCATTAATCGTCTCCACCTTTCCTGAGGGTGAAAACATGAACTTTTAATTTTCATTTAACTGTGACATGTTGGAGGCCTAACAATCATGGCATTCACTGTGATTCCTGGTTTAAAATTCCTGTCAAAGGATCACAGTTCTTATGCAGTGGTGGAGGTAATGAATTACAACTACTCACGTTACTGTTATTAAGTAGTTTTTTCAGGTACTTGTACTTTTTTGAGTAGATTTTTAAAGCTGCACTTTTACTTGTACTTAAGTACAAATTAAGCAAAATAATCTACTTCGTTACTTTTAAATCATAGGTCTTTACTGAGTACGCCCACAATTTGAATTGATATTCAAATCTTTGATGGCACTTCAGTAGCCAATAAAGATATCTGAACGTAAACGGACCAATGAAAGCCTGTAACCATAACACTAACCTCTTAACCTGTCCCCCCCATTTTGGGACTCACAGCTGAAAATGACCTTCATAACTTAAAATGTTAACAGTTCCTGACAACAGTGTGCTACACAGACAATTTTGGTGTCTTTGAAAAGAAGACCCTTTGGGCTTTACTATCCATCATCCAGAGTTAATAATGCTCAAAACGATATAAAGTTATAGACACTGAAGTGCCTTAAAAAGAATTATACCACACTGAATGTTTTTTTTTATATCATATACAAATACATGAAATAAGTCCTGGAGCAATCCAGAAAAGTAATGGGTTAAATAATAGACAGAATCTTAGACATTGTATATGTGATATATTTGAGCACTAGAAAATACAATAATAATTTTTGAGTAATAAAAAGAAAAAAAAAAGAAAAAAAATTAGCTTTGTATGTCAAGTACATACTCTGATTAGCAGACATACAGCATTCACACTGATTGCTGGTGATAGTCAGAATTCACATGCTGATGTGCGTCCATACAGATGGTAATCATACAAATAGCCGGACATATAGTCAATAATCACATTCTAATGGTCGTTCATAGACGGCATTCACACTGATAGCTGTCATTCAGCCAGTAATCACACGCTGATTATCAGTAATACAGATAGTAATCATGCAGACACAGCCACATTCTCTACAAAACACGCACACATACTTGAAAAATGTTGAAAAGAAAGAAAAAAAAAAGAATTATTTGTGCAAAAAGCCGATCGCTAAGTTACGCCCCCATCAGATGACAGGTGCGTCACGAGAGAGCGCCAGATTCAAATAAACAATATTCCGTCTATCTTTGACTTTTTTTAGTGGATGGTCTCATTCTGTTTGTGACACTGCGTGCTACAAAACCATGTTGCTTTTTACTATCAAGATGCTGTTTTTTGAGCGTAATTTGTACCATAACGGACACAAACAATAACTCTCCCTGAAGAAATGAGACATAAACAAGGAATTACCATCTATATTACAACGTTATTGTTTTGTTGGACTAAAAGAGCTCTATGGGATGTTGTTCAGTGGATCCTTACCTTTCAAACTAAACCGGGATTTCAGCAGTGGATGTGTTTGTGACTCGTTATTACGACGAATCTGGTATGATTCAACTCAACTAAGCTTATTTGAGTCTGTTGCCAATGACAACGAAATGAGGAACGCGACACAAAGCTGATTGGTCTGAGCTGCTGTTTGAACTGACTCCTCGAGGGCGCGCATTTCTGTCAGTGTTTGCTGGTGAGTTGAAACTTTCTTTACCTTTTGCTCTGAAACCATTATTAATAAATGAAAGGAATAACAGTTAGCTAATTGTAACGGCCAATGGTAATGTTTACCATTTCAACTCGGTGTTACAAAGTGGCGCCCGAACAGTGTGGATCTACCAAGGTTATCTCTTTTACTCCTCGACGGACGTCTTCGTGGTACGGCGGTGTAACGTTATCCAGGAAAGACCGCAGGCAGGTTAGAGAGGAGGCCGCGCGGTTCCCGGGATAAAGGACGTGTGATGGCGTTCCGCGGATTTTCTGCTGTTCTTTGAAGACTCGTTCGGGGTCGATTGGAGGTGCAAGGACAAAAGAGTGAAGGTGAATTTTGTGTTGTTTCATCTAGTGTGGACAGATTTTTGTTTTTCTTTCGACTGGAGAGACAGTTCGTTATTCTATAGCTACGGAACTTTGATTGAAAAGACATAAAGAAGAAAGGGACACTAGGAAGATTTTACATTATTTTTTTTTTCTTTGGATGACAAACGGATATTTATTTTGGTTTTTGCGGGATGGACATTTTTGAAGTAGCCATATAATATATTACTGGTTGCAGTCACGTTTTCACTCGCTTCATACGTGCAACAAGGAACACTGATTCTACAATAAATAAATAAATAAATAAACCATTGGACTTTACTTCAGGTTGCATTTGTTTATTGTGCTTTAGCATACAGGCTGCAGGACAGCACATGCATATTTCTAAAGGGAACAAGCAGGTTCATTGTACTGTTTATTCTTCTTGTTTTGTAGTTAACCTCTTGGAAATTGTGTGCATCTGCATGTAATATTTTGTTTTACTTTTCTTTTGATATTTTTGAAAATTGCTATCATACTACAGGGGGTGTAAGATGGCCAAAAAACGTGAACCGTTTGACTTGCTCACATGTTCTGACTATTTGCCAGGACAGGGTACTGCTCCGAGTGGGGATGGAGACATGCAGTCTCAGTTGCAGCTCCTGCGGGACGAGGTTGCTGTACTGCAGCGGTGTCTCCGTGACTCGCTGGACCTGCAAAAGAGTATGATTGATTGTATGAGTCCTGATGACGGTACGGTTCCTGTTGAGCCACGTCCACAGTCTAACCCTTTGGCCGCGCATACACCGTTTGTTCGAGGGCAGCCTCCACTAGGCATTTCAAGGTCAGTTTCTGCTAATATGCCCCATGTATGTGTGCCTGTGGTGGCTCAAACAGCCTCGGCTGATTTGTCGGCTACGTCTAGGGTCTTGGCCTCTGTCCTCCATCAATCACGTCTTGAACCTCTAATTTTTGACTGTGAAGGAAGGGTGAGTCCAGACGACTGGCTTCAGTCTGTTGATATATACAGGACTTCACTGGATCTTACTGATTGCCAGATGTTACTGGAGCTCCCGCGTTTTCTGTCCAAGGAGCCGAAAAAGTGGTTTAATGTCTTGAGCTCACATGTTTCCACATGGGCCCAGTTTTGTGACCTATTTAAGACGGTTTTTCTGCCATCTGACAATCAGGAGCGCATTATGAGGGGTATCTTGGACAGGGTTCAGAGGCCGAACGAACCTTTACCTACGTTTGTCGCCCATATGCTGAGTGAATTTCGAAAATTAAGATGTCCGCCTCCTCAGCCAGAACAAATTGAGCTAATATGTAAGCACACTGTTGAAAAATACAGGGTAGCACTCTATGGCACGGCGGTGACGTCAGTTATGGACCTTCTCTTGCGTGCGCATGAGCTACATGCAGTCTTGGGTCCATGTGGTCAATATGTGCCTGAGGTTCCACAGTTGGTTCCGGTCGCAAGAGAACTTCATTGTTTTAAGTGTTTGACACCGGGGTTTACTTCCCGTAACTGCCCAAACTGTAGGCAGCGAAACAGCCAAAATGTGCACTCGGGAGGTTCACCCAATTGTCAGACTGGACAGACTACAGAGACATCGGGTTCTGAAGTCCCAAGTAACATGTCTCAAACTACGGTTGCTGGCCTGGGTGCTTCAGTCAGGCCCAGGTCGGGAAACTTCAGGGGGGGGAGGACTTTTCAGAGAGGCAATCCTTCCCCCCCGAGACAGTAATTGAGCCTCACTCACCTGACTCATCCCAGACCACTCAGCTTGCTCTTGGTCACGTGGAAGACATCACATCCTCATCTTACTGGAACACACCTTTTCATGTTCAGGTCAATTTTCATGGCCAGGCACTTGAAGCTACTCTGGATACGGGGGCTTCTGTTTCAGCCGTGCGTGCAGATGTTTCTAGATTTGTTCCAGGGGGGACATTTAAAACAACAGCGTG
This sequence comes from Spinibarbus caldwelli, assembly GCA_039654775.1. Classification (NCBI taxonomy): domain Eukaryota; kingdom Metazoa; phylum Chordata; class Actinopteri; order Cypriniformes; family Cyprinidae; genus Spinibarbus; species Spinibarbus caldwelli. Next base: position 40,045,667 of record CM077224.1, on the reverse strand, counting down.
GTCTGCATCTCCTTTGCAGTTTGCCGATGGGGGAATGTGTTGTCCATCGGGTTTAGCATGGTTACAGTTTGGGTTTATGGGCCAACGTTTTTACCATCGTTTTGCAATCATACAAAATCTATCAACTCCTCTTGTTTTGGGCATGGATTTTATGATGAGAGCTTCTGTTGTGATCCAGGTTCCTTCCATAACTGTTGTTCTGGGTGATGTGTCAGAGGATGAGACTGAACTGGAGGGCGTTGATGTGATGACGCCGAATCACAGTCTGCTTGGCCTACAAGACGGTGGTTCTTGTTTGGACACCAAAGTTGATGGGGCTGCTTTAAGTGAAGGTGAAAAAGTCAAACTGGCAGAGTTGTTGAGATCTTTTGCTGAATTATTTGATGGACATCTAGGCCATACATCCATAGTTGAGCATACAATTGACACTGGACAGGCCCGACCTATCCATCTCGCTCCATACCGTACTTCACCTGCAAAGAAAGAATTGATTGAGCGACAGATTGACATGATGGTGGCAGAAGGCATTATTGAACCGGCATCGGGGCCGTGGGCCGCGCCGATCGTTATCGTTCAAAAGCCTTCTGGTGAACCAAGGTTTTGCGTTGACTATCGAGGATTGAACAGACTTACAGTGAAAGACTCGTATCCGCTTCCAAGAATAGACGAGTCCCTCGATTTTCTAGCAAGAGGTAATTTTGTGTCCACAATCGACTTGGCCAGGGGTTATTGGCAGGTGGCCATGGAAGAATCATCTAAGCCAAAGACTGCTTTCGTTTCTCACCGTGGGCTGTACCAGTTCCGTGTTTTACCCTTTGGCCTGTGCAATGCCCCAGCCACTTTTCAGAGGCTCATGAACACAGTGCTGGCGGGCCTCATCTACAAGTCATGCGCAGTTTATCTCGATGATATTGTAGTTGCCTCACCTACGTTTGAACAACACCTGAGAGATCTTGAGGAAGTCCTGGCTAGGCTGAGATCTGCTGGCCTGTCAATCAAGTTGGACAAGTGTCAGTTCTGTAGAAAGGAACTTACCTTCTTGGGCTATCGGGTCACCAAGGAGGGTATTCTACCAAATGAGGAGAAGGTGAAGGCTGTGGTAGACTTTGCTACTCCAGTAAACGCTAAGCAAGTGAGACAGTTCTTAGGCATAACCAGCTACTACCGGCGTTTCATTCATGAATATGCCCGACATGCTGAACCTCTTTTTGCTCTTACGAGAGCCGATGTTCCTTTTGGGTGGACGCAAGACCTTCAGAATGCTATGGATTTCCTTAAAAATAAACTGACGTCTGCGCCTATCTTGAGGTTTCCACAGTTTTCACTCCCATTTTTCATTCACGTGGATGCGTGTGATGTTGGTCTGGGTGCTGCTTTAATGCAGAGGGATGAGCAAGGCAGGGACTGTGCAGTTGCCTATGCCAGCCGTGCTTTTCACAAGTCCGAACGCCCTTACTCTACTCCTGAGAAGGAGTGCCTAGCGGTAATTTGGGCACTTGAGTATTTCAGACCATACATTGAGGGTTTGCACGTCACAGTTTTTTCTGACCACAGCAGTTTGAAGTGGTTGATGTCACAACCTAATCCCATTGGAAGATTGGCTAGGTGGTCACTTCGGTTGCAAGACTTTGATTTTGAGATAATCCATAAACCAGGAGTGTCCAATAGCGTTCCTGACAGTTTGTCAAGGAACCCTCTACCCTCTGGTGATCAGCCGTTTGACATTCTCCCTGATCGTGCTGTTCTTGGAAGTCTGGACTTGCGCTCATTGCCGTCTGTGTTGTTTACAGACAGGGATCAGTTGAGAAGTCTGCAGCTGAATGATCCGGACATTGGAAAATTGTTCAGTGCTTTGGAGGATGGTGAAAGTGTGTCTTCCGAGGAACATCTTCTATATGCTGTTCTTGATGGTCTTCTGTATCACAAGGATCCAAAATCTTCTTGTACATTACACCCCATGAAACAGTTCAAGCTTTATGCTCCCCAGACTGTCAGAAGTTCTCTGTTGGAGTATTATCATGACCATCCCACCGCAGGTCACCTGGGTGTGACAAAAACGGTGACAAGACTTAAGCAGAGGTTTTTCTGGCCTAACATGCTGTCAGATGTGAAGAAGTATGTGGGTTCATGTGCCATCTGCCAATTCACTAAGCCATCCCAGAGAAAGCCTGGTGGCTTCATGGTTCCAGTCTGCCCCCAATATCCTTGGGAATATGCTGGGGTGGACTTTGTGGGCCCTTTGCCCCGAACGCCGAGTGGTAATGCTTACATCCTTGTGTTTGTAGATTACTTTTCTAAGTGGATTGAGGTGTGTGCGGTGAGGGAAGCTACAGCTTTGGTTGCTGCCAGTAAGCTTCTCAGTGAAGTGTTTGCTAGACATGGCGCTCCTAAGTACTTCATATCCAACAGGGGTTCTGTGTTTATGAGTGACCTCTTCAAACACACGGTTTCTGCTTTGGGTACGGAGCACAGGCTTACAACAGCTTACCACCCGCAGACAAATGCTACGGAGAGAGTAAATCGAACACTGAAAACAGCCATTAGGGCATATGTTGGAACCAAACATACTTCCTGGGATCGTTTTCTCCCCCACATTTGTTTTGCCTTGCGAACAGCTCAACATGACAGTACGGGACTGAGTCCGTCGATGGTGTTGTATGGCCGTGAACTGGACACGCCTTTGGATCTGCTTTCTCAGCCTGATGCTTTTGGCGTGGAAGATCCAGGTGTGACTTCTTTGGATGCCCTGAAGCATTTGCTCCAGGAGGCGTCTGATCATGTCAGGAGTTTTCTGAAGGCAAGTCACTCTAAGAAAAAGCACTACTATGACAAGAGGCATCGGCTAGTTTCTTTCTCCATAAATGATCTGGTGCGGGTCAAAACTCATCCGAGGTCTGACTCGTCTACGAACTTTGCTGCCAAGCTCGCGCCTCTATACACAGGTCCTTACCGTGTTGCTCAGAAGTTGTCTGATGTGAATTATAGACTTGCTGATGTGACTACGGGAAAGGATATGGGAGTGTTTCACGTGGTGAACATGGAACCTTTTCGTACATGGGATTCTGGGAATGTATCAAAAAGGGTGCCTGTGAATCGACCTCTGGAATTTAAGGACGACAATATTTTGTTGGGTGGCGAAAGCTCCTGTCATACAAGTCCTGGTGAGCCGTCCAGTGACTGTCCAACTGACAATGTCAGTGATCTCTTGGAATCTGACGCCAGAGTTTCTTTGTCTGATTTATTTGGTGATGTCACTGATGACGGTGCAAGCGAGCGTGATGATCCTGCCATTCTCTCTGATTTGATGGAGCGTCATATTGATTGCATTGATCAAAGGTATAACTTGCGACCTAGACTTGCACCCAGGATTACCTCAGGTTGGGTAACCAATAAGTGGACCAATCCATTCCACACAGACAGGTTGGATTTAAAATGAATCCGGTAATGGAGTGTGGGGTGGGCATAGTTTTCTAAGTCACCATAATGTTATAACAATATACCGTTCTGTTATTGGTTTTTGTTGACTGTTTTTAGGTTAATCAACACTGTTGTGTTTTGTTCTTATAAAAGTCAAATCTATCCTGTAAAATGTATTTTGCCATGGGTTTTTGAAATGCTGTTATATATGTTACATAATATAAATATAATTTAATACTGCATGAATGTCGATTGTCGATTGTTGTATTGTCGATTTCTTTTTCTTTTTTTACTTTACTTTTGCGAGTATTACACAAACAAGCTTATAATGAAAAACTTTGTGTGCCGGATATTAGCCCAAGAAATGCAATCTCTCGTCCATATAGTGTTAGTTAGTTAGCTACTGAATCCATTACATTTAATACCAAGTCTTTTCTACCATGTAATGGCGGATAACTTTACTGCAATAAAGCAGTTTATGGATAACTCAACAGGTCAAATCTTAATTACACTTTGTTTTATCAGCTTGTTAAAAAAAAAAAAATATGTGCTTTAAAAAAAATAATGTGCTTTGTTGTCACTCTACAGATTCCAAGAAGTGCAGTGCTGAGCTAAAAAAAAAAAGGATGATGGAAATGTAAGTGCTGTCAATTTGCTTGTGGCAAAAGGGGATACTTGTTAAAACATACTAAACATTTTATTTATGTTAAGGCTATGGATTACAGGTAATGACGTCAATGTGCTCATTGTTTTGCTTCATATAAGATCTCAGTATATCGTCAAGAGCCAGGGGTATTAATTTTGTGTTTTCTGTATCTGCTTTTTTTTTTGACTCTCAAAGTAATGGAACCCCTTCACTTCCATTTTATGAATCACCAAGGACCATGGATTCAGTCACCTATATTTTAAATGGCCTGAGGGTGAGTAAATTAACAGCAAATTTTCATTTTGGGTGAACTTTTCCTGTAATACAGAAAAAAGCAATAATCGATGGAAATGTGATTTTCATTTTTCATTGATACAATGTTGTCTCTGCCACCTCAGACCTCTGACCTCACTGACATGAAGTGTGTTGCCATAAGATGGATTCCTGTAATACCTGATCACCCTTCTTTGAAGAACTTCATGAAGTTCTTCAAAGCATGCTTTGTAAGTGTTGTTGATTTTTCTTTCTGTTATAAATGATGTAAACTAAAGGGGTCATAGCATAGTTTTTAGCTAAAATTTGTTTTATTAATTTCTTTCATGTCCAGGCTTCTGTTCTGATGATGAGGAGTCACACCAAAACGTTCCAGTTGGAATTCGCGAAAGCGAAGATGTTGCACGGCATCCCCTGTCTTTCTCCTCCATCTAGCCCCCTTAAGGAATCGTCTCAGAGGGTAATCTTGGGAAGGACGGTTTAGAGAACCTCCCTCAGGCCATTTGTTCTTGTTTTTGGATTGACTTATGCCTTGCATCTTGATTATTGAGCAATACATTAAACACATACATTTTCTCTTTGTTTTATTAGATAAAATCTCAACATACCTAATTTGTCAAAATGGATTTTGTAAAATGAATTAAAATAAACTGAATTCTAAAACAAAATCCTTGTTGTTTGTATTTTTGTCCTTTATTGTGCAGCTGTAACTTATAGAATAATAAATCGCAGAGAAATCAGTCAAATTAAACCAATTAGATAGTTACATTAAAAATGCAATTTGATCTACTAAAAGTTAACTTTAGTGCAATTTAATGTTTTGAGTTACCTTAACTGGTTAATTTTAGTTATTGTAACAGATAGTTAGTTCAATGAACTAACACTTTCCAATGTAAAGAACTTGAAATGTCTAGTTTGTTCAACAAGACAAAATCAACTTTTTTAGGGCAACGAGTTTCCATAAATTTTTTAAGTTCAATCAACTTGTACGGGCTTACAGCCCCTCATGTCTGTAAAATTGTGGCTACGCCCCTGGCTGCTGTCAACAAGAAGACTCACTGAAGGACAGAGAAAGAAAATAACTATAACTGACCACAGCCTTAGATTAAATCAACTGAAAAAAAAAAAACATTAAATATCTCGAGATCTGATTAAACAACTCCACAAACAGCATCACCAACTTCACTCATTACTAACCAGACTGACTTTATTTCTGTCAGACATCACCCGAAGCTCTTATTGAGAATCAACAGAGGTTTATGTTTTATTAAAAATACGTTTGATTTGAAGTCACCATTATGGTGAATAATGTTTGCTTTAATTCATTTAGATATACACACACATCAAGAATCAGCATATCCTCAACACCGGTGATATAATTCAGGCTGCAATGTATGCAAAGAGCTATGGTTGAGTTTCGTATAGTGCACCTAGAATGCGTTGCGGCATGAATCATGTCAATGTTTATGAGATTCATACTAATACAGGTTTTTTTGTTTTGATAATGCAGAGGCTATTTGCACTAAGTGTAAATAGCTATAGATTCTATTTACACTGTTAAAATAGCAAGATAGTAGCAATTATCTGCACCTCAGTATTGTAGTACATTATAAAACAGTACGCAAATGTGTAATTTATAGTTTTAATCCAATTTATTAAATGGATGCCACCTTATTGGGACAATAAAGCCCTCCCTACACCTACCCTAATCCTACCCAATACTTTTATATTCAACTTTTTGATTATTTCCTTCATTTTTATTGAAAATAAATACCTTTCCGATGCAACATGAGATTTTAAAAAGGAGAGAAAAAGTTTGGCAAAAGGCCGGTTCAAACTCAAGTCGATCGCATCAAAAAGCATCCACCTTACCATCTACGCCACTGAAACAGATGCTGATTAAACGTCTTTTTTTGTGTTGACTAAACCAATCGCACATTGGTGGGCGGAGTTAGTGTAAATTAGTGATGGGCAGATGAAGCCTCATGAAGCTTTTCAGCTTTTCAGCCAAGTGGTTCACAAAAGGGTTGATTTTTGGAGGCTTCATTTGCTCACAATACCACCTGGTGGCCAAAGACTGTAAAACAAGCAGATATATTACAGACAGAGGTAGGGCTGGGCGATAAATAGATTTTATCGATTAACTCGAATGTGTAGTTTACGTCGATTTGTTTGAATGAAAATCGTTTTTCTCTTTAACATCCACCGACGCTCCCCTCTGGGCTCCCGTAGTCCCGAATGGGCTCAGCCCTCCCCCCGCGCGTTTGCCATATTAGAGTTTAGGTAGGTTTTCGTGATCCCCCCGCAATTCGACGCATCCCAAAGTGTTCGGAAAGAAAATGACATGTACTGCGGATCCCTTAAAGCAGTGTTACTCATTGCGCAGCTCACCAAGCTTTAATTTGTGGCTCTCATGGCAGTAAATAATACGATGATATGAGCAATACAGAGATTTCATAAAAAACATTAAAAAAACAAGCAGGGCTATAAAATAACCCATTAAAAAACTCACACGTGTCTACACCGGAGTGGTGCGATCGGGGCTTTATGATTTCTGCGATGCGGAAAATGCAGACGGAATCGCGGAATCTAGTTATAAAACCAGAATTTACTGTATAACGCCTAATGTCATTGAATTTGTCAAAGTTTGGATGAATAAATCCAGGGTGCGAACTACGGGGGAGCTAGGGGGAGCTCGGCTCCCCTTAATAAGACATGGGCTCCCCTGAAAACGTGATTTGTGAAATTTTGGGGGGTCTCAAAAAATACTGACAATGTGTTATTTTGACGTGCAATTTCAGTTTTGTCTAATGTGATCATCATGTGTAAAATTGCAAAAATATTCATTCATGCACGACGGCGATTTAAACCTAATTCGCTTCAATAAAGATAACTATACATGCTATTCTTGTCATGAGCATCAAGGTGTGGGGCGCTGCGGTGCAAATTCCACTCATCTTTAGTACGTTAACTCAAAAGATTCGTAGAAAAAGTATAAACGTTGGAGGCCATTGATCTTTGCGCGGAGTCCTTGAAATCCATTCAGGCGTCTGTGGTCGATTCTGTGTTAAGGTAAGGCATGTTATTCGCAATTATGTGTTGTAGATGCCTGGGTTGTTATAGGTCTGCGTGACTCTCGATGTCTAATTGAACGGAGAAATTATGGTATTCTTCTGTAGCCTTACAAGTAACTTTAACCGTTGTTCATGTGTAAAGTATAAAAAAAAAGATAAAGTATAATAGGGTAAATCCTGTATCTTTATGTATGTATCTTTCTGTTAGCTGTTATGCATTACACCCCCCCCCTTATAAAAAAAAACAAAACAAGTGGGCTCCTCCAAAGTCCACGGTATAGTTCGAACACTGAATAAATCAAAAGTAGGTCATTACACTTAAATCAAATCGCGATATGAACTAGTATCTGTAAATATTAAGCTGCATAAATACCATTTAAATATGAATCCTGCGTGTCTCGTTATGAATGAATGCACAGACGCGCAGTTTCGTTTACTACACACATACTGAAGCGCGCAGTGTTTTCAGCGTCTGCCGTCTCGCCAAATGAGGCCATAAATACATGAACAACAGTCAGTGTCTGCTCTATTACTAATAATTATTAAAAAAAATACTCAAAACAGCGGGATTACAAGATGGAAATATAGACTAGAAAGATATTTAAACATGCTCTGCCCTTACACTCTTAAAACAGATGTGTTAAAAACAACACAACCTGTGTTATATTTTAACACACCTGTGTGTCTAGTTAAGGACAACACATTTTGTGTTAATTCAATTTTAACACAACCAGTGTGTTATTCTTCTTAACACAGGCAGTGTGTTAAAATATTTAACACACTAATGTGTCATAAATCCAGAAGTGGAACTTTCAAGTCACAAGCAAGTCTCAAGTCAAATCCCAAGTCCTCAAAGAGTTAAAGTTAATGAGATAATTAAGTGACTAATTAAATGATGATTGTGCATTAGTGATGCCACCATAATTGTGGTCAAGGTTTGCTTTAGTTGGTCTCTTGTCCTTTTTACTAAACCAAGGTAATTTTCTTCAAAGCAATTGCAATATTGTTTCACAGCAGACGTTTGTGCATTGCTGAATCAAACCTAGAAGTAGCAGATTAACTTATGATTTCTGCTTATAACTCATGGTGAATGAACATCATGATAGGATTTCGCTTAGATTTTTTTGACTGACATCCGGCTATTACAGATCTGCAAAAAAAAAAAAAAAGTGCCTTAAACACCACTATAATGCTTCAGTATTGAGAAAAAAAAAAGAAAGGTTTCCGCTCAGGCTTTTAGACATAAACACTTATCATATGATCCTCAACAGTGGCGACAATCATTTTTGATACTGCAGTGCATGATGGGAGTTTTTACTATGGTGTTACCCAGCATGCATTGCAGCATGAAGCATTTTGTTGATTGTCACCATTGTTGAGATTCATATGCTGATTCTTGATGTCTGTGTGTGTCGAAATAATAGTGGAGTTCAAATTTTTTTATTACATAGATTTAAAATTCATTCACTATATCTATTAGAGCAACACTTTGCATGCTGTAGTTTCACAGGGTTGATTATGCAAAACCTAAACATTTTTATAAAAAAATAATAATAATAAAAAAAATAATAATTTTGATTGTAATCAAGCCATCTCATGGTGACTATCTCATCACATCAAAACAGCTAATAGCTCTGCTTTACAACACCACATGCATTGTTAAAGTTAATGAGCTAAGTAAAAGACTAATTAAGAGAGATCTAACACAGGAGTCAAGGGTCAAGAGCCCAACTAAAGCAAACACTAATCTCCATGATGGTGGCATCATTTTAACCAATAAAACATCAACATCTGATCCTCTGTAATTCTCAATAACAGCAGGTGTTCATCACTAATGCACAGTCATCATTTAATTAGTCACTTAATTATTTCATCAACTTTAACTCTTTGAGAACTTGGGATTTGACTTGAGACTTGAAAGGAATTACTTGGTTCCTCTGGTGAAATCAGCTGCTGAGTTCATGGGTGGAATAAACATATGGCAGGACTTTTACTTTCTGACCCCTGGACTTTACACCTCTGTCTGTAATATATATTCTTGTTTTACACTCTTTGGCCACCAGGTGGTACTGTGAGCAAATTAAGCCTACAGAAATTAACCCTTTTGTGAACCACTTGGCTGAAAAGCTTAAAGCTTCATGAAGCTTCATCTCGCCATCACTAAAACTGTGGACAAAAATGGCTGGGCCCCAGTTAGATAGCCCAGGTGCCACCCATCTGGGCCCCACATACGTTTGCTGGCAGGGAGTAGCCCTGGGTTTTTGTTTTATTCAAACTAACAAAAATTGCATCCATTGTGGCAGACTGTTGTGGGAGTCTGGTTAAGTCTCACGTACCTGTTGATGCATTGTATATGGTGAAAACTACCCCTCCTCCGATGCCCATACTTTGAGCATTTACCAGACTCAAACACAGCAGAGCAGCGATAGCAGCATCAACTACTGAACCGTTACGCTTCAACATGTCCCTGCAAACACAAAGAGTGCCGTGTTAATTTAGGTGAAAAACAATGACTCCATATTAGAAATGGAAACTCTAGGGTTGCAAAAGTCTCATCGCTCATGCTATGAATCTCTCCCAGATACATAAATGTGGTTCTTTGCAATCGTACCTCCCGATTTCAGAGCAATTCCTGGCATCTGCTGCCACTGCTGCTTTAGCGTAGCACTTTTCAGAGGATGGTACAGTGGGTGCTACAGTGGGTTTTAGAGTGAGTGTTAGAATGAGTGCCAGAGTAAGTCCCACTATCAAAATAATCACCAAGGCAACCAACAGCCATCTGAAAGCAGACAACCAGAGTACAGTTTGAGATATTTAATGTATATGCTTATCTCTTCCTATTATAAACAAGACAAACTTGACTAAATTAGTACATTTTGAACTTGTGGGATATTTTTTATTTTTATTCATTTTTTTATTTATTTATTTTTTTGGGCCCTATGAGGAAACAAGCTAATAAATCATACAGAAAGAAGTACCTGTCTGTGTGTGTGTGTGTGTGTGTGTGTACACTGCCTGGCCAAAAACAGTCACCATTTGGATTTAAATAGGCAAACACATAATATTTTTAGGATTGAATAATTTTTGCAGTGATTAATATGTTTCTGGCATGTTTATGTTTTAAAACAGTTCCTTTAATCCCTAACTGATGCAGTGTGTAGCTTTGTATTTCTGAATGTTAGAAGCCATACCCATGTACATACTGCAGGATGACAATGACAAGATTAATTGGACCCAAATTGTGAAATGAGCATAAGGAGTCATTTTTATGTATGAATTGGCCACCACAGAATCCTGACCTTTACCCTGTCGAAAGTCTTGAGGATGTGCTGGAGTCGACTTTACAGAGTGGTTCAATGCTCCCATGGGTAAAACATGATATTGGCCAAAAATGAATGCAACTCTTGGTGGAAATAAATGTTTTGATGAGGCATGACGTTGTGGAAACTATGCCAAAATGAAAACACAACATTATCAAAGCTAAACGTGGTCCAACAAAATATTTTGGATATGAAGAATAAAGTTGATTTATTTCACAAGCAGATCTTTCACAGTTTGAGCCTGATGAATATTAACATTGACACCCTGCAGTATGTACACAGGTACATCTGACACAGTTTTTGTTTTATGCAGCTGTATATCTTTCATCCAAGTGTAGTGGTGGAAAGTCCAGGGGCCAAAGAGTAAAAGTCCTGCCATATGTTTATTCCACCCATGAACTCAGCAGCTGATTTCACCAGAGGAGGAACCAAGACATTCCTTTCAAGTCACAAACGAGTCTCAAGTCAAATCCAAAGTTAATGAGATAATTAAGTGACTAATTAAATGATGATTGAGCATTAGTAATTACCACCTGATGTTAACAATCAACATCACTGAAGAAAAGAGAAACACGAGAACTATAACTGTCTTTAGCCACAGCATTGGGTGAAACCAACTGGAAGAAAAAAAAATAAAAATAAAACCTTGCCACCATAATTGTGGTCAGTGTTTGCTTTAGTTGGGCTCTTGAGCCTTTTAGTAATTCATAGAATTTTGCTTCTCAACAATTTCAATATTGTGTCACAGTAAACATTTTTGCAATGCTGAATCAAACCTTGAAGTAGCAGATTAGCTTATGCTTTTGATGAGTGAAAGTTCTTGGTTTAACTATATTTGATTATTAAAGAAAAAAAACTCCTATTAAGTAACACCATAATGCTTCAATATTGAAACAAGAAGAATGCTGTATAGGATCATTCTTTTAGACATGAACATTTATCATATGATCCTCCACAGTGGTGGCAATAATTATTCATACTGCATTGCATGATGGGAGTTTTTTATGCATTGCAGCATGAAGCATTTTGTTGATTGTCACCATTGTTGAGATTCATATACTGGTTCTTGATGTCTGTGTTTGTCTACAAAGTACTGGCATTCAAAATTTTATGTGTGTTACATAGATTTAAAATTCATTCACTGAAACTATTAGAGAAACACTTTGATTGCATGCTGTTGTGTCACAGGGTTGATTATGCAAAACCTAAACATATAAATGAAACAAGTAAACAAAAGTTATTTTGGATATAATCAAACCAGCTCATGGTGACTATATGATCATTATAGAGCACTGATTTCTCTGCTTCACAACACCACATGCATTTCTTCAGAAAAATATCTAACGTAAGAAGTCAAGGGTCAAAAGCCCAACTAAAGCAAACACTGATCTCCATGATGGTGGCATAATTTTAACCAATAAAACATCAACATCTGATCCTCTGTAATTCTCATTTAATTAGTCACTTAATTATCTCATTAACTTCAACTCTTTGAGGACTTGGGATTTGACGACTTGCTTGTGACTTGAAAGGAATGACTTGGTTCCTCCTCTGGTGAAATCAGCTGCTGAATTTATGGGTGGAATAAACATATGGCAAGACTTTTACTCTTTTGCAAATCACCTTCTCAGTTGCACACAAAGCCATTTGACTTTCAGTTGTGATCAGCTGAGGTCATTTTGATTAGCTCAGCATGAAAAGAGCTTTTACTGCAGCATTTCAGCCCTTGGTAGAGCAACTGAAGCAAACAATCAACTATGGATGGCAAGAACTTGTCAAAAATATCCAGAATAAAGCTGTGGACAGGCACAAGTCAGTAGATGGATGCAAATTTTTTTCAAAGGCTTTATCAGTGACTAGAAGCACAGTGAAGTCTATTATTAAGAAGTGGAAGGTATTTGGTACAACACAGACCCTCCCTGGATCAGGATGTCGCTCCAAACTGGATGAAAGAGCCAGGAGGAAACTGGTCAGAGAGGCAACCAAGAGGCCGACAGCAAATCTGAAGCAGCTGCAGGAATTTATCACAAAAAGTGGTCATTGTGTGCATGTGACAACATCACAAATTTTCCACAAATGTGGCTTATATGGAAAAAAGAAAGGCCACATGCAGTTATGACTGAGCTTTGGAAAAGATGGCCACATGGAAAAAGGTGTTATAGTCAGATGAGACTAAAATTTAATTATTTGGCCTCACCACCAAATGAAATGTCTGGCGGAAGTCCAATACAGCTCACGATCCAAATAACACCATTCCTACAGTAAAGAATGGAGGTGGTAATATCCTGTTATGGGGTGGTTTCTCTGCAGCAGGGACTGGAGCACATGTCAGGATAGAAGGAAAATGAATGAGGCAAAATACCATCAAAGTTCTTGAGGAAGATCTGCTGCCCTCTGCCAGAAAGTTGTCAATGGGAAGAAGATTTACCTTCCAACATGACAATAACCCAAAGCACACAGCAAAACTGAGCACACAGTGGTTGAAGGAGAAGAATGTGAATGGCCTAATCAGAGCCCAGACTTAAACCCCATTGAAAATCTGTGAAATGACTTGAAGACCGCAGTGCTGTTTCCAACTCGGTGATTCTGTTTTTTTATTTATTTATTTTTTCTCTGACATGTTGGTGTTATATCTTTCACTTGGCTGTTATAATTCCCACTGAGTAAATATAGCTGCATAAAACAAAAGCTGTGTCCGTCTTCATTTCAGGCAAAATGTGATTATTTTAGAGGGGGGTGATTCTTTTCTATACCCACATGTGTGTGTGTGTGTGTGTGTGTGTGTGTGTGTGTGTGTGTGTATGTGTATGTGTATACATATATATATATATATATATATATATATATATATATATATATATATATATATATACATACATACATAATGTAAACAAAAACTTTTATTTTGGATGCGATTAATCACAATTAATCGTGTGGCAGCACTAATTCATATTAAAATGTGAATCAAAAAGTTGTCGACTGAAATAAGTTGAAAATAAGTAAATACAACTTAAGTGAGTGCAAAAAATAAGTCAAATAGTTAAGTTGCATAAACTTTGATATTGAAGACATCAAGTTCACCTTATTTTAATAAAGTTATTCTGAATAAACTTTGTAAGTTCAAATAACTATATTCGCCATGTTGAAAATACTTAAAATGCAAATACAGTAAATACAACTTATCTGAGTCAAATGTAAAAAAAAAAGATAATTAAAAAAGATAAGAAAAAAAAAAATACAGTGTACATATTAGTACCTTTTCCATATTAGTACCTTTATCCTATTTCAGCAAATGTGCTTTTTTAAACTGATTGCTCAAAGTAAGATAGACAGATACCTGACGCAACCCTTTGAAAAACATGATGCCATGACGTGTTTTTTTTATTTTTTTTTTTAAACAATTCTCTTTTTGTATAAATGGATGTTTGCAGTGGGCTGGACCAATATAATCTGTGGAAACAAAATGAATGGTGGTTTAAAATAATCCTGATCCCAAAATTAGATATTTAATAGCCAGACAGACAGAAAGATTTTATTTGATAAGTGTAATTGCATCACCCTGTTTTGAGCTTTTATAAAATCAAACAAATATAATCATAACACACCCCAATAATTAGAACAATAAATTATTAACTGAAAAGCATTACATAATACCATGCATTATTAGAATGGTATCTTGTACAGAAGTTTTTATAAATTATTGTAACATCTCAACAAGCTACACAAACCAAAATTCATCCCTAATTCTAATAGTTTGTGTGGATTAGAAGAGCATAAGAAAATGATATAAATAATTGTAAAAAAAAGTGATGATATAATAATAATAGTAATAATAATAATAATAATAATAATAATAATAATAATAATAATGTTTTAACATCAGACAAGTGAGCTATTCACCCCCCAGAAAATACATACCTTGGAGTCTGTGAATACAATGTCTTTTTCAAGTATGTAGCAGCTGATAGCTGATCTTGCTGGTGTCTTTATATCCAAAGTGATGTTTTATTCAAAGCTTTGCAGCAATCCACATGGAGCAGAAAAAATAAGAGGGCCTACATCGACTTCTACACATGTGATGTGATCCTAAACTCCACAGGCTATGTATTTTGTAAGGTGTTGTTGTGAATAACAGAGATACTCCCCAGACCGGTTTGTGTGGTCTGAACCAGTTACTGTCAGCTGTTGAGATCTTATGTGATGATAGTTATTCACTAAGGTTTCACTTTCAAGTTCAAGTTCAGGTTTATTTCTAAAGCACATTTAAAAACCGCTAGAAGCCGACCAATGTGCTGTACAATATCAATAGCAAAAATACAGTAAGAAAATTTATAAGATAATATCAAATAATAATAGCAAGTCTAAGATAAGATCAAATATTAAAAGCCAAAGTAAAAAGATTAGTTTTTAGGCAGGATTTGAACTCAGATAAAGTGGGGGCCATTCTAATATGAGAAGGTAAGTTATTCCAGAGAGTAGGACCAGCCACTTCAAACGCTCTATTTCCTCTCGACTTTAGACGAGTGCGAGGGATCTGGAGGAGAAATTTTAGACGTAGTCGTCTTGTAGGGATGTAAGGGTGGAGTAAGTTTGTAAGATATGGCGGAGCAAAATTGTTTAATGATTTATAAACAAGTAGAACAATTTTAAACTCAATCCTGTGCTGAACAGGCAACCAATGCAGGGATCTCAGAATGGGTGTAATATGGTCAAATTTTTTACATCCCTTCAGAAATCTATCTGCCGCATTTTGCACTATTTGTAATCGATAAATTTGTGTTTTTGAGATGCCATAATACAGAGAATTACAGTAATCCAGCCGTGACGCAATAAAGGCATGGATGGCAGTCTCTAGAGAAACTTCAGAAAGAAATGGTTTAATTTTAGAAAGGGACCGAAGGTAGAAGAAGCTGGAACCTACAACAGAACTGATCTGTTTATCAAATTTCAAGCGATTATCAAATTCTGCACCCAAATTTTGCACATGAGGAGAAATAAATGAATGTAGATGCTTAAAATCAAGTTGATTTTGATGCCTACACTCTCAAAAAGGATGTGTTACTTAATAACACAGTTTTTGTGTTATGGCCATTTTAACACATTATGTGTAATTTTTATGTTGATCATGTGTAAAAAGAAAGAGAGAGAGAGAGAAACAACACAATGTGTCCAACACAATATGTGTTAACTATCATCCAATCACATTGCTGCCTGCATTACTCCACAAGCTGTTAACCAAATTCGCGCCTCTTTTTTCATTGGTGGATGATATGGATGCACTCAGGTATATGGTCAGGTATATTGATTTCCTCACTAGAAAAGTAAAGTTCCCAGAGTGTTCTCAGAAGGTCCCACCGGTGTCAGTGACGTTCCCAGAACATTTCCTGAGATGATGTGGAGTTCTTTAAAGGATTGGGCAGAGGTGGGACCAAGTCAAGTCTCAAGTCAAATCCCAAGTTCTCAAAGAGTTAAAGTTGATGAAATAATTAAGTGACTAAATAAATGATGATTGTGCATTAGTGATGAACACCTGCTGTTATTGAGAATTACAGAGGATCAGATGTTGATGTTTTATTGGTTAAAATGATGCCACCATCATGGAGATTAGTGCTTGCTTTAGTTGGGCTCTTGACCCTTGACTCCTGTGTTAGATCTCTCTCTGCAGTAATGCATGTGGTGTTGTAAAACAGAACTACTAGCTGTTTTTATGTGATGAGCTAGACACCAGGATATGGCTTGATTGCAATCAAGAAATCTTTTTGTTATTATTATTATTATTATTATTACTACAGCATGCAAACAGAGTGTTGCTCTAATAGCTATAGTGAATGAAGTTTAAATCTATGTAATATAAAAATTTGAACTCCAGTACAATTTTGACACACACAGACATCAAAAACCAGCATATGAATCACAACAATGGTGACAATCAACAAAAATGCTTCATGCTGCAATGCATGCTGAGTAACACCATAGTAAAAACTCCCATCATGCACTGCAGTATCAAAAATGATTGTCGCCACTGTTGAGGATCATATGATAAGTGTTTATGTCTAAAAGCCTGAGCGGAAACAGTTCTTTTTTTCTTCAATATTGAAGCATTATAGTGGTGTTTAACAAAACACTTTTTTTTTTGCAGATCTGTAATAGCCAAGTGTCAGTCAAAAAATCAAAGAGAGATCCTTTCATGATGTTCATTCAGCATGAGTTATAAGCAGAAATCATGAGCTAATCTGCTACTTCTAGGTTTAATTCAGCAATGCACAAATGTTTGCTGTGAAACAATATTGTAATTGCTTTGAAGCAAATTACTTTGAATTAGTAAAAGGGACAAGAGACCAACTAAAGCAAACCTTGACCACAATTATGGTGGCATCTGTTTTTTTTTTTTTTTTCAGTTGATTCCATCCAAGACTGTGGCTGAAGTCTATAGTTCTTGTGTTTCTCTTTTCTTCAATGATGCCACTTGTTAACGGCAGGTGTTCATCACTAATGCACAATCATCATTTAATTAGTCACTTAATTATCTCATTAACTTTAACTCTTTGAGGACTTGGGATTTGACTTGAGACTTGCTTGTGACTTGAAAGTTCCACTCCTGGATTTATGACACATTAGTGTGTTAAATATTTTAACACACTGCCTGTGTTAAGAAGAATAACACACTGGTTGTGTTAAAATTGAACTAACACAAAATGTGTTGTCCTTAACTAGACACACAGGTGTGTTAAAATATAACACAGGTTGTGTTGTTTTTAACACATTTTTTTTTAACACACTAATGTGTCATAAATAACACAATTTGTGTCATAGATGTGCTATTCTTAAAGGTGCACTATTTAAATATTTGAAGAATATCAACCTGTGTTAAGAAGAATAACACACTGGTTGAGTTGAAATTAACACAAAATGTGTTGTCCTTAACTAGACACACAGGTGTGTTAAAATATAACACAGGTTGTGTTGTTTTTAACACATCTGTTTTAAGAGTGTAGAGTCTGAGGAGCTAAAAACTTTCAAAAATTTTTGAAAGCCAAGATTTAACATCAAGACAAGCAGATAAAGTATTAACGACACATTCTTTTTTCTTAGTAGCCCGTAAATATATTTGCATGTCATCAGCGTAACAATGAAAAGAAACACCATTCTTTCTAAAAACAGAACCCAGAGGAAGTAAGTATAGAGAGAAAAGAGTAGGAGCTAAAAAAAAAAAAACTTGAACTTGAACTTGAAGGTTTCACTTTAGTTTTTTTTTTTTTTTCAGATTTTCATGCAAGCATGACACATTACAACATTTATAACATTTCACAACTTTACATTTTGTTTGCAGATAAATTACACTGCAGTACAACATAAAAAAAAACTACTTAGCAAAGCAAAATTGAGTCAACATTGAATCAATGATTTTATCACATTTGCACCTTGAAATAACGCTATTTCCAGAATGAAAAATAGATAAAGATGGAGATGAAATCAATCTTTGTTCAACTTAAATCACTTATTTTACTTTGAAGCAACATTGAAACAACATCAGATCTATTTTGCTTTATGTACAGCAGGATTCTATGACAGTAAACCATGTCTGTTTTGACTTCTTTCAATCAGAGACCATGTAGTGCTGCAATTAACATGGTTTTGAACCGAAAAATCCAAAATCGCTGATTAAACAACTCCAAAACCAGCATTACCATCTTAACTTAGAAACCAATTTGATTTTATTATATGTCTACAAAAGTTCTTACTGAGATTAACAGAGGTTTAGATGTTGATGTTTTAATGAAAATAATTCACTTTGAAGTGACCATTATGGTGGTTGGTGTTTGCTTTAGTTAGGGTCTTGACCCTTCACTTCTTGTGTTTGTTTTTCTTTTGTTGCTGTAACTGTGTGTTTATAAAACACATTTGTTATGGCTAAACAAGCCAAGAAAAACTGCAATAACTATGCAATAAAACCACTCCCTCTGTATCTCCTGCTTCAAGTTAAAGACTTTGCAGACCTGGTGCAATAGGATATTTACACACATAAACCAGGATACTGAGCACTTTTAGAAACAATGATGAGTCAACCAACAATATTGTGCTGCATCAGAATCATTAATTACTCACCCTGATGGAAGGTTCGGATGATTTCCCCGACGAGGGAGAGGGGGCCTGGAACTATGTTTATAAAACACATTTGATATGGTAAAACAAGCCAAGAAAAACTGTGATCGTAAACTTAAACTGGACCAATCAGCTGTGAGCAGTGACAAATATCTGATGCAATAAAGCCACTCCCCCTGTATCTCCTGCTTCAAATTAAAGACTTTGCAGTAGTGGTGGTGAAATGAAGCTTCATGAAGCATTAAACTTTTCAGCCAAGTGGTTCACAAAAGGGTTAATTTCTGGTGGCTTCATTTGCTCACAATGCCATCTGGTGGCCAAAGAGTGTAAAACAAGAAGATATATTACAGACAGAGGTGGATTCCACCCATGAACTCAGCAGCTGATTTCACCAGAGGAACCAAGGCATTTCTAGCAAGTCTTAAATCAAATCCCAAGTCCTCAAAGGGTTGAAGTTAATGAGATAATTAAGTGTCTAATTAAATGATGATTGTGCATTAGTGATAAACACCTGCTGTTATTGAGAATCACAGAGGATCAGATGTTGATGTTTTATTGGTTAAAATGATGCCACCATCATGGAGGTCAGTGTTTGCTTTAGTTGGGCTCTGGACCCTTGACTCCTGTGTTAGATTTCTCTCTGTAATAATGCATCATAGAGATCAGTGATCTACATGAAAAAGATGTTAGCTGTTTTTGATATCATTATGAGTTAAACTGATTACATCCAAAATAGCTTTTTTTTTTATTTATATGTTTAGGTTTTGAATAATCAGCCCTGTGAAACTAAAGCATGCAAGGAAAGTGTTGCGCTAATAGTTATAATGAATCATTAAATCTATTGCATGTAACGCATACAAACATTTGAACTCTTGTAATATTTTGACACACACAGACATCAAGAACCAGCATATAAATCTGAAAAATGGTGACAATCAACAAAATTGTTCATGCTGCAAAGCATGCTGGGTAACACCATAGTAAAAACTCCCATCATGCATTGCAGTGTGAATTAATTATTGTCACCACTGTTGAGGATCGTATGATAAGTGTTCATGTCTAAAAGCCTGAATGCACAAATGCTTGTTGATAAACAATATTGTAATGGCTTAGAAGCAAATTATTTAGATTTATTAAAAGGGTCAAAAGCCCAGCTAAAGCAAACACCGATGTCCATGATGGTGTCATCATTTTAACCAATAAAACATCAACATCTGATTCTCAATAAAAGCAGGTGTTCATCACTAATGCACAATCATAATTCAATTAGTCACTTAATTATCTTATTAACTTTAACTCTTTGAGGACTTGGTATTTGACTCTAGACTCGCTTGTGACTTGAAAGGAATGACTTGGTTCCTCCTCTGGTGAAATCAGCTGCTGAGTTAATGGGTTGAATAAACATATGGCAGGACTTTTACTTTCTGACCCCTGGACTATCCACCTCTGGGTCCCACAAACCCGAACATCATACAAGGGTTAATTTTTGAAAGAGTACAAATAATCTTGAATTGAACTGAATGCTTCTCATTTAACACATGACTTTTGATAAAAGCATCTGATAAATGTAAATGTATTTGTATATTTAATATGTTAATTGAAAATATTAATAAATTTGCAACTGTTACTGAGAGTGGTGTGTATTGTTTTATTATAAACCAGCGGACCGCTGTCGGATAAGTGGCGGCTGCCGCTTGTGGTCCGATGAGCAGAACGCTGGATTTACAGCTGCATTCTCCAAACATCAGCCGGAGAGCATTTGCGATAAGATGGCGATGTCGCAGCGACATATTCCCAATAAGCCAATGCTCCCTGAGCGACATCGTGCTGATGGAATTATATTGGGTCGACATCGGGCCGACAGTATGTGTGCTGTTTGGGATGTTTTCAGTTTAACTCAGTGTGAGATTGCAACTTTTTATTTTAATAAGTGAGAAAGATTTGCCTCTTTTTTAAAAATAAATAAATAAATAAATAAAGCCACTTAGTAAGTGTAACTTTTAAACATATTATATGTGTCTGGGCTCAGCCCCGGATATCCACTCACCCTAGAACCACCCCTGGTAGGCTATAACTTAATTTATTATTACATTTAATAAATTAAATTATGTTTATTGTAAAATTTTAATATAATACGTTTATTTTATATTTTAAGAATTTTCAGTGTAACACTTTAATATTAGTAATCTGCTTATTAACAATGTATTTTAAAAAATTACTTTGACAGTGCCTTCTGTTTTTGCTGAATGTATGTTATTATGTATAATTATCTATTGATGCTCAGTTTCTTTAATCTACTGTGAGATCTGATTTTTACTGTATTTCTACTGAAATAGAAACAGAAAGTATCTTCATTGCAAACCCCGCCCATCCCTCATGTCATGTGATGTCATGACCTGCATTTCCTTATTTTCCTGAAGTAAAACACGAAGGTTTGGTTGAAGTCCATTGAGTTTGTTTCAGCAGTTTGTTCCTGTTTTCTCTCAAACTCACAGTTTGATCTTTGGATGATGAAAGTATCCATTATATTATCGGTAAGAGAAACAGTTTTCTTCTGGTTTAGATGTTTATTATTAGCATGTGCTGTGTGTTTACGTGAGATACATCATCAACACTAATTTAATATTATCGAGCATCTAATGCATCATATCATCAGTGTTTTCATATAAACTGATATAATGTTTGATCATCTGCAGTTTTAAATGAACATATTACAGCTTGGCTTGAATAGAATAAAAGTCCCTTGAAACTTTCTGAAAACATGAACGGCAAAACTCGTTTGATCATTAAATATGCACATATTTGTATTTTTTCATGCTTTTATCTGGTGATCAACGACTAATTGTCAGATCTATATATTACCATATAATATGTAATTAACTTTTTATTTTAATTAAATTGAAATATTTATACAAAAAATGTACATGTAAACACTAAAGATGCCAATAATGTGTAAAAGACATGAACATTTGTGATGCTATAATTTTACTTTTAGATAAAGATTGTTGAGAGTGTGTTTATACTGTACTTGACCTTAACATCTGACCTTGTAAAGTCCTTTCTCAGAAATTACACTTTCATCATCAGACATGTTTCACACATGAAATATTTTGTTTGGTATGAGAGCAAAATGAAAAATGGCTGTTTAAATATGTTAGATCATACATATTTAGTTGGTCATGTAAAATGTTTATACACTTATTTCTGTTCTTATGACAATGAAATTATTTAACTGTTTTATTTGCTTGCATATAAGTGACACGTATGAAAGCCTAGAAGGCCTTTTTTATTTTTTATTTTATTATTATTTTTTTTTCTTTGAAGTGCTGAGTTTCCTACAGCTTAATTTCTGCTGTATGAAAATGAAAATGTCTGACGTGCATGTTTATTCCATAAATATTTGACACAGAATGGTTGTAATGTCTTCTAAGTTGGCAAATGGCTTGCCAATAGTGTTGCAAAGGGGCAGAACATTTCTGCTTGCCATTTGAAATGAAATAGGAATTATAATCTTGCCAATCTGTCAAGTTTGGAATCATATAATTGGAGTTTGTCCAGCACAATCACTACTATTTTTTAACAAGGAGGAACATCACAACCCTAAACAGTGCTGTATAAATACATTTATATTTGTACTGTACATTTATCTGTGTTACATGTAAACTGAACATACACAGTTGCTTTGTTGTGGAAGATCAAGAGGGAGTAATGTCAGAATGTGTGGTGGTGGTGTTAGGGGAAGACAATAGAGTGTGTAAAAATGAACAAGCAATGGTGAATTATCAGTTTACATGTAACACATTTCTGCAAAAATTAATGTTCTGTATAAATAAAAGACCTGTAATTGTCAGTGAGTTAATTTTGAATGCTAATGAAGCGTCTCTTTCTCCACAGTTCATTATCAATGTGGTGTGTCCTGCGGTTTACATGCATCATGTCTTCGTCTACGGCACACTGAAGGAAGGCCAGCCCAACCACTCCATAATAAAAAGCACTGCCAACGGTCAGGCCAAGTTCCTTGCTTATGCTCGAACCGTAGACCGATACCCGCTCGTGATCGCCACCAATAACAACTATCCCTTCCTGCTCAATGTGCCCGGGAAGGGTCAGCGCGTCCACGGCGAGATCTACTGCGTGGACCAGAAGATGCTGGACTTCCTGGACGAGTTTGAAGGATGTCCTGAGTTGTACCAGCGCATCAAGGTCCAGCTCGAGGTGCAGGACGGGGACTGTGAAGGAGCAAACACACTGAAGCCTGGACGTTTCGAGGAAGCGTTTGTGTACAGCAGGGTCACATATGAACCTGAGTGGCTAAAGAAACCAACATATGGGAATTATGATACGAACGGTGATCACGGACTGAAATATCATGAGGACACAAGCCCTGAGTAATGACTGTACAGGTACTGCTTACCAGGGTCCAAAATTGACATTTTACCAACCTGTCAGTGTCACTTCAATTTACCATTTAGATTTTTTGCAACAAAATTTATCTAGCATTTTTCAAATTTTATATATAAATTTTACACACACACACACACACTTATGAGTATGTGATTGTTTAGCTGTTTCATTTCATATCATATAAGTGACATTATATCAAAGCCTGGAAGAGCTATTTTATTGATATTTTCATTTCATTTCCCTCCCTTTTTTATTAATGACGGGCGACAAATATTAGAAAATACATTAGATTTTATTTTATTGTATTATTCATGTATGGAATATTTCATATCACAGAGAAGGAGAAAAAATCCTAGAGGCATTCTAGATCAATCTAGGATTTACATTTACACTGCAGTATCTGATCATTTAGTTTTATAAACTTTTTTTTCTGTATTTAATTCATTGGTACTCAGCAAGTGTTCATTTTTGGACCCTGATTTTTAATGTTGTGTATATTCAGATGGTATATTAATGTTGTGATATATAAATACACGGTACCATAAAAAGTACCATGTTCACAGGGCAGATTTGCAAGGAAATATACATCCAAAGAACTGCAAAAGATTCAGCTGTAAAAGGAACTGGGAACAATCTGTTATAATATTAAAATAATAATAATAATATATGGAATCTTAATCTTGAATAAATGTGGTGCACTAGCAAATCACTCCAACAGGTTTATTTGTACATATGTCCATATGTTGGTTTTGAGTCTACTCCAAATCTCCCTACCAGGGACAATAAATTATTATGAGTTTTCTAAACTACACTAAATAATAAATAAATAAAATCTGTTTTTATTTATTTTTTTATTTATTTATTTTTTTTTTTTTTATAAATGACAACAAATGCAGAACATCTGTTGATAATGATTTGTTTATTCTGAACATATTCACGCACTGTCAAACATACATTTCTGCCAACATATAATCAATACTGGTATATATATATATATATATATATATATATATATATATATGCATTAAGAAATAACTTTAATGCTCCAAATGCTTAAAAAATATAAAAAAATAAATAAAAAAAAGATTAAAGAGAAGAATGTTGGCACTCAAGCAGCATTTTTGTTTTATTTTTTATTTTATTTTTTTGCGCACCATGACAAAATAATGGCTAACTATGAGGGACTGTGTACTGATCCCTCACAAAAGTAGTGTGAAGCAATTTACAGTTATTATCAAAGCGTGTATAAAAATGACATCCTACAAAAGAAAGGTTTGTGTGTGGTTCAAACGCGTAAAGGCAGTATGTGCCGTACATCTCAGCCACCCCCATATCATCAACACTGATTTAATATCATTGAGCATCTAATGCATCATATCATCAGTGTTGCTCTGTTTTCTCGTAAACTGTGATTTAATGTTTGATCACCTGCAGTTTTAAATGAACATATGACAGCTTGGAATAGAATAAATGTAGAATAGAATGAAAGTCCCTTGAAACTTTACCATCTGAAAACATGAACGTCAAAACTCGTTTGATCATTAAATATGCACATACTTATATTTTTTCATGCTTTTATTTTGTGATCAACAACTAATTGTCAGATATATTTAATTTACATATCTGTTGAAGTGCTCCTATTATGCCTTTTCGAATATTACCTTTCTTGCAGTGTGTTATGTAGCTGTATGTGAACATAAACTATCTGCAAAGTTGTGAAGCTGACAGTGCAAGATAAAGTTATTGTCTATATATAAAAAAAGAGTCGGCTCGCAAACGCGTAAAAGAGTCGTCAGGAATTTGAATCTTATTCTGTTGGCTGAACGTGACTAAGTAATACATTTGCATATTGTCCGCCCAAGGGCTGTCATACGCGGTAGACCAATCACAAAGGACTGCGCCATCTGACCAATCACAGCAGTGAGGGCTCACGGAAAGGAGGGGTTTAGAGAGACTGATTCTTCGCACCCAGTCATTTATGAATCATTTAGAAATTAGGTAAAATTAAATCTTTTTTTTTTTTTTTTTGCCTTGGATGCATGTAAACCTGTTTTAGGAGACTCATAAGACAATATTAGTAACATTAAAAATGGCATAATAGGGGCACTTTAATGTAATGAACTTTATTTTATTAATTAAATATTTATACAAAAATGTAGGCTACATGTAAACACTAAAAATGTCAATAATGTGTAAAAGACATGAACATTTGTGATGCTGTAATTTTACTTTTAGATAAAGATTGTTGAGAGTTTATGCTGTACTTGACCTTAACATCTGACCAAGACCTTTCTCAGAAATTACACTTTCATCATCAAACAGATGTTTCAGGCATTAAATAATGCTTTTGGTATGTGAGTAAAATGAAAAATGGCTGTTTAATCAATTTATACATATTTAGTGGGCAAAGATTATAGAAAATCATAAAAATGTTGCCTAATATCTTTAAATTTATTAATAGTTAAACATTTAATAAGAATCAATTTATATTCAATTCATACAGTGAGAACTATGCAGTGTTTTGTTTTTACATTTTGGTCATTCAAATGATGAAAATTGCAAATACCTTTAAATACAACCCGAATTCCTGAAATGTTGGGACGTTTTTTAAATTTGAATAAAATGAAAACTAAAAGAATTTCAAATCACATGAGCCAATATTTTATTCACAATAGAACATAGATAGCATAATAAATGTTTAAACTGACAAATTTTACAATTTTATGCACAAAATGAGCTCATTTAAAATTTGATGCCTGCTACAGGTCTCAAAATAGTTGGGACGGGGGCATGTTTACCAAGGTGTAGCATCTCCTCTTCTTTTCAAAACAGTTTGAAGACGTCTGGGCATCGAGGTTATGAGTTTCTGGAGTTGTGGTGTTGGAATTTGGTCCCATTCTTGCCTGAAATAGGTTTCCAGCTGCTGAAGAGTTCGTGGTCGTCTTTGATGTGGTCAGATGATTCAGACAGAACAGAGACAGACTTTGGCCACTGTTTGAATCTCTCATTCTGTAAATCTAAACTATAAACACATTACCTGACAGACAGTGAATGTGATTCACCAGGTGAAAATATTAACTGAGAAAACCCAGTAAGCCAGTGCTACATTAGTGTGAAGCTGTTACATTTAAGAGATATTTTACCTAAACTGATCCTTAAAAGTTACTTTCACTGCTGCAACATTATGAAGTTTGATTATTCATTAATATTTTGTAATTTATTTTGACTCAGTGTTTCCAGATGAAGCACATTTTTAGTTTATCTGACAAAAAGTTTTGATAAAATCAATTCAAAACATCTGAAAATATAAACAGGAAAATATAAAAAAGATAAAATGTCAAAGAAGCAGCAAAACAAAATAAATATGACGCACTCTAGCAAACATAATTGTCTAACAAAAAGACAATGTTGAACACAGAGTGAATACATTATCTTAAAAAATCATTTCAGTGTTGCAGAAGATGATCTCAATTAAATTAGGCAGTGGCTATTTGCACGTGTAAATAGCAATAGATGCTATTTACACTAAGTGAAAATAGCATTTTTTTTTTAAAACGGCAGTATTTTCTGCTATTTATACTACTTATTGCAAATAGTTGCAAATACCTGATCAGTATTGTAGAACATTATAAGACAGTATGCAATAATAGCATATTATAACACTAGCAGTTTCTGACAATCCTGACACAAATGGAAAGAGGATAATAAAACCTACAAAAAGGGAATCACTCCCAGCATCAGAAAAAAAAAAAAAAAAAAACTTCCTACAGCATTTCTTCTCCCACTACCTCTGGATTTACGATCATCTGTAATCTTGACATTGAAGTAGCCAGCAATCTGTACAATTTGCCATCAATATAGAGAAAAATATGGATGTCTCTTTGCACACACAAAGTCATAAGATGTGCACACACTCACACACACACACACACACACACACACACACACACACACACACACACACACAAAAACATCCAACTCTCTTATTTCCAACATGGTGTTGTATAGTACTTTTAAATGCATATACTGTAACTAGGGGTTGGCGATATGGCAAAAATATCATATCACGATTTTTTTTTCAGAAATATCACGATTCACGATTTTATCACAATTCTTTGTCATGTTGATTTTACTATTTTGCAAGTTGTCTGAGCATTACAGCCAAACTAATTTACCTTTTTTAAAAAACAAAGCCTTTCAAGGTAACAAAGTATAAAATAAAAAAGAATGGCAGATATTTAGGCCAAAATGAGCGAAGATAAAAATCGTTTTCATTATTTTATCTGTTATTAGAAAATACGAACAGAGATACACATTACAAATAAACATAATACGAATTTTTCAGGTACAGTAGGGGCATTTAGCAGTATTGAATTAACAAATATAAAAAGTGAAACACTATATACTTATACACTATATACATCAATTGTACATTGATTCTAATTAAAACAACTATATTAAAGTTCTTCAGTCAAGAGCAGTGAGTGATTTTTCTCTTTGTGTTTTGTTGTTTTATTAACATTACAAGAATAGTTCACCCAAAAATTAAAATTCTGTCATCTGTCTGTCAATTCTGTCATAGTGTTTTATTTTTATACCATCATTTACTCACTCTCAGGTTGTTTTAAACCTGAATGGGTTTCTTTTTCTGCTGAATGTTATATTATTAAATTCAATGGGGACCAGCTACTGTTTGGTTACTCAAAATATCTTATTTTGTGTTTAGCACATGAAAGAAATTAATACAGGTTTGGGACAACATGTGAGTAAATAATGACAGAATTATCATTTTAGGGTGAACTATCCCTTTAATGACAGTCGGCAGCATGTTTAGTACTGTCCCTTTAAGACCTGCACGCATCTAATATACAGGCACGCATCCTTTTTTCTCTCAGTTGTTTACTTACACTTTAGACATAAGCAACTGTGTTTATATGTAAACGTTGTGTGTTTTTGACAGTTTTAGCGCAATCAGATGCGATACATAACTTAGTTCAGTAATTAGGCGCTATTTGACAGGTTTTTAGTGCGCGCGCGCTTCGGGTGTAACGTTACGCACTGGAAAAGCGCGTCAGAACAGCACGCTTATAAAATGTTTAACCGGCAAGACTTAAGCAAATAATGTACTTTTGTGATTGTGAATAAGTGCAGTGTCCTGTGAGTGTAACTCTACCACCTAGTTAACACTGATGTGAATGTATGTGGCATTGTAACAGTATATTGAGACAGAGGCGTCAGAACTGCAGCTGATAGAATAGCACGATTCTATGATATTTCTCCAAAAGCAGATCGTGGAGACATTTTTATCGTCCATGATCAAAAATCGTCATATCGCACACCCCTAACTGTAACATGGGAAAATAGATTTGCTCAATGTTTAGCCGTACACTAGCATGTAAATGAGCTAAAGGCAAAAACACTAAAAGCATCAAAACTTTTTATTTTGATTTCATGGGGGTCTAATGTTTGTAAGTCATGTAAGAAAAGAGGAAAAATATAAGTTTCTGACTGCTAGAAAAAAATAGACCATTTTTTTATGATGTCTCAGTTGTTTCTCACAGCAGATTATTTAATCTGACATAGAGACAATGAGGATTTAAACACTCTGAATCCAGCATAGAGGGGTTCAATGAATGTGGTGTTGAATGTGTGTAAGTGTGTGAGTGTGTGTGTGTCAGAGACGCTGTAGTAGGACAGAGTGCCAACAGACCAGTCCAGATACACTCCTACTCTAGTAGAGGATGAAGGGGCTGGTTTGTCAGTTTTCTTATTATCATGCCAGGCAGAATATCTGTTATCAGTGCAGTACAGACTCCAGGATTTGTCATTGTATCCAAACCAAGATTCATTTCCTCCTTTCCTGTTGATTTCTTTATATGTCACAGCTATATAAGACCATCCACTCCATTCAACCTCCCAGTAACAGCGACCAGTCAGACTCTCTTTACACAGAACCTGCTCATGTTGCTCAAATCTCAAAAATATCAATGAGTATTTTAAAATCAATGAATACAGATTTCTTAACAAAGCATTCAAACTGAGAAAACAGGAGTCAAATTCAGGTTTCTGCAAAATTCTAATAAACTCTTACAGAGCGCCAAAGACAGAACAGTAAAAAAACAAAACAAAAAATAAATAAATAAATAAATAAATAAAAAACAGCATTCATAATCATAACACAGTAAGAATAAAGTGAAGATCAAGCAAAGAGACAGATTTCATGAAGAAACATTAAATGGAGATGTAACCCTCCTCTAAAGGGTAAGTACACACTAGGTTCGAATACTCAACTTAGGGTCACTGAATTATAGTATAGTGAATGGTACAACCAGAAGTCATTGATAACCACACAAATTACCATTTCACATGAACTGTATTGATGTAACAAATATAGAACAATTGTTGTCACCAAAACATTAATAAAGTGTAGTGCGCAATCAGTGTATGTGGTTGTTTTTTTTCCTCAGTCCAGTCTTTCAGATGACCAAAAAATGTTTCCTTCCGTGGAAATCAGTTCTGTCTTTTGGTTCAAAACACGTTGAAGCAAAAAATAATAAAAAATTTCAACCAAAAACAAAAAAAGTTCTATCCAATCCCAATCCGGAATTTAGGAGAAAGGGAAAAATGCATTCAAGGGTCCACTGAGATCCTACCGCACAGTGTTATCACATGAGACATCGCGCAGCAATCAATGACTCCATGGATCCAACGATCAATGGTGCTTGGCTCGCCATCTTCCCTCCGGAAGAATTCAATTGCATACAAAACCTGGCCTGCAATAAAACAGGCACATCCATATCATATTACTCAGTCAACCCAGCAATCAATTGCTATGAACCTTAATGCTCATTAACAGTTTAAACATCATTAATGAAATTAAATCATGAATTCAATTCCTTAAACATTCACAATCATGTACTCAATTTACTAAATATACATATGTGAGATAGATAAAGCTCACTCAGTGATTTCGTCAAAACGTGATTTCCACACTTCAAATAATTATCAGTATTCAACATACTTTTTTTTAACTACGCATGCAACTCTTACATCAAGTTAAACCCAAACTATAAACTTTTATCCCAGTAGGCCTACTTCTGTTATTTAAATGTCTGTAACAGAAATAATGATGCGTGGTTGAAAAGACTGTTTGTGTTTCTTCTGAATCAGCAGCAGCATGAATGCAGATTTGAATGTCTTTAAGACGCTTACGATGTGAAACAGGTGTTAGTGTAGTTGTTAGTGTGAGCAGCGCGTGGTTTGTCGCCACCCATATCAGTGAATGACAGCATTCACATCGGAAGCGTAATGATGGCCGACCCTCTGATTCATTAGACATGGGCAGCAACAAAACATGCTTCTCACGATCCACGGACACTCGCGATGTTAAACAGTCGTAATAGACATAGCTGAATCATTGTCATTCAGGAATAAGATCGCATGGGTGTTTGAATCAAGATTGCAGTTTTTTAAAGATTAATGGTGCAGGTCTAATGTAAACACAGCAAAATGTTTTGCGAGGATATTGTCACGTTTTCGCGAGATCCGACTGGTCTCACATCTGGACACATCTGATCTCGCGAGATCTCGTGCCACGAGATCTCGTCACATCCCTAATGTATACAGTCTTTAAAAAAAGTATTAGATCCAAAGATCCAATCAACAGTGAAAAATGGTATACAGTATTTGAGTAAATGTAATTAGTTACGTTATCTCTTTGGCTACTTTGTACTTTGACTGAGCATCAAAAATGTTAGCAACTTTTTCTGTATAACGGAATCAAGCGTTTAAGAAAATAGCATAATACACATAATAATAATAGCTTATAATACGTAGACATTGAAGAGTGAGCTCTGTGAAGCAGCCTTAAGGCCATTTCACACTGAGCGTGATGTGAAAATGTGAGGCGAATTGCCGATGAACGGTGCTTTCACACCGAGCGCAAAACGATTGTTCGCCTTCTGCTAATTCACGTCTGCACGCTAGATGGCGCCAACCAACAATGTATTTTTCCTCGAATATGTATCTCATATATGGATTTAACATCGTCTGCTGCTCAATATATAGCATTAAGATAAATAAAGTTTAGCTCTACACCAGAAACACAAATATCTTTAATGCTTACAAGAATATCCTATAATATAATTACAATTAGCATCAAGCTACACTTGAAAATTTATGTAATTATTAATGTATTTGTTTAAAAGTCACTTTAAACCATCATCGAGTGCTTGTAATAACTTCCAGTTGTGATCTATAGTTGATTTTGATGTAGCATTTGGACCAATCAGCCACACATTTGTTCATCAGATTTAACAAATCAGTTATTCAGTAGATTAACAAACAGTCACAGACCCCTCACCCAACACCAGACTCAGTGCCTATATGTCTGTGAACGAAGTCCATGCCCCTGGTTACCATGGCAACCAGGAGACTTTTCCCAGTCCAGATAAACTTTACGACCTAATGGCATGTAGAGAGTTCTCCCTCTACACTACACTTTCCATAGGAAAGACACATAATGCACATAAAAATGGACTCTTCTCTAATTAATTCATTGGAAAACCTTTCTTTGAATGAGCACACATATCCTCAGGTCATTGTGTATATTGTTACTGTTCTTGTATATTGTCTTTTGTACTATATATTGTTTTATACATGCTTATGATAGATCACTAGTTAATATCACCCCATTTATTCTATGTTTGGTCGCTATCAATTCGTCTTCGGATGATCTAAATGACAGTATATATTACATGTTGATACCTATGCAACATATTAGAGTTCTAAGAATCTTTAATAGTTTGTATATCAACTATTAAATCCAACCCCATGCAAATTACCATGCTCAGAGACAAAGAGTCGTAAAACCTTCCCTCCAAAAGTTCGTCACCACTGGCTCTTTAGCCCTATTCGGGCAGGATTAGTTTTACAAGGGTAGATGGAGTAATGTAATTTTTACCTCAGGACATCTGTAATATTAATGGTCAATTCGCACCGGATAAGAAATCTCTGTAAAACTAGCAATATTGGGAGGGGTAACTCGATTTGCGCTCCGCTGTGACCTGCTTGTCGTCATGTGCGTCATGTACGTTGCTTCCTGTTCGATCGGACGTAACTGTTTATATCCAATCAAAAATGTAATAAGTTTAATTAAATCGTTCGACCGCACCTGTGAGATATATATATATATATATATATATATATATATATATATATATATATATATATATATATATATATTAGTGCTGTCAATCGATTAAAAAATTTAATCGCGTTAATCACAGTCATGGACTGTGATTAATCATGATTAATCACAAATTTAAAATACTAGGATTTACATTTAAATGTGTTGAAATGAAATGCATGACAAACTAGTTTAAGGAAACAGAACCTTTCACACCTCTGCCAGGTATGTGACATAATCCTTATTATTCTTTTATCATTATTCTTCTGTTTTTATTCAGCCATTATCAACCTTTATACTGGCAATACAACGTTTACCAAGCCACATCGCTTCAATCCCAGTATACATTTACCCAACTATTATCAAAAGTATTTCCAAATAAATATTACAACAACATTTTCTTGCGACCTTACGTGAAGTATTATGACAAAATGGATTATAAAGAAGAATTGGACCTGTTCTGCAGGTGCATTAGAGCTAACATTAGCATCATGCTACATAAGACAATTTATGAGATTAATAGTACGCTTTTACTCAGAACTCACTTCAAACCACCATTGAGTGTTTGTAATAACTTCCTTTTACAATCACATGTGGAATTTGGTCGTTTACTGTTGTTAAAATATGCTATTTATAGCCTTTTATATCGCTGCACAAATTAGCATAGATCTACACATTCATCTCAAGAAAATCACATACAAACCATATCCTATCGTAATCGTGTGTTTATTATCTTGTATAATCTATAGTGGCTGTTGTCATGTTTATTTCTGCTGTGTAAAAGCCTATGCATGTGCTCTGGCTGAAACTCACGTTGTTTGTGATGTTTACAGCCGCCTCTCAGTTCTTAAGTTGCCAGGGATACATTCCAAGTATAATACACATTAGTAAAAGGATCTATTTTCATTTTTATTTGTCTATATACACTTTGGGCATTTAACGTTAGCCCAAAAACCCGTGGCTCTGTAATTTTTCCCGCGACTGTATTTTCAAAATACCCTATGGCCACTATCACACAATGATAGATAACCTTCCGCGCTGCGATGACGCGAAACTGGGGGCAAACATTATTACATGATTAATATATACATACACACACAAACAGGTCGGGTCAAACGATTTATTATTTTAAATTCTGTTGGTAATAGGCACTTACCTAAAGCCAAAAGAAATTTTGTGGCTTTCAACCTTCTTTTTGATCTTAATGGGGTGTGGAAAACTACTTTTAAACAGAAAATGGCAGAATATTTACGTACATATTTACAGCTGGTCTATTCGGACGAGATTAGTATTACCTGAGGTAATTTCTCTGGACCTTTTTACAGAAGGTAAAAGTCGCCGTAATCTTTACTGACATTGTCTATAATGATTACTGAGATGGCGCATTCAGACGGGACTAAAATCACTGAGAAGCTCTGGTAATAATTACTTTTACCCCACGTCCTCATGTAAAACTAATCCCATCCGAATAGGGCTTTAGACTCCCCAGAGATGTGACCTCTATACCAGATAAAGCTCTCACATCAGTGACGCCAGCCAGTCTGCAGATCTTTTAGATTCTGAGAAGATGAGAATGTGAGCTAGAACTCTTCTGGACCCTTAAGTTTTTGTGCCAGGCCTCGCGGCCTTGTCTTTCCATTCAAACAAAGATTCTTGGATCTTAGCTGATGTCTCTTAACTCTTCTTCACTTTTCACCTGGGAAGAGACTCCCAATCACCATCGAGTCAGAACGTCTTTGGAATTAATCACTCTTCAAACCAGGAAGAACGTGATTGCAAGTCCAAAACCTTGAAACCATCAAGACTTTCATCCGAGACTGCATTCTGGACACTCGTCAACGACCAAGGCAGTGCAAGTAGAGTACACTTAACTAAACGAAACAGAGGTTTAGTATAAGTTATAGACCCCGTTATAAACGGCGCTGATGGTTTTACTCAGGTGGTTAACTGACTCTTTCCATAACTGCATTCTTTGTTTTCTCTAATGGCTTCATTCATCCACTTTAGCTCCACTTTGTATGTATGCGTGAGTGTATGTTATTCATTGTTTGTTTAGATTAGTTATGTGTGTTAGCGTTTAGTTAATAAAACTCTTGTGCACAAATTACTTGAGTTTCTGGTTCTGCCTTGCAAAATAATTGTCCCTTTACAATTTTGACCCTTGCTACATGCTCTGATGCATTAATAGGAAAGTATTTTCTGTGGCCACGGAAATATCCTTTCTTAGAGTTGATATGAATTTACACTGAATGTTCTCTGGACGAACAGATCAGCTGATGGCAATTTAACTCTGCTACAGTTATTACTGTCAGCCGATATAAATAATTGTAATTAATCATAATTAATTGTAATTATTTATATACAATTCCCTTTTGGAGCTAATTTGCTATATTGATTATAATAGGCAGACTCTTTGTATGTCATCAACATCCTCTATTGTTACAAAAATACTATGAGCTACGTACAAAACAACAGGGGGGTCTCCTTCCTCATCCACCACCAGTGTGCAGCATCCACCTGGATGAGTTGTACCAAATATTATTTCCCTATCCTAACAAACCATGCATCAATGGAAACCTTATTTATTCAGCTTATGACTGGTTCTGTGTTCCAGAATCGCATATATCGTTATAATCATATCTTTTGCTTTCATCTGTCATGTGTAGAAAAATATTTTACTTGATTTTTTAAAACGGCAAAAAGTTCTCTATGTTCAGACACCGACGACAACATCTCGACATCCATATTCTTTGTATGTTGGTTGGAAGTCCTCTACTTCAGTGTTTTTACGCTCGTGCTCAATACAGTCTTCTGAGCTTTTAGCGCCACCGCGTCGACCTTTTGGGTAACAGCAGTTGCTCTGGCCACGTGATGCAATGCTCAAAACTTTTTGGATGGCCCGTGTTTTCACTTTGTGAAACTGAAAAGATTGGAAAGGCCTTTACAAGGATAAACAACACACCTCCACTGAATGTGCTTTATTACTTTTGAATGTGCTTTATTACTTTTGCTCAACATAAGTCTTTTGTCACTGTAATATTACTTTGTTCAGAATAACGTATACCAACCACGATGCCAAGATGCCAGAATGTTGCTGTGTCCACAGTGTCAATCATAGTTTCAGGAGCGGGATGTGTTTTGTACAATTGAGAATTTAGGGCAGGGCTGCAAAACTCAGGTTCTGGAGGGTCACAGTCCTGCAGAGTTTATTTCCAGCCCTAGCTGCTCCAACACACTGAAGTTTTCAAATAATCCTGAAGTCTCTGATTAGCTGATTCAGTTGTGTTTAATTAGGATTAGAGCTAAAGTCTGCTGGAAGGATGCAGGACTGGACACCCCTCATCAGTGTTACTTTCTCTTTCTCTGACCTGCGGATCTGAGGCTTTTGCTGCTGGGAAAAACTGGATCAGGCAAGAGTGCAACTGGAAACACAATCCTGGTTAAAGTATATTTAGCGAGAATGTTTTTACTTCAGTCTGTATGAGTAAAAAAGCAGCTGTGGGCCAAAGAACCGTCACAGCAGTCAACACTCCAGGACTGTTTAACCCAGCAGTCAGTGAAGAGGATCTGATTAATGAGATAAAGAACGGTGCCCTTATGTCTGCTCCTGGTCCTCATGTGATTCTGCTGGTCATTAGGCTGGATATGAAACTCACAGAAGAAGAGAGGAACATCGTGACGTGGATTCAGAACAACTTTGGAGTAGAAGCTTTGTTCTACACCTTCATCCTCTTCACTCTCGCTGATTATCTGAATGATGAATCCGTGGAAGATCACATCAGACGAAGACCTGATCTCCAGCTCCTGATCAACCAGTGTGATGGCAGATATCACACATTCAACAACAGAGACAGACGAAACACAGATCAGGTCACAGAGCTGATAGAGAAGATGGAGTGAATGCTACGAAACAACAGAGGGCAGTATTTCAGCACAGGGCATTTCAACATGCCAGAGAAAGTTCCAGGAGGCTTTTTTCCCGGTTGGGCTGGAATGCTAATAGTTACTGCAGTGATAGTTTTAGCAGCAGCAGCAGTTACAGGACAGAGTTAGATAACAGGTGAAGATCAGTTAACAATCTTAAAGCAAGTGACAGAAGAAGAAGGAGAAGAAGAAGAAGATTCACGTAGTTAGGATGCAAAATAATTATGATTGTACGGTGGCCGTGAAGTGCAAAACAACATTACAAAGTGTAAAACACGTTTACGAAGCTCGAGACAAATTTACATTTTGGAAAACATTTTTACCAATCATAAAACACAATTACATGGGAAAAACACTTTTACCAAGGACGAAACAAATTTACATTTTAGAAAACAAATTAACAAGACGCAAAACACTTTTACCAGTCCCGAAACAAATTTACAATGACAGATTCTTCACGGAAAGGGAATGTACCACACACCGGAAGTGACGGGGTCAAAGGTGTTGTTGTTGGTGAGCGCGGTAAATTCGTGTTGTGGTTGTGGTGTAAATGGCGTAAATAAAGTTTATGGTGATCGAACATGGACTGCGGCCGAGGGATGTTTTGCCCGTTTTGTGGCAAACACATGAGCAGCTTACCGCGGTTTTGCTTTACGTGTAGTCGGTGTTTGGAGTTTCTAAAGGACGCGGACCAGACGGAAACACAGGGGACGTCTCGACAGCCGGACAGTGCTAAGCAAAGTAAGTTGTTATTTGTTATTTTTTAGTGTAGCAAAACGCTAGCTATCTGAGGCCATGTGAATAAAATCAGTAATGCTAATAATGATTTTTTGAGCGGCTTATAACTTTATGTTTTGAAACGGAACTCTGTCCATTTCAGCAGAACAACCATGCCCATCATACAAACAGTTCATGGAGTACAGAAGCTCGAAGTCAAAAGAACGGCAGTCTTTTAACTATGGGCCAAAAGGAAGATTTAAGCCTAAAGAAAGAAAACACGTCCAGGTAAGTTGTACTGACCGTCCTATACAATTTTGCAATGCTCTATATGTATTTGTGTGTATGTGTATATTTATTTTACCTACATATACATTAATTATATATCTTTGTTATTTTACTAGATAAATGTAGGATTGATGGCGCCACATGAAACTGATGGAAGTGATTTAAAACCTCTAAGAGGGAAAACACTCCTGTTATTTACAGACCCGGAGGTAGCAGCACCTGATCTACTGAAACAAGCTGTACAGAAAATGAGAACATTTAACAAGGACATGCACGAAGGACCTTACGTCCTTTTGTATCCAGACTGCTCAGAGGTGGTCCATATGCCTGGGTCAGAAAGGCCATTCAAATTGGCAGAATATAAAAAGGAAATAGGAAAGGCATATTCCAGGATCACTTTTTTCATTTGCCTAGAAAAACACTATAAAAGAGGTTAGTGGATCTCATGATTCAATATTTTTACATATTTTGATACTCTGCTGGAGGATAGATAATGTTTGTTTGATTTTATTTTTTTCAGTGGATGATACCTCAGACTCTGATTCTGATTCTGAAATTGTCATCACAACAAGGAGCACAGCTGAATTCAATCGA
Source organism: Spinibarbus caldwelli (assembly GCA_039654775.1). Taxonomy (NCBI): domain Eukaryota; kingdom Metazoa; phylum Chordata; class Actinopteri; order Cypriniformes; family Cyprinidae; genus Spinibarbus; species Spinibarbus caldwelli. Next base: position 40,007,720 of record CM077224.1, on the reverse strand, counting down.
GCTGACACTTTGGTACATCAGTTATTTCTATTTTTTTTAAATATTTATGTATGTTTGTATTTATTTATTAGATGTACATTGGATTTTACGCATAAAATCTTTGTCCTGGTCAATAATTTAGTGGAAAAAGGTTTGTTTTGATTATTTTGCAGTAACTATTATACAGTAACACAGGAATCCATTCAGCATTGATATATGCTGTATGTGGTAATGGAACCATAATGGAAGCTGTTGATAATTTTACCCGTTTCCTCTCAGGTTTTTGAACCACAAAATCGAAGTACTCCCAAACTCAAACTGGAAGATGAAAGGTAGGTGTTGCACACTTGTACACAAAGGATTTTTCAGGCGTGCATGGGTTGAAATTATTTCTTTACTTCTTGACTGGAAATTAATAATAACTCATATCTTATTGGGCTACAGTGCTTTCACTTTCATTGTTTCAGTGCTTTCATTTTTTTTCTAGTGGTAATCAACCAATAGGAATCTTGGCTGTATCTTGGTGTATACATAATGTTTACATGATTTGACTGTAGGCCTGAAGGACACCTGCTGGTTTTAAGATGTCTAAAACCTTGGCCACTAGAAAAGACCCATTGTCTCTCATTTCATCCATTTGACTCGCTGATGAAGGCTAGATGCCAAATTGCATGAGAGTACTTTTAAATAATCTATCTTTAAGTTGTTGATGTGATCAGAGAATTCGCTCTGATGAACTTGAAACAGAAAATACCATATGTGTAATGTGATTTATAACAAAATAATCTTTTTTTTTTTTTATAAATCTTTCTGTTCCCGCTACTACTACCTTTTACTCAAAACTACATTATAGCCTTTATCATGGAGCTAATAATTTTTATGTTTTATCATGTTTCAGAGATGCACCAGGACATTCATCAACAATTCACCCAGGACAGGTAATAAGGCAGACTGGCACCATGACATTTCTTGCTTTCAGTGTTGTTGTTTCAGACAATTTAATCTTTTTTTCAGATAGTAATATCTGATGCTGAGGATCTGGATCCACCTGAAAAAAATCCAGAAAAAACTTCTTGCTACAGGTAAATAAAAAAAATCATAATGACTGACATAATTTAAATTTATTTAACTGATTACATGGGGAGGACATTTTTGTTTGTAAGATGTTTTAACATGGAAATGATAATTTCCCAACAGTAAATACACAGACCTGTATTCACCAAATGTTGAGCAAGAGGACGAAGAGCCAGTTGCTGTCAATGTGAAGAATTTCCAACACACAGCAATGTAATATGACAGCTTTTGACTATAGCACTCCTGTTTTTTCACTGTACAATAGTTCTGGTATATCTGGAATATCCACAAATTAAGTCACTTTTTGTCATTACAGGGAGGAGACGGACATTACGTTACCTGACATCGTAGCAAACCTGTCACTTCCTATTGATCATAAAAGAGTCAGCCGGTTCAACATCTCAAGGGCTAATGTATGGGATGGGGCAGTCAGAGGTTTCAAGCGTACAACATATTCTGAAACCTATGACATGCTGGTCAAATTTACTGATGATACTGGTGTTCTGGAAGAGGGAATTGACACTGGTGGTCCAAGACGAGAGTTTTTAACTCTACTAATGAAACACCTAAAAGACCGGCCCATTTTTGATGGACCAGAAGGACATCGATTCTTGGTCTACAATGCAAATGGTATGCATATGGGTTAGATGTGTACTATAGGCTACTAATGGTTGGTTAATGATCATTGACCATATATATCACATGAAAAATGCTTGTATATTACAGTATATAATGCATTGTTTGTTTTATTTTGCAATATGAATTCATTCACAGCTGTTAGGGAGGATGAATACTACCTGGCAGGAAAGATGATTGCTGTGTCAGTTGTGCATGGAGGTCCAGGACCCCATTTCCTGTCGAAAGATCTTGTACATTATCTTGCAGGCCAGCCTTCATTCAAAGCACCAATTAATTTAATAACTGATGAAGAAATAGGGAAAGCTTTGCAAGAGGTGAGAATAGCATAAGGCTACGGTATGGTAGGGCAGAGTTTTACATAGTTCCTGCAGTGTTTTAAGACAGTGTTTACTTCCTATATCCAGTACAGAATTTGTTTCATTAATTTATTAGTTTTTGATGGTGTAAGATTACACTATGCTGTGTATGTATCTCATTAAAAAAATAGGCAAAGAGATACAGTGCTTACAGTTATTGACTGGTGTGTTTATGTCCCTTTTCATGTGTTTCAGATTGAGAATGCTGCTTCATTGGATGCTCTGCACGAATTTATGATGAGACACAGCACAATGTTACAGACAGCAGGTTGTCTGAGACATGTGGCTACTTTGGAAGAAAAGAGAGAAATTGTTTCAGACTACCTCCAATGGTATATTATTGACCGCAACTCATCTGTAATTGACAGGTAAGATGATATTTGTAGTGATGAGATTTTCTTCTTTTTTGTGTATTTATATAAGAATTTTTAGTTTGAAATACCTCAGGGTCCCCATCTTTGGTTTATGCAAGCATGTATATCCGTTACCAATTTGTCACTGTGACAGAATTTGTAACTTAGTGTATTTCAATTTATATGTGATGTCGCTTCATTCTGTGCCTTGTCAAACTACAGTGCCTTCATTAAGTCTACACACCTTATAGATTCAATTTAAAATAGATATTAATCTTTTTCCTCATCAATCTACACACAATACATCATAATGACAAAGCAAAAACAGAAATTAGATCTTAGGTTTTTCCTCCTGACTAACTCCTCCATAGAGTTCAAGAGGAAAATCAGTCCAGTTACCCCTTAAAGTGATCCATCCACCTCTACTGCACATCTGGCAGCAGAGTGATGGTTTGAGGCTCACTTGATCCATCAAACCCTTGATGACTTGCTGCTGTTTATCCAACCACCTGCTCCATACTGTGCCAGTGTCATTTACATCTGAATTTATTCCTGCCCTGATTGGTGTGGTGGGAATTACTAGAATTGTTGGGTCTTTGTATATTATAGAGTGTGATCTACACCTACTCTATCTGTAAAGTGTCTTGATATGACTCTTGTTATGATTTGATACTATAAATAAAATTGAATTGAATTGAATTAAAGGGTTATATAGGTTATTATATAATATAAAAGCAGATATAATATATAATATAAAATCAGATATAAGAGTGTGCTGATGTTTATGGGTGTGTAAAGCCTGAAGCTTCATACACGAGGAATCCAGGCTGGAATTATTCCAAAGGTGGTTCAACAGCATACTGAGAAAAGGGTTCATTAACTTATGTGAATGTGATATTTCTTTTTTCTTTTCTTTTTTTTTTTTTTATTAAATTGGCTACAATTTCTAAAAAACTGTTTTTGCTTTTTCATTGACGTATTGTGCGTATACTGATGAGGAAAAAGATTAATATTACTATTTTAAATTGAATCTATAACACAACAAAGTTTTGAAAAAGTGCATGGGGCATGTAGACTTTGTAAGTGCTCAAGCCACCCAGCCGTCTGTGTCATTCCAGTCTTCTGTTTCTGTGTGTAATACTTAGTTTGTAACAATTAACTTTTAATGTGCAATGTGAAAATAGTGTTCTTTAAATCAATTTTCAACACAACCATTTTTCCCCCCAAATGTACGTTTGTTAAGGTGGATAGTAATTGTAGAGAAAAAAATATTTAATAGTTTTCTTTAATTTAAATTCAATTGCCACTACACAACAGTGAAACAATGTTTGTGTTCACTCTGTAGATTCAGGGAGGGTCTTTCAACCCTGGAGTTTTTGACTGCACTACAGCAACACCCTACTTTGCTGGCCCCTGCCCTGTGCCACTCGGAAAAGCAACTCACTGCTTTTGACCTTGAGATACTCTTCAAACCTGACCTCAGTCCTTCGGGGAGTAATCGAAGACTTAAAGAAAGTCAAACCATGGCCTACTGGGCAGACTATCTCCTTGATTGTGAAGGTTTGTTAGTTTATTTGTTTTTTATAACTAGTAAAGAAAACACATGGCAATTAAAGCTGCAAGCAGCATTTATCGGGGTTCAAGCATTTCTGGCCTTTAAGCACATAAGCATCAAAAGACATTGTTTTATTTAGCAATAATGTAACCACCTAAATCACAGAAGAAAAGGACCATTACAGGCAATTTACCATAGGAATTATATAGTTTTCAAAGCTTTTTGAAAGTTATAGTGCCACCTATGGTTCGATCTCCATGAAATTTTGCATGCTTCTTTAGAATGTTATGTCTCATGTGCTCACCAATTTTTGTGAAGTTCTGAGTTTTCGTTTAGGATTTATAGGCTTTTGAGTGTTTTGCCACGCCCATTTTCTAAATGACCCTGTTATGGCTACCCAAATGGTAAAATTCAACTTTTTTAGATAATTATTGATCTAGAGAGTCCAGAGAATTGTACTGCACTGGTTTGGTTGCGATTGGGCGAAAAATCTAGGACTAGTTCGCGCAAGTAGGTTTTTAAGATGATAGCGAATTTTTGATTAACAATTTGATTGACAGCAGTAGTTCTTGAGGCAAAGTTGTTCAGTATGAGGATATCAAATGATATGCATCACATGATTACAGAGCCGTAAAACTTATAATAATAAAAAACCCCTAATAATAAAAATCAGTACAATTACAATAGGGTTTCAGCTCTTCGAGCTTGAACCCCTAATTATGTATCTGAATGGTTTTTCTTTGCAGAAGGCCAGGCTGCTGTGTCTGTGGGAGATGTTTTGATGTTTGCTACTGGGCTGTCTTCACTTCCCCCATCTGGCTTGGAACCACTGCCACAAATAAAGTTCCTGGATGACTCTGCATTCCCAATGGAAAATACATGTACAAACTCCTTGAAATTACCACTCCTAGACTCATACACTTTGTTTAAGTCACAAATGGACTTTGGAATTCAAAATAGTCCAGGATTTGGCTGTTTTTAAGCTAAATGATGGATGACCCCTAGAGTTAAGACTCTGAAAACATTGTTGTTGTTCACTGTAAAGGTTCACTTTAAGGTGCAGTTGCCAAAATTGTTTTTATAATGTAACAGTATGTGAGCATGTTTTTTTTTCTCACCGTTAACATTTTGAAAATGTTTTAGATTCGTGACTCTCAAACTGGGATCCCTTTGTGAATCACTGTTTTAGATAAAGAAACAAGTAGTTCAAGAAGTTTTGTTTTCTATACTACAAAAGTTTAATAAATACTTATTAATATTTTTGATTAATTTACTTCACACTTAAAAACAATTAAGCTGTGGGTGACAGATTCATAAACATTGTGTTCAGACAGACAGCAGTATTCCACCACTACAAAAACCCCTCCCTTTTTGATCATTTCATAGCTGAGCCATTTCTTTTAGTTTCATGTACAGTTCTGATGCAGACTCCCAGTTCTCTGGCTTCTGTAACTGATTGTGTTCCATGGCAAAGTCCAAGTACTCCTGCATGTTTGGGTCCCCACAAGGAGTCACTGACAGGCTAGCCTCAGGAAGAGCATCCAGTTCAGCCTGTTCAATTTGAAATCCACAGTCTCTGGAGCCAAACCTATGTTACATAGAAAACATAAGCATTTCTTTTCATTTAAGCTAAAACGTTAGAATAATACTTTTATCTGTTTATTACCAATGTATCACCTGTATGGTAAGTAGTAGAGTTCATTGGGCACTCCTCCTGGACATGCTGCTGTTCTGGAAGGTCGAATCCTGTGACTGTTCCACAGTCTCACACACTCATCCAAGTCCTTCTGAATAACATCACCAAAGCAATATCTCAATAGGCACTGATGCTCATGACTCCCGTTGAAGTATCCGGCTTCTCTAAGGTCTGCAAATAAATCCATCCAGAACTGAGACCTATAGAAATTGATACAAATTGTAGTTATACTTTTAAGCATATACACGTTTGAATAATAAAATCAATGGTTAGTCGTAATGAAATTTATGGTCTGCATCTTTTGGTCATTCGATTTTCTTTTCAGGAACAACTACTTTTCCTGGCGGGCTGTATTTGTTTTACATTTTGTACTGTATTGATCTTTATTGTGCTCGTTTTTTGTTTTTCATTACTCGTTCCTGAGAAGAAAATCGAATGACCAAAAGATGCAATGACCCTTTATGAAGACCACTCACCTTCCCTTTCTAAATATAGACCACCAGGACTCAATACGCTGGTTATTTATAGATGAGCCGTACATGTGGCTGTACGCGCCAGAGTAGTAGTCACTAGCTATGTTTCCATCCAAAGATTCGAATTTAAATTATGCGCAAAACTGGAATAGCGCATAAAACATATGCGAATAAAGCACCGTTTCCATCCAACGAGTCAAAGAGAACAAAATCGTCACTTCCTGGTAAACTGTGGCACTAAATATCACTAAGAATATAGGAGAAGCCATTGAATATAATAATTTTCATATATGATATAAATTACTTGCGCCTCAGAGAGAGCAGACGTAACACAATAAATGCTGTCACTGCGTTCGGAGGATGCCAGCTGTTTGGGAACACAGTCGTGTAAGACAATTATACAGAAATACTTTGATGACAGACTTTGCTCAGGCTTTTCAGAGTGACTACAACAACTTATAGATGCTGTGAACGAGATCGGTCAGCTGGTTAGTCAAGTTATCCCGTCTCATAGCGCAAAGTCACATGACTTTTGATGCGCATGGAGGAATTTATTCGGTAAATGTGTTTCCATCGAAGTTTATGCGCATTTTTTCTTATCGGATAAAAAGTTTATCCTACTCAGTTGTGCGCATAATTTTCTTATGCGCATTTTCTGAATTTATGCGCATCTTGGCGTTTCCATCCAGCGAATTTTTTATGCGATAGTCCAAAATGCGCATTAAAATAGGTGGATGGAAACATAGCTACTGTGATGGTGGCGTAGCGTACATTGAATTGCAGCCATTATGCCGTTCTCAGTGCCGCAATCAGTCCTCAGTCTCATGGGGATGACACCGAGGTTTCGCACACATGACATGAAACAGTGAGCAATCACTGTTGGGTTATTATTTGTTGGTCCACATTCAAGCCACAGTACTTTACGTGAAAATCCATCTATGCATCCCGATATGGCCAAACCGAATGGCTTAAGTTTATCATAACCATCTGCGTGCCACATATAGTTAGGTTCCATTGAATGGTAGGTTCTTCTTGTAAACCTTCTGCGTGTTCTGCTCTCACACCCTCGAGGATTAAGCTCCCGGAGCAAATTCATCACATCATCTCTCTTCACTCGAAAGTTGTACTTTTGTTTAAGTACCTGCCACATCGTGCGGTAGCCAAATAGTTGTCCAGGTCCACGAAGTTCCAATCTGATGGCGTTACTCACGGAGTTTGGAGAGGAATAATCCTTTCTGCGGTACAGCCCGGCTTCGTTCAGTTTACTTTTAAGAGTCCTCAAGCTGATGTTTACACTGTGTAGACTTGACATCATGTCCACGATTACAGCGTACGAGTGGCCCTCGTTAAAATATTGAACACATTGATGCAGTATGTCTGATGTTTCCGTCTGGTCCGCGTCCTTTAGAAACTCCAAACACCGACCACACGTAAAGCAAAACCGCGTTAAGCTGCTCATGTGTTTGCCGCAAAACATCCCTCGGCCGCAGTCCATGTTCGGTCACCATAAACTTTATTTAAGCCATTTACACCACAACCACAACACGAATTTACCGCGCTCACCAACAACAACACCTTTCATCGTGTCACTTCCGGTGTGTGGTACATTCCCTTTCCGTGAAGAATCTGTCATTGTAAATTTGTTTCGGGACTGGTAAAAGTGTTTTGCGTCTTGTTAATTTGTTTTCTAAAATGTAAATTTGTTTCGTCCTTGGTAAAAGTGTTTTTTCCCATGTAATTGTGTTTTATGATTGGTAAAAATGTTTTCCAAAATGTCAATTTGTCTCGAGCTTCGTAAAAGTGTTTTACACTTTGTAATGTTGTTTTGCACTTCACGGCCACCGTATGATTGTCTAACTAAATGTTTGTCGACTAAGAACTGAAAGCTTACCATAACCTTTGACGCTAGTTGTGTGTCCATTCAAACTATACTGTAAATGCATCTGTCATTTAGTGAAGCTCTTCACATGAGACTGATGATCAGGTTGTGATGTGCCTTCATTCTCAGAAACCACAAACAAAAGTACACAAAATACTGGGTAAGGCAAATTTATAGCAAATTTCATACACAAAGCTATTCAAAGTGCTTTACATAAAATTAATTAAAATAATCATTAAATAATCACAATAGATTCATAAGGACTAAAATCAGAAAATTAAAATGATTAAAATAATTTAAAATCCATTTAAAATAAATTGCATTTTAAAATGTAAAATAAAGTAAAAAAGAGCATACATAAATGTAACCATTAACTACAAGTTCATTGGTAAATCACACTGCTGCTGTTGTTTATCTATGCATTTTAAAAATTGACTATTATGAATGCATGCTTATATAAAATACAAGCTTTATTTTTCTGATTATTATCCTAGTTCTTTAATCTATAAATCGTAATCAGAAGTGTAATTTGAAATCATAAAATATTACCCTTGTTAATTCTTTCATTGTAAGATTTAAATAAAAAAGAACATACATTTTTATTTCATTTTATTTTTCATTGGCAGGAGATAAAGCAGTTAAAATAATATAAAATAGATGGATATAAAGCACATATTGTTTGTATGTATCTGTTAAATTATATCATGCTCTCTGCCAGATGTTTCTGTGAGTTTGCCTCTATGCAATCCCTCCTCCCTTCTCACTCCTTTTCTTCTGATCGCTCCCTCCCTCCTCCCGTCTGTGCTTTCTCTCTCTCTTCTGTTTGACTGTATCTCTCTTATCCTCACATATATACATCTTAAATGGAGTTCAAATGTTCAACTGAGGAAGAGGGCCTCCTAGCTCGAAGGTGACTGAGTTTAGTCTGTACTATCGACACTTGGCATAAAGATGTAGTTCTCTCCATCCAAGTGTATCCCTAATATGTCCAGAACTTACTGGCCAGACTTCCATTTTACATTACGTATATTTCTTGGCGCGGGTACCACACAGATGTGGTGTATAATTCTCATTGGATGTACCACTGCACCACCCCTAGCAATGAAACTATATAATGTATGGATGTAATAATAAACTTGGAAGAAGTTTGTGAAAAGACAATTGGCTTCTTGTTCATAACTCTTTCCATGGGCCCATGTCTTCATGAATGCAAGGACTGAGAATAGTCGGACAGCATCGAAAGATAAAGAGCTAAAACATTCTTAACAGTATCTCTCAGTACATATATATACATTTGTCATAATATGGGATTTCCAAATGAATGTTTCCATTTGTTTCTTCACTGAAGAAAAAGTTATTTTGATTGTAACCAGGTCAACTAATGATGACGACTGTCTCATCATATAAAAATAGCTAATAACTGCTCCCTGTCTAGCACTGACCTCTCTGTTTTACTCCACAACATGCATCGTTACAAAAATAGGTCGAATGCATGAAGTCAAGGGTGAAGAGCCCAACAAAAGCAAACACTGCTCTCCATGATGGTGGCATCATTTTAACCAATAAAACATCAACATCTGATTCTCTGTAATTCTCAGTAACAGCAGGTGTTCAACACTAATGCACAATCATCATTTAATTAGTCACTTAATTATCTCATTAACTTTAACTCTTTGAGGACTTGGGATATGACTTGAAGACTTGCTTGTGACTTGAAAGTCCCACCTCTGTTAAACGCTGAAAATACTATCCCAATCAACTCCGTGAGGGCGCGCGTTTCTTATTCAAAACACGCATCACCGGAAACACGGCATGTCGCAATCTATGACGAAACTGGCGAGAGCCAATGAGCGTTTGATATTGCTGCCGTAAAACTTGTTGTAAAACTGCTTAACGGCAATTTTTTTAATTGTTACTATAGCTACAGAGAAAAGAGATACATATTGCCGATGAATGGTTTGAATTTGGATCTTTTCCTCACACAAATCATCACATGGATACCGAGGATTTGAATAAAAGAAATAAATTATGATAATTTTATTTAATGCTTGTGCATGACAGCACAAAATTATGTGCCCCATGGTAAACCAAATAAATATAACATGATAAAGATTAAATGATCTCTCTCTCTCTCTCTCTCTCTCTCTCTCTTTATGTAAAGATTCTAAGATTATTTGTACTGAGAATAATAATATATAATCAAATTATAATTAAGTGCAGTTTAATGCAGTTGACTGATTTACTGATTTGCTTTATTTTGAAATGATCATGTTGGCAACAAGCAGGGTTGGCCCAGATCCAGCCCACATCTGGCCCGCATGGATTTCACATGGGCCAGATGTGGGCCGGATCTGGGCCAACACTATGTTGCTGTTTTGACTTGCTATTTCAAAGAATAAATTGAAACAATACTACACGTAATTAAAATTTCTGTGATCATTTTATCATATTTTATTTATCTTGTTTTTCATGGGTCACATAATATGCTGTCAGGTCACTGCCTGATCTGGACCACATAATCACCGGACTGATCTGGGCCACACTCCTCCCACCAACAATCGGCCCTCATATTGTTTGCCATGATCCACACCGTGCCATCATTGCCACACATGGCCCAGCTCTGGCTGAATGAGTACATGCCACTGCCGACAGGAGGCCAGCAGTGCCAGCTTGAGGCCACATTTGGGCCAAGTCCGTTTGCTATGTGGGAGATAGGTGCCTAGTCTCCTTTTTGACGAATACCGCATCCAAGCTGCACAGTTAAAATACAAAATAAACATCCTGTGCAGACTAAAACAGCTACAAACCTTTCATCCATGTCACACATAACTGAACTTTTAAGTGTATTAACTTTGTATGTAGGCTACAGCACAACAAAGCAGGACACAGCAATAAACAGAGCAATAAACACAATTAAACCGGACAAAACATAACCATTTAGCCAACTTAACCATGGTAGAAACCCAAAAATCAAGAAAACATGAAAAATCAAGAAAAACGTCGGACAGGCAAATCACATGGTCAGCATTGCTTCTGAAATGCTCCTGGTGTAAGTTGGCACCGCGTGGAGGATGAAAAACAAAGCATTGTTTGACCCGTAACGTGCCGCAGACATGTGCAGTGTAAACAAGGGGTAAGGGGTGATGTTTTCTTCAGTCACAGAGAAACATTTCAGCTTCTTTCCCAACACTGACCTGTAAGTGTCGCTGACTGCTCAATAATTTGTTCAATGAAACTGAACGATTGTGTCATTCAGTCATTTTTTCTCAGTGACTGACAGAGGTGGGAAGTCCAGGGGCCAAAGAATAAAAGTCCTGCCATATTTTTGTTCCACCCATGAACTCAGCAGCTGATTCCACCAGAGGAGGAACCAAGTCATTCCTTTCAAGTCACAAGCAAGTCTACAGTCATATCCCAAGTCCTCAAAGAGTTAAAGTTAATGAGATAATTAAGTGACTAATTAAATGATGACTGTGCATTAGTGATGAACACCTGCTGTTATTGAGAATTACAGAGGATCAGATATTGATGTTTTATTTCTTAAAATGATACCACCATAATGGAGATCAGTGTTTGCTTTAGTTGGGCTCTTGTCCTTTGACTTCCTGTGTTAGAGCTCTCTTTGTAGCAATGCATGTGGTGTTGTGAGGCAAAAAGATCAATGCTCTACAGTGATCAGCTAGTCACCATGAACTGGTTTGATTATGTTCTAAATAACATGTTTTATTTATATGTTCAGGTTTTGCATAATCAACTCTGTGAAATTACTGCATGCAAGCAAAGTGTTTCTCTGATATTTACAGTGAATGAATTTTAAATCTATGTAACGCATATAACAATTTGAGCTCCAGTAATAGTTAGACAAACACAGACATCAAGAACCAGCATATGAATCTCAACAATGGTGACAATCAACAAAATGCTTCATGCTGCAATGTATGAAAAACTCCCACCATGCAATACAGTATGAATAATTTTTGTCACCACTGTTGAGGATCATATGATAAATGTTCATGTCTAAAAACCTGATTCTATACAGAAGTTTTTCTTCTCAATACCAAAGCGTTATGATGGCATTTGCTTAATAGGACTTTTTTTTCAGTTCTATAACAGTCAAATGTAGTGGATAAATCAAAGTAAATACTAAAACCAGAGAGCTTGAAACCACAAATGTTTATTCATCATAAGTTGGAAGCATAAGCTAACCTGTTACTTTAAGATTTAATTCAACATTGCACAAATGTTTGTTGTGAAATAATATTGCAATTGCTTAGAAGCAAATTTCTTTGATTTAATAAAAGGCTCAAGAGGCCAGCAATCAAACACTGACCACAATTATGGTGGAAATGTTTTTTTTTTTTTTTTTTTTTTTTTTTCCAGTTGAAGTCAGTTGTAGTTCTTGTGTTTCTCTTTTCTTCACTGATGTTGATTGTTAACATCAGGTGTTCATCACTAATGCACAATTATCATTTAATTAGTCACTTAATTATCTCATTAACTTAACTCTTTCAGGACTTGGGATTTGACTTGAGACTTGCTTGTGACTTGAAAGGGATGACTTGGTTCCTCCTCTGGTGAAATGAGCTGCTGAGTTCATGGATGGAACAAAAATATGGCAGGACTTTTACTCTTTGGCCCCTGGACTACCCACCTCTGATATTTACCCCTAAAGGGTTCATATTAGTACCTAAAGGGTTCATATTAGTACTGTAGGATCCTGTTTGCGTAGGTTTTGCTGCATGCTGGTGTAGCTGGAGTAATAATTGTAAAATGTTGAATGTGAGTGAACTTCATCAAAACATTTCTTTTGTGTTTTTCATTTATTGTGTTCTGAGTTATAAGGTACAGTGTACATAATCTATTCTACGCAGAACCATATTTGCCAAATTTTGTGTTATGAGGAGCACATATTAGTGACGCACATGATACCTCGTGCGGCGCGCTGACAGCACCATCTTAGAATCAAATTTGCCGCTGACGGGGTCAGATGTACTCTCTCTCGCTCTACTAACAAGAGCCTGAGTGAAGGAGAGAGACATGTGTCCAAAGGATTAATTTGTGCTCTGTGTTTCTGCAGAATAAAAAAAAAACCTGAGACCTCCATCTTCAGCATCGTCTTTATTGAATAAATCCACAACCAGAGTAAAACTGCTACATAAAATGGTGCTGTGACCAACTGGATCAACTGGATCAGCCGCAGCCGACCGCCGGAGTTGTGCTACATGTTCGTGACATCTGAGTGCTGAACGTGGAGGTTGAGGAATTGGTTTCACCATTGTTCCAGTAGACACAACAGGAAAAGAGACTGTAAAGGAAAAATAAACTTTTCTGCAGACTGACACTCTGAGTGCTAAATGTGGAGATTGAAGAATCGGTTTCACCACTGTTCCAGTAGCTGTAACAGGAAAAGAGACTATAAAGGGAAAAGAGACTTTTTTTTGCAGACTGATACCAGCTGGCCAACTGGATCAACTGGATCAGCCTGTTGGTTTTTCCTCATCATACCTGTCTGACGTTCTCTGAGGTCAGTTCTCCTTTGTGTTTATTCTGTTACTGTTGTAAGTTTATACTATGGCTGGGGTTAGGAAAGATTCTGATATGATGACACTGTACCTTGGGAGGGGTAGAGGGTTGTTGGGGGTGGAAGAGCCTGTTATTGGTAAACCTAGAGTGTTAGTTTATAGTCCCCCATCACCTGATATGCCAATAAATCAGCCTGTTGGGCCGACTGCGTCTACTCCTAGCAATGCTAATGATAATGTTACACAGCAGTTGTGTGATCTTATTGGTGAATTAGGCAGTCAGATAGGGGATTCCATCGTCCAATCTCCAAAAAGCTCAAGCGAGACTCTGGCTATTGGAATGTCATGAACCGTCCCGAGACAACTGGAGAACCTGAAATCGAGCAGTTCCTGAACATGCTGTCGGGCATTAACAGGTGGAAGGGTGACAATATCCCTGATATTGTCTGCACTGCGAAACTGACCCAGGCTGTCACTCTGTTGCCCAGGCAAGAACACCTTGTGTGGGGCAAGCTTCCATTGAACGCTCCTGTTTCTATGGGTAGTACTATTTATGATTGAGCCAACCAAGGCACAGACCCACAAGAAAAGCATCATGGTAGGACGAGTTATAGCCTCCATGTCTGGTGATGGATGGGTCCCAGTTAGGATCATAAATCCTCTTGATAAGCCCATAACACTGGAAAGGAACTCCAAAATAGCCGACGTCTTCCCTGTTGTGGCGGTTGAGGACCTTGGTGCACATCCTGATCACAAAAATGAGATAGTAAGTGTGCATTGCCAGAGCACTGTTGTGTGATCTTATTGGTGAATTAAGCAGTCAGATGGGGGATTCCATCGTCACCAGGCTATTAGCCAGTCAAAACCCAGTCACCCCCTCCAGTTCAGTCCCATTCAATGCTGTTGCTTCAGAACCCTCCAGTGCAAGCCGGACTCTTACTAACGTCAGCCTGATAGTCAAGCCAGATGTCAGAGAACCACAGATAAATACACAGTTCAGGAATGGATCGAGTTGATGGAATTGTATCTCCAAAAAGCGGATTGCTCTAACACAGGTCAATAAAGCATTGACAATAAAGCAGACTTTGACTTTGACTTTGACAGGTCAAGTGGATGAGATAATGAGCCACCTACTAGGCAGGGCCAAGACTATTGTTAAGGACTTAAGAGCAGCCCTAATGAAGCCATCACCTCTGGGACCATCGATGATGTGTTAAGGCGTTACTTCAGTGAAAGTCCTGGATCATGTCAACCTCTGGCCAACTTCTATGCGACACAACCCAAAGCAAACGAGTGCCCTGTCGACTACTGGATTAAATTAAATGCAGCTGCTGAGTTAGCAGACAGTCATCTGCAGAAACAAGGCACAAAGATGAAAAACATGAGTTCTGAAATTGCGATGATGTTCATCAGGAACTGTCCAGAACCAGGCCTCTCTAGTGTGTTTAGGTGTAAACCTATCAGTAAATGGACAGTCACAGAAATTCAGGAAGTCATTGATGAGCACCAGAGGGATGTTCAGTCTAAGAAACTGCCTGTCTCACATGAAGTTAACTCTGTCCAAGTCACTGCAGCTAAAGTATTATCCTACCCTCACACTGTCCCCAAGGGAGAGAGTTTGAATGCGGCTGCACCAGCTTGTTCCTCAAAGTCCTTTGAAGGTTGCTGAACCTGCAAATCCAGAAGCTGGCACTTTGGAGCATGTCTTGAGTATGCTGGAAAGGGTATTGGAGCGTACAAGTCAAACTGCTCCTGTTTCACAGCCAAGAGCAACTCAGTGGCACGGCATATCTCCATGTAGAGTCTGTGGTGACAGGAATCATTCCACCTGCTCACACTGTATGAGAGAAAGGAGATGCTTGTCATGCCTGGAGATTGGACATCAGCAGAAGCAATGTAACAAAGTTGTCAACCCTGCTGCACCATCTGCTTCTGATTCGTATGCTCAGGGAAACTGATGCACTCACACTGGGGAGGGGACTATGTGAGTGTACAACATCAAACCCTCGCTATGGATGATGATCATTTATCTGTTTATGTCGAGTGTTGCAAGTCTGTCTCCAGCGATAGTATTGTCTTGTTTCAGAATATCACTAAGTTGGAGAAGTCAGATAGTCTGTTCCATACATCAGTGTTATTAAATAATAAAGTCACAGTTCAAGCTTTACTAGACAGCGAATCCATGGCGTGCACGATTAATGAAGAAACGGAGTGCGAATTGTTGAGTGAAGGGATGCCTGCACAGGTTGACCAGTCACATTTGGACATTCTTCTCGTTGGTTGTGGTGGTGTTAAAGTCAAACCAAGTGGAGTGTACCAGTTGAAGATGGATGTGTATGGCAAGTTAGTGATCGTGCCTACACTAGTTGTGCCAGAACAGAGGGATCAGTTAATTCTGGGAACTAATGTCATTAAGTTCTTACTTACCCAGCTCAAGCGAGACTCTGGCTATTGGAATGTCATGAACCGTCCCGAGACAACTGGAGAACCTGAAATCGAGCAGTTCCTGAACATGCTGTCGGGCATTAACAGGTGGAAGGGTGACAATATCCCTGATATTGTCTGCACTGCGAAACTGACCCAGGCTGTCACTCTGTTGCCCAGGCAAGAACACCTTGTGTGGGGCAAGCTTCCATTGAACGCTCCTGTTTCTATGGGTAGTACTATTTATGATTGAGCCAACCAAGGCACAGACCCACAAGAAAAGCATCATGGTAGGACGAGTTATAGCCTCCATGTCTGGTGATGGATGGGTCCCAGTTAGGATCATAAATCCTCTTGATAAGCCCATAACACTGGAAAGGAACTCCAAAATAGCCGACATCTTCCCTGTTGTGGCGGTTGAGGACCTTGGTGCACATCCTGATCACAAAAATGAGATAGTAAGTGTGCATTGCCAGAGCACTGTTGGAGGCATCGTCAGTGATGAAGAAGGTTGCCCTGCCTTCAAACTCCAAGAAAGCTTGCAGAAACTCAATTTTGGTGATCAAGATATTGACTCATGTGAAGTATCCCCTTACTGGAAGAGTCAGTTGGTGCAGCTCGTTGAAAGGCATGAGGATGTATTTTCGAGGCATAAATTGGATTGTGGGAAGGCCAAGGAGTTTGTCCACCATATTCATTTATCAGATGATCGACCTTTCAGGCTTCCATACCACCGTGTTCCTCCAGCTCAGTATCAAAAGCTGAGGAGTGTGCTCTCAGAGATGGAGCAACAAGAGATAATATGTAAGTCTTATAGTGAGTAGGCTTCACCACTTGTGCTTGTATGGAAGAAGACTGGAGATCTTAGGGTGTGTGTGGACTACTGTTGGCTGAACACTCGGACTGTTAAGGACGCCCACCCCTTGCCTCATCAGGCAGACTGCTTAGCAGCTTTGGGAGGCAATGCCGTCTTCAGTGCAATGGACTTGACCTCCGGGTTTTATAACATCGTTTTGTCTGAGGAAGCCAGGAAGTTCACTGCTTTTTCGACTCCCATGGGCCTATATGAATTCAATTGTCTGCCACAAGGGCTCTGTAACAGTCCAGCCAGCTTCATGCGACTCATGACAAACATCTTTGGGGATCAGAATTTCCTTACGCTGCTCTGCTATCTCGATGATTTCCTGGTGTATGCTCCCAATGAAGAGGAAGCCATCAAGCGGCTTGAGCTTGTGTTTACTAGGCTCAGGGCAGACGGACTGAAGTTGGCCCCCAAGAAATGCCATTTTCTCGAAGGAACGTGAAATTTCTGGGCCACATTATTGACAAAACTGGAGTGGCAACAGATCCGGATAAGGTCAGTGCCATATCAGTTGTGTCCGAAGCAGACCTTATGATGCCGGATGGAGTGACACCCTCGCAGAAAAAAATCAAGTCATTTCTGGGGATGGTGATGTATTATCAAAAGTTTATCCCGAACTGTTCCAGTGTTGCAAAGCCTTTGTTCAACCTAACAGCGGCACCAAAGGGGAAGAAAGCCTCCCTTTTGGACGCAGGAACATAGTGAAGCGTTCCAGAAATTGAAGTCATCCTTGTTAGAGTCTGTTGTGCTGGCTCATCCCGATTTCAGCAGACCATTCATCTTATCTACAGATGCGTCCTTGGATGGTTTGGGGGCCGTACTTTCGCAAGTACCGGAAGGTGAAACTAAGGCACGTCCCATCACCTTTGCCAGCAAAGCCCTCACCAGTGCACAAACCAAGTACCCTGCTCATCGTCTGGACTTTCTGGCCTTGAAGTGGTCCGTCTGCGACAAGTTCAGTCACTGGCTGAAAGGACACGACTTCACTGTCTGGACGGACAACAAAACGTTAACGTACATCTTGACAAAGCCAAAACTAGATGCATGTGAGCAGAGGTGGGTGTCTAAGCTGGCCCCCTATAGCTTTAGCATTCAATACATACCCGGCAGCAGAAATGTGGTCGCTGATGCTTTAAGCAGACGACCTTTCATCCGTCAAAGTGTTGGTCAAAGACTGATGTCTGAGTCATATGGTGTTCTATTGAAAGAGGCAGAAAAAGTTCAAGAAGACACCATCCAGGATGCCTTTAGGTTAAGTGCAAACATCTGTACTGTTGAATGTCTTCCCTGTAAGGCGCTAGAACACTGTTCACTTTCTTGTGCTGAAGTGTCAGCAGTCCTTGATGTTCATACACAGTGGGAGGTGGGAACAAGTGATAGAGCGGCCCAGTGGCTCACTCAGGATACCCATCAGTTCTTGTCTCCAGGTCCCAGTCCACTGCCAGTGTTCTCACTGAGTGAGTTGCAAAAGAAGCAGCAAGATGACAAGGTCCTTTCAAGAATTCTGTTCTATGTGAGTAGAGGGAAGAGGCCATCCAGGCGGGAAAGAGCCGGAGAGTCATTCGAGGTGCTCAGAAACCTGAAACAGTGGGAGAAGCTTAAGATGCTTGATGGAGTATTGTACAGGGTGTCAAAAGATGTCCTGATGGGAAAGAAGAGATGGCAGTATGTTGTTCTGGCTTCTCTTGTGAGGCAGGTTCTTCAGGGGATTCACAACGAAGCTGGGCATCAAGGTCAGGGTAGGACTTTATCCCTTGTGAGACAGAGGTTCTTCTGGATTAGTTTAAACCGGATGTGCGTGAGCATGTTAAATGCTGTAAGCGGTGTGTAGTGAGCAAAACGCCTGAACCTGAAGGAAGAGCTCCTCTGGAAAGCATTAAAACATCATGCCCGCTGGAATTAGTCTGCATAGACTTTTGGTCTGCAGAGAATTGCAGTGGTCGCAGCGTAGACGTCCTGGTCATAACTGACCATTTTACTAAGATGGCCTGTGCTTTCCCTTGTAAAGACCAATCTTCTAAGCAAGTGGCAAAGATACTATGGGACAAGTTTTTCTGCGTTTTTGGCCTTCCTGAAAGGATCCATTCGGATCAAGGTGCCAACTTTGAGAGCCAACTGATTTGCAAACTCCTGGAAGTTGCTGGTGTGAAGAAGTCCAGAACGACCGCATATCACCCGATGGGCAATGGTCATGTTGAACGATTTAACAGAACCCTTGGTAACATGATCAGGGCGTTGCCACCAAGGAGCAAGCAAAAGTGGCCACAGATGTTGCAAACCTTGACCTTTGCTTATAACTGCACAGCCCACGAGTCAACTGGCTACGCTCCATTCTATCTAATGTATGGCAGAATTCCCAAGCTTCCAGTGGATGTGATGTTCAGCAGTATAGAAAGGGACTGTGTCATCACTGACTATGATACGTATGTGAGACGTCTGAGGGATGACTTGAAAGAAGCTTTGTCTCTTGCTCAAGGGAATGCCGAAGCCAGTCAAAGGTGGTAAGCGGACCTGTATAACAAGAAGACAAGAGGATGCAGAACTGAAGTTGGTGACCAGGTTTTGCTGGCGAACAAAGGAGAACGTGGACGTAGAAAACTAGCAGACAAGTGGGAGTCCACATCTTATATTGTTGTTGCTCTTAATCCTCAATGTCATACTTACCGCATCCGCAACACCCACAATGGTCAGGAAAAAACTGTTCATAGAAACTTGCTTCTTCAAGCTAACTTCTTACCGATTGAGGTTGAAGAATTTGAACCCTCATTCAGTGATGACAGGAATGACTGACGATGACTGCAGTGGAGTAGCGTTGAGTGATGCTGTAACACCCACGTCTGGATGCAGCAATGCAGATCGAACGGCCTGTTGGGTTGCAAAGACCATAACTCCGGATGATGTCCCAAACGGTGTCCCCTTTGGGTCAGAGAGTGTTCTTTCATTGGCAGTGAACCCAGAATCTTCAAGGACTGATTTAACTGCTGTGCAAGGCGACTTGTGTTGCGATGATATCACCGTTCATTCCAATGGGGCAGAGACTGATTATGACACACAATCAGCCATATCAAAGAGAGGTCCAGTCAATGATGGTGTACTGACCTCTGAATCTGTGGATTCATCCTCTAACCAAGTTGGATTACAAGTTAGAATTAGGTTTGGAAGACTTGTGAAGCCTGTGAATAGGTTAATTCAGAACATGATACAAAATTTAAAGACGACAAGTTCTGTCAGTGAGTTTGCAAGATCTTTATTATCATAAATCAAGCTAAGACACACAGTCATATTAGTGAGTTCCTTTTGTGTAATCCAATTTTTTTTTTTTTTTGCCTGTTTTCTCAAAGTGCATGAGATTCTGAGTTTATGAATCACTGTCTTATTTAGATCATCATAATGGTGTTTGGGGCACCTTTATTGCAAGTGTGTCTTAGTAGGCCTGATCAACCTGTTTGGACTACTTTCCCTGTGGAGTGGGAAGCATATACGCTGCCATGACTAGTATATTAATTGACAGTTTAAGTTTTCTTGTGAATTTTTCATAATAGACGCCTACCCTGATAAACAAGTTTTATGAAGTTCAGGGGGGAGTATGTAGCTGGAGTAATAATTATAAAATGTTGAATGTGAGTGAACTTCATCAAAACTTATTTCTTTTGTGTTTTTCATTTATTGTGTTCTGAGTTATAAGGTACAGTGTACATAATCTATTCTACGCAGAACCATATTTGCAGAATTTTGTGTTATGAGGAGCACATATTAGTGATGCACATGATAACTCGTGCGGCGTGCTGACAGCACCATCTTAGAATCAAATTTGCCGCTGACGTGGTCAGATGTACTCTCTCTCGCTCTACTAACGAGAGCCTGGTAAGAATGTTTTAAGTGCACCAAATGAGTTCAGTGTGTTATTTCATGAGATAAAGAACGTCTAAACGTAATGTAAGTCTGTGATGTCATGAAAATGAATGTAAATGATTGCATTTGAATGCTTTACTGTGACTGGTATAGCTTACAAGTTTCTCATTTCTGTCTGAGCAGAGTGAAGGAGAGAGACATGTGTCCAAAAGATTAATTTGTGCTCTGTGTTTCTGCAGGTATGCTGTATGTTTACGGTGTTATATGTTGATAAAAATGTTTGAAATGTTTAAAATCAACTTTATATGAGTTTGATATAAAAAGTGAGGTCTGTTTGCAAAAGTGATGTCATATTGAATATTTTGATACATTTTACTTGCATTTTTATTTGATACATTTGTTTTGATATACATAATTGATACATTCATATTTGAATGTTTGGTTATATGTGTATAATTTCTGATGTTTTACATTTTCCATCTTATTGCTCATTGATAAGAGTAAGCAGAGAAGGAATATTCTTCCTATAGTATATCTATTGTGGAATCAGATCCCTACCTGCCTAATATGTTATTCCCTGATCGATCCTCTAACAGGAACTATACGAATCAGTCAGATAACATAGAAATTGATTTCAGCAATTTTTTAGTTCAAGGAGTGCAACGAGACTGGAGTAAAGAGATCAAGAAGCAGAAGAAGAAGGAACGTCGCAGGTGTGCCCAGGAGAGAGCTGGGAGATCCAAAGATCATCTTCAAGATGAAAGCAATTCTGAAGCTGATACGGAAACAAGAAACGATGAATAAAAGGGTTGCAAAGTTAATAAAAGAAGTGATGGAATTACAGGGTTTTTCAAAGGAATTACAAATGTTAATGAGTGATTTAGAGAAAATGGATTTTCAATCTTCTGTTTCAAAAGGGTAAATGTCAGAAAAGTGTTTAAGGTTATATCTTATTTTAGGGGCACAGATGCTGAGTGCTCTGTGGTTTGTATCTGCTATGTAGTTGCTTCGCTTATTTTGTAAAAGGGCGGTTAAGAGCGAGGGGATGCATCTCGCAACATGGGTGCGAGATGGAACTTCTAGCTGAACCGTTACTTAGAATCAGATAACACTTGCTAGAGGTGTTACATTGCGGTTTAAGGTATAGGTGCTTAATCAGGGCTCATAGAAGATGTCACTATTTTCCCTATATCTGAAAATAGAAATAGACATGCTTACTATTCAGAAGTGATGTTTTTTTTAATTTGTATTTTCTCTCTGTTTGAACTTTTGATACTTGTTTGATTCAGACTCTGTGACAAAGGTCATGCTTCCTGTTTTCAAGGAGGAGGCAGTCGCAGGCAGTAGCAGAAGGAGGGTTTTATTATGCAAAGGTTATAAAATGCCTGGGAGACCATTGTCCAGGGCCGACAATTTGTGGTGAAGACTTTACTCGTTGTTATTTTGTGTTATGTACTTATGAGTTATTGTTTTTTTAATAAAACGAAACCATTGTATTGGTGATTCGTTAAACTTTTAAAACAAGTCTCTGAGTATTTCATTAATAATAACCAGTTATCTGAACCTGAATTCTACCCTGTCGAGCTTCAAGTGATTTGAACTTGACTGAGCTAGGACGGACACTGGGGACAAGGACCTGAAACTTCCAATCATATCCATCCAGACACGAGGTAACTATACAGCGGTTGATTGTGAACTGTTTATGGATATTAGGATTGTGAATTATATGTTTTAGTTCTTTATTCTGGTGTACAAGCAAAACACTATACACACAATATAATACCTTATGTCATATAACAATTTGTATTTTGTTGGCTACTTTATTCTGTGGTTTATTTGTTTTTTTCTGTTTTATGTTTTGTAATTATTACTTTGAATATATTAACATCTGAGAATCAAATTTGCCGCTGACGGGGTCAGATGTACTCTCTCTCGCTCTACTAACGAGAGCCTGAGTAAAGGAGAGAGACGTGTATCCAATGGATTAATTTGTGCTCTGTTTCTGCAGAATAAAAAAAACCTGAGACCTCCATCTTCATCATCGTCTTTATTGAATAAATCCACAACCAGAGTAAAACTGCTACATGTGCAGAAGTTCATTCTGGACTGGGCCGAGGGAAAAGCCAATCAGGATGTAGATTTCATGTTTGTGCTTCCATTTCGAGAGCTGAACTTGATCCGAGATCATCAGTACAGTCTTCACAGACTTCTGCTGGACTTTCATCCTGAACTTCAAGATCTGGACTCAAAGATTTATGAGGAGTGTAAAGTTGTGTTCATCTTTGATGGTCCGGATGAAAGCAGAATCACACTGATATTTTCAGATGATCAGAAAGTTTGTGATGTGACTGAGACTTCATCAGTGGGTGTGTTGATGTCAAACCTCATGAAAGGAGAGCTGCTTCCCTCTGCTCTCATCTGGATCACCTCCAGACCAGCAGAAGCCAATCAGATCCCCTCCAAATATATCAACCGTCTGACAGAAATTCAGGGATTCACTGAGCCTCAGAAGGAGGAATATTTCAGGAAGAGAATCAGTGACCAGCATCAAGCCAGCAGAATCATCTCACACATCAGAAGAGCAAGAAACCTCCACATCATGTGCCACATCCCCGTCTTCTGCTGGATCTCATCCACTGTGCTTCAGAAGCTCCTGCAAGAAGATCTGAGTGCAGAAATCCCTCAAACTCTGACTGAAATGTACATCCACTTCCTGCTGATTCAGATCAACACGAGGAATCAGAAGTATGAAGAGACAGATCCAGAGAAACTCCTGCAGTCCAACAGAGAAGTGATTGTGAAAGTTGCTGAAGTGGCTTTCAAACAGCTGATGAAGGGCAATGTGATGTTCTATGAGGAGGACCTGATTGAGAGCGGTATAGACGTCACTGATGCCTCAGTGTATTCTGGGATTTGCACTGAGATCTTTAAAGAGGAATCTGTGATTCATCAGAGGAAAGTCTACAGCTTCATTCATCTGAGCGTTCAGGAGTTTCTCGCTGCTTTCTATGTGTTTTACTTTCATGTAAACACAACTGTGGAAGGACTGAAGAATTTTGCTTCATTACAAAATTTGATTAAAGGTGCAGTAGATAAAGCCGTTGAGAGTGAGAATGGGACAGCTGGATCTGTTCCTGCGGTTCCTGCTGGGCGTCTCACTGGAGTCCAATCAGAGACTCTTACAGGATCTACTGACACACACAGAGAACAGCTCAGAGAGCATCAGGAGAACCACACAGTACATTAAAGAGAAGATCAGAGATGGACATGAACTCTCCACTGAAAGATCCATCAATCTGTTCCTCTGTCTGCTGGAAGTGAAAGATCAGACTCTGTCCAGAGAGATTCAGGAGTTTGTGAAATAAGACAAACACTCAGAGAAGAAACTCTCTCCTGCTCACTGCTCAACAATCGCCTACATGCTTCAGATGTCAGAGGAGCCGCTAGATGAACTGGACCTCAAGAAATACAACACATCAGATGAGGAGAGAAGACGACTGATACCAGCTGTGATCAACTTCAGAAAAGCTCTGTGAGTGTTTAAATATGTCTAACAGTAAATAGTCTTTTATCAATGGAATTAAAGTTTCTGTTGTTATACTAACTGATACTGTACATCTTGAGTTTATTCTGACCTTTTTAAACTTTCTAGTAGAAGACATTGATATTATTGATACCAATTACAGAATGAGTTTAAGACATTAATTTTTGTGTCTTTCAGTCTTGCTGGCTGTAATGTCGATGCTCAGGTTTTTGAAATTGTGTCGTCAGCTCTACAATCCTCAGACTCTGTCCTGAGAGAGCTTGATCTGAGTAACAATGACCTGCAGGATTCAGGAGTGAAGCTGCTCTCTGATGGACTGAAACTGTCAGCTGGAGATACTGAGGTTTGAGTCTCACGTTAAGTCATTCATGTGTTGAGTTATAATATTTACAGATTAAGGTTCCATACTAATATTAAAGCCATCCCTTGTTTCCTATTGTTGCGTTTCTGTAGGTTGTCTGGCTGTATGGTGACAGAGGAAGGCTGTAGTTATTTGTATTCAGCTCTGAGTTCAAACCCCTCACACCTGAGAGAGCTGGATCTGAGTTACAATCACCCAGGACCATCAGGAGTACAGCTGCTCAAACACAAACTGGAGGATCCACACTATAAACTGCAGAAACTCAAGTATGTGGGGCAGTGAGGGTGTTTTACTCAAGATCACTAATACTGATCATCTCAGTTTGGTTCAGGGTTTGAAATTAAGGCCCACTAACCTGCCAAATGCGGGTGAAATGAACCATGGCAGGTAATACCGTCAACTCACTACCTAATTTGGCCAGTTATTAATAAATAATGTGCTCTTTTTTAAATGCCATCATTATCAGATCCTTTCCTTTAGGTAGAGCTTCCAGAATGAGCAAAACAAAGCGTAAAGAGGCTCACACACTGGACTAGAAGTGCTGCATTGTTAAAATTCAAACGTATTGTTTTCAGTGAATATTCGTATACTAGTAGAACCACACAGCATCAGCAGCACCAAACTATAACTTAAGAGGCTGTTCAAATAGCACAGAGTGGCATTCACATTGTTTTCCATTAAATTACATTGACAACAATTTGGCACAAATATAATGTACATAATGACTTCTCCCTAGGCTGTAAGATCTATGTATTGTGTATTTTGCACTAATGAGTTTGTCTTTTGTGGCAAAACCCTCTGCATTTCTAATAATCATCACCCTTTCTTTTTCACTAGCTTTCATTGCTATTGATACATAGCAATTTCAGCATAATTTGTCATAATGGCATTATATTTTGGGGCATGGATTTTGTTATTATTGTCTTGGGAGTGAGAACAGGTTGGCTTTTTTGGCTTCAATTGAGGCTTCAATAAGCTCAGTTCAGTAAGTTAAGTTTTGTGAGGAAACAACTGATCACTTTTTGAATTGGCGGTCTGTTCACTAATCTTCAATGTGTTTACCAGTAAATAATTGTTTTGGATTGAGCTATGTTTGGATATTACTACTTACAAAATAAATGCTGTTTTATGAGAGAAGTTGCTGAGAATATTGCAACAGGTAGCACTGGGATTTTCATACAATCTGCAAACAAAGCTCAAAGGGTTAGTTCATCCTAAAATGAAAATTAGCCCATGTTTTACTCACCCTCAAAGCATCCTAGGTGTATATGACTTTCTTCTTTCAGACGAATCCAATCAGAGTTATATTAAAAATTATCCTGGCTCTTCCAAGCGTTAGAATCGGAGTACTGTAGGTGGGTGTTTTTGTTCAACAGTCTAAAATACATCAAATAAAGCACGCGCATCTGTAATAAAACGTGCCTCACATGTTGAATGGTGAATAAAGGCCTTCTGTAGCAAATTGATACATTTTTGTGAGAAAAAAATATCCATATTTAAAACATTATAAGCACTTTTTTTCTCACTTCTGCTGACTGCGATACGTGCAAGCCGTTCCGGCGGATGACGTAGGACGTATGCGTCGCACATGCGCCGGTGATTAGTGATGAACTCGGAAGCGCAAAACAAAACGCCGGTCACGAATTAAAAGTAAAAAATGAGGATTTAAAAAAAATAAATAAATAAATAAATGTAGGAGGATTTCAATATAAGCTAAGAGGAGAATCGTTTTCCTTTGTTAAAGTAAGGAAACTTTGCTTCCTTAAAATTTGCTCCTGTAAACAAACTCGTGAGCATATCTCAGAGGCGCGCGTGCACAACGCATATGTCCTGCGTCATCCGCCGGAACGGCTTGCTCGTATGACAGTCGGCGGAAGTGAGAAAAAAGTGTTCATAACGTTTTAAATATGGATATTTTTCTTACAAAAACGCATCAGTTCACTACAGGAGGCCTTTATTCACCATTCAATATGTGAGGCAAGTTTTATTACGGATGCGCACACTTTATTTGACGTCTTGTGGACTGTTCAACAGAAACACCCAGAAACACTTAGAAGAGCCAGGATAATTTTTAATATAACTCCGATTGGATTCATTGCTTTGAGGGTTAGGAAAACATGAGCTTTTGGGGGTGAACTAACCCCTTAACTATCGCCAAAAGCGAAAATTCAAACAAATAAAAATATAAACAAATAAATAAAGATAGATAATATGAACAAGTATATATATAATGATATATATATATCTTTTTAAGTGTATTATATTATATCATATATTATATTATCCCATATATTATATCATATATTATAATGATATAATATATGGGGAAGTCGTGGCCTAATGGTTAGGGAGTTGGGCTTGTAACCTGAAGGTTGCCGGTTCGATTCTCGCACCGGCAGGAATTGAAGGTGGGGATTGTGAATAAACAGCACTCTCTCTGCCTTCGATACCATGACTGAGGTGCCCTTGAGCAAGGCACCGAACCCCCAATTGCTCCCCGGGCGCTGGAGCAATGGCTGCCCACTGCTCCGGGTGTGTGTTCACGGTGTGTGCGTGCATGTTTGTTCACTATTCACTGCTGTGTGTGTGCACTTGGATGGGTTAAATGCAGAGCACCAATTTCGAGTATGGGTCACCATACTTGACAATATGTCACGACTTTCACTTTTTCACTTTCACTATAGTATGGGCACAACAGAAACACTAAAGACAGATGGGTAAGCACAAGATGAGTTGGAGGGGGGGACGCGGGCGGCATCCAAATCAAAGAAATAAACAAAAACAAAGACCAAGCTACCTACCAATCCCAACCACTTACCTAGCTGACAAAGAAAACCCGAGAAATGAAAAGAGTCTTCGCGTCCGCAACGCACTTCCTGACCTACCCTGACTAACAAAAGACAAAAATCACAGCGGGTGGAGCTCGCCCCTGAACTAGTGTCTAATACAAAAGTGAGATACCTAGGTGTGCAGAATGTATGTCGCGCGACCTCCTTACCTGTCCCTTTCTCCAACCTCGGAATGTGACAAGAGTGTCGTAACAAGAGGAAAACGAATGGAGTATTAAAAAAAAAACAGACAGATGAGTTGTATACAATTCTAAACACACACCGGCTACACAGATTCACTATAATACAGGATGACACACAGAACGAAATCGACAAATGTCTAGAGCCCCTCACGAGTGGTGTCTTCACTCCACTTTTATGCCACGGGGCATCGATCAGATTGGTGGGCTGGTCAGTGACGTCACGGGAGCAGGGAATCAGGTGAGCGGCGAGGTCCAATGAGACATGTCTGTGAAAGTGAAAGTAAGAAAAAAACAAAAGAGACTCGGGGAAAGAAGTAAAGAAACATTAGTACAACACAAGGACGTAACAACATCCATTGATTACAGTGTCTTTTAATAAATTTAAAAGTACAATTGTTTGAGTTGTATTAGTTTAGATGGATTGTGTTTGTCTATAATTGTGATTTAACTTAAGATGAGACCACATTTAATAAGTATGCAACAGAAATCCAAATATTTGCAAAGGGCTCACAAACGTATTCTTGGCACTGTATATAAATTCAGTATTGTGTGCAAAAGTTTTATGCACTTGCTATGGAGTGAAGATTTTTTTAAGACACAAGCTTTTGTATTATAAATAAAAAAGAAATACATCCAATTAATGTTTAGTGACTGCCCTTTGATTTAAAAACAGCACCAGTTCTACTAGATATGTTTGCACACAGTTTTAAGGTAGTTTGTTCCAGCATCTTGAAGATATTTCCACAGTTATGGATTTAATCTTTTTTTTTCTCTCTGTAACCCCTATGCAAAATCCCTATGGAAAAAAATTTAATGATGTTGTGGCATATACAGTGGGGCAAAAAAGTATTTAGTCAGCCACCAATTGTGCAAGTTCTCCCACTTAAAAAGATGAGAGAGGCCTGTAATTTTCATCATAGGTATACCTCAACTATGAGAGACAAAATGAGAAAAAAAAATCCAGAAAATCACATTGTAGGATTTTTAAAGAATTAATTGGTAAATTCCTCGGTAAAATAAGTATATGGTCACCTACAAACAAGAAAGATTTCTGGCTCTCACAGACCTGTAACTTCTTCTTTAAGAGGCTCCTCTGTCCTCCACTCGTTACCTGTATTAATGGCATCTGTTTGAACTCGTTATCAGTATAAAAGACAGCTGTCCTCAACCTCAAACAGTCCAACTCCAAACTCCACCATGGCCAAGACCAAAGAGCTGTCAAAGGACACCAGAAACAAAATTGTAGACCTGCACCAGGCTGGGAAGACTGTATCTGCAATAGGTAAGCAGCTTGGTGTGAAGAAATCAACTGTGGGAGCAATTATTAGAAAATGGAAGACATACAAGACCACTGATAATCTCCCTCGATCTGGGGCTCCACGCAAGATCTCACCCCGTGGGGTCAAAATGATCACAAGAACTGTGAGCAAAAATCCCAAAACCACACGGGGGGACCTAGTGAATGACCTGCAGAGAGCTGGGACCAAAGTAACAAAGGCTACCATCAGTAACACACTGCGCCGCCAGGGACTCAAATCCTGCAGTGCCAGACGTGTCCCCTGCTTAAGCCAGTACATTTCCGGGCCCGACTGAAGTTTGCTAGAGAGCATTTGGATGATCCAGAAGAGGATTGGGAGAATGTCATATGGTCAGATGAAACCAAAATATAACTTTTTGGTAAAAACTCAACTTGTCGTGTTTGGAGGAGAAAGAATGCTGAGTTGCGTCCAAAGAACACCATACCTACTGTGAAGCATGGGGGTGGAAACATCATGCTTTGGGGCTGTTGTTCTGCAAAGGGACCAGGACGACTGATCCGTGTAAACGAAAGAATGAATGGGGCCATGTATCGTGAGATTTTGAGTGAAAACCTCCTTCCATCAGCAAGGGCATTGAAGATGAAACGTGGCTGGGTCTTTCAGCATGACAATGATCCCAAACACACCGCCCGGGCAACGAAGGAGTGGCTTCGTAAGAAGCATTTCAAGGTCCTGGAGTGGCCTAGCCAGTCTCCAGATCTCAACCCCATCGAAAATCTTTGGAGGGAGTTGAAAGTCCGTGTTGCCCAGCGACAGCCCCAAAACATTACTGCTCTAGAGGAGATCTGCATGGAGGAATGGGCCAAAATACCAGCAACACTGTGTGAAAACCTTGTGAAGACTTACAGAAAATGTTTGACCTCTGTCATTGCCAACAAAGGGTATATAACAAAGTATTGAGATGAAATTTTGTTATTGACCAAATACTTATTTTCCACCATAATTTGCAAATAAATTCTTTAAAAATCCTACAATGTGATTTTCTGGATTTTTTTTTTTTTTTTCTCATTTTGTCTCTCATAGTTGAGGTATACCTATGATGAAAATTACAGGCCTCTCTCATCTTTTTAAGTGGCAGAACTTGCACAATTGGTGGCTGACTAAATACTTTTTTGCCCCACTGTATGCATGAACTCATTATCATTAATTGTGCCTTTAAATCACCTTGGTCTGTGAAACCTGATATCAGAGAATCTGCCTAGTAAATAGAGTGTGTTAGCAAATGGAAATTTGCTATTGGTGGAAAGAAAAAAAAACATGAAGCTCCGCCCCTCTTTCTTAGTTGATGAGAGTATGGCAAGCCGTTTTAGCATTTAAAACTGTGTTTTGACTATCCATAAATATAATTTCAGATAGTCACAATTGTAATTCGGATAGTCATAATTATAATTCGACTAGTCACAATGACAATTAGAGATATCTGCAATTGTAATTGCACTAGTAAGAAATCGAATTAGAGATATCTCTAAATACTTTATGACTAGTCAAAACTCAATTTAAGATATCTGTAATGACTTTAGAGATATCTTCAATAGCGCGTCATACATCCGCAAATGTAATTAGAGATATCTCTAATTCAATTTTGACTAGTCACAATTATAGTTTAAGATATCTGAATTACAGTTGCTCCTAGTCGAATTGTCATTGTGTGACGTCAGAATAAATTTACTCACCTCCTCCCCGCCTACTCTGCTGACTACTAACAACATAATAAAAGTCTGCTTTTGTTGTCACGGAGAGATAAGATACTGGATGAAGTGCTTTCCTGTAGCTCAAATAGTAGAGCATGGCGCTAACAACGCCAAGATCATGGGTTCGATTCCCAGGGAAAGCAAGACCTGATAAAATATTAAAAAAAAACTATAACTTGAATGCAATGTAAGTTGCTTTGGATAAAAGTGTCTGCTAAATGCATAAATGTAAATGAAGTGCTTCATGGATTATTAAATAAATCTGGATGCAGCCTTATGTGGTAAAAGGTCTCCAGTGTGCATGTATGTATAGCGCTGTGATTTTAAATGTTGCAAAACGGACCAAATGCAGTGTAATGTTCAATAAAGGCAGAAAACTGCAAACTGCTCCTCTGAATTCGTTTACGGAGTGTCTATTTACACTAAGTGCAAATAGCCCGCCTTGTTACAGTGTCTAGCCACCAACATGTGATTGGGATAGTCAAGACTGCAAAACGACGCTCTATCAGCATCAGGTTTAGTTGAGTAGTGGTTATGTTGTGAGCTTTTTGACGCGATCAACCTGAGTTCGTGGCCACCTTTTGCCGAACATTTTCTCTACCTTTTCAAATCTCATATCGTATCGGAAAGGCATTTCTTTTCAATAAAAATTAAGGAAATAATTCAAAAGTTGAAAAGAAATATTGGGTAGGGTTATAGGTGTAAGGAGGGCTTTGTTGTCCCAAGGTGGCATCCATTTAAAAATTTGAATTCTAATTATAATTTACATTCAATACGTTATTATTGCCTACTGTTTTATAATGTACTACAATACTGAGGTGCAGATAATTGCCACTATTTCAAATAAGTAGTAGAAATAGCAGAAAATCTTGCTATTTTAACATAGTGTACATATAATCTATAGCTATTCAACAACAACATGGCGGCGCGTGCACACGCTGCGGCTTCTCTCTCTCCCGAAAGAATGGTGTTTTCGTGTTTTTTATCTTGTGAGACGCAGTGTTTTTGTACGTCTTCGTCCCGTCTATCTGTCCTAAAGCGCGCATATAGTCGTGAGTTTCTGCTCGACGTCTGCAGAACCACATTTTTAGAGTTAAACTTCGCGCACGCCGAAGAGCTGCGGGACCTCGGTCTGCTCCGGAGGCCTACACCATCACCGACCCCCACTACTGCATCTCGCCCGCAGCGGAGGCGCCACAAGCGGCGCGAGAGGAAGCAGAAGAGGGGTAAGCGCGGAGGTATCCGGGCTAGGCTAGCAGCTAACCCACACAAGCCAGCTATCCCCACCATCGTACTGGCCAACGTATGCTCTTTGGACAATAAACTGGACCACATCCAACTACTACGCTCATATCAGAGGACTGTAAGAGACTGTTGTGTTTTTGTTTTCACGGAAACATGGCTCAGCAACAGCGTGCCGGACTGCGCCATTCAGCTCGACCAGCTAACATGCTATCGAGCGGACAGAGCTCTCGTCGAGGGAGGTAAGACCCGCGGCGGCGGGCTTTGTGTTTACATTAATGACGCGTGGTGCCGCGACGCTGTTGTGGTCTGCAAACACTGCTCGCCCCTGGTGGAGTTTATGATTATTAAGTGTCGGCCGTTCTATCTACCGAGGGAATACACAGCCATACTACTCGCTGCTGTATACATCCCTCCCAACTCCAACAACAACAGGAGTGAGGCACTTAATGAACTGTACCAGCACATCAGTGAGCAGCAGACAGCCCACCCAGATGCTTTTCTCATCTTGGCGGGGGATTTTAATCACGCAGACCTAAAGAGTGTGTTCCCTAAAATACACCAACATGTGAACTTTCCAACACGAGGAAACCAAGTGCATTGATGATGTAACAGTCACAAAGACCATCACTGTCCGGGCCAACCAGAAGCCGTGGCTGACAGGGGAGGTCCACAGACTCCTGAAGGCTCAGAACACTGCTTTTAGAGCCGGAGATGAGGTGGGCCTGAGGACAGCTAGGGCCAATCTATCCCGCGGCATCAGAGAGGCCAAGAGACAGTACTCCAGGAGGGTAGCCCATCGCTTCAGCGACAGCAGAGACACTCGGAACCTGTGGCAGGGGATTCAGACCATTACGGACTACAAGCCCCCACCGCGGACCTGTGACAGCACCATCCCCCTGCTGAATGAGCTGAACGCCTTCTTCGCTCGCTTTGAGGCACAAAACAGCACCACTGCACAGAAGTCCCCACCTCCTCCCGGCGACCAGGTGATGACGCTGTCCCCGGACAGCGTGAGGAGATCCCTCAGCAGGATCAACACACGAAAAGCTCCGGGTCCTGACAACATTCCTGGTCGTGTACTGAGAGACTGTGCAGCGGAACTCAATGATGTCTTCACAGACATTTTCAACATCTCGCTGAGTCAGGCTGTTGTCCCAACATGCTTCAAGGCTACCACCATCATTCCAGTCCCGAAGAAGTCATCTCCATCCTGCTTCAATGACTACCGTCCAGTCGCACTTACTCCTATCCTCATGAACTGCTTTGAACGACTAGTCATGCACCACATCAAGTCTGCCCTCCCCCCCTCCCTGGACCCCTTCCAGTTTGCGTATCGGTCCAACCGCTCGACCGATGATGCCATCGCCACTGCCCTCCACCCAGCCCTCACACATCTGGACAAAAAAGACTCATATGTCAGAATGCTGTTCATAGACTTCAGTTCAGCATTCAACACAATCATCCCTCAACAGCTCATTCACAAATTGGTCCAGCTAGGGCTCAACACCTCTCTGTGCAACTGGTTGTTGGACTTCCTGACTGGGAGACCTCAGGCAGTACGGGTCGGCAGTAACACATCCAGCACCATCACACTGAACACAGGGGCCCCCCAAGGATGTGTGCTGAGTTTGCGGACGACACGACTGTGGTGGGTCTCATTAGCAACAGAGATGAGACAAACTACAGGAGTGAGGTGAGCCGCCTGGCCGGGTGGTGCAGTGACAACAATCTCTCTCTGAATGTGGAGAAGACGAAGGAGATTGTTGTTGACTTCAGGAGAGTGCACACTCAGCATGCTCCTCTGACCATCAATGGTGCGACTGTGGAGAGGGTGAGCAGCACCAAGTTCCTAGGTGTGCACATCACAGAGGACCTTTCCTGGACCAACAACACTGTAGCACTGGCCAAGAAAGCACAACAGCGTCTCTACTTCCTCCGCAAACTGAGAAGAGCCAGAGCCCCGGCCCCCATCATGTACACCTTCTACAGAGGCACCATCGAGAGCATCCTTACTAGCTGCATCACTGTGTGGTATGGCGCTTGCAACGCGTCCTGCCGCAAGTCACTTCAACGCATAGTGAAAGCAGCTGAGAGGATCGTTGGTGTCTCTCTCCCCTCCCTCCAGGACATCTACAACACCCGTCTCACCCGCAAAGCCCTCTGCATTGCAGGTGATCCCACCCACCCGACACACAGCTTCTTCAGTCTGCTGCCATCAGGGAGGAGACTGCGGAGTCTCCAGGCCAGGACCAGCAGACTGAAGGACAGCTTCATCCATCAGGCTGTCAGGAAGCTGAACTCCCTCCCGACCTTGCCCCCCCTCCCCTCTTTTGCCCCACGCACCACTGAACTCTGACCCTCCAACCCCCCCCTCCCTTTCCCACTTACAAACTGTGACCCGCACTAGTCACTTTGTGCAGCATTGGACTGATCACTACCCCATCCAGCATTGACTGCAAACTACCTCCTAGGTCAGTTTAATTAAGACTGTTCTCTGAGCTCTTTAGCTCTTCATCACTTTAACACTGATAAGCTCTTTTGCACTACACTCATTACATCTGCACAGTTTTTTTGCACTACACCCATTATATCTGCACAATTTTGTTTATTTAATGGTTGCACTATCTGCCATGTGCCTTACGCCACTTTACCTATCTCTTTTTTACAATGTCCTTATTGCATATCTGTATAGTTTGTATTTATATATATTTAAACTGTAATTATCTGTATTTTTACATTACTGTTAGTGTTTAGTGTTAACTGTATGCACCAAGGGTCTGAGAGTTACGCAATTTCAATTCTCTGTATGTATGTGCTGTACATGTGGTGGAATTGACAATAAAGCTGACTTTGACTTTGACTTTGACTATTTGCACTGTGTAAATAGAATCTAATTACTATTTACACTTAGTGTAAATAGCATCTATTGCTATTTGCACTTAGTGTAAATATAATTTAATTGCTATTTACATTGGCGCTGATCACTGAACACAGCAGAATATCATCATCATGGATCTCTTGCTATAATACAATACAATACTCCCACCTTGTGGGCTATTTCATATGGAAGCTCGTTTCCGCCACTAACTAACTAACTAACTAAATAAATAAATAAATAGCAACTTTTTATCTCACAATTATAAAATTTATAACTCGCATTGTTTATATCTCGAAATTCTGAGAAAAAAAGTCAGAATGAATGGTAAGATAAAAATCTGCAATTTACCTTTATTTTTCATTCCATGGTGGAAACAAGCTGCCATATGACACAAGTGAACCTGAATTCATACACAACGTAATGTAACATACTAATAAATCAATGCCATATAAACTTTTATTAAATTGTAATCTTTTTTAAAATCAGCCTTCACCTTTTTTGACTGCATCTGATTATGAGGGATTGTTCTTGTCCGTAATGTATTTATTTGTACTATTTTTCATGTTTTTTTTTTTTTTTTTTGTATAATTCCATTATTTTTCATTATGTCTAAATAATAAATAAATTCAGACGAGCAGTTTGTGGTTTTCTGCCTTTATTGAACATTACACAGAATTTGGTCCGTTTTGAAGTGAAACAAGCTGCCATAATGACACCAGTGAACCTGAGTTCATACACAAAGTAACGTATGTCATCAATTTCAGTTAAACGTTTATTAAATCAGCCTTCACCTTTCTTGACTGCATCTGATTTACTACTACTATTTTTTTTTTGTATAATTCCATTGTTTTTCATTATGTCTAAATATATAATAAATAAATGGCAGTGGCTATTTGCACTAAATGTAAATAGCTATAGATTCTATATACACTATGTTAAAATAGCAAGATTTTCTGCTATTTCTACTACTTATTTCAAATAGTGGCAATTATCTGCACCTCAGTATTGTAGTACATTATAAAACAGGCAATAATAAGGTATTGAGTGTGATTTATAATTTTAATTCAAATTTTCTAAATGGATGCCACCTTATTAGGACAATAAAGCCCTCCCTACACCTACCCTAACCCTACCCAATATTTCTTTTAAACTTTTGTATTATTTCCTTAATTTTTATTGAAAAGAAATGACTTTCCGAAACGATATGAGATTTGAAAAGGGAGAAAAAAAGTTCGGCAAAAGGCGGACGCGAACTCGGGTCGATCGCGTCAAAAAGCAAGTGTTGTAACCGCTACTCTACTAACCACCAACGCTGACTTGGCATCGTTTTGCAGTGTTGACAATCCCAAGCACACGTTGGTGGCCGGATAGTGTAAATAGTTTCTGCCAACAAGGCGAACTATTTGCACTTAGTGTACATAGACACTCCGATTCTTTTAACATTATATCAAATGTTGCGGCGGCTGACACGAGGCTTATACATGTGTTCATTTGGAAAGGCTAACAAAATTTAATCCACAGCACACACGTCTCAACATTACCATATAAAACAGGACAAAAGCCTATTTAAGTCCTCTCTGTATAGCCTACCACTTTTACACATGCTCTAGCAACATTTTTATTTCCATACTTTTCAATTACTTCTGTATAAAATACTTTAAAATCACCCAGAGACGCAGGACCTTTATTATACAACTCTTAGACAAAACAGCAGATGACAACAGTTTCCAAGCTACGATTGGTTAAATAAAATGTTTAAGGTGGGGCTCAACAAAGGTGTATTTGCATGCACATTGTAGATATCTCTAAAGGAATTTTGACTAGTCAGATTGTTAATTGCAGATATCTGCATTGCAATTTCGCCTAGTCACAAAGCTTAATGCAGATATCTATGGCAAGCCTTTTTAGCATTTAAAACATTTTTTTGACTATCCATAAATATAATTTTGGATAGTCACAATTGTAATTCCAGATATCTATATTGCAATTATGACTAGTCATAATACACATTCCAGATATCTACAATGCAATTACGACTAGTCATAATCTTCCATTGACTTCCATTGAAAAATATTTCCAGATATCTTCAAATGAGTTTTGACTAGTCGTAATTCCAATTCAAGATATCTTCAAATGAGTTTTGACTAGTCGTAATCCCAATTCGAGATATCTTTAAATATGATTCGACTAGTCAAAATACAATTAGAGATATCTCTAATTCAAAATTTTTAAAGATATCCGAAATACATTTGAAGATATCTGCAATTCATTTATGACTAGTCAAATTACAATTGTAGATATCTTGAATTGGAATTTTGACTAGGCAAATCATATTTAAAGATATCTTCAATTGGAATTACGACTAGTCGAAACCCATTTAAAGATATCTGCAATTCAATTACGGATATCTCAATCAGATTTGTGACTAGGAAGAACTTATTTGGAGATATCTGCATTAAGCTTTGTGACTAGGCGAAATTGCAATGCAGATATCTGAAATTAACAATCTGACTAGTCAAAATTCCTTTAGAGATATCTACAATGTGCATGCAAATACACCTTTGTTGAGCCCCACCTTAAACATTTTATTTAACCAATCGTAGCTTGGAAACTGTTGTCATCTGCTGTTTTGTCTAAGAGTTGTATAATAAAGGTCCTGCGTCTCTGGGTGATTTTAAAGTGTTTTATACAGAAGTAATTGAAAAGTATGGAAATAAAAATGTTGCTAGAGCATGTGTAAAAGTGGTAGGCTATACAGAGAGGACTTAAATAGGCTTTTGTCCTGTTTTATATGGTAATGTTGAGACGTGTGTGCTGTGGATTACATTTTGTTAGCCTTTCCAAATGAACACATGTATAAGCCTCGTGTCAGCCGCCGCAACATTTGATATAATGTTAAAAGAATCGGAGTGTCTATGTACACTAAGTGCAAATAGTTCGCCTTGTTGGCAGAGACTATTTACACTAACCGCCCACCAACGTGTGTTTGGGTTTGTCAAGAGTGCAAAACGACGCTAAATTAGCATCGGTGATAGTAGAATAGCGGTTACAGCACTTGCTTTTTGACGCGATCGACCCGAGTCCGCGTCCGCCTTTTGCCGAACTTTTTTTCTCCCTTTTCAAATCTCATATAGTTTCGGAAAGGCATTTCTTTTCAATAAAAATTAAGGAAATAATACAAAAGTTTAAAAGAAATATTGGGTAGGGTTAGGGTAGGTGTAGGGAGGGCTTTATTGTCCTAATAAGGTGGCATCCATTTAAAAATTTGAATTCAAATTATAAATCACACTCAATACCTTATTATTGCCTACTGTTTTATAATGTACTACAATACTGAGGTGCAGATAATTGCCACTATTTGAAATAAGTAGTAGAAATAGCAGAAAATCTTGCTATTTTAACATAGTGTATATAGAATCTATAGCTATTTACACTTAGTGCAAATAGCCACTGCCATTTATTTATTATATATTTAGACATAATGAAAAACAATGGAATTATACAAAAAAAAAAAAAAATAGTAGTAGTAAATCAGATGCAGTCAAGAAAGGTGAAGGCTGATTTAATAAAAGTTTAACTGAAATTGATGACATACGTTACTTTGTGTATGAACACAGGTTCACTGGTGTCATTATGGCAGCTTGTTTCGCTGCAAAACGGACCAAATTCTGTGTAATGTTCAATAAAGGCAGAAAACCACAAACTGCTCATCTGAATTTATTTATTATTTAGACATAATGAAAAATAATGGAATTATACAAAAAAAAAAAAAAAAAAAAACATGAAAATAGTACAAATAAATGCATTACGGACAAGAACAATCCCTCATAATCAGATGCAGTCAAAAAAGGTGAAGGCTGATTTTAAAAAAGATTACAATTTAATAAAAGTTTATATGGCATTGATGACATTTATTAGTATGTTACATTACGTTGTGTATGAATTCAGGTTCACTTGTGTCATATGGCAGCTTGTTTCCACCATGTTTCCACCATGGCTTTGAGAGGTTAGTCATGCAACACATCAAGTCCAGTCTCCCAAACACGCTGGACCCACTCCAGTTTGCATACCGTCCAAACCGTTCCACGGACGATGCAATATCCACCACTCTCCACCTAGCTCTTACCCATCTGGAACAGAAAGACTCTTATGTTAGAATGCTGTTCATTGACTTCAGCTCAGCATTCAACACAATAATCCCACAACAGCTCATCCACAAACTAAACCTGCTGGGCCTTAACACCTCCCTCTGTAATTGGATCCTGGACTTTTTAACTGCAAGACCTCAGTCAGTCCGTGTCGGCCGCAACACCTCCAGCACTACCACACTGAGCACAGGTGTCCCACAAGGCTGTGTGCTCAGCCCGCTGCTCTTCACGCTGCTGACCCACGACTGCACTGCCAAGTCCAGCTCCAACCACATCATCAAGTTTGCTGATGACACAACTGTGGTAGGCCTCATCAGCAACAACGATGAAACGCACTACAGAGAGGAAGTGGCACAGCTGGCTGAATGGTGTGGTGCTAACAACCTGTCCCTCAATGTGGGTAAGACGAAAGAGGATGTGATGGACTTCAGGAGAAACTCTGTTGACCACTCCCCACTGACCATCGACGGCTCAACCGTGGAGAGAGTCGGCAGCACTAAATTCCTGGGAGTGCACATCACAGAGGATCTCACCTGGACCACCAACGTCACGTCACTCAACAAGAAGGGACAACAGCGCCTCCACTTTCTCCGCCGGCTGAAAAGGGCAAGTCTCCCTCCACCCATCCTCACCACTTTTTACAGGGGCACCATTGAGAGTGTGCTGACTACCTGCATCACTGTCTGGTATGGGAACTGCAGTGCTGCTGACCGCAAGACCCTACAACGGACAGTGAACACTGCCGCAAAGATCATCGGTGCCCCTCTCCCCTCCATCCTGGACATTTTCCTTTCACGATGCTCCAACAAGGCCACCAGCATCGTGAAGGACCCCACCCACCCCTCTCACAACCTCTTCCAGCTCCTGCCATCAGGTAGAAGGTACCGGAGCATCAGAGCTCGCTCTGTCAGATTGCTCAACAGTTTTTTTCCCCAGGCTGTGAGAGCTCTTAACTCCAGTCCCCCTGTCCCCCTCTGAAACCATGAACACCTCAGCCCTCCCACCCCCCAACTCATTAAAAACTGTTGACAATTTTACTAAGTGCAATTCTGAATGTGCTACACACAGGTGAGTGGGCTATACAAACCACTTGTAGTAACGCACTCATCCCACTATATGCACACTAGACACTTTCTACAAACACTCCCTGCCACAAAGACTCTTAAGAAAATATATGTCTACTTGAACATTGCACTACAAAATAATACACGTTTACTTGAGCATTGCACTACAAAATCTTTTTGCACTATGCACTGTCTCCCACAAAATCTCTCTTCTGCACAATAATTTAATGTACAAAATATATATTTTTCTGCACAATTTCATGTACATATATCTCTTTCGCACAATTTCATGTACAGTATTTATGTAAAGTTTTTGTACAGTCTCAGTTTGTGTATGTGTGGACAACTAGGAATAGCAGTTATAGTATTTTTAGTATATGTATAGTCAGATAGTTAACTGTTGTATAGCTCTATTGTTTTTAATATACTTGCATTGTTGTATGTTTATCTTAGGTTTAACTAGTATGTAGCACCGTGGTCCTGCGAGACACGACATTTCGTTCCACTATATGTCCACACATGTAGCAGAATGACAATAAAGCTCGACTTG
Organism: Spinibarbus caldwelli; assembly: GCA_039654775.1. Taxonomy (NCBI): domain Eukaryota; kingdom Metazoa; phylum Chordata; class Actinopteri; order Cypriniformes; family Cyprinidae; genus Spinibarbus; species Spinibarbus caldwelli. Next base: position 39,967,225 of record CM077224.1, on the reverse strand, counting down.
ACTTGACTTGACTTGGAATGAAAAATAAAGGTAATTTGCAGATTTTTATCTTACCATTCATTCTGACTTTTTTTCTCAGAATTTCGAGATATAAACAATGAGAGTTATAAATTTTATAATTGTGAGATAAAAAGTTGCTATTTATTTATTTAGTTAGTTAGTTAGTTAGTTAGTTAGTAAGTTAGTGGCGGAAACGAGCTTCCATATGAAATAGCCCACAAGGTGGGAGTATTGTATTGTATTATAGCAAGAGATCCATGATGATGATATTCTGCTGTGTTCAGTGATCAGCGCCAATGTAAATAGCAATTAAATTATATTTACACTAAGTGCAAATAGCAATAGATGCTATTTACACTAAGTGTAAATAGTAATTAGATTCTATTTACACTAAGTGCAAATAGCTATAGATTATATGTACACTATGTTAAAATAGCAAGATTTTCTGCTATTTCTACTACTTATTTGAAATAGTGGCAATTATCTGCACCTCAGTATTGTAATACATTATAAAACAGTAGGCAATAATAACGTATTGAATGTAAATTATAATTAGAATTCAAATTTTTAAATGGATGCCACCTTGGGACAACAAAGCCCTCCTTACACCTATAACCCTACCCAATATTTCTTTTCAACTTTTGAATTATTTCCTTAATTTTTATTGAAAAGAAATGCCTTTCCGATACGATATGAGATTTGAAAAGGTAGAGAAAATGTTCGGCAAAAGGCGGCCACGAACTCGGGTCGATCGCATCAAAAAGCACACACCATAACTGTAACTCCACTAAGCCAGATGCTGAAGGAGCATCATCTTGCAGTCTTGGCTATCCCAAACACACGTTGGTGGCTGGACACTGTAACAAGGTGGGCTATTTGCACTTCGTGTAAATAGACACTCCGTAAACGAATTCAGAGGAGCAGTTTGCAGTTTTCTGCCTTTATTGAACATTACACTGCATTTGGTCCGTTTTGCAACATTTAAAATCACAGCGCTATACATACATGCACACTGGAGACCTTTTACCACATAAGGCTGCATCCAGATTTATTTAATAATCCATGAAGCACTTCATCCAGTATCTTATCTCTCCGTGACAACAAAAGCAGACTTTTATTATGTTGTTAGCAGTCAGCAGAGTAGGCGGGGAGGAGCTGAGTAAATTTATTCTGACGTCACACAATGACAATTCGACTAGGAGCAATTGTAATTCAGATATCTTAAACTACAATTGTGACTAGTCGAAATTGAATTAGAGATATCTCTAATTACATTTGCAGATGTATGACGCGCTATTGAAGATATCTCTAAAGTCATTACAGATATCTTAAATTGAGTTTTGACTAGTCATAAAGTATTTAGAGATATCTCTAATTCGATTTCTTACTAGTGCAATTACAATTGCAGATATCTCTAATTGTCATTGTGACTAGTCGAATTATAATTATGACTATCCGAATTACAATTGTGACTATCTGAAATTATATTTATGGATAGTCAAAACACAGTTTATATGCTAAAACGGCCTGCCATACTCGGGTCGATCGCGTCAAAATGCACACACCATAACCGCTACTCCACTGAGCCCGATGCTGAAGGAGCATCATCTTGCAGTCTTGACTAATCACACGTTGGTGGCTGGACACTGTAACAAGGTGGGCTATTTGCACTTAGTGTAAATAGACACTCCGTAAACGAATTCAGAGGAGCAGTTTGCAGTTTTCTGCCTTTATTGAACATTACACTGCATTTGGTCCGTTTTGCAACATTTAAAATCACAGCGCTATACATACATGCACACTGGAGACCTTTTACCACATAAGGCTGCATCCAGATTTATTTAATAATCCATGAAGCACTTCATCCAGTATCTTATCTCTCCGTGACAACAAAAGCAGACTTTTATTATGTTGTTAGCAGTCAGCAGAGTAGGCGGGGAGGAGCTGAGTAAATTTATTCTGACGTCACACAATGACAATTCGACTAGGAGCAATTGTACTTCAGATATCTTAAACTACAATTGTGACTAGTCGAAATTGAATTAGAGATATCTCTAATTACATTTGCGGATGTATGACGCGCTATTGAAGATATCTCTAAAGTCATTACAGATATCTTAAATTGAGTTTTGACTAGTCATAAAGTATTTAGAGATATCTCTAATTCGATTTCTTACTAGTGCAATTACAATTGCAGATATCTCTAATTGTCATTGTGACTAGTCGAATTATAATTATGACTATCCGAATTACAATTGTGACTATCTGAAATTATATTTATGGATAGTCAAAACACAGTTTATATGCTAAAACGGCCTGCCATATCTAATTGTATTTTGACTAGTCGAATCATATTTAAAGATATCTCGAATTGGGATTACGACTAGTCAAAACTCATTTGAAGATATCTTGAATTGGAATTACGACTAGTCAAAACTCATTTGAAGATATCTGGAAATATTTTTCAATGGAAGTCAATGGAAGATTATGACTAGTCGTAATTGCATTGTAGATATCTGGAATGTGTATTATGACTAGTCATAATTGCAATATAGATATCTGGAATTACAATTGTGACAATCCAAAATTATATTTATGGATAGTCAAAAAAATGTTTTAAATGCTAAAACGGCTTGCCATAATGAGAGTGACTATTGGCAGAGAGTGAAAAAAATGATCTGTCGTGCAGATGCAGGGAAGTTTGAATCGACTGCTCTTTAACCGCATTGTATTTACATAAATTGTAAACTGATATAAACTCTAACAGATTTTTTAGATTTGTCATGAACACCTGAACCGTTGGATTTGAAGCTGTATTTCGTCGATTGTGAACTTGAATCTCGGTGAGTGTTAACAAGCTTAACAAGGTTGAACGATCTAACATTAACTCCTAAATAGTTTAAAGGGGAGATTCATATTGTTGTATTTTGTCTGTAACATTTTTTTCATGTTATGATCCAATTATTTCTGTGAGTTTGAAAGAATTATCACCTCGACGTGTTAAGCTAATGCTGAAATGTTGAGCGGCCATTTGAATGCATGGTTGAGGACACGTAATGTGATTTTGTGATTTGAGAAACGTGAATATTATTAAACACTGTTTGTCTACAGTAGCGATCAAAACGAAAGTATCTTAACACTTGTATTGTAACACTTATCTTATGCAAGGAGGTTTAAAACATTCCGCCAGGAGGTTTAACACAAGCCGTTTAAAACATGTATTTGACATTGAATCATTCATTCAGGAGATTCCAATAAAGAAACAAGTCTTTATGAACTGAGACACTGACTCCTTCATTGAAATTTTTTATTTATTTTTTTAGTTTGTCTGAACCATTAGTAAATTACGTTATTTTGTTTAGTTTTCTAATATATATATTTTTTTCAGAATCGTGAGAGAATCGTGATCTGCAATTTATTTAAAAAAATTGTGATTCTCAATTTATCCAGAATCGTGCAGCTCTAGTTTACATGTTTATTACTGCATATAATTCATTAAAATAGAAGTTTAATTTCATAAAGTACAAATTGATTTCAAAATGCACCTACATTTTTTGCATTTAGTTTTTTTCAGTTGAATAAAAGACTATTTTTCCCTATATATTTCATCACTGAGGATTTTTTATTTATTTATTTAAAAAAGTAAAAAAATCTCGTGAACCCAGTCTCATGTCTCGTCTCGTGGGATAAGTGTCTCGTCACACCCCTACTATACATAGATAAAAAAAATAAATTTACACAAACTGGTATGCACTAACCTTGTTCATAAGCTTCCTTTAGTTCATCACTCAGAGACGGGGCGGATCTAGAAAATAATTTTTAGGGTGGCAAAGGGGTGGCATGGGGTCTATGAGGGTGGCAAAACCAAAGCAAGCCCCCATGCATAGTTTTTGGGGATTTATTGTCTGACATGCACAGTTGTGTTCACAAATATTGCCTTACCATTAAGTAATCATCTATACTGTTTAAAATGAAAAATAAATAACAACATTTTAATATCCATCATGGCACCAAGCCAATACACAATATAAAAAACGTCAACAGGTTATAAATGTTTCTGAGCTTGTATCATTAAAGAAGTCATGCTGTTCTATTAAAATTACATAGGCTACTTAGATGGCATAAATCACGTTTTAGTGCAAGTTTAAGAGTAACATTTTTGAATTTCCTAACATTAGAAAGAAATACAATAATATAAAAGCATTGAAACTGGATCAGTTTTGCTTGATTTTCTGTTATTAGCAGAGGTGGGAATGTCTGTAATCACCCAGAACACACTACCAATAGTCTAGCAACACCCCAGCAACAGCGTAGCAAGAGCCTAGCAAGCACCCAGAATATCCTAGCAACCAGCTAGCCACACTTTAGCAAACATCAAGAACATCTAACTGACCAAACTATTTATGTTTCTTAAACTAGACTTTAAGACAAGCCAGCATAAATTTGTCTTTCAAACCTTTCAATCTAGTTATTACAGGTGTTCTTAAATGCTTAAACACAATTCAAATACACAGATGACTTTCCTGCCCAGTGAACACTCATGAGATCAATAAAACTTAACAAAAAACTCTTATTAGGATTCAGGAATTATTTTTTGCAGCTCAATGTCTATTACATTATACAACATAAATTAAATTACAGATAATAATAATAATTCAGCAATGAACTTTTGGGAACAGATAATTTTCATTTTACTACTGTAAAGTAATCTTGAAGTAGATGAAAAACACTAGAAAAGTTCAAATACCAAAGAATTGTAAATGAACTTGGTATGCACCTGTAAGGATCCACCCGCCAGTCCAAACAGCGGAATCCAGCGGCCTGGTCGAAGGTTTAATGCATGTTCGGTCTTTTACTTGCACCTCTGAATTTAGTTTCAATTTTAGTCTAGCTCTGTGTACAATCTGACTCCAATTTCAAGTGATCATTAAATTTAGGCAATATTCTTAATTAAAAACTGATCACAGATATCGATTGTATTTTAATTTAGATATTGTATTATTCTAGACATCCCATACTTTCAATTATCCGTTCACAGGGGACCTAATGTCGCACAGAGTCTCACGCCCTGGGTTTTTGCGTAGATCTCACGGACACAAACTCGCCAGTCTGATGCTAGTCAGAGGGTGTAGGTAGACTAATATCTAATTGTCTGCCGCCAACTGCTTGCTTATGACAAAAAGTGTAGTTTACGTAGTCTTTTCCCGTACAACTTGCTATCACCAGTGATAGACAGAAATCAAAGGTCTCCGATGACGTGCCTACTGCTCCTTTCATTCATGAGCCTTCAGTTTGACCTATCCTGGCCGTAGATTTGCAGTAACAAAAGCCTCCTCACAGTCTAATAGTCATAACGATTTCAGGACAGTTCAGAATAAATCAAATATAACAATTTATTATTAGTCAGGTAAAAACGTGTCATGCCAATTGCATAATTAAACAATAAGAATCCAATTCAAAAATAAGAAAATACATAACATCAGTTGTTCAAAGATGAATTTAAGGGTAAAATATATACTTGACTTCAAGAAGAAGATACATAGTATGGAACATATGAAATACACTCCACAATACGGGCTGATCTGGCTACAGAATCGCAATGAGTGATTTGCAACTTTCCCTTAAATACTACCAGAACACAAGGGCCATAAACATTTATTCTCTGCCCCAAAACAGATTACATCTGTGTATGGGGGATGGAAGTTTAGGAGCTGTTCTCGTGCACCCAAATGGTCACACCTGGTGTAGAGCAATGTTTATCAGATTTTGAAAGGAGACCGCCCACAACAGAAGTACAGAGTTAACTGAAGTTTTCAATATTTCTCATAATACAAGTGACTACTGTGAAACTGAGACCATTTTACCAATCGCACAGAGACCTTTAAAATGATACCAAACATGAAGGGGAAAAACAACAGATTCACAATATATATGCGACCCTGGAGCACAATAGCCAAAAATACATTGTATGGGTCAAAATTATCAATTTTCCTTTTATGCCAAAAATCATTAGGATATTAAGTAAAGATCATGTTCCATGAAGATATTACCGTAAATGTATAAAAACTTCAGTTTTGATTAGTAATATGCATTGCTAATAACTTCATTTGGACAACTTTAAAGGTGATTTTCTCAATATTTAGATTTTTTTGCACCCTCAGATTCCAGATTTTCAAATAGTTGTATCTCGGCCAAATATTGTCCGATCCTAACAAACCATACATCAATGGAAAGCTTATTTATTCAGATGATGTATAAATCATAGATGATGAAAAATCGACACTTAAGACTGGTTTCGTGGTCCAGAGTCACATATGATATGTGATACCTATTCTTAATGAACTTTGAGTGAAGTCAAAAAAGTCAAAGTCAAAGTCAGCTTTATTGTCAGTTCCACCACATGTACAGCACATACATACAGAGAATTGAAATTGCGTAACTCTCAGACCCTTGGTGCATACAGTTAACATTAAACACTAACAGTAATGTAAAACTACAGATAATTTACAGTTTAAATATATATAAATACAAACTATACAGATATGCAATAAGGACATTGTAAAAAAAGAGATAGGTAAAGTGGCGTAAGGCACATGGCAGATAGTGCAACCATTAAATAAACAAAACTGTGCAGATATAATGGGTGTAGTGCAAAAAAACTGTGCAGATGTAATGAGAGTAGTGCAAAAAGAGCTTATCAGTGTTAAAGTGATGAAGAGCTAAAGAGCTCAGAGAACAGTCTTAATTAAACTGACCTAGGAGGTAGTTTGCAGTCAATGCTGGATGGGGTAGTGATCAGTCCAATGTTGCACAAAGTGACTAGTGCGGGTCACAGTTTGTAAGTGGGAAAGGGAGGGGGGGGTTGGAGGGTCAGAGTTCAGTGGTGCGTGGGGCAAAAGAGGGGAGGGGGGGCAAGGTCGGGAGGGAGTTCAGCTTCCTGACAGCCTGATGGATGAAGCTGTCCTTCAGTCTGCTGGTCCTGGCCTGGAGACTCCGCAGTCTCCTCCCTGATGGCAGCAGACTGAAGAAGCTGTGTGTCAGGTGGGTGGGATCACCTGCAATGCAGAGGGCTTTGCGGGTGAGACGGGTGTTGTAGATGTCCTGGAGGGAGGGGAGAGAGACACCAACGATCCTCTCAGCTGCTCTCACTATGCGTTGAAGTGACTTGCGGCAGGACGCGTTGCAAGCGCCATACCACACAGTGATGCAGCTAGTAAGGATGCTCTCGATGGTGCCTCTGTAGAAGGTGCACATGATGGGGGCCGGGGCTCTGGCTCTTTTCAATAAAGCTGACTTTGACTTTGACTTTGACTTTGATTAAACCTTGGAAATGTTTGTTAAAAAATTCTGTTCCGCGGTCCGTCTGCAATTTCTTTGGAATGACCCCCTCTACGAGTATAGACTTAAGTAACCTCGACCCCGCTCTTATTCTTTACCGTTCGGGCCCAAGCATATTTACTAAATAAGTCGATACAGGTCAATAGATATTTATTATTATCATTGTCCTTGGAATATGCTGACATGTCGACTAGATCCGCTTGGAACTGCGTATCCATACCGTACACCACGACTCTATTACGTTTGTAGCTTATAGGCGCGGTTCTGTGTAATGTGTACGCATCCTCCCCAGCCAACCATTCTGAAACCTGAGCATCACTCAACCATACGCCTGTATCTTTTAAGACAGCATCTTGCAACCGTTTTTTACCGCCTAAAGAACCAGGGTTGGACGGTGTGTAATAAACTCTTTTCATGAGGTCTGACATGTTGACGTTTCAATCTTCCGTGAAAGAATAACCGGTACAAGGACGTCGTTTCAGTCATTTATTAAGGGAAAAAAAAAAAAAAGATAGTAAAAAAGAATATATTTCAGATGACAAGAAGTTTTCAAAATGGTTACAAGAATAGTATTCAAATGGTTACATAACAGGAAGAATATATTTAAAAATGATTACAAGAATAGTATTCAAATGGTTACATAACAGCAAGAATATATTTAAAATGGTTACAAGAATAGTATTCAAATGGTTACATGATAATAATAAAGTAGTATAGAATGATGTTATAGGCTGTCTAGCAAGTAAAGGCAATTGACACAAGCCATATAGCGGCGATCTAGTACGTAGCTGACCATAATTTCAATCATTTCACTGACCGTGTTTTTCTCATTTTTTGAAACTAGCTTCACACATACATCGGTTACATATGTACAGATAGAGAGGACTTCGCTAACTCCTAGTCCTCAACCCGATGCGGATATCTCATCCAGAATTTTTCTGAGCATTACAGGGGATGGGTCGGGGGCGTAAACACACGTCAGTCAATTCATGCCATGAATCGGTCAGACTTCTCACAATGTCCATTTGTTTCTTGAGATTTTTTATATGTTTCTTTTGTCCCTCGTAATCTTTATCAGGATCGCACTCTCTGTCGATGACCGTGAGCATCATTTCCATCATTTGTTCTTTATAACGGGGGATGATCACAAAGTCCCTGAAGAAATGATTTCCGCTACATACAGACCCCGTGTTGTTACACCTCAGGCACTGACGCACTGCTTTGCCAGAGATCAACGGCGTCGTAGACGACTTTCTTACGGTCTTCGTCCAGCAGCTTATCCCTGATTTCTTGTAGCTTTGCGACAATGAATGGTTCGTCTCTTAATTCTTGCAGGATAGCTCCAGTAGCTCCTTGAAGCCTCAGAATGTTGTTGGTCTTCAGACCGCAGCGGCGCAGAGTGAAGTCGATGATGGTCTGAAGGTCGGGCTTGAACAGCATGCGACACAGCTCGTCGAAGCGTGAGTTGAAATAATAGGCAGGAGGCTCGAACAGGCAGCTATGTTGCAACTGACTGGGATGGTCAGTCGCGCACCCCTCACATTCCTCCCTCAGTTTTTTGTCGACGATGTGTTGCAGAAGCACCACGATCGTAGATTTTATGATCCTGTAACCGAGACTGTTGAAACAACCATCAGCGGTATATTTTAACTTTCTGGCAGTAACAAGGTCTCGCTTTTTAAAATTGTAACTAATGGTGGCGTACAATATGGATCTTGACAAGTATCTTATGCCGGTGTTTTAACGACCGCGTCTGATACATTTTCTTTTAGATCACGACAAGATAGGCCTACGCGGTTCTTTTTCTTTTGTTTAACTAGTTTTAAAGTGTAATGTTACAAGATTTTGACAAGTATCTTATTGCTTAACGTTCGCTTCATGCTTTTTTGTTTTAGATCACGGTAAGTCGGTCAGCTACTTTGTATACGTAACAAACGTTAGCTTTTTTTAAAAGTGCAACATAGATTTTGACAAGTATCTTATGCTTTATTTTATTTTAAGTATTTTATTGCAAGTATTTTAACGATCTCATACTTTTTGTTTTAGATCACGGTAAGACGTTCAGTAGCTACTTTTTATTTTACTTATAACAAACTCTAACTAGTTTTAAATTGAAACAGAAAAACTGCCGTATTGTTTAACGAACGCACCTGATGCATTTTTGTTTTAGATGAGCGAACACGCTCACCTCTACTTCTTTTTATTTTACTTTGTCAAACTCTAGTTTTTAAATGAACAACACTAGCTCGTCTTAACTTGCAGGGAAAAACAGTCATTGCATTGCTCGTTTTACGCGTATGTTTGATGTTTTTTCTTGATGTGTGTGTGAAAAACTTTAATAAAAACTTCCCTTTATCCCATTTAACACTGTTTCACAATTTAAAGTTTAAAGCACATAGTTTTAACAGTTTGTACACCCCCACACACAAAAACACATTTCCAAAAACAGTCATAAATTCCTTCGGATCGCTGGACTGGATAAAAACAGATGGCCCCATTTAGATGGGTGGGGGGTGTACAAACAGGTGTCCAAAACAGGTGTCCAGTAAGGGGGGTGGGGGGTGGAATTTTATGAGGGGCAATAAATCAAATTTTGGACACATAGTGCACTATGATCTCTCTTACACACCACAAGATAATCGGGCTGATTTTGGTCCGATTTCTCCCCTTCCGACAATCCTAGGTAATGTCACGATTATCTTGGTGGTCCTAAAGATTATCTTATCAGATTTTCCTGTGGTGTGAGGTGTGACTGAATCTGCTCGGAAGAACATCAGAGGCGCCCCGATCGGGAATCGTAAATATTCAACATGTTGAATATTTACGATCAGAAATCCTGATGTGTGGGGGGGAACACCGAGGACACCACACTATAGGAGCAAAACGATTAAATCTAGGATTTTTTTCCCTCATGTTTGTGGTCTCTCACATTTTGAAGATCTTATAAGATTTTAAAAGTCTTTTAGTGTGTACCCAGCATTACTGACTGCAGGCTTCAGGGGCCCGTTTCAATAGGGAGGTTCAACCAACTCTGAGTTTAAACTTGAACTCTGAGTTGACTTACCAAGAGATTGAAAACTCAAGAGTTTTCAGTTTCAGAATGGCTGAATTGTGTTAGTTCATTCAACTCCGAGTAGTTTGACTCTGAGTTTAGCGCGTGCACCACAACTATGAAAAGTCATGATCAGTGGAGTGCCAAAATTACGATTACACTAAAGATATATTTTCACCTCATTTGACCATGAAATAAGTTATTTTCACTAATACAACCTATTGAAATCAGCTTGATTCAGTCAAATAAATTTATATTTTGCAATTTGAATACAACCAGATATTTAGCTTACTTGACCAAATGTTTTGACAGATCCAAAACACAAGAAAAAGAAATATAAAAAAATATAAACAGAAAAAAAAAAAAAAAAATGCAACATTACATGTCTAGGTAGCAACAAAACAGAATCAAACATACAAATTGCTCAGAATTGTATTTTTAGCTTACCATTTTGTAATGACTACAGTGTTAAGCAAAGTGAGCCAAAACTTCCTGTATAAAAGCAGTCATTAAATGCTTGAATGGGTTAATTAGTGATCATGAACATTATCTCATCAAAGTTACCCATACGGAAATGTAATATATGACATATATGTCCCTATATCAGTAGTGATGTTGTCATATACGTATGTTACATATAAGGCAATATATTATTATCACATATATCCATCTTCTGGATATATGTATGTGTATGTTTATAACATATATGAAATTCCCATAGTAAAATTTGTATATAAACATTATATTTACAGTATGTATATGGTTAATTTTTATATGGTATTACTTGTTATGACCATATACTGTATGTTAACAATATATATTAAAATGGTATATTGTATTATATGATATGACCATATATGTTAACAATATATATCAAAATTTTATATGGTACTATATGTTTTGACCATTTGTTAACAATATATATTGAATTTATATATGCAAGTTTATTAGCCATATATTCCTAAAAGATACAGCTCATTGTAAATCATATAACAAAATTACTTTTTGCTTAACTTTATTCATTGTTTCAATTCAGTTTTCTGGGGAAAAAGTAGAGATGAATGTGTAACGTTCAAAAAAATGCCAATAAGCCTAAATGTCAATGATTGGATAAGTTCTTGTTGTAGAAAAAGGAATGTGTTATAGACTTAATTTACTTAATTTAACACTTAATTTAACTGTTTGTCCATATGCGTCATTGTAGTAAAACGCAATACATTATGCTAGATGCGCGAATCAGCACGATTGTGTTTGAACCTCACAATACCGCTTCTGCGCATGCGCCAGAATTCAAACACAACCGCGCTAACGGCAGAGTCTGAGCAACGGCTGCAGCTAAACAAACAGTCATCTGCATTAAGATGTTTTTCTTAGCAAGTGGAAGGATAACAAATGTGCCAGCACCTTCACATAAAGTTTAAACGACAATGATTTTATTGACGGGCACGAAGACAGACCAACATCACTGAGTACTGGATGAAACGCCCTTGAATGAGCTGAAGCAGTGCAGGTACACTGTAAAACCTAACAGTGAAATTCGCTAAATGAAATGAGTTCATTTAACTCAAAAATTTTAAAATGTTAATTCAACTCAATATATATTTGTGATGTGAACTCAAAAGCTAATTAGGTTAAGCAGAACTCAATCTAAATAAGTTACTATAAATTATTTTAATCTAGTATTACCATACAGTCTATGATTATTACATCTAAATGGCAAACCACAAAAAATTTAAAAGAAATATGAGCTTAATTCATTTTATGTAACATTGTTTTTCGAGAAGTCACCCTTGTACAACATAGGGCTTAAAGGTTATTATGCTTTATATCTACTAAACTAAACTATATAATACATTTCATAACTAATTAAATAACTAAGCCATAATATAATAAATACATAAATCTATTTCATATTAAGCATAGATGAATCCTTTTAAAGTAATTAATTTCGAGACAAAATATTATCCGGGTGTTTTTCAAAAACCGCGCGCATTTTTCCGTCAGTCACGTCCGCTCATCCCCGCTGCAGCTCACTCAGTCACGGGACCACAGCTGGACGGTTCGCGACGCGGTCATGGAAAATAACAAGTAAGCATTCAAACTTCTTTATTCCTTTTTAAAGCACTTTTGAACCATTTTGTGTTTTGTCAACTTTATCTAAAGATTAGCCAGCTCAGTTATCATAATGCGTGTAACGCTAGCTAGCAAAGAAGCAAGGAGCTAACGCGCCATTACATCAAAGTTATCAACGGCAAGTGTTAAATATGCAATGTTATACACAACAGTTTGTCAGTGGTGGTAAATTAAGAGAGTTTTTTTTTTTTTGTGGTTTCTCACAGCCGGACACAGACGAACCCGCAAATTATATTTTTAAACTAGAGAGACGGCCGACAGACCATCTTCCTCATCTCTATACTCTTAAAACAGATGTGTTAAAAACAACACAACCTGTGTTATATTTTAACACACCTGTGTGTCTAGTTAAGGACAACACATTTTGTGTTAATTTCAACTCAACCAGTGTGTTATTCTTCTTAACACAAGTTGATATTCTTCAAATATTTAAATAGTGCACCTTTAAGAATAACACATCTATGACACAAATTGTGTTATTTATGACACATTAGTGTGTTAAAAAAACAGATGTGTTAAAAACAACACAACCTGTGTTATATTTTAACACACCTGTGTGTCTAGTTAAGGACAACACATTTTGTGTTAATTCAATTTTAACAACCAGTGTGTTATTCTTCTTAACACAGGCAGTGTATTAAAATATTTAACACACTGATGTTTCATAAATCCAGAAGTGGGATTTTCAAGTCACAAGCAAGTCTCAAGTCAAATCCCAAGTCCTCAAAGAGTTAAAGTTAATGAGATAATTAAGTGACTAATTAAATGGTAATTGTGCATTAGTGATGAACACCTGCTGTTAACAAGCGGCATCATTGAAGAAAAGAGAAACACAAGAACTACAGACTTCAGCCACAGCCTTGGATGGAATCAACTGAAAAAAAAAAAACACAATGCCACCATAATTGTGGTCAAGGTTTGCTTTAGTTGGTCTCTTGTCCTTTTTTTACTAATTCAAAGCGATTTGCTTCTAAGCAATTGAAATATTGTTTTACAGCAAACATTTGTGCATTGCTGAATCAAACCTAGGCGCAACAGATAAACTTATGATTTCTGCTTATAACTCATGGTGACGGAACATCATGAAAGGATCTCTCTTTGTTTTTTGACTGACATTCAGCTATTACAGATCTGCAAAAAAGAAAAAAAAAAAAGTGTCCTATTAAACAAACACCACTATAATGCTTCAATATTAAAAAAAAAAAAAACAACTGTTTTCACTCAGGCTTTTAGACATGAACACTTATCATATGATCCTCAACAGTGGCGACAATAATTTTTCATACTGCAGTGCATGATGGGAGTTTTTACTATGGTGTTGCCCAGCATGCATTGCAGCATGAAGCATTTTGTTGATTGTCACCATTGTTGAGCTGGTTCTTGATGTCTGTGTGTGTCGAAATGATGCTGGAGTTCAAATTTTTATATAGATTTAAAATTCATTCACTATAACTATTAGCGCAACACTATGTTTGCATATTATAGTTTCACAGGGTTGATTAAACCTAAACATATTTATAAAAATAAATAATAATAAAAAAAGACTTTTTGATTGAAATCAAACCACCTCATGGTGACCACCTCATTACATAAAAACAGCTACTATCTCCACTCTGCTTTACAACACCACATGCACTGCTACAGAGAAAGATCCAACACAGCAGTCAAGGGTCAAGAGCCCAACTAAAGCAAACACTGATCTCTATGATGGTGGCATCATTTTAACCAATAAAACATCAACATCTGATCCTCTGTAATTCTCAGTAACAGCAGGTGTTCATCACTAATGCACAATCATCATTTAATTAGTCACTTAATTATTTCATCAACTTTAACTCTTTGAGAACTTGGGATTTGACTTGAGGCTTGACTTGGTCCCACCTCTGCCCAATCCTTTAAAGAACTCCACATCATCTGAGGAAATGTTCTGGGAGCGTCATTGACACCGGTGGGACCTTCTGAGAATGCTCTGGGAACTTTACTTTTCTAGTGAGGAAATCCATATACCTGACCATATACCTGAGTGAATCCACGTCATCCACCAATGAAAAAAGAGGAGCGAATTTGGTTAACAGCTTGTGGAGTGATGTAGGCAGCAATATGATTGGATGATAGTTAACACATATTGTGTTGGACACATTGTGTTGTCTCTCTCTCTCTCTCTCTTTCTTTTTACACATGATCAATTTAAAATTACACATAATGTGTTAAAATGGCCATAACACAAAAAATGTGTTAATTAACATATCCTTTTTGAGAGTGTAACCGTCACTCACGCCACAGATCTGAACCAAGCAAGGTAAAGCAAACACACATTCCCTGTATTACAATACGTTTAAACTTTTTGTTAATCGTTATTTATTATCCGCTTTGTCAGTTTCATCTAGAATATCCATGTGATGCTGATCAAGTTTACTAAATCCGCCGAAGCCCCGCTGAACAAAGGGGCTGAGGACCGTTTATAATGGCTGTTTTGTTAACTTTAGTTAACATTTTACACTGTTATTTGCTCCTCAC
This sequence comes from Spinibarbus caldwelli, assembly GCA_039654775.1. Taxonomy (NCBI): domain Eukaryota; kingdom Metazoa; phylum Chordata; class Actinopteri; order Cypriniformes; family Cyprinidae; genus Spinibarbus; species Spinibarbus caldwelli. Next base: position 39,952,185 of record CM077224.1, on the reverse strand, counting down.
TGTCTTATTTAAAATTCATACTAACAAAATTTTGTCGTGCTTTTGAAATCAATCTTTTCAGAGCAAAGGCAGCTAGGGGTGGTGTGATGTCATTGGCAACAGGAAGGCTGCAAAACTGATATGAGCGTAAAATGAAGTAAGTAGAATTCACATTAAACAAATTGATGGGATTTAGTGTTGTACAAGATGTAATTTGTCACGTTATAAACAGTTATTTAAATACATCGTTTTTCAGTTTTTATTGTTTATGATGAATTTCTATTAATGCAAATGTAATGACCAGAAATGACCAGCAGCACAAATGTTAAAGTCTTCTGAAGCAAACTATACTTTTTTTGTGAATATTAGATTGAAATTTAAACCTAAACATTGATCAAATCATGAATACACAGCACAGATGAAAAATCACAAACCTCAACTAACATCCCACAAGAATGACATTATGACATCTAAAAACCAGTCATGTCTGATATGATGTAGTGTGTGCCACCATTTTGATTCAGACTGAATTGGCAGAGTGAATAACATCTTAAATTTCAGTTTGTCGATCATTCTGTCAAAGTCTTTTTGCATTTTGTGTTGGTTCAGAAGAATACCAGTGAAGTCTTTTTAAGTTCTGATTATAGTTATATAATTATATACTTCACTAATATAGATGGAAAAATGATCTTTTATATTTCTACTTGCACTTATCCTAAAGTCGCTTTGGTTTTTCATAAAGATGTCAGGTAATTGCCATTGCTAAGTTTGTAGTGGTTGAAAGTTGTCTTATGATTCATAAAAATAAGCTGTCCATAAATGTTGCTTAATTGTGAGTTAAATTTCTGTAACTTTGTGTTTTGTCTTCAGGAACAATAATGACATTAGTCATTCAAGCTAGGATCCTGGCAGATCTACTACTATCTGAAAAGAAGACTTTTTTTTTTTTTTTCAAGACACACAAGGTAGGACACAGGACAACTTTACATTTACTTGGCAACATTTTAACCTTTTAGCTGAGATCGGCAGAAATGACTGAATAGTTGAACATTTGAGTTCTCTTAAATGGATAGTGCACAAAAAAATTTAAATTCTGTCATGGTTTACTCACCCTCATGTTGTTCCAAACCAATTTTGAATGAATTTTATTCATCTTCAAACAAAAGTATATATTTTTGATATTCTTTCGTTTTTGTCTATCCATTGGAAGTCTAGGCAGTCTTTATTTTCAGGCTTCAAAAAGTTTTTAGTTTAGGCTTTGACTCATAATAAAAAACCCTTAGTTCAAGCTTCTCAGTTAATGTTTATGTCTTCTTTAGAAGACTTGAATGAAACCACTTTATGCATATGGCTAAACTTGTCTTTAAACACTGAGTGAGGTAAATACAAAAACATACTGTGCACTCTCAAAAAGGATGTGTTAAATAATAACACATTTTTTTGTGTTATGGCCATTTTAACACATTTTGTGTAAAAAGAAAGAGAGAGAGAGAAAAACAACACAGTGTGGCCAACACAATATGTGTTAACTATCATCCAATCACATTGCTGCCTGCATCACTCCACAAGCTGTTAACCAAATTCATGCCTCTTTTTTCATTGGTGGATGACGTGGATGCACTCATGTCAGGTATATGGATTTCGCCGCTAGAAATGTAATGTTCCCAGAGCATTCTCAGAGCGTCCCGCCGGTGTCAGTGACGTTCCCAGAACATTTCTCGAGATGCTCATGATGTGGAGCTCTTTAAAGTGTTGGGGGACGTTATTTGGAGGACCTTCAGGGATTAACACTGCTCAGAGTGTGTTTGGTCCCACAATACAGAGTGTTAAAGTAACACTGAAGCAGAGCTGAACTTAATGAGAATGTTAACAAGCAGAATTACTGAAGGAAAGAGAAACAGAAAAACAGAGCGAGACAAACAGAAACACAACTACAACTGACTTAATCACAGACTTAGAAGAAATCAACTGAAATAAAACACATTAAATATCTCAAGGATTAAACAACTCCACAAACAGCATCACCAGCTTCACTTATTACTAACCAGTTTGACTTTATTTCTGTCATACAAAAGTGCTTAATGAGAATTAACAGAGGTTTAGATGTGTTTCATTTCACAAAACATCACCATCACATCACTGTGGTCAGTGTTTGCTTTAGTTGGGCTCTTGACCCTTAAATTTACAAAATTATGTTTTTTTATTTTATTGCTGTAGTTTTGTATTTACGAAACACATTAATGTAGCAAAGAAAACTTGGAGTAAATATGATGCTAGAAGTAATCATCATGTAGCGGCTTGGTTCACTGATTGTTGTGTTTCACCGTGTTGAAAAAAAAGAAACTCATTTAGAAGTTTGTTTTTGCAGATTGAATTTTAACAGTGTTTGCATAATTAAAACAACTGTGCACAAAAAAACTTTTATGTCACACATTGACATGAAGAATCTGCATATGAATCTCAACAATGGTGACAATCAACAAAATATTCAGATAAACATCTTTGAACATCACAAAGCAAGCTACTATAAAGTCACATCAAAAATAGCAACAATTAAAGCAAAAAATAAGAATAAAAGAAAATACTAAGACAATTCAGGTGCATAATTTATTCGTGTTACAATGCATTCTGGGAGCCATGAATGAGTTTTGATTGGTGCACCCAGAATGCACTGCAGCATGAAGCTTGTTTATTCATCAATATAGAGGAAAATATGGATGCATCTTTGCACACAAAGTCTTAAGATGTGCACACACACACACACACACACACATACACAAACTCTCTTATTTCTAACATGGTGTTGAATAGTATTTTTAAATGCATACTGTAACTTGGAAAAAATAGATTTGCTCAATGTTTAGCCGTACACTAGCATGTAAATGAGCTAAAGGTAAAATACTAAAAGCATCAAAACTTTTTATACTGCTTGAAAAAATAGACCATTTGTTTATGATGTCTCAGTTGTTTCTCACAGCAGATTATTTAATCTGACAGAGAGACAATGAGGATTTAAACATTCTGAATCCAGCATAGAGGGGTGCAGTGAATGTGGTGTTGAATGTGTGTAAGTGTGTGAGTGTGTGTGTGTCAGAAACACTGAAATACGAGAGAGAGCCGGCCGACACATCAACATACACTCCTACTCTATTAGAGGATGAATAGCTCAGTATGTCAGTTTTCTTATTATCATGCCAGGCAGAATATCTGTTATCAGTGCAGAAGAGACTCCAGGATTTGTCATTTTATCCAAACCAAGATTCACTTCCTCCTTTCCTGTTGATTTCTTTATATGTCACTGCTATATAAGACCATCCACTCCATTCAACCTCCCAGTAACAGCGTCCAGTCAGACTCTCTTTACACAGAACCTGCTCATGCTGCTCAAATCTGTCTGGATGATCAGGATACGGCTGATGATCTTTGACATGTTTTGCCTTTCTGTTGTCCTCAGACAAGATGAGTTGAGTGTGTGCTGTGTTTGGATCCAATGTAAGATCATAGGCATCTGAACACAAGAAGAGAGATCACAAGTACATTAAGGACAGTTTTAGAGGTCTGAGTGTGTGTGTTCTGGTATATATGGATGATGAGGAATATAATGACAAATTTAATAACACAGGCATTACAACGTAAACATTGTTTATGAAGACACTCCCTCTAAACCAAATGGGTAAAAAAAAAATAAAAATACATACATATATACTAAACAGTGTTTATATAAAATTTAAAAAATGTAGAAAGTTTTGTGTGAGGGGAAGGCTAAGGGTAAGGGGAAAATACAGTTTGTACAGTATAAAAACCATTACGCCCATGGAGAGTCCCTATAAGCCACATATACAAGAATATGTGTGTGTGTGTGTGTGTGTGTGTGTGTGTGTGTGTGTGCGTGTACGAGAGAGAAAAGACCTACATTTTCTCAGTCCTGGTATGATTCTCAAAGGGTTTCCATAGTCCAAACTAGAGAGAGACAAATATAAGCCACTGATGAATAATGTTTGATGATTTAAAATGTGAATGCACAAAAATATCAGTGAACATTTTAAAATCAATGAATACAGATTGCACACCAACACCAAAACCTCATCTCAGCTGTGCAGAATAGTGGAATGAGCACCATTGTTTGGTGAAGCATTTTTTTCAATCATTTAAGGAACACAGCATTCAATTGAGCTGAGTAAGCAATGCAGAAATTCAGATATTTTCAAAGGGTTCACAAACTTATACTTGCTACTGTACATATTAACTTGTGCAACTTATTCACACAACCAGGGATGGAAATTAACTTCACTCAATTTGGTTACTAAACATTTAATTTCCCAGCCATTTAGAACTTATACTAAACAAAAATGTCAGAAATAAACCAAATTATCAAAGTCACTGCTCAGATAGAAATATATTTAGCATAAAATCTGATTCTGAATCATTGAATTGTTTCTTAAAGCAATTGAAATTTTGCTTTGTGATAGTTAAACTTTGTTTGCAGATTGCATGAAAATAAAAGTCCTACCTGTTGCAAAATTCTCATCAACTTCTCTCATAAAACAGCATTTATTTTGTAAGTTGTAATATCCAAATATAGCTCAATCCAAAATAAAGGTTTAGTTGTAAACACATCAAAGATTTGTGAACAGACTGTCAATTCAAAGAGTGATCCGCTGTTTCCTCACAAAACTTAACGTGCTGAACTTGTACTGAGCTTACTGAAGCCTCTCCTCAATTAAAGCCAAAAAAGCCAACCTGTTCTCACTACCAAGACAATGAGCACGTTTACATGCACAGCAGTAAGCTGATAACTCACAAATATCAGCTTATTAAAAGAACCAGGTTTCCCCGTTTACATGCACATCAGTAACCTGACAACGCAAGTAAGCTGCGTTTACATGACTTTATTAATAAATCAGGGTATTTCGCTTTAGTAATGTCAAAATATAATCATTTGCGTATCTGACTCAGAGTGTTCCATATGCTGTCAGTTGTGATGTTAAATAAAGCTTGCAACATGTCAGCGCAAAACTTACAGCTCCTCTCATGCAGTTATAAATGCAGCGTTTTGACTGAACCACTTCTACTTCTGCTGCACGAGATGAGAACACTTGTATCATTTTCTGAGTCATGAAAGAATCTGCTTTTGTGATATATTTCCTTCTTTCTTTACTTTGCTCTATCTAGATGCACTTGCACTTAAAGCTCCACTAACGATGCGTTCCTGTCAGGTATCACACATGCGCAATTCAATACGCCGACAGAAAAAGGGTTAATGCGTTTACATGCCGCTCGAAATCGGGGTAAGAGGCAAAAAACTACCTGTTTCGACCGCTTTATGCTTACACCGTTTATGACCTTACTCAGATAAAAGAAAATGGGTTACCGCATTTACATAACCATGTGCGTTTTCGGCTTATTAATCATAAGCAGTTTAAGAACGTCCATGTAAACATGCTCAATGATGATAACAAAATCCAGCTGAATTATGCTGAAATTTCCATAGATCAACAGCAATGAAAGCTAGTAGTGTATGTCAACGAGTTTGAAGTTAGTGTTCAAAACAGTAGGACAAAGGTTGATGATTATTAGAATGCCACTCTGTACCATTATTTTGAACAGCCTCTGGAGTCATAGTTTGGCACAGTGTGCGTACACTCACTGAAAACTGTGTAAAAAACTAATTTTAACAATGCAGCACTTCTCGACCAGTTTCTCACACCCTCTTTATGCTTTGTTTTGTTAATTCTAGAGGCTCTACCTAAAGCAAAGGATCTGATAACGATGTCATGCAAAGAGACGGCACATGATTTATTAATAACTGGCCAAATTGGGTAGTGAGTTGACGGTGTTACCTGCCATGGTTCATTCCACCTGCATTTGGCAGGTTAGTGGGTGTTAATTTCAAACCCTGAACCAAACTGAGATGATCAGTATTAGTGATTTTGAGTAAAACGCCCTCATTGCCCCACATACTTGAGTGTCTCCAGTTTATAATTTGTATCCTCCAGTTTGTGTTTGTGCAGCTGGACTCCTGATTGTCCTGGGTGATTGTAGCTCAGATCCAGCTCTCTCAGGTGTGAGGGGTTTGAACTCAGAGCTGAAGACAAATAACCACAGCCTTCCTCTGTCACCATACAGCCTGACAACCTACAGACACACAGCAATAGGAAACAGGGGTCGGTTTTAATGTTAGTATGGAACCTTAATCAGTAAATATCATGACTCAGCATATGAATGACTTAACGTAAGACTGAAACCTCAGTATCTGCAGCTGACAGTTTGGACTCTTCAGTCCATCAGAGAGCAGCTTCACTCCTGAATCCTGCAGGTCATTGTTACTCAGATCCAGCTCTCTCAGGACACAGTTTGGGGATTGAAGAGCTGATGACACAATTTCACAGGACTGAGCAGTCACATTACAGCCAGCCAGACTGAAAGACACAAAAATCAATGTCCTCAATATGTACAGTATCAGTTAGTATAACAACAGAAACTATAATTCCATTGAGAAAAGACTCTTCACTGTAAGACATAATTAAACACTCACAGAGCTTTTCTGCAGTTGATCACAGCTGGTATCAGTCGTCTTCTCCCCTCATCTGATGTGTTGTATTTCTTGAGGTCCAGCTCATCCAGCGGTTCCTCTGACATCTGAAGCATGTAGGAGATTGTTGAGCAGTGAGCAGGAGAGAGTTTCTTCTCTGAGTGTTTGTCTGATTTCACAAACTCCTGAATCTCCCTGGACAGAGTCTGATCTTTCACTTCCAGCAGACAGAGGAACAGATTGATGGATCTTTCAGTGGAGAGTCCATGTCCATCTCTGATCTTCTCTTTAATGTACTGTGTGGTTCTCCTGATGCTCTCTGAGCTGTTCTCTGTGTGTGTCAGTAGATCCTGTAAGAGTCTCTGATTGGACTCCAGTGAGATGCCCAGCAGGAACCGCAGGAACAGATCCAGCTGTCCATTCTCACTCTCAACAGCTTTATCTACTGCACCTTTGATCAAATTTTGTAATGAAGCAAAATTCCTCAGTCCTTCCATAGTTGTGTTTACATAAAAGTAAAACACATAGAAAGCAGCGAGAAACTCCTGAACGCTCAGATGAATGAAGCTGTAGACTTTCCTCTGATGAATCACAGATTCCTCCTTAAAGATCTCAGTGCAAATCCCGGAATACACTGAGGCTTCAGTGACATCTATGCCGCTCTCAATCAGGTCCTCCTCATAGAACATCACATTGCCCTTCATCAGCTGTTTGAAAGCCAATTCAGCAAGTTTGACAATCACTTCTCTGTTGGACTGCAGGAGTTTCTCTGGATCTCTCTCTTCATACTTCTGGTTCCTCATGTTGATCTGAATCAGCAGGAAGTGGATGTACATTTCAGTCAGAGTTTGAGGGATTTCTGCACTCAGATCTTCTTCCAGGAGCTTCTGAAGCACAGTGGATGAGATCCAGCAGAAGACAGGGATGTGGCACATGATGTGGAGGCTTCTTGCTCTTCTGATGTGTGAGATGATTCTGCTGGCTTGATGCTGGTCACTGATTCTCTTCCTGAAATATTCCTCCTTCTGAGGCTCATTGAATCCCTGAATTTCTGTCAGACGGTTGATGTATTTGGAGGGGATCTGATTGGCTGCTGCTGGTCTGGAGGTGATCCAGATGAGAGCAGAGGGAAGCAGCTCTCCTTTCATGAGCTTTGACATCAACACACCCACTGATGAAGTCTCAGTCACATCACAAACTTTCTGATCATCTGAAAACATCAGTGTGATTCTGCTTTCATCCAGACCATCAAAGATGAACACAACTTTACACTCCTCATAAATCTTTGAGTCCAGATCTTGAAGTTCAGGATGAAAGTCCAGCAGAAGTCTGTGAAGACTGTACTGATGATCTCGGATCAAGTTCAGCTCTCGAAATGGAAGCGCAAACATGAAATCTACATCCTGATTGGCTTTTCCCTCGGCCCAATCCAGAATGAACTTCTGCACAGAGACAGTTTTTCCGATTCCAGTGATGCCTTTAGTAAGAACAGTCTTGATCTGGTCTTTCTCCTCACATCCTGCTTCAGCTGAGGCTTTAAAGATGTCATTGCAGTAGATTGGAGTGTCTTGTGAGTGTTGTGTTCTGGCTGTTTTCTCCATCTGTAAAACCTCATGTTCTTCATTCACTCCTTCACTCTCTCCCTCTATGATGTAGAGCTGTGTGTAGATCCTGTTCAGGAGGGTTTCATTCTCCTGGAGTTTCATTCCCTCAAATAATCTCTCATACTTGTTTTTCATGCTGGTTTTGTGCCGGTCTTTAACTCTCTGCAGATCTACAGTCTCGAGTGTGTCTCTCTGTAGGACTGTTTCAGTTCTTTCCTGCCTGTAGTGAGATGCAGAAAAATAAAAAAGAGCAACAAAAAGTCAATTACTGTCATTACAAAGAGTCATTGGAGTCACTGGAGACCACAAGACATATATATTCAACAATATCTATAATTCTAATAAGTGGAGCAGTTCAGGGGAGTAATTCAGGAACCACATGTATATACTAACCAAGTGTCAGAGGTCACTGTTCTATCACTGAATACAGGGGGTTGCATCAAGGACCTGTTACTCTTCAGAGACACAGCGCTTGGTTCTGGAGACTCTGATCCCTGTCTCTTCCTCCTCCTGACACTTACACAAGACAAATAAAATAACATTTTGCACATAATTACTACACATACTTGCCACTGTCACCTTTTGGCTTGCTTGTTTAGGGACACTTGATATCTGGCAATACTACATATTGACTTGACTGCACGCACAGACACTGTTGGATGAGAACTGAACCGAGTTGAGCTGGATGATGACATCACTGTTTTCTCCAGAGATGCTTTATAGATGGGGGGGGGGGGGGGGGGGGGGTGTTGACTCATTGCAAAATCGATGGACTTTATATAGTTTTTGAACTGAGCTAAACCAACAATGAACTGATTTCAACTGAATAATGACTGATTACTATTGTCTTTTTTAGAGCTGCTGTACAGTAAAATTAAATTTTGTTTGCATCATTGAATTACGAATTTCTTGTCTATATCTGCAAAGCTGCTTCAAACAATTTGTATTGTATAAAGCAATATAAAAATCAAGATGGCTAGACTTGAATTGACACTTTTATCCAAACCGGTTTACAAATGAGTACAAAAAAACAATTAATTGATACGAGAAATTCTGTAATACAAAGATCAAGATTGTTCAGAAAAGTACAGACCAGAATAGAGATGGATATAAGAAAAACATTCATTTAATGAAAATTAAACAAATATATATATTTTTTTTTTGGAAAATAAAGGGGATTTAATATTACAATTAAAACATTGAAGACATTTTTTATGATTATTCCTTAAAAATAAGGTTTTAATCATTTTAGTAGGCTATAACGTATATTCTACTGAACAATAGTAATATATTTCTGCCGCAATGTCTACAATTGAAACCCGAACTTTTATTTTGACGGGTTGCCGTGAATATTTTTACATTTGTGTGTGTATATGATATGATGATAGTTTTACTCAAATGAAACGGTTAAATGCTCATGAAGTGACTCTCAGATCAATTCTGGATGTGTTGTTCATGTATTTATGTCCTCATTTAGTGAGACGGCAGACGCTAATATGACCGCAAGCTTCACGCGCTTCAGTATGAGTAGCAAACATAACCGCGCGTCTGCACCATACATTAACACAGAGACACGCAGAATTCATATTTAAATAGTCGTTTTGCGGCTTAATATTTACAAATACTAGTGGGATTGGGCTCACTTGTGTGTGCGCGCACGTTTGTTTGTGTGTGTGTGTGTGTGCGCGCGCATCGGGACTGAACTCCGCTGTGCGCGATACAGAGAGCGCGAATGTAATGTAGAGACAGAAATAACATGCCATCGTGTAAATAAGACAAATAACATAAGGCTATTTAGTTTGTTTAATAAAAGAACAAGGTATAGACCTGTTCTATAGGAAAGGTAACTTTAAATGACTTCTGCTGTGATCTGGCGCTATACAGAAAATAAAATTAAATAAAATGAACTTGACCTTCAAGGGGGGCGGGGGGCGGGGGGGTTACGTTGGGGGTACGGGCCGACCCCCTAAGATAATGGCAGGGGAAACACTGAAAACAATATTGAGTTGTATTGCTCAAAACAATGTCTTCGAACTGTTACGCATGTGCATCATTCGATATATGAATACATAAAATATAAATAAATGACTATCTGAGAAGTGTTTGAAGTTGATAAGCTCCAGGAGCCGGTTGCTCCAGCTGGACGTACACCTGGTTGTAAGACTAGGCAAGACTAGGTAACTACTAGGAACTACTTTGTTCTTTGTTACTTTTAATAAGAAACATATTCTCCACTTTCAAATCTGTCATTTTTGTCACGAAATACAAACTATAAATCTTTTGATACTCTTTAAAGTGGCATTCGCTGTTGTGCCTCAGTTCAAGCAGGACATGAATCGATCATCTCTTCCTCTTTGCTACTAGTTACAGCAAAAATAAACATGAATGAACATCAGAAGGTGTTGAAAGAAACAAAAAAACTTACTGCAATGAATCATATCTCATGTAATCACTCAATCACTGTTTCAGCTACAGAAAGATGTCAATAAAACAGCTAGTGAACAATGTCACGTTCATTGTACATAAACTCGATAGTCAGCTAGGCATATTTGCGCCTGGTCATAGTTTTAGTTGTAAATGTTTATTGTAAAGCTGCACAGTAAAACCTCTAGTGTTAAATCAACAATCCAAGTGTATATACACTATATTGCCAAAAGTATTGGGTCACCCCCTTCTAATGAACAGGTTTGACTACTTTAGTAATTTCCATGAGTACAAATCTTAATGTTTAAGCATATAATGATATTCTAGGGAATTGTGTGCTTCTAATTTTAAAGCAACAGTTTGGACAGGACCCTTTTCTATTCTAACATGACAATGCCTCAAGGCAAGGCAAGGCAAGGTTCAAAAAGAAATGATTGATTCAGTCAGTGTGGAAGAACTTGACTGGTCTGCAGAAAGCCAAGTCCTAATCCAAGCTGAAAACCTCTGGTGTGACTTTAAATGCAGATCTTGAGCCAAAAACTCTTTACCAAACACCAATGACTTGTACATATGGGTACAGTCATTTTAGACACTTCCAGAACTGTTGCAACAGAGATGGAAATACAATTTTTAAATACATGAATTATGTTTCCATCTTTCTTGCCACAGTTTTGGAAGTGCCTTTTTCTGTTCTAAAGAAGGGGGTGTCCCAATACGTTTGTCCATATAGTGTATGTACAAGTCATTGGTGTTTGGTGATGAGTTTTTGGCTCAAGATCTGTATTTAAAGTCACACCAGAGGTGTTCAGCTTGGATTAGGACTTGGCTTTCTGCAGACTAGTCAAGTTCTTCCACACTGACTAAATCAATCATTTCTTTATGAACCTTGCCTTATAATAAAAAAAGAAAGGGAAAGTGATGTGTGACCAAGTATGGTGACCCATACTCAGAATTTGTGCTCTACATTTAATCCCTCCAAATGCATGCGCGCGCACGCTAGTGAACATGCACCTGGAGCAGTGGGCAGCCAATGCTGCAGCTGCCCAGGGAGCAGTGCCTTGCTCAAGGGTCTCATCTCAGTCGTGGTATTGAGGGTGGAGAGAGTGCTGGTTATTCACTCCCCCCACCTACAATCCCTGCCGGACCTGAAATTCAAACCCATGACCTTTGGATTATAAATCCAACCCTCTATCCATTAGGCCACGACTGCCCCTACACAGAGGCATTGTCATATTAGAATAGAGAAGGGTCCAGTCCAAACTGTTGCTTTAAAATTAGAAGCACACAATTCCCTAGAATATCATTATATGCTTAAACATTAAGATTTGTACTCATGGAAATTACTAAAGTAGTCAAACCTGTTCATTAGAAGGGGGTGAAGCAGTGTTAAAGTTAATGAGATAATTAGTTTAGTAATTGAGTGATGATTGAGCATTAATGAAGAACACCTGCTGTTCACAAACTGAACCATTGAAAGAAAAAGAACAAAAAAAAAAAATAGACGAGATGAGCAGAAATACAAGAACTACAACAGACTTCAGCCACAGCCTTAGATGAAATCAACACAAGATAAAAGACATTAAATCTCTGAAGATCTCAGCAGAGGATGATTATACAACTCCACAAATAGCATCACCAGCTTCACACGTTACTAACCAGACTGACTTTAGATGTTGATGTTGTAGTTTTGTTTGAATTACCATTATCGAGGTCAGTGTTTGCTTTAGTTGGGCTCTTGACTCTTGCCTTATAACAGTGCTTCCCAAACCTGTCCTGAAGGTCTCCTTGCTCTGCACATTTTGTATGTCTCCCTTATCTAACGCATCTGATTCCGTTCATTAGTAGAGACTGCAAGAACTAAATTGAGTGTGTCTGATTAGAGAGACATACAAAATGTGCAGAACAGGTTTGGGAAGCACTGCCCTATAACATTATAACTTTTTTGGCTGCCAAAAAAACAAAAGAGAAAATGTGATCAGGTGTTGGTTATGTTTCAATAAAGACGTAATCAGCAAATAGTGGCTTGACTAACTGATGTAATTTGGAGTATAATCACTGGTAGATTTAGTAGTTAATTTTCTTATTGAATTTATGCAAGTGGTTTAAGATCTGACAGTTTTAAGATTAATCTGGAAGATTTTGAAACTTATTTTGCACTGAAAGTTTTGTTTTCTTCATCAAACAGACTTCAAGAATCAGCATATGAATCTCAACAATGGTGACAATCAACATGTTGCAGTGCATTCTGGGAGCAGCAATCAAAACTATTCCATGGCTCCCAGCATGCAATGCGACATGAATAAATTATGCAGCGGTCTTAGTATTTTCTTTTATTCTTACTATTTCCTTTTGTTTTGCTATTTTTGTTGTGACTTTTAGTAGCTTGTTTTGTGATGTTCACAGATGATCTGAATATGTTGATTGTCACCATTGTTGAGATTCATACGCTGAGTCTTGATGTCTGTATGATAATGTAGCTTAAAGTTTCTAGTGCTGACTTACTTTTAAAAGTCTTTCAGATCAAGCTTTATATTCCATGTGAACAAAATTTTAAGTACTAAACCAATCGATGATGCTCTGAATGAAATCAGTTATAGTGATTTCGTTACTGAAACAAAACCATAAAGACCCGACTGCCGTAACAAACATGTCTAAACAAACACACTGTTATAGCAACCAAACTAATTGTAATGTTTTAGGTCAAGGGTCAAGAGCCCAACTAAAGCAAACACTGACCTCGATAATGGTTATGCAAACGAAACTAAAACATCAACATCTAAAGTCAATCTGGTTAGTAACGTGTGAAGCTGGTAATACTGTTTGTGGAGTTGTTTAATCATCCTCTGCTGAGATCTTCAGAGATTTAATGTCTTTTATCTTGTGTTGATTTCATCTAAGGCTGTGACTGAAGTCAGTTGCAGTTCTTGTATTTCTGCTCGTCTCGTCTCTTTTTTTTCTGTTCTTTTTCTTTCAGTGATTCAGTTTGTTAACAGCAGGTGTTCTTTACTAATGCTCAATCATCACTCAATTACTAAACTAATTATCTCATTAACTTTAACACTGCTTCAGTGTTACTTTTTTAACATTCTGAGTGTGGATTTAACACTGGGGGTTTTATTCTGTGGACGTAGCTAAGACCAGTGTAGGGTTTACATCAAATTTTTTTTTTGTTGTTGTTGTTGTTTTTTTTAAAAGTTGGTGCAACCGGCCCCAAGAGACTGTGAGCCATGCCCAACAAATCCTCTCAGTGGAGAAGACTGTGCTCACAGAAAAACAGAAGCAGGCAGGATTGCGTTCCAGCATGACAGAAAATGATTCAGAAAAATGATTTTGTGCCTCTCTGGTGGTATCATGAGATGCTGTTCACAAACCAACCACAGGCTTCTGGAATGCACTGTAAATTACTTTGAATAAAAGCATCTGACAAATGTCAAAATGGCTAGTGTCTTACCTGGGCTCAGAGGTCCCTGCTTCATCATTCTTCATTGGCTGATCACAGCTTAATTCAGGAGATGGAGAACTCATCTTAGAGGTTGTATCCTTATCTTCTCTTTCTTCGAGGAGGCTAATTTCCTACTCTCATTTCTCAAAAACAATGCTGAGAGACTAGATGGCCTTTCACGATACAAAAAAAGATTAAAAAAAAAAAAAACAGCTGAAGAGACAAAATAAAGTAAATAGACAAATAGACAGAGATAAAAACAAACATTTATCAGTAGGTTTTGATAACTAATTGATTTTGGGAACAAAATCACGTACATCTTGGATGGCCTGAGTATGAGTAAATTAACAGCAAATTTTTGGGTGAACTTTTCATATTGTTCTTTATAGTATACAGGTGCATCTCAATGAATTAGAATGTCGTGGAAAAGTCAATTTATTTCAGTAATTCAACTCAAATTGTGAAACTCGTGTATTAAATAAATTCAATGCACACAGACTGAAGTAGTTTAAGTCTTTGGTTCTTTTAATTGTGATGATTTTGGCTAACATTTAACAAAAACCCACCAATTCTCTATCTCAACAAATTAGAATACTTCATAAGACCAATCAAAAAAAACATTTTTAGTGAATTGTTGGCCTTCTGGAAAGTATGTTCATTTACTGTATATGTACTCAATACTTGGTAGGGGCTCATTTTGCTTTAATTACTGCCTCAATTCGGCGTGGCATGGAGGTGATCAGTTTGTGGCACTGCTGAGGTGGTATGGAAGCCCAGGTTTCTTTGACAGTGGCCTTCAGCTCATCTGCATTTTTTGGTCTCTTGTTTCTCATTTTCCTCTTGGTTCAGGTCTGGTGAGTTTGCTGGCCAGTCAAGCACACCAACACCATGGTCATTTAACCAACTTTTGGTGCTTTTGGCAGTGTGGGCAGGTGCCAAATCCTGCTGGAAAATGAAATCAGCATCTTTAAAAAGCTGGTCAGCAGAAGGAAGCATGAAGTGCTCCAAAATTTCTTGGTAAACGGGTGCAGTGACTTTGGTTTTCAAAAAACACAATGGACCAACACCAGCAGATGACATTGCACCCCAAATCATCACAGACTGTGGAAACTTAACACTGGACTTCAAGCAACTTGGGCTATGAACTTCTCCACCCTTCCTCCAGACGCTAGGACCTTGGTTTCCAAATGAAATACAAAACTTGCTCTCATCTGAAAAGAGGACTTTGGACCACTGGGCAACAGTCCAGTTCTTCTTCTCCTTAGCCCAGGTAATACGCCTCTGATGTTGTCTGTGGTTCAGGAGTGGCTTAACAAGAAGAATACGACAACTCTAGCCAAATTCCTTGACACGTCTGTGTGTAGTGGCTCTTGATGCCTTGACCCCAGCCTCTGTCCATTTCTTGTGAAGTTCACCCAAATTCTTGAATCGATTTTGCTTGACAATCCTCATAAGGCTGCGGTTCTCTCGGTTGGTTGTGCATCTTTTTCTTCCACACTTTTTCCTTCCACTCAACTTTCTGTTAACATGCTTGGATACAGCACTCTGTGAACAGCCAGCTTCTTTGGCAATGAATGTTTGTGGCTTCCCTTCCTTGTGAAGGGTGTCAATGACTGTCTTCTGGACAACTGTCAGATCAGCAGTCTTCCCCATGATTGTGTAGCCTAGTGAACCAAACTGAGACCATTTTGAAGGCTCAGGAAACCTTTGCAGGTGTTTTGAGTTGATTAGCTGATTGGCATGTCACCATATTCTAATTTGTTGAGATAGTGAATTGGTGGGTTTTTTGTTAAATGTGAGCCAAAATCATCATAATTAAAATAACCAAAGTCTTAAACTACTTCAGTCTGTGTGCACTGAATTTATTTAATACACGAGTTTCACAATTTGAGTTGAATTACTGAAATAAATGAACTTTTCCACGACATTCTAATTTATTGAGATGCACCTGTATATTACTATATACTACTACTATTATATATATTCATTCTTCTGAAATGATGGCTACACCCATGCATTTGCCTATGGGATGCTATGATAACCACAAATAACCCAAAAAGCACAAATAATGTGTCTTTTTAAAAATGTCTGATTTCTATCTTTATTTCCATCCTTTAAAGCATGTGGACAATAATCTTAAATCGTTTTGTTTGAGCACATACAGGAAAACCCCCAAATGAAGAACAAGGACATTCAGATAACATGGAAAACTTGTTCAACCAGAAACGTAATAGTCCATTTAATTCACTTTAGCAAATCATTTCAGTATCTGATACTCGGATACCACAAACGTTTAGGTCCTTTTTATCTTCTTCTTTTTTTTTTTTTTTTTTTTGTTGTTGTTGTTTTTTTAAAGGAGGAGGAAAACAATAGAACCCTGCCCAAAACACAGTAGAAAATGTAATGGATTTAATGGTTATAATGGGAATGGAATTGGTTTTAATGGAAACTATAATGGTGTCTACTGGTCTGTGATGGATTCTATTGGTGGGATGTTAAATCCTATTGGAAAATGCCCAAAACACACTACAAAAAGGAATTTTGTCATGGTTTTACTGGAAAAAGCTAACGGTTCATAATGGTATTTTAATGGAAACCATTTGAATTTCTGTGATGGTTTCTATTGGGCTTCTATAGTTTTTTTTTTTTAGCAGGGCTAGTTGGTAGGAGGAGATGTTTTGAACGCTTTATAAAGTGTTGTAGCCTAATAGTAGTGCAAGTTTGCAACAATTAGGATTTACAGTTTAAAGTAAAATTTATGGCACTCGCATTCTTCTGTCGCCGTATTCTTCTGACTTTCGTCCTCTTCAGTAGTCAAAGTCTGTATATCAAAATAATTTAGCTACGCACTTCAGTTGTCTACATTTCGGCCATTTTGGCCAGAGCTGTTAAACTGTCGAAAGATCGAGGTTTTAAATCCAATGTAAAGAACAGCAACACACAAAACGCAGCTCAGTGTATGCGACATATGCTTACATGACAAATTCTTAATAAATAAATTCTTAACTTACCACAAAACAGGCGGTTTAAATATCTAGTGTCGACAGGTTTAAAACCTTGAAATGGCGTCTCTTCTTTTCATCCTCTTTCACTTTCGTTTCTAGTTAGTCACGTGCTACTTCGCAGTAAAAACCCTCGCGCTTCCTCCAGTGGCGCAGAGCATCATCACACTCAAGTGAGTCTACTCTAGAGCAGCTGAGCAGCTGACAGCCCTACTGAAAAAACCCCCAAAAAACCCTCACAGAAAATGTTAATGGTTTCCACTACAAATACCATCACAAACATTACAAACCATCAACTTTTAACCATTAAAATCATAAAAAATGTTTTTCTGTAGTATGTTTTGTGACCTATTCCATTAGGATTTATTAGTTTTAACAAGCCACCAATAGAAGGCAACTAATTACCAGTAGAGACCCACAGGGTCCATTACTGTGTCCATTAAAACCAATACAAGTCCCATTATAACCAGTAAAACCATTACAAAATTTGTAATGGTGTCTATTGTTTTTTTCAGCAGAGAGAGCACACAGTCTGAATGAAAATTAAACAACACCAAAACTAAACATCAAGAAAGTGTTATGTTGTCTAATGAAGTAATAACTTTTTATTCAAGTTCAAGACACTGATGCTTGCATATAGAACAACCACAGGCTCAGCACCCGCCTACTTCCACTCACTATTACGAATCTACACCCCCTCCAGAAGTCTGAGATCTGCTAGTGAGCGACGCCTCGTGGTACCATCACAGAGAGGCTCAAAATCACTCTCCAGAACATTCTCATTCACCATTCCTGGCTGGTGGAATGATCTTCCCACCCCTATCCGGAATGCTGGATCCCTACCAATCTTTAAGCAACAACTGAAAACTCATCTCTTTCAGCACTACTTGACTTCATCCTAAAAAAAAAAAAAAAAAAATTCTTTCTCTTTATTTATTCCTTTCCTTTCTAGCTTGTATTTATTTGAACAATGCCCGAGACTTGTTGTTACGAGCACTTCCTCTGTTTGATTGCCTCTTCAAGACGAATCGCTTTATGTATTCCCCAATTGTAAGTCGCTTTGGATAAAAGCGTCTGCTAAATGACTAAATGTAAATGTAAATTGACATTCATCACGCCATTACACTATAAACACCACTGTCCAGAAACACCAGAAACACGACATATAGTATTTAAAATGTGTAAGGGATAATCCATGGTTACCTGTGAATTAAACGATTGTATTGCATGATGTGGAGGCAAAGAACCACTCAACGTGAAGCGCACACACTGTAGCATTCATCTAAATCAGGGGTATCAAACTCAGTTCCTGAGGGCCGCAGCCCTGCAGAGTTTAGCTCCAACACACAAACCATGTAGTCATGAATGTCATGAGAATGTCTTGATCTGTGCCACTACAGGGAGTGCAAAGCTTTTCTTTTTCAAAACCAAGGCATCTTAACCAAGTGTCGTTTTACCTTGCCATGGTGCTGCAACATAAACTCTGTGTCCTTCATGTGTCAGTAGTCTCTCACTCCCAGCGGTCAGATGATCCAGACAGTACAGGGACAGACTCTGACCGTGTCCCACAGAGAGATGACCTGCACACACAGACTCACAGAGACTCCAACAACACATCCATTCAGGACCCGAGAGAGGAGTGCAGATGAACAATGAAAACAGACTGAAACCAGAAACCACATGAATGGTGAAGACAGACGGTGTGACATCTGTCACAACTGTGAAAGGGTTACTTTCATTGGTACAAATGAATGAAGTCTGGTAGTATTGATCAATTTATTTTGAATTGAATAAAACCATATTTTAGGTTACCTGACAAAATGTCTTATTTAAATTATGGTAATTTCAATCAGTAAAAGGTGATTTAATATAGTAGTGTACATTGTACAGGAATAAAACACACTGATCTAACAGTTCCTGACAATCCAGTAGGATGAAGCTGAGTCTGTGGATCCTCTGAAACAGTGACAACATCTACAGTAGCTTTTATATGATCACACCAATAAAGAGTCCAGCAGAGCTAAGAATATTTCTACAAACCATCACATTGACTCACTGAAGTCTCCACTGACTCTCACACACACAACAGATCATAGATAGCTTATAATTAAAAGGTGAAAAAAAAAATCCACATGACAAACAGGATTCAAATATGAAGATTGAAATGAAAAGTCATTTTTGAAAAGTAAATTCATGCTTTTACTGAAAACCTTACATATTAAAATAAATATCTAAAATACAAAATAGCTCAATTACCTTTTATGGATTCATGAGTCTATGGGATATGACCTCACAATCTGGCTTATCCACCTTATTTTTCCCGTAAGAGCGGTGCTGCCATTTGTAAATTTAATGTGTCTTGCTTCTGGTGTCATTCACTTCCAGCTATTTTTAGCTCTACAAAACAGCATTTTTTTTCTGCTTGATATTGTAAACTAGTGTTTCTTGCCATATTATTTTAATGTATAGTCTTAATTATGAACACACTGGTTTCCACTGCAAACAGTTTTACAGTTTACTGCAGTTTGTTATTCTTCTTGTTATTTCCCTACAGCAGCTAATGAACCAGAAGTCTCGCACATTCACAGAAAACAGCTTAATTCCACATTAAAAAAAATAAGATGGATACCTCACAATACAAGTTATCTTAAAAGGTCACTATGTGTTATAATGTAACTAGCCAACTGCTTATTTCATAATGAAATACACTATATTGCCAAAAGTATTGGGTCACCCCCTTCTAATGAACAGGTTTGACTACTTTAGTAATTTCCAGGAGTCCAAATCTTAATGTTTAAGCATATAATGATATTCTAGTGAATTGTGTGCTTCTAATTTTAAAGCAACAGTTTGGACAGGACCCTTTTCTATTCTAACATGACAATGCCTCTGTGTATAAGGCAAGGTTCAAAAAGAAATGATTGATTTAGTCAGTGTGGAAGAACTTGACTGGTCTGCAGAAAGCCAAGTCCTAATCCAAGCTGAACACCTCTGGTGTGACTTTAAATGCAGATCTTGAGCCAAAAACTCATCACCAAACACCAATGACTTGTACAAACACTATATGGACAAACATATTGGGACACCCCCTTCTTTAGAACAGAAAAAGGCACTTCCAAAACTGTGGCAACAAAGATGGAAACATAATTCATGTATTTAAAAAATTGTATTTTCATCTCTGTTGCAACAGTTTTGGAAGTGTCTAAAGGGACTGTACCCATATGTACAAGTCATTGGTGTTTGGTGATGAGTTTTTGGCTCAAGATCTGCATTTAAAATCACACCAGAGGTGTTCAGCTTGGATTAGGACTTGGCTTTCTGCAGACCAGTCAAGTTCTTCCACACTGACTAAATCAATCATTTCTTTTTGAACCTTGCCTTATACACAGAGGCATTGTCATGTTAGAATAGAAAAGGGTCCTGTCCAAATTGTGAGCAAATGAAGCCTCCATAAATTAACCCTTTTGTGAAGCACTTGGCTGAAAAGCTTAAAGCTTCATCTGCCCATCACTACATGAAACCATTCAGAAAAATTTGGGCACAAATGGGTTAAAAGACCAAAATCAGAATACACCTTAGTGATGATGCAAACTATATACAGGCAGATGAGCCCAGAATATGAACGCAAGTTACGGAACGCGCAAAATTGCACATTTCCCATTAAAAAAAAATAAAAATAAAAATAAAAAAACATAAATAAATAAATCAATCAATAAATAAATAAATAATAATAATGTGGTTTATTGTCTCAGTGATAATGATAAAATTCGGCATCTAATTAATAAAATATACTATGTATAGTAAAGCAGATGAGCCCAGAATATGAGCCAGAAAGTTTTACCAAACCATTTTTTCTCCCATAGAAAACCCAGCGTGGTAAAGTTAGTTTTAGGTTTGATATTCGCTGCATATTCGCAGAGGCTGCTTTAGGGACAGTCTGCAAATTTACCTCACAGTACAAAACGAAGTCCTATAATTCATTCAATTAATGTTTACAGTAAATGCCTAGAGGGCAAACTGAATAAATATACATTGCCAAAATATCATCTTAGACAATAATTTATGTACAATACACAATTTTTTTTAAGAAAAAAATTACAGTAATTCACCAAAATGGGGTTTTTCATGTAGTATGTTCCTAGTGACCAGACTGACTTACTACAGTTGATTTTTTGCCAATATCTTCTTTACTGTACTTACAGTAGCTAAATAATTATTCTTAAAAAAATACTGTAATTCACCTAAAGTTTTTTTTTTTTAATTTATTTTTATTTATTTATTTATTATTTTTTTCAAAGGTTGTAGTACGTTCCTAGTGACTAGACTGACTTACCATAAATTACATTTTGCTAATACCTCCCTTACTGTACATAAAGTGCACAAATATTTTATACTACAACCTTTGGAACATGAAAAAAAATAATAAAAAAAATAAATAAAAAAACCTTTGGGGGACTTTTTTTATATTGTTTTAAATATTTGTGAATGGTACATACAGTAAGAGAGATTTTGGCAAAATTTAAAAGCCAACTTAATTCAAATACATTGGACGTTTTAACTCAGTCAGTGGAATTGTTAGACCGCCCCTTAGACATCGCTTGTGTGATAGCGCATCAATGCTTCCTCCTTGCAGCCATAATACACGTCTTAAACACACAATTCACAGAATAAGTATATTGGTTTACTTTAATGAAAATTCATGAATATTTAAAAATAATAATTAAAAAATATGGAAATGAAAAATGCCTGTTCATAATGCTCTGATAATTCTGAGAAAATACACATAAATAATTATGTGAGTAAACGGCAATTATTTTCCACATCATCTGACCCATAATTTTTTATTTTTTATTTTTTTAGTGTAGTAAGACTGATTCAGACCTCGTAAATAACAAAACAGAAGTTAATTTACATGTTTCCTCACTGAAAACTGAGGTAGTTTAAGCTGGCCTGGCTGGTTCTCCAGGCTGATGAAGCAGGTGTTTAGCTTTTACAGTATAGAATCCATGAAAAGAAAATAAATTAAACAAGACAAACCCAAAGAATCCAATTAAATTAAACATTAAAACAATCCCTATAGCATGTTGTTTCTTACGGAAGTTCTAAGCGGCCATGCATTATTATTTTTTTTCCTTCTTGTTTTGTCGTGATCACGACTTAATTTTCTCGTGATCTCGACATAACAAAAGTTGTTTTCTCGTGATCACGACTTAATTTTCTCTGTGTATTCGGCATAAGAACATAGTATAGAGGCAGCATCATCGCAGCATCATGGATGATCGTATTCGCTTTTACTTTGATCAGGGACTCACTCAGACTGAAATAGCTCTGTGTCTGTCAGTGATTGACAACTTACACATAAGTGTTCGACACTTGAGAAGGAGGCTGTCGGGTCTGCAACTTTATCGTCGAAGACAATATAGCGACCCTGAACGTGTAGTCAATTTCATTGCCAGTCAACTTGAGGGACCGGGACGTCTGCATGGCTGCCGAATGATGCATGAAAGATGCCGTTTGAATGGTTTGCGGCTGACCAGGGCAATGGTTAGAGAGATACAGATAAGTCTGGATCCATCAGGTGTGGAGGAAAGAAGAGGGAGAAGGTTGCGGAGGCGACATTATGGAGTGCCAGGCCCTAACTATCTATGGCACATGGACTCTTACGACAAACTTAAGCCGTATGGCATAGCAGTTAACGGCTGCATTGATGGTTTTTCACGGCACATCATCTGGATGCAAGCCTACTTCACCAATAACAATCCCAGAGTAATTGCTGGGTATTATTTACGCGCTGTTGCTGAAAGAAGGGGTTGCCCTCAAATAATCCGATCCGATTTTGGTACCGAAAATGTCCACGTCAACAGGCTACAAGAGTTTCTTCGTGAAGACTCGACGGGAACTGTGCATGGACCGTGTGTCTTTCAAGGAACAAGCCAAGCAAACCAGAGGATAGAAAGTTGGTGGGGTATCTACAGACGACAAAACGCAGACTACTGGATGGATATGTTCAAAGAACTGCAGTCAACTGGTGATTTCACAGGCGATGCAACCGACAAAGGCCTTGTACAGTTCTGTTTTCTCTCCATAATTCAGGTAACTGCATGTTGTTTAGCGTGCCATTAAATGATCTTATTTGTTTAACATTTATCCAAAACACTAAACGGAGCGCGTCTCTTTCGGCATGTTTAGGCTATTCATGTTTGCCTAAATTAACTCGATTAGGCCAACGTAGCCCAACTGTCCAATTGACCTTTCATATTATTATTAGACATGCAATCTGTTTGTATTAATTAGTTCACATATATCTGCTTGTCCATATAAAATATATTCAGGAAAATGCTAAAGGCTTGCGTACCCTATGAGAGTTTCGTTAATCGTGTTGGGTTATTTGTTAAAAAAAATGTCATATTTTTTTATGTATTTAATTAACATTTTGAAGTAAATTAATCTGCCATTCGCGATTTTTTAAATTAGTTTGATCTGTCGCTGTTCGTTTGATGTGGTGCTGAATTGCGTGGCCACATGAACATAGTAAATTGGCAATAGGCGGCGGTGGGATTCAGCACTAATACATATATTTCATATAAAATGTCATAAATAAAACTACTGGAAAACTACTTATGTATATATTACAAATAAATAAATAAAATATCCAACTGAATATCATAGTCTAGCAGTCTGAGTATTGTTTTTCCCCTCATTTGTAAGTTCTTTTGGATATTTTTTTTTTAGATATAGCTGTACATAAATAGTTTTATTTTACAATTTATTTTATTTGCTTGTTTATTCTTTAGATTTTAATTGCAATGTTTTAATATGCTAGATAATGCGTTTGCAATTAACTTTCTACTTCTACTGTTTCAGTAAACACTGCCAATTCACTGCTTTATACTCCTTTATTAATGCCTAATATGCTTTGTTTTTAGGAGGAACTGGACACTGTTGTAAACATGTGGAATAATCCGACATAGCGAATCCGACATAGCAATGGTCGTGACTTACAACACGGGAAACCCTTCCTCATGTACAACTTACCAGAACTTTATCAAACAAAAGACTACTTGAATCCTGTAGATGCTGAAAGATTGGATGTGATTATCCATGAAAATGTCTGCCTGTGGAAATCAGACATACCCTGTGATCGTGACCTCTATGACCTCTGTGTTCTTGTTATGGAGGAGAATTATCTACAGCCAAGTGCAGCAGCCACAGAGGCATTGAGACTCTACAAAAACATTCAACCTCTGGTTAGGGAACTTTTAGGTTTGTAGGTGACGTGTCATAATCATAAAAATGTAATTTTTGTGTGTAAATATAAAAAGGTCATTTTTTTCTAGGTTGCAGGTTGTATATGTATGTATATGTTTAACTAGCTGTTTATTAAAAAAAAAAAATAATAATAATTGTAACAATGGAAAAAGAAGCAAAGTATGAGTCAAAGAACTTTGTTTTAATATGAAAGCAGCAGAGTGGTCTATACAACTGTACAAAAAATAAATCAGTTTATGCAAACAAAGCATTTCAAATGCAAATGTACTGCTTCAACAGATTATTTAGATTAACTGTTGGATGTATAGTATAAATTGAAAAAAGGCATAGGTAAGGAAGAAATACATGATGGGATGACATAAAACTGTCCCATCCAACCCACTAAACTTCTATTAGAAACAGTGAAATTGAAAAACCCATAAACAACAGTACTATTCCAGTCACAATAGTTTTTACAATCATTCCCTTTTTCAACTTCATGAACTGGATATAATGTGTAACATGACATTCCTTTAAATTTATAATGATAATTTAGTACACTATTGTTTACAAAAATATATGAATCAGTTGCTGCAAGTAAAACTATTCAAGTGCAAATGTACTGCTTGCACTGCAACAATAGATTACTTATATCAACTGTTGTATGTGTCAATGGAAAAAGGCATGAACATACCTAAAGAAATACCTGATGGGAAAACATAAAACTGTCCCATTCAAATCAGTCTGATAAACTTCAATTAGAAATAGTAAAACTGGAAAATACATAGACAACGATACTATTACATTAACAATTGTTTTTAAACTTACTCCCATTTCAGCTTCATGAACTGGATATAATGTATAACATGAAATAACCTTCAATTTATAATGATAATTTAGTATACTATTGTTTACAAAAATTAATCAGTTGCTGCAAATAAAAATTCAACAGAAACTGTATTGCTTTAACCATAGATTATTTAGATTAACTGTTGGATGTATAAATGGAAAAAGTGTAAACATTTAAATATTGCATTTAATTAACTTTAGTACGGAAACGCCGTGCGAGCGTCACTACCGGGAGCAGAAAGTGTCCGACTTGATGTCTCCGCTTTTAATTCCGCCCCGACTGCAAGCGGCTCCTCTCTCCAGCCAGTGGCAGACTAGTGTAGTGCATCTCGAACGCACCTAGTAGCTGTGTCCCAATGCTGAGTGTACACACTTCTGAGTGCGTGGACTTCGAAGGCCACGCCTCCTAAGTGCACGAAGGACCCTTCTAAGTGCTTGAGACGCTCCGCCTTCGCAGGATTTCCTGATTCCTGGTTTCCCGATTACTGCTCCTGTCGCATAGCAACGGTGCGAGAGGAGAGCTGCCATCCTGACAGGACAGGTGGAGCCAGAATTGGTCATTTCTGTTTTTGTTTTACTTCATAATGGAGGAGACGGTGATGTACCTCAGGCTTAGCCAAGACAGAGGCCAGGTAAATTACACTGGTTTGCTGCGTCTTTAATTGCCGGATTACAACTTTAAATGCAGGTATTGCTTGGAGATTACTTGAATAATGGAGAAACTACAACACACACACACACACACACACACACACATATAGCAGTTCAAATGCTGACTGATATCTTACAAAGGTGCGATTTTATATAGGCCTAGTTCATTGCATGGTGATCATATGTAGACAGAATAAAAAATAAATAAAATAAAAATAAAAATAGGGTATTGTTCAGCTCAATGTTCAGCGGCAGCTGTGACAGCTGACCAGTGCTCTGTATGACCGGTCCGAGTCCTTCAGATGCAGCCTTTGATATAGTTAGCAACAATTTGTTAATATTCTGACAAAATGTTGTTGCTTTCATTTTCAAAATAATCTGTGGTGGACTGCAAGGAAGTACATTTGTTAAGTATTCTCATACAAATATGAAGTACTAAGTTTTTTTCTTTTTTTTTTTCTCACAGGACAGCAACACTACAAAAATATGGTCTTTTACAACATGATGCATTGTTGTAGATTAAACCCAACAGTGTATGAAGTAGGCAACTTTAAATTTAACAACCTTGAACATATTCAGAAGTAAAATGCAACATGCACATTAGTGCAGGAGTAATATTAATGCAAAATCATCCTGACAAATTATTTTTTCAGAACAATACTGTAGGCCTATACCTTTACTTTTACTCTCAATACCTTAAGTATATTAGAGTATGCAAGATAATACTTTTAATTAGAGGATAGTTCACACAAAAAAGAAAATTATGTAATCATTTACTCACCCTCGAGTTGTTCCAGGTTTGGAATTTTCATTTTTGGTTGAACTATCCCTTTAACTCAGGTTTTCTTTGAAATATGACCAGTAGTTTTTTTTTTTTTGTTTTTTGTTTTTTTAATAAATAAGAGCTCAATATGACTAGTAGTTAATACCCAGTGTGGTATTAGTAGTTACTATAAGTAGTTTACTAAAGTATCTCAATATTTCTTCTACCAATTACTTTTGTCATAGCTTTAAACAATTTCTCTTTTCCTTCTTTCCCTAAATCAGACAGACCCCTGTACTGCAGGATAAAGCTGAATGTGCCAGCTCTGGACAGGTTTTTAATGGTTTGGGGCTGAGCAGGGAGGCCCTGACAGTGCTGCTGGATCTTCTGAGAAGTGAACTGCTTCAATCCAGACTCTGGTGTTTCTGTTCTGTCTGGCCAGTGGTGCATCATACAGAGTGGTCTCCAGAGTGTTTGACATGCCTCGTTCCACTGTCCACCGCATTGTCCTCCGAGTCGCTGATGAGGTGCTGGCCATTCATCAAGAGATTCACCTCCCGAAGACCCCAGAACACCTGGAGGCTGGGCTGGGCTCAAAACTTATGTTGTTTTTCTGATGTTAAACCTAAGCTATGTTGTAAATAGTGGTAAAAAGATCTTTCAATAATGTATAGAACAATTTGTTTTAATGTGTAAAACATTTATTTACAGGACAAAAAGAAAAAAAAATAAATGTATAGAAGAATGTTTTGTAAGCTGCATTAAAGAAATTAACAATGTACATAATTACTTCCCTTTTATTTACATGTGAATATGCATAACAAAAAATACAAAATGTACAGAAAGTACTCAGGCTCATTTATAATTAAATTACATTACAAAAATTAATAACGTATACAACTTATTTCGTTTTTAACTTGCATCACAAAAATAAACTAGAAATTAGGTCGTTTCATTGACAATGTGACATAAAAAAAGATATTGAAAAATTTTAATGTACCCATTTTTTTCACTGTTTTCTCTTGAGAGAAGGGTTAATATATAATTTATTGTCTCTCCATTCTCTCCTGTGTTCTTCTCTCTGTCTCTCTCTGGAGTTTGATGTCCTCTCTGAGTAGCTTCCACTCACTCCCTCACCTGTCCCAGGACACCTGCAATCCTAATGTACAACATATTTGTATATTTACAACACATTTAAACATATGTACAAATTGGTGCAATATTAGAAAATATGTCACAGCAGGACATGCATACAAAATACTGTGCTCAAGTGCTCAAGTTTGGTTAAAACATTTTTTGGACATATCTTGCATGACAGCACTTCAAAACACAACAAAGGGGAAAAAAACTATTGTCTTATATAGTGGTTGTCTTATTGTTTGTGGGCTTTGTGTTAAAAAAAAATAAAACCCTGGCTTTTAGCACTTTCGCTAGTTATTTGTGTAAATGAAAATACAATACTTACATTTCAATGAATTCCCCCACAGAACTCTCATCCGCCGTCGTCATCTGCGCGCTATGAATTCTGGGATATGCTAGGGTGCGAAGTGTCCATCAGATGTTCACTTCATTTTTCTGGGAAACGGAGGGTGCATTTGACATCGCTTTAGAATTACGGTAGCCTTCATTGCCCCTCGGTGACGCAATCGGCCTTGGAATGCGGTCTTCGGAGTCCGCAAACTCAACATTGGGACACTCTGCTGTGCGCTCATACTAATGTGAGGTCAAAGTGCACTCACTGCACAGAGACTAGGTACCCAGCATGCATTGCAGCATGAAACTTCTTATTGTCACCATTGTTGCGATTCATACACCGATTGATGTCTCTCTTTGTTTTTAAATGACAGAGTAGTTAAAAATGTGTGTGTGTCTTATGTTTTTAAATTCCTTCATAAATGACTATGATGTTATTGGCTCCTGTATAATCACAGAGCACTTTAAATTAATGAAACCTCACAAATACTGCATACTGAATCTAGGTGATGATTGTGTCGTTATCATCAACAACAAACCAATATAACCTGGTCTCTTTTTGGTTTTCCTTGCCATAACAAATGTGCTTTACAAATACAGTTACAGCAGCCAGAAAAAAAATATAATGTTATAAAGTCAAGGGTCAAGAGCCCAACTAAAGTAAACACTACTCACCATGATGTTAATGTCAAACGAAACAATAAAACATAATCATCTAAATCTCTGTTAATTCTCAATAAGCGCTTTTGTAGATGTCTGACAGAGATTAAGTCAGAAGAAGGTTCTTATAACATAAATCTGTTAGCTGTGCACTCATACTGTGAGCTCATCATGTGATATCTCTGTGATAGTGTTCAGAAACAGGAAGTAGAATGTCCCCCCGGTGACCAATATTTTAACTGCCTCCTCTCAACCTGCTCAACATTTTGAATTCACAGTGAGCTCACATATTACTCACACTGTGAGTATCACTGTATGAGAACGGTGTAATATTACTCTGATCATCGCATGATCTCATGTGTTGACAGGGTTACCTATATTTCAAAGTCCTTTTGAATGTTCAGCTATTAATTGCTTGATCTTCTGTGTGTGTATTTGTGTTTTACTTTGCAGTGGTGCAGTGTGTCATAAATGATGTACAAAGTCTGTGTTCTACATGTCAGCACTGAATCTGAACTTTAAAGATGTATTGTGACAGACAGTAAATTTGATTCTCCATGTGCAAAGATTTATTAAAGAAAACCAGTAACCCAGTTACATTGTGCAGCTGTTACATTAAAGATACATTTTCATCTGATCTGATGCTTAAAATCTGCTTTCACTGCTGCAACATAATTAGGTCAGCTTCATTCATTCATATTTTGCAATTTATTTTGACTCGAGTAAAACCTGCAATTTTCGTATATGTGCAGGTCGCATATGCACATTTATATATATATTTATTTATTTGCAATAATTACTCTGTCCACAAAATATACTTTGAAGTCTAAGACTGTGTGTATGTGCTAATATATATATATATATATATATATATATATATATATATATATATATATATATATATATATATATATACTTTATAATTTATAAATAAGTATACTTTGGGCTTAACAAACAATACCTCATAACCATTATAAAATTATATATTACCCGTTATAAAATACCTCATACCCATTATATCTTCTCCAGGATGTTGATCTGTTTGTCAATCCACCATAACGGAATCAGGTATAAGTACAATAAAACACACACAGATGAAAATAATAGTGAAATGTCTCTTAAGGAAAGATAGTTTCTGTTCAACTGTCAGAATAACATTTGCTGGGACAACACGGAGTGGGACGGTGGGCTCTTCTGGGATCACAAAGGGAAAGAGTTTCTTCTTCAATGGCACATAAAATTCCTTGATAAGGGAATCTCTCCGGCATCAAAAAACTTCACCTTCTTCCAGCGTTTCTGATAAACATGAGCATCCTGATAAACACACTCAAGCTTTACTCTCACTACCTTTGGCTTTACCTTCATCTTTAATCTTGACATCCCAGCAGTCATCAATTCGTCTCCATCGCGTCTGAGACCCCAGAAGCCGTTTTCTGAGGTCAAAGGTTCCCTCCAATCCAAAACACACTCCAAGGCTCCAATGGTGACTGTTTCCCACCTAAAATTCCCACATGTGAACTTCATAACTGTATCCAACACCATACGGTTCCTGTGCAGAGGAAAAGAGTTGGGTTCCTCCTGCCGATGGACACATGAGGACATAGAGGGCAGATGTCCTTCATCTTCTCCCACACTTGGTTCTTCATGTTACCCAAATGTTTGGAAACATCTATAAAAGTTTCTGAACTCAGTCCTGCATATGAAAGTATTTAGTTCTAAACAAACAAACAAACAAACACACACCCTCATTTGAACTATAATAGTATAAGTGTAGTCTAGTTGATACTACGGTGACCGGGAGTTTACATGTTTGGTTCATTTAGTTTTGTCATGGCCACAACATAATAAGAGGTGGAATGGAGTAAATAAAATATGCTTTCTTGTAGGCCTATATATTATTCTTTGTGTTCTTGTATAATCTTTTAACATATATTGATAATTAAACCTTCATCCAAAAAATTAATGCTGTCATTGCATGTTATATAATAGACCTTATAAGAGCTCTTTGTAATTCTTCATTCAAAATAGAATGTTACATTTATTAATGATATCTATTTCTGATAATCCCTGTTCTCTATGGTCATGCAGGTTTGTTTACACATTCAAGCTGAGCTAGTTTAAGCAGGTCTGTCTGGTTCCCCATGATTAAATGTGATTATGCATGTATGTCTTGATCAATCAGATAATTGTTTCTGTAAATAATTTAATGAAACTGAACGATGTTTACAGAAAACATAATGAAAGGTGTAAACATATGAAAGAAAAGAAAAGGCATTTTACAAAACTGAACCATGCTAAAATACAAAATACACTGAACAAAGCAAATATGCTAAATATCATACTGAAATAATAGAAAAGAAAACAAGACTGCGATTGTCAGATTTACTGAAGATGCAGGATTTTTTTTATTTTTTATTTTTTTTACTGTTGTTCTGATCATTAGATTTTAAATACTTTCCACCACTGTTTAAAATGTGTTCTTGACAGACAGCCATTATTAGTTCATTCCACACAGGAACGTGTCTAATAACAGGATATACTGAGAAACTTTGACAGTTTTCAGCTAGACATGTGACCTCAATATATTTAGACCCACATTTTTACTTAAAATCACAATGACTGCAATAATAATCCATTTTTCATTAACAATAAGACAAATGAGCTTAAATGGACTGTGTTAAGACAAGTGTTAAAGATGTCGATGATGTTTAGTCGTGTTTCATTCACAGTCTAATGTAGAGAAAGTGACTGTAAGACTGTATTGTCCATTTGCTCAAATATTTTTCATCCACAATCCAACATAATTAAGATCAGATGGTGGCTGAAGATAAAGGAAATGACTCACGGCCACATAATGACGTACAGCCTAGTAGGACACAGAGATTTCTAAGAAATGACACGTACAGACTGTAAGTTTTAGAGAGTCTGTCTAACTATCCTTTCACATGTGTGTACAAAAAAGCAGTGAGATTAAGATGAGCTGATTCTCTTTGGCTGTGTTAGTACAAATTGTAGTCTGTTGCCTATATTTTGTAAAGCTTGTTTGTGAGACATTTTTTTGCTTCATTTACTCTTTATCAGTTTTATATTTATTTGTTTTGAGCTAAGAATGAAACTTAAGAATGTTTCCTGTGTGATTACGTAAGATAAGTTAGGAAAGATAAGTTTCGTTTGTAAAGAAACAGCCCTCACATGTGTGACGTCTTCTGAGGGAAAGCCTTTAAAAACCAGCAGAGGAAAGATCTCACAGTCATCACAAGACACAGCAGAAGAACATCACACTTTTCTCGAGAACATAAACATCTAACAATGGCAGTAAGTAGGCAAATCTTTACATTCAACATCAAACTCCTGCTGAATATATTGCTTTTAATGCACCTAGCTGTCATCTTTAATAGTATTGCAGCTTTTTTATAAAATGTGAATATGAAAATTGCTTATGTTCATTTAACAACACAACAAAATATTTCAAAACATGGTTTGTACTATTTTGTACATGCTCTTGATTTTTAAATTATTGTAGGTACAAAAATGACAGTTTGCAGCTTGTTTAGACCTCATTTATTTTTACAGAATTCACCTCAACATTTTACTTAGAAATAACAAACATACAAACACGGATTTAATGTTTGTAAATGATTAACCATTGTGTTTACTGTACTGTATGACAGGGACAAGTCCGCTCTGCATGACACTTTATTACATAATTCATTACTTGATTGCTTGACAATCACCTTTATTGCTGATACTATCTCTATTATTCTCCTTAAATGTGCTTTACTTTAGCCGCTTTTCCACTATCGGGCCGAACGGTTCTCTTTGCTTAACCGTTCCATTCCGTGTCGATCCGGGCCAGTCAGCACAGATCCGGTTTCATTTTCCACTGTGGTGCTGATAACAAAGCTCTTTGGAATGTAATACAAATGTGTCAGTCGTTGCCTTGGTAGAGCAAGTGTAATGTAAACATCAGCTGTGTCTCATTTAGAAGGCTGCACCCTCCGGAGGACGAATCCTCTGTAGGATGCGTATACGAAGTGTCCTCAACCTAGAATTAAACGAGACAGCCTTCGTAGGATGGGCGGAAAAGAAAACAGGAAGTATCGCGTTGCTATACCAACACATTTAGAGCATCGTTGCTCTCTCACACTATTTAAATGAAGGAAAATTATTTTAAATTTAGAAAGTAATTTGGAAAAAAAAAAAAAAAAAAAAAAATTTGTTTTATTTTGTTCAATGTTTGAGGAGCTGCAGTGTACGTACAACAGACATATGTTAGAGAAAAAAAAGGAGGAGGATATTAAGAACAAAGTATATCCGTTTTTACCAGAGGCGATTTAAGGTAAGTTGTAAACACCACATCTGCGCTTGTGTTTACATCTGCCAGCACTGCCATTTTTCAAATTAACGATGATTGTTTACGGCGACGCAAAGAATTGTGGGTTATCTGTAGCAGCGAAGGATACAACTCATGTATCCTCCGAATTCCTGTGAAAGAAGGTCGCATTCGAAGGTCGCATTCGGATTGTCCTACCTGCTTTTCTGAAATGAGACAGCCTCGATGAGGTATGCAGCCTTCGAATGCAACCTCCAGAGGGCGCAGCCTTCTAAATGAGACACAGCTAGCAATATGGACGATGATCAGATACTTCTGTTTTTGGGACTCCTTTTTTATCTGATATTTACTTTGTTAAATAACAAAAAAAAGGACACAACTCTTGACACGAAAAATAAAATAAACAGAAGATGACAACAGGTATACCAACAAATGTTCGGCCCGATAGAGGGCAACGGGTGTTTTTTTTTATTATTATTATTCAGCATCTACGTAGCGTAGCTACTTGGCTGTTTGATCAAATAGTGCGCTTCTGCTTAGCCAGCTATGGAAAAACTGGTAGCCAGGCAACAGAGTGGTGACGTCATGCACACGCACTCTACCAGCATGGCTCGGCACGGTTAGACAACCGGCCGGGCCCGAGAACGGTTTGTAATCGTGCCGCCACATACCAGGCTCACATGGAAATACAACTGGAACCATACCTGACAGTTCTTACAACCATTCGGCCCAATAGTGGAAAAGCCGCTTTTGTGTCTCCTGTACTACTGTTCAGTGTTTGTTTTCCATACAGGGTGTACATAGTGTGTATTTGTGAAGTTAGAAGTAAACTGTGATTTCATTTCACTGTATATGCGAATATGACTAAAACAAAACATACCTCAACTATCTGTACTTTATCTTCACAGGCAAACTTCAGCCACCAAAAAAATGCCCGAAAAGCACAACCATTCATCTGTAAAGAAGAACACATTGCAATTAAAGATCTGAAAATAAAAGATGAAATAAAACAAGAACATATGTATAAAACATATCTTTTGAAAGACATCCCTGAGTATCCTTCTCCTGTTGAATTTCACATCACAGAAGTGGCTCACGTCACTAACAAGACGAGCCTTGAGAAAATCTGGAAGTCAGAGGGATTCAAGGGTCTTGATATGGATTCATTTTCATGGTGGAGCCTAAAGATTAATGAAGCAGATATAAGCGCAGCTGAGGAGCGTTACCTCGAGAAATTGTTCCCAGACATGACCAAAGAACAAAAAACAGCTCATCCGCCATTCCTGAGAGAATTCACCACATCACCCTTGTTCCTGAACGAAACCTCACGCTACGGCAACTTCCGCTTCACATTTCCTCTGACTGAACTGATGGAAGCCTACAAGAAGCAGAAATGTGAGGGTCAAGAGCCAGTTCTCCGAATCTATGGGACCAAACTTTTTAAGCAGGAGATTGAGTATGTTGTTCTTGTTCACAGCCCTGAGTTCAATGAGAAGTTCAGTCGTTTTCCACTGCTTACATCCAGCCCATGGGTTGCTTATGATGGACATCAAATCATCTGGAAAGCCCAAGCCATTTGTGAAACTCACAACTTCCAACTGGTAATCCGTGGAAACACAGCAGTGACAGAACGCATGTATTCACATCAGTTTTATGTGTGGGATCATGTTAGCCTCGTCTTTCACACCAAAGACATCCTGACCATCCCCAAAAGAAAACTGAAGGCAAGCCTCGGCTGTTGTACACTGGATCAATATGTAGACCTTTCAAATGGAGAAAACTGCTCTTCACTTGCTGAAGCTGAGAAATTCATTAAAAATTTGCCAGATGATGAATCTGAAAAAGAAGATGAAAAAGAAGAATATGAATCAGTGGAGGTGAAAATGGAAAAGGACTTAAAGGTGTGAAAGTTCCGTAAGAACTTTTAGTTTTGTGGCTTTGTATGGTTTTGCCCTTTGTGACAAATAGCTTGAGAATAAATAAGTAAATAAGATAAACAAATAAATAAAAGGTGGGGGTGATTTTTAACTTATATTTGTTACTTGTCATTGAGAGGCTATAATGAGATTAAAAAACAACAACAACAACTTTTAAACTGTCTGAATATTGCATGATGTGGTTGAATATTAAGCTTTTACTTTGTATTGTTGTGCTGCCAATTACCCAGCATGCCTTGCGACTTCTGCCTGTGTATTGATAGTTGTGTCAATAAAGCATATCGTGCAATACAGAATGTGAACCCAACTCACTTGATTGTGATCAGCAGCAGTTTCACAGGGTTGACTGATGAGGTCATTTCCATATCCTGTCCAAGCACATTGACTGATACCTCCAGGGCCTCCTGCAGGAACATGACAAAAATACACCTTCTGAAGAACCTGTGGCATGAGAATGAGCTCTCAAGAACTAACCACAAACACAGGCCATAGATCCGGTGGATGCCGGTGGAAAAAATAAAAGGAAAAATGTGAGACTACAGACGTTTTCCTATTTATACTGTAATAATTTGATAGGAATGCAATGTAATCAGGGCCAGCAGCCTTTATGGGGCCATAAGCAGAATTTTATTTGGGGGCTCCTCTGTGCCACCAATACGACTGATTATTGTCAACGCTTGATTATTCGCACACTATAAATCTAACACACCCATTATCAATTTTATTTGTTGTAGCTGTGTTTATTACATCATACCAATGTCTGCCTGGCATGTTTACCCTTCTACGATTTTTAATTATAACAGTAGCAAACCCAAATTGGGGGGGGCGTCAATATGAATTTCGCCTAGGGCGTCAAATTGGCTAGAATCCTGTTGTTACACTTACAGGATGATCATATCGTTGTTTAATATTGACCAAACAATTAATTCAAATATCCACTTAATCTTTCATTTTTGGCCACCTTTTTGCGATAGAAATGCTATAGCCTCTATAATTTCTTCAACAAAAACATGTGGCCATCACAACCCTTACAAAAATTAACCATGGATTTATCATAGTAAAGTTGCTTAATTTTCTTTTGTGTGATTTCTGAATGCTTGAGACTGTAAAGTCAATCAGACAACTGTAGGCCTATTAATCATATTAATCATAGCCATAGAGGTAACTGTCTAGCTACAGTTGTAATTTGTAAACAATACATTTTAATTACAATGTATTAATTTGCTTTTATATTTTATTAAAGTTCTATTTTGACCCGTATGCGTTTTTTTTTTTTTGATTTGTTTTTTTACTTCCATAAAATTTGGGAGAGGGGGCACAACAATAAAATTCTGCTTCTGTTCTTTTCAGACACCAGTTTCTTGTCACATTCAACTTGGTTGTCATAGTAACGACAGTAATTTGTGGAGATTCAGTGCATTGTGAGTTCCACAAATCTGAATGTATTATTTGTAAATTGACTCAAGATAAACATTTTGCACAATTTATTATCTGTAATATCATTGTGTTGCCACTAGATGCTTGTATAGCACTACGTAACAATCCCTAGTAGCTGAGACATTGCACATAATTTATACATAAATCACATATAAATTAATTTTATTACATTTGGATTTGGATACATGTTCAGATACTATCAATGGCTACGTTTTGTATTTATCTGTTTTTTTGTTCAATTGTATTGTTGTTGTTGCTTGAAACATTGATTTAAAGTGTCAGTTACTGCATTATTATTTCAGTCAAACCTACAGTGGGTACGGAAAGTATTCAGACCCCCTTCACTTTTTTCAATTTTGTTATGTTGCAGTCTGATACTACAATTAAATTCTTTCTACGTTTAAATTCTTTTTTTTTCTCATTACTCTACACTCCGTCCTTTATAATGATAAAGTGAAAACAGAATTTTAGAAATGTTTGTAAATTTATTAAAAAGAAAAAACTGAAATATCACATTTACATAAGTATTCAGACCCTTTACTCAGTACTTAGTTGAAGCACCTTTGGCAGCAATTACAGCCTCGAATCTTTTTGGGTATGACGCAACAAGCTTTGCACAGCTGGATTGGGGGAATTTCTGCCATTCTTCTTTGCAAATCCTCTCAAGCTCGGTCAGGTTGGATGGGGACCGTCTGTTGACAGCCTTTTTCAGGTCTCTCCAGAGATGTTCGATAGGGTTCAAAGTCAGGGCTCTGGCTGGGTCACTCTAGGACATTCACAGAGTTGTCCCTAAGCCACTCCTGTGTTGCCTTGGCTGTGTGCTTAGGGTCATTGTCATGTTAGAAGGTGAACCTTCGGCCCAGTCTGAGGTTTTGAATGCCCTGGACTGGGTTTTCATTAAGGCTATCTCAATATTTTGGTGCATTGAGCTTTTCTTCTACGCTGATGAGTTCCTCAGTCCCTGCCGCTGAAAAACAGCCCAACAGCATGAGGCTGCTACCACCACACTTTACTTTTGGGATGGTACTCTGCAGGTGATGAGAAGAGCCGGTTTCCTTCAAACATGATGCTTAGAATTGAGGTTCATCAGACCAGGTAATCTTGTTTCTCAGAGTCTGAGGGTCCTTTAGGTGCTTTATTGCAAATTCCAAGTGTGTTTTCATGTGTCTTCACTGAGGAGAGGATTAAGTTTGGCCACACTCCCATAAAGCCCAGATCGGTGGAGTGTTGCAGTGATGTTTGTCCTTCTGTAGGTTTCTCCCATCTGCATATATGATCATGGAGCTCAACTAGAGTGACCACCAGGTTCTTGGTCACCAGTCTAGACAAGCCCCTTCTCCATCAATTGCTCAGTTTGGCTGGGGACCAGCTCTTGGAAGAGTCCTTGTTGTGCCAAACTTCTTCCATTTGAGAATTATGGAAGCCACCGTGCTCTTGGGAACCTTCAGTGCAGCAGAATTTTTTTTGTAGCCTTCCTCAGATCTGTGCCTCAATACAATCCTGTGTCTGAGCTCTGCAGGCAGTTCCTTTGACCTCGTGGCTTGGTTTTTGCTCTGATATGCATTATCAGCTGTGAGGCCTTTTACAGAGAGGTGTGTGACTTTCCAAATCATGTCCAATCAATTTAATTTACCACAGGCGGACTCCAATCAAGGTGTAGAAACATCTCTGCAATGATCAAGAGACATGGTAGGCACCTGAGCAAAATTTCAAGTGTTGTTGCAAAGGGTCTAAATACTTATGTAAATGTGATATTTCAGTTTTTTCTTTTTAATAAATTTACAGACATTTCTAAAATTCTGTTTTCACTTCATCATTATGAGGTACAGAGTGTAGATTAATGAGAAAAAAAATTAATTTAAACAATTGTAGTATCAGGCTGCAACATAACAAAATTGAAAAAAGTCAAGGGGGTCTGAATACTTTCCGTACCCACTGTATAAAACCCTTTGTTACCCCAAACTACATATAAAAGCCTGATCAGTGGCATAAAAGTAATCAATGCAGCTACTTAATCCTTGTATGAAGCTGCTCCCATTAAGTGCTGTGTTAGAAGTTAATGAATTGATTCAGCATTTCGACACCTCCGTAAGTATACATTAAACTCGACAAAGCAGTTTAATAAAGGATGTATTATTGATCTCGTGAATTAGCGAATTTTACTATACCAATATTTTTTTAAATTGGCTGTTAAAGTTTATATGGGAATATTACATGACACGCTGATCCTTTAACAATGCATTGGCACAAAAACGCACACCTTTTGGACAAATATCGCAACATGATTCATCAACTGCCACAAATACTGCCTAAACAAAATACTGATTTTGTGCACTTTATTTACTGTACCAATATTTTAAATTGGCCTTTAAACTTAGCTTTATTGCATGGCCAAAAAAACAAAAAACCTTACCTTGCCAAAGCACTGACAGAGACCATTGATCTAATGGCATTGATGAGCGCTCCAAATGCAAGCATGCAATCAGGCAGCAATTGACAGCGCTCTGATCCAATGGCATAAGGCATCGTCAGATTGACAGTATTCTAGCCCAATGATGTTGGGGGATCCAGTGGGGGCGGCAGTCATATTTCAGGGGTAACCATGCCACTCTTTATCACAACCCTGCTAAAATGTAGTGCCAGTACGTGCGCTCATAGACATAATAAATACCTAGACGCCTCATTGGCCGCTCAATCGCACGTCAACGTCGCCGCCATATTGGTGCGGACAACTCTTCATAACTCTCATATCGGGACATGAGAAAATCCAGCGGGCACCAACTGGGCAAAGTTACGTCCAGTGGACATCTTTTTATTTCTTTGCAGACGTTGAAAAGACGTCCACTGAGGAGCCAGAATGAAAGTTTTTATGACGTCTTTTTTTGACGTGTTCTGCTCGTCCGATATAGACGTTCATACAACCTCCGTACAAGGTTAAAAACTAGTTCAAATGTGGTCAGTGGACATATTTTCAACATCATTTAAGGTTCATTTAGACATAATTTATACTCTTTCTGGACCAAATAAACACTCTCAGGATGCATTAGATTGAAACTCATGTTATTTTAATGTAATTTCCATTCATAATTGCAAATCAACTCACAGGACACTGCCCAAAATCATGAAAATAAAAGAATCTTTGCTGAAACAGGGTTGAAGTTTATGAGGTAAGTAAATGATCATATAACTGATGATTGAGCATTTGGTAAAATCAACTGCAAATCAAAGACATTAAATCTCTCAAGATCTCAACAGAGGAGGATCAAACATCTCCACAAACAGCATTACCAACTTCACTCATTAGATTGACTATTTCTGTCAGACATAGCTTTGATTGATAATTAACAGAGGTTTAGATGTTGATATTTGTTTTATTTGAAGTCACCATTGTGGAGAACAGTGTTTGCTTTAGCTGGGATCTTGGTCCTCGTACTTCTTGTGTTAGCTTTTCTTTGGTTGCTGTGACTGTGTCTTTGTAAAAAACAATTGTTGTGGTAAAGGAAGCAAAAATAAAGCGAGGTCAGGTGCTATCAGTTTCTTGTTGATGATGATAAAGTCATCACAAAATGAGCATCTGATGTTGTGATTTTCGTTTTCTTTTATATTTGGCATTTATAGCCCCCAACCATGTGAAATTGCAGTACAGGCACCAAAAGAAAAATGATCACTTATTCTTATTATTATACAATGTCTTGAATGCATAATTTCAGTGTTTAGAAGATTATCTGCTTAAAGTTATAATAATAGCAATTATTAAATTGTAATTTTATCAGCATAATATATTTGATCAGTGAGAAAACACGTTGTAAAATTTCCTGACAATCCACTGGCTGAATCTCTCATTCTGTAAATCTGAACTATAAACACATAATGTGACAGAAAGTCAATGTGATTCACCATGTGAAAATATTTCTTGAAGCAAACCATTATCTAAAAAACAAACAAACAAAAAAAAAACAAAAAAAAAAAAATCATTTTATTGTTGCAGAAGATGATCTCATTTACATTATGATCATATTAATCATTAAGAGGTGATTTTATCTATATGATATATTGAACATAAAACACATTGACATAACAGTAACAGTTTCGGACAATCCTGACACAAAGGGAAAGAGGAACCTTCCCCAGCTGCAGTGTAATAAATCTTGCAAAAAGACAATCACTCCCAGTCCCAATATCAGAAAAAATTCACCTTCCTACAGCAATTCATCTATCACTACCTCTGGATTTACGATCATCTGTAATCAGCAGCAATCTGTATGCAGGGGTTAAAGCAAAATAAAATCCTGAGCCTGAATTTTTTTCTGTGTGTGTGTGTGGGGGGGGGGGGGGGTAGCATGGCAACACATGACTGTGGCAACTTTGAAAGGATACATTTGAAAGGATACTATGGCAAAGTTATTGCTTTCCTTATTCAAACTGATTTTTTTCATGAATATATGGTTGACCTGAAGAATGAAAGCTGTATCATACACTTGGAAAATTATGAGCTATATCACCGCTTATTGACAATAGGGGAGTGACAATACACTTAGCTCACAAGATGAGACAAAATATAGATACTTGGCTCACTATAAAGAGACAATATTTTAATATTATTTTAAAGAAAGTTTCAATGACAAAATATTTGTCTTTTAATTACAAAAAGTAAAACAATGCAGTTGTATTTTAAAATATTTTAACTAATCTAGGGCTGTAACTAATGATTATTTTGGTAATCAATTAATCTACTGATTATTTTGACAATCGAGTAATCTGATGTGTTTTAGTAACACAAACAAACCTAAGTGAAAACCAGGCTTTAGTACAACTATTTATATATAAACTAACGATGAGGCAATAATAATTGCCTCAAATAAAATATCAAAACCAAGTAATTACATGGTTTTATTGAACAACACTGTTAAAATACATCATGTAATATGCCTATACAAAATATGAACATAACCAACTGAAGTACATTATGTATTATAACAAATACATGCAGAGGGCGCCAACGGCCTGTTTCACTTTACAGTGTGATTAAACAACCTTTAAATCCATTAAATTTTTATATTTGGCTACATGCAAATTCAAACACTTTTATTTTAATATCACGATGTACAATAAATAGCATATTTAGAAATAGGTTGATGTATTCTCCTGTGTTGGCAAAGGTTTATAAATGATTTACGTTACAAATCTAGTGAGAATGCACACTGTTTTCCCAAATGAACGTTAAGCAATTCAACTTCACAGCATATGCAGACGAAGAGTTTAGCCCCATTCACACATACAGTCTTTACTGGTAAATTACCAGAAAGTTCTCATTAAAAGATCATGTGTGAACAGGACCTTTTCAAAAATCCCGGTAAATTTGTTCTGGCAATCATATCGCTCTTATGGAGATGACATGATTAGGGCTGTGACGGTCGCCGTGACAACCACGTCACGTTGTCTACTGCCACTGGCAGTAGTGCACATGACGTCACAGACTCTATAACAAGCATAATACAAAGTTTGTATACAAGTGTAATAACAGTAACAATTGAAAAAGTCTATGCTAATTCACAAATTACCTCAAACGCCATACACGGCGTTTCCTTTAGATTGGCACATTTGAGCGCAGGAAAATATAGTTTATTCTGCATTCAGCAAATTTATTTCATGCTGAGCAATGGACCTTGTTGGGAAACCAAATACTACATCGCTGATCTGGAGCCATCTCCATTCATGTCAACCATCCGCGTTTGTACAAGTGTCTCCAAGTTCACGTGATCGCAAACTGGTCAGGTTGGTATCGGTGAGGCTCTCTCCAAACTGGCCAAATACAAACGAGACAGCGGTAGATGCTAACATGAAATATGGCAACATACTCCGCGATTCCCATTCCACAGAGAGCGCGTGCAGAACGGATTTAACACGCCCGCTTGTTTGGTGGCGGAACAGTGAACCGTGTCTAAACCGGACACGACAGGTGTCACGCCGCGTCGCAACCAGACAGGTTGAGTCTGTCTACACAGGACATTTGAACTTTGTCAGTATGTAATAAATAGGACGAGGCAGTTTATTATGTGGGATTTGTCATGTCGCATCCAGTGTAGACTGCATCACTGATTATAATGAGTTCTATAGAATTTTATCTTGTCGCGCCGCACCGCTCGCGTCCGGTAGACAGGGTATATTTCGCTTTCTTATTTAAGGCTACTTTCCTATTTAACTATTATTTATTGGATATTTATTTTAGTGATTTGCAGGCTACATGTTCACTGATGGAAGTGCTAAAATAAACACGTTTGTTAATAGATGATCGAGCCTCATTTTTTTTTTTTTGCGTTTCAAAATTTTATATATTAATATCACAACACCGCGCCACCGGCGGTAGTTGGTCCATTACCACCGCGGTGGTAAAAATCTGCCAGTGTCACAGCCCTAGACATGATTACTCTGAGCCGTTTACAAAGCTCCGCTGCTTTTTAATTAGTTTTTCTATGTAAATATGCGCTAGATGGACATCTTTGACCATTGCGCCTCGCAGCTTTTTTAAAGTGTCATGCTTCTCCATTCATCAGGGCTGCCACTCTGTAATTGGATTCTATTATGCGCGTCTCGTCTTTATAAGAGCAGAACATTCTGATTGGCTAGTAATGTTAATTTGGTTGCGAGTGAAAGCTGTGCTCCTCTCACACCATTGGTAGGCGAACTCATGAACTCGAAAGTGATAAACAAGTTTTTTTTTTTTTTTTTTTTTAAATGTAGGATTATTTTTTTCCGCAGCCAAACGCTGCACGCCGGAGATCCGGCACGGTGCCGGAGAACTTTAAGCCCTGTGTATGAGTCACCATCAATATAGAGAAAAATATGGATGCATCTTTGCAAACAAAGTCTTAAGATGTGCACACACACACACACACACCAACTCTCTTATTTCTAACATGGTGTTGAATAGTATTTTTAAATGCATACTGTAACTTGGAAAAAATAGATTTGCTCAATGTTTAGCTGTACACTAGCATGTAAATGAGCTAAAGGTAAAATACTAAAAGCATCATAACTTTTTATACTGCTTGAAAAAATAGACCATTTTTTTATGATGTCTCAGTTGTTTCTCACAGCAGATTATTTAATCGGACAGAGAGACAATGAGGATTTAAACACTCTGAATCCAGCATAGAGGGGTTCAGTGAATGTGGTGTTGAATGTGTGTAAGTGTGTGAGTGTGTGTGTGTCAGAGACGCTGTAGTAGGACAGAGTGCCGGCTGACCAGTCCAGATACACTCCTACTCTATTACAGGATGAACAGCTCAGTATGTCAGTTTTCTTATTATCATGCCAGGCAGAATATCTGTTATCAGTGCAGAAGAGACTCCAGGATTTGTCATTGTATCCAAACCAAGATTCACTTCCTCCTTTCCTGTTGATTTCTTTATATGTCACTGCTATATAAGACCATCCACTCCATTCAACCTCCCAGTAACAGCGTCCAGTCAGACTCTCAACACACAGAACCTGCTCATGCTGCTCAAATCTGTCTGGATGATCAGGATACGGCTGATGATCGTTGACGTGTTTTGCCTTTCTGTTGTCCTCAGACAAGATGAGTTGAGTGTGTGCTGTGTTTGGATCCAATGTAAGATCATAGGCATCTGAACACAAGAAGAGAGATCACAAGTACATTAAGGACAGTTTTAGAGGTCTGAGTGTGTGTGTTCTGGTATATATGGATGATGAGGAATATAATGACAAATTTAATAACACAGGCATTACAACGTAAACATGGTTTATGAAGACACTCCCTCTAAATCAAATGGGTAAAAAAA
Source organism: Spinibarbus caldwelli (assembly GCA_039654775.1). Lineage (NCBI taxonomy): Eukaryota > Metazoa > Chordata > Actinopteri > Cypriniformes > Cyprinidae > Spinibarbus > Spinibarbus caldwelli. The sequence continues at coordinate 39,908,049 of CM077224.1, read as the reverse complement.
AAATAATAAAATGCATACATACATACTAAACAGTGTTTATATAAAATTTAAAAAATGTAGAAGGTTTTGTGTGAGGGGAAGGCTAAGGGTAAGGGGAAAATACAGTTTGTACAGTATACAGGGTTTCTGCAGGATTTTTAAGCTCAAATTTAAGACTTTTTAAGACCTTTTTTAAGACCTGCACAAATAAAATTAATACCATATGAGCGGGGTAGCGCAATGTCTATAGTACCATATTAAACTGAAAAATGACTGTTAAAAGCATAATTTACAATTCAGATACAAGTTTTCACACAAACAAAAAGTTTTGTAAAATGATAAACTTTACATTTCAGCCTTTACACCATTTTTAAGAAAATGGATAAGTCAAAAGTGTTAATAATATTGATTTCAACAATTATTATCAATAAATTATTATATAAATTAAATAACATGAATTAGAGGTGTGCGAAATTGGCAAAAAATGATATCATGATATTTTCTGGGATTTTATCGATAACGATAATTAGACGATATTTTGCTGAGTGTGTTATTGTGCTGGTATCTTAAAGATTACCATGGACAGGTGACTCCTGAATTTTTTTTGATATTCTTCATATTCTGTGTGGTCAGTTCACAGCAGTGATAGAAATTAGTCTTTTCCAACAAGTTTTATGGGCATTTTACCTTTAAGTCATTTTTTTCTAAAAGTGTGCATAATCTTTTAAGTCAAATTCTTGCATTTGGGCTGTTACCAAGCAAATGAAATCAGTATCAACAAAATTTATCTTTGCAATGCATCTGAAGTGGTATTTAGATGTATTTACACACTCTTTAATGCAGCTCAGAGGGACATAGAATGCTAACCTGCACAGTTACAAATGCATAAATGATGTTTTGATATTTGAAACATAAAACGTTGAAAACTGATGTTTGAAATTATTTTAAAAATATGAATATACTTTAAATGTGAAATTAAAACGACCAATAGGTGGCAGTAAGTCAGCGTTAATAAGTGAATCATTGCGACTGAACCGAATCATTTAAACGTTTGATTCATTAAGGAACGAAACCCTGTCATGTTGCTCAGACACACAAAACAGTGCTGTGGCTGTGTTTGGAATTATTTTTGTGGGGTAGAAATAAGAGCAAAAACAGCCAATATGGTGTCTAAAACGTAAGTCTCTTAAAATGAACTTCTTGTTTATTGAACTGTTGCATACAATCAATTTCACATTTGTAATCATGTTGATTTTCGGAGAAAAAAAATGGCACTCTTTGTGTGATATTAACTATATGAAATGATATAAATATAGGCTATAGATTTTCTGCCCCCATATCTTAAATTATGTGATCAGTCTAAATGTATTTTAATAGACTGAATCGCACGCACTCTAGTTTAACCTATGTTAACTGATTCATTTTCTGTCAGCAGGTGTCGCGTTTGGCTGAAATATAAGAGTTTTCCCGGTAAAGACAGAACACAAAGCAGCGCAGCACCGGACTTTGAACTTGCAGCGCTCGTTTATTTAATGAAATCATAGCCTTTTGAAGTTTAATTGTCACAATCAGCCATATCGCAATTCTTGTCTTTCCGTCTCCAAATTTAAGACCTCTTGAAATCATAATTAAGACTTTCTTGTAAAATTTAAGACTTTTTAAGGCCTTAAATTTGTTACAACTAAATTTAAGACTTTTAAGACATTTTAAGACCCCGCGGAAACCCTGAGTATAAAAACCATTACGCTTATGGAGAGTCCCTATAAGCCACATATACAAGAATGTGTGTGTGTGTGTGTGTGTGTAGGAGAGAAAAAAGACCTACATTTTCTCAGTCCTGGTATGATTCTCAAAGGGTTTCCATAGTCCAAACTAGAGAGAGACAAATATAAGCCACTGATCAATAATGTTTGATGATTTAAAATGTGAATGCACAAAAATATCAGTGAACATTTTAAAATCAATGAATACAGATTGCACACCAACACCAAAACCCCATCTCAGCTGTGCAGAATAGTGGAATGAGCACCATTGTTTGGTGAAGCATTTTTTTCAGTCATTTAAGGAACACAGCATTCAATTGAGTTGAGTAAGCAATGCAGAAATTCAGATATTTTCAAAGGGTTCACAAACTTATACTTGCTACTGTACATATTAACTTGTGCAACTTATTCACCCAACCAGGGATGGAAATTAACTTCACTCAATTTGGTTACTAAACATTTAATTTCCCAGCCATTTAGAACTTATACTAAACAAAAATGTCAGAAATAAACCAAATTATCAAAGTCACAGCTTAGATAGAAATATATTTAGCATAAAATCTGATTCTGAATCATTGAATTGTTTCGAAAAGCAATTGAAATTTTGCTTTGTGATAGTTAAACTTTGTTTGCAGATTGCATGAAAATAAAAGTCCTACCTGTTGCAAAATTCTCATGAACTTCTCTCATAAAACAGCATTTATTTTGTAAGTTGTAATATCCAAATATAGCTCAATCCAAAATAAAGGTTTAGTTGTAAACACATTAAAGATTTGTGAACAGACTGTCAATTCAAAGAGTGATCCGCTGTTTCCTCACAAAACTTAACGTGCTGAACTTGTACTGAGCTTACTGAAGCCTCTCCTCAATTAAAGCCAAAAAAGCCAACCTGTTCTCACTACCAAGACAATGAGCACGTTTACATGCACAGCAGTATGCTGATAACTCACAAATATCAGCTTATTAAAATAACCAGGTTTCCCCGTTTACATGCACATCAGTAACCTGACAATGCAAGTAAGCTGCGTTTACATGACTTTATTAATAAATCAGGGTATTTTGCTTTAGTGATGTCAAAATATAATCATTTGCGTATCTGACTCCGAGTATTCCATATGCTGTCAGTTGTGATGTTAAATAAAGCTTGCAACATGTCAGCACGAAACTTACAGCTCCTCTCATGCAGTTATAAATGCAGCGTTTTGACTGAACCACTTCTACTTCTGCTGCACGAGATGAGAATACTTGTATCATTTTCTGAGTCATGAAAGAATCTGCTTTTTTGATATATTTCCTTCTTTCTTTACTGCAAAACGTTTGCTCTATCTAGATGCACTTAAAGCTCCACTAATGATGCGTTCCTGTCACGTATCACACATGCACAATTCAATACGCCGACAGAAAGCGGGTTAATGCGTTTACATGCCGCTAGAAATCGGGGTAAGGGGCAAAAAACTACCTGTTTCGACCGCTTTATGCTTACACCGTTTATGACCTTACTCAGATAAAAGAAAATGGGTTACCGCGTTTACATGACCATGTGCGTTTTCGGCTTATTAATCATAATCAGTTTAATAATGTGCATGTAAACACGCTCAATGATGACAACAAAATCCAGCTTAATTATGCTGAAATTTCCATAGATCAACAGCAATGAAAGCTAGTAGTGTATGTCAACGAGTTTGAAGTTAGTGTTCAAAACAGTAGGAGAAAGGGTGATGATTATTAGAATGCCACTCTGTACCATTATTTTGAACAGCCTCTGGAGTCATAGTTTGGCACATGCTGATGCTGTGTGGTGCTACCAGTGTGCGTACACTCACTGAAAACTGTAAAAAACTAATTTTAACAATGCAGCACTTCTCGACCAGTTTCTCACACCCTCTTTATGCTTTGTTTTGCTAATTCTAGAGGCTCTACCAAAAGGAAAGGATCTGATAACGATGGCATGCAAAGAGACGGCACATGATTTATTAATAACTGGCCAAATTAGGTAGTGAGTTGATGGTGTTACCTGCCATGGTTCATTCCACCTGCATTTGGCAGGTTAGTGGGTGTTAATTTCAAACCCTGAACCAAACTGAGATGATCAGTATTAGTGATTTTGAGTAAAACGCCCTCATTGCCCCACATACTTGAGTGTCTCCAGTTTATAATTTGTATCCTCCAGTTTGTGTTTGAGCAGCTGGACTCCTGATGGTCCTGGGTGATTGTAGCTCAGATCCAGCTCTCTCAGGTGTGAGGGGTTTGAACTCAGAGCTGAAGACAAATAACCACAGCCTTCCTCTGTCACCATACAGCCAGACAACCTACAGACACAGAGCAATAGGAAACAGGGGTCGGTTTTAATGTTAGTATGGAACCTTAATCTGTAAATATCATGACTCAGCATATGAATGACTTAACGTAAGACTCAAACCTCAGTATCTGCAGCCGACAGTTTTGATTCTTCAGTCCATCAGAGAGCAGCTTCACTCCTGAATCCTGCAGGTCATTGTTACTCAGATCCAGCTCTCTCAGAACACAATTTGAGGATTGAAGAGCTGATGATACAATTTCACAATCCTGAGCAGTCACATGAGCAGTCACATTACAGCCAGCAAGACTGAAAGACACAAAAATTAATGTCCTCAATATGTACAGTATCAGTTAGTATAACAACAGAAACTATAATTCCATTGAGAAAAGACTCTTCACTGTATGACATAATTAAACACTCACAGGGCTTTTCTGCAGTTGATCACAGCTGGTATCAGTCGTCTTCTCCCCTCATCTGATGTGTTGTATTTCTTGAGGTCCAGCTCATCCAGCGGCTCCTCTGACATCTGAAGCATGTAGGCGATTGTTGAGCAGTGAGCAGGAGAGAGTTTCTTCTCTGAGTGTTTGTCTGATTTCACAAACTCCTGAATCTCTCTGGACAGAGTCTGATCTTTCACTTCCAGCAGACAGAGGAACAGATTGATGGATCTTCCAGTGAAGAGTTCATGTCCATCTTTGATCTTCTCTTTAATGTACTGTGTGGTTCTCCTGATGCTCTCTGAGCTGTTCTCTGTGTGTGTCAGTAGATCCTGTAAGAGTCTCTGATTGGACTCAAGTGAGACGCCCAGTAGAAACCGCAGGAACAGATCCAGGCGTCCATTCTCACTCTCAACGGCTTTATTTACTGCATCTCTATGCAGATTATGTATCACATCACAAAACTGCAGTGTATCTATCATTATATAATGATAAAACACATAGAAAGCAGCAAGAAACTCCTGAATGCTCAGATGGATGAAGCCGTAGACTTTCTTCTGATGAATCACAGATTCCTCCTTAAAGATCTCAGTGCAAATCCCAGAATACACTGAGGCGTCAGTGACGTCTATGCCACTCTCAATCAGGTCCTCCTCATAGAACATCACATTGCCCTTCATCAGCTGTTTGAAAGCCAATTCAGCAAGTTTCACAATCACTTCTCTGTTGGACTGCAGGATTTTCTCTGGATCTCTCTCTTCATACTTCTGGTTCTTCATGTTGATCTGAATCAGCAGGAAGTGGATGTACATTTCAGTCAGAGTTTGAGGGATTTCTGCACTCAGATCTTCTTTCAGGAGCTTCTGAAGCACAGTGGATGAGATCCAGCAGAAGACGGGGATGTGGCACATGATGTGGAGGCTTCTTGCTCTTCTGATGTGTGAGATGATTCTGCTGGCTTGATGCTGGTCACTGATTCTCTTCCTGAAATATTCCTCCTTCTGAGGCTCAGTGAATCCCTGAATTTCTGTCAGACGGTTGATGTATTTGGAGGGGATCTGATTGGCTGCTGCTGGTCTGGAGGTGATCCAGATGAGAGCAGAGGGAAGCAGCTCTCCTTTCATGAGCTTTGACATCAACACACCCACTGATGAAGTCTCAGTCACATCACAAACTTTCTGATCATCTGAAAACATCAGTGTGATTCTGCTTTCATCCAGACCATCAAAGATGAACACAACTTTACACTCCTCATAAATCTTTGAGTCCAGATCTTGAAGTTCAGGATGAAAGTCCAGCAGAAGTCTGTGAAGACTGTACTGATGATCTCGGATCAAGTTCAACTCTCGAAATGGAAGCACAAACATGAAATCTACATCCTGATTGGCTTTTCCCTCGGCCCAGTCCAGAATGAACTTCTGCACAGAGACGGTTTTTCCGATTCCAGCGATGCCTTTAGTAAGAACAGTCTTGATCTTGTCTTTCTCCTCACATCCTGGTTCAGCTGAGGCTTTAAAGATGTCATTGCAGTCGATTGGAGTGTCTTGTGAGAGTTTTGTTCTGGCTGTTTTCTCCATCTGTAAAATCTCATGTTCTTCATTCACTCCTTCACTCTCTCCCTCTATGATGTAGAGCTGTGTGTAGATCCTGTTCAGGAGGGTTTCATTCTTTTGAAGTTTCATTCCCTCAAATAATCTCTCATACTTGTACTTCATACTGGTTTTGTGCTGCTCTTTGACTCTCTGCAGATCTCCAGTCTCCAGTGTGTGTTTCGGCAGGACTGCTTCAGTTTTTTCCTGCCTGATATGGGTCTGATAGTGGGATGTAGAGGAAGACACAGATCTGGTTGGCTCATGTATCTTCCCTGTGCTGAAATTGAAAAGAACAGAGCTGCAAAAAGAAAAAAAAAATGACATTGATCAAGGACAGCTGATGACCTTCAGAAATATATTGGCAATTAGAAATAAGTTTGCTACTCCTCTTCAAGTTACACATTTAGCACTATATAATTTAGATGATTAAATCACTGTTCATCTGAGATGCACAACAGTAAATCAGCAAGTAAATGTTTATACTAACAGAGGATTGCAGATCTCTTTTCCGTCACTGAATCTAACAGGTGCTTCCATGGATCTGCTACTCTTCACAGACACACCACTGGGTTCTGGAGACTCTGATCTCTGTCTCTTCCTCTCGCTGATACTGACAAAAGACAAACAAAACAGCATTTTAAACAATACTTTAATGGTTAAATCACCCAAAAATTAATATAGTGTAAATATGGTGTAAATGAGTAATTTCTGTACCTCCATTTAAAGTATGACATCAAAACTTTTTTAAAAAAAACTTTAAGCGTCTTCCTAAAGCCTAAATTAAATCTGTTTACCATCCCTCTTCAGGTTGCACCCCTGTGCAGTGCATATGTTACTTATTTGGGAGTACATTTAGTGCCATTTCTTTTAGATTATTGAATTATTGCTCATCAGAGATGCACTATAGGAAATTAGTTAATAAATGGTTATACTAACAGAGGATTGCAGATCTCTTTTCCATCACTGAATCTAACAGGTGCTTCCATGGATCTGCTACTCTTCACAGACACACCACTGGGTTCTGGAGACTCTGATCTCTGTCTCTTCCTTTTGATGATACTGACAAAAGACAAACAGCATTTTAGACAATACTTAGATGGTTAGTTCACCCAAAAATAAATATTCTGTCTAGTGTTGTCAAAAGACCAGGTACTTCGGTACCAAGTCGGTACTAAAAAAATGAAAACGTCACGGTACCAGGTTTTTTAAGTACCGGTGGTACCGAGTGCCCGGTCAACCCGGTTCTTGCTGCGCTATCCAAAAGGTATGCGCTCTCTTCATAAAAGCACTGAGACAGGGCGACATCAAAAGGAGGAAACACATCAAACTAACAAAACACTTTCAAGACCGACACCCCGAGCAAATGAAAGAGTTCAAGCAGGTAAGTTCAATCTAATATTTAATATTTAGATCTTCTGTTATGAATATTATGCCATATTTTAATTTGAACGTTGGATTGAAATAAACACTGCCGTTATAGCGGTGTTAATCATTAGCATAAGCGCGGCTAACGCTAATATAATGAGCATCAGAATGAAGTTTCTTTATTAACTATTTAATGCTACTATAACTATTATTCGGGTAGAAAAAACAGGAGGACATGATGGCATTTACTATTTTTGCACACCAGAGGCTTTTAAATGAATTGTGAATCTAAAATATGCATGTTAGAGAATGTACAAATGGTTAACAGTGTTTATGTCATATCAGTCCATCAGAAAAGCAGTTCTGGGCTTTTTTTTTTTTTTTCTTTTTTTTTTAGTTAGTTAGTTAGTTAGTTGTTATTCTTGGCTGGATAACTAGCAGGTTTTTTAAAGCCCTTTAAAATTAAATATGTACACAGTTTGAATTAAATGAAAGTAGTCACATTGTATCTCCTGTGTAGACTTTACAATAAGATACCATTCATTGACATGACTTCATGTTATTATCTAACATCAACTTACAGTGAGTGAACAATATATTTTTTACAATATTAATGATTGTGAATGTTATTTAATACAAACACTTGATCGTTCATGTTTGTTCATTGTGCATTAAGTAATTTTAACAGATTGAACTTTTGATTTTATGTATTAGTAAATTTTGAAATTAACCCTAAGAAGAATAATTGCTATATAACTATTGTTTATTGATAGGTCATGCTATCTAACAAATTAAATCTTATTGTAAAGTGTTTTTAATACTACAGTTTCCAGCTATTTGATATACACTTGTCTTAAAATATATGTAATCTTATCTAAATTTATGATAAAAGCTGAGGTTTGTTAGTTACTGAAATGATATATTTTAGCTGGTGTCAATGGTCTAATGTTGCATTTGGTCAGACTCAGCCCATTGCTTTACTTAAGTATATTATATTTTCATTTTACAGCTGCAGGCTGACGAAGATCATGAAACACCCCAGCAAACCCTAAAACAGACAACAGTTTACAGTTGTTTTTCAGCGGCAGAAGAATATGACAAAAACTTTTGGGTGAAACTTGTTTACTTTTTTCCCCCCATGCTTTTATTAGTTGTGGAAAAAGTTGAAACAATTTTAAATAAGCATAAAGAATGGCATTGATTTTTGTGCAGTATATTTTTGGTACCGAAATTGGTACCGAGAACCGTGGATTTTCACTGGTATTGGTACTGAATACTGAAATTTTGGTACCGTGACAACACTAATTCTGTCATTCCGAACATGAAAGACTTTCCTTCTTCTTTGAAACAAAAGTTAAGATATTTTAATGAAACCTGAGTAATTTCTGTACCTTCATTCCACAAAAACTTTGAAGATCCAAAATGGTCTTTTTAAAGGGCGTCATACTCTGGACGAGAAGCACAGTGCTGTTTCATGCCACGTTTAAAATTCAAACACATTGTTTATGAGTGTATGCACACTGGCAGCACCACTCAACATCTGTCCACGGTACCCAGGTGTGACTCAGGTGGCTGTTCAAATTCCTGCTGTGCCACTAACACAGATTTTCATACACTATAACCTCAGTGCAAATGCATACTGTATATGACGTTTGTTGTTGTGATGACATTCACTGTCATGTGCTGCCCCTTGATTCATATGGATTAGTATTACGATGCATTTATGACCGATTTGGATCTTCAAAATTTTGGACAGAAATTAAGCTTTTTAAAATCGGGTTATTTGATTGGCTGTCAATGATTTTATTGCTTATCAGCTGGACAAAAATCTTTCTTAATATGATTCCAGTGTTATATTTCCTTTGTGTTGTTGTTGCTATATTTGTGGTGTGGACTTCATTATTTGCATTGAATTAGAACAATTATTTATTATTATAGTAACTGTACTTGTGAACAGGCATTTAATATATAGATTTATTAACAGGATTCAGCCATCAAAGATAAACAGTGAAAGTTAAGGTTCAGGGAAGTGAAGCCTCTTTGTGGATGTTTAAAAGCACTGGTCACTCACCAAGGCTTCTGGCTTCTGCAGGCTTCTGGAATGCACTGTAAGTTGCTGTGGATTAAAACATCTGCAAAATGTAAAAATGGCTAATGTGTTACCTGAGGTCAGAGGGCACATTTTCATCATTGAACACAGAGGGATGATTCCTCATGGATTGATTGCCATTTGATCCAGCAGATGAAGAACTCATTTTAGAGCAAGTGTCCTCCTACTCTCCTTAATCAAAGTGTGTTGAGAGATTGATTCAGACCTTTTATGTGGAAAGATAGAGATAAAACAATGCTTTTGAGTAGTTAAATTATGCTGTTCAATGAAAATGGCACTGCAGATAAAATGCTTTAATGCACTATACACTGCAGTAGACACATTAAAATACACCCAAACTGTAGTACCATGCAGTCTAACTACCTTCCATATAACTACAGTACAACAAAAGATCATTGTTGTACAATTACATCTAAAGTTCAGTGCAAGGAGTTTGACACCCCTGAGTTAAAGTATCTCGGTAGAGAAATATACTCAAACTTACAATTTAAGACAAACGTTTAGTTTGACATCACAGTATCTACACCTGGGTTTCAGAATGTCGGTTCTAAAGAGCCACAGTCCTGCAGAGTTCAGCTCCAACCCTAATCAAACACACCTGAACAAGCTAATCAAGGTCTAAGGGTTACTAGAAAGCTACAGGCAGGTGAGTTTTTATCATGGCTGGAGCAAAACTCTGCAGGACTGTGGCTCTAAAGGACCGACGTTGGCTACCCCGATCTACACATTGAACAGAATAGAATAGAATAGAACAGAATAGAATAGAATAGAATAAAGTTTATATACGTCTTTAGTTATATAAATGTCATCTGAATAAATACAAAAAAAAGATCTACTTAAGCAATGTTTCCGCCATTTTGCTCAAAACTGTTGCTCAGTGAAAACAGAGAAACCAAAACTAAATAGCAGCTCACTTTATATGACTAGATGATTACATAAAGAATAATTTCTGAACTTACCACAAAATATGCAGCAAATACGGTGTATAAAACATGAAGCCTCCGAATGACGCAGCAGCTTTTTTTTTCTTTCACTTTCATTTTTAGCTCCACCCACCTCTTAAAAATAGTGCTCCCTCTAGTGGCGCAGAAAATTCTCGGGTAATTATTGGATGCCGCTTTTCCTGACTGAATGAAAAATTAAACTCAACACGGGACATAAGACATCAAGACATAAGAGGGAAAATCGTGTAAAGAGTAGCTTTAAAGAGCAGTAAAAAAAAAATAAATAAATAAAATTAAATAAGAAAAAAACAACAATCACACCCACTACTACCAAAGACATTTAAAGGGATAGTGTATGAGTAATGTTGGGTGGCGACAAGGACAAGTTTATTCTTACAGAAGGGTGAGAGGTCACTGCATTAGTGAACAAGACTCATCAATCTGTTACTTTTCACAGACACAATAGGGGCAGTCGTGGCCTGATGGATAGAGAGTTGGCCTTGTAACCCGAAGGTCATGGGTTCGCGTCTCAGGTCCGACAGGAATTGTAGGTGGGGGGAGTGAATAACCAGCGCTCTCTTCACCCTCAATACCACGACTGAGGTGAGACCCTTGAGCAAGGCACCAAAACCCCCAACTGGGCGCCACAGCATTGGCTGCCTACTGCTCCAGGTGTATGTTCACTACTGTGTGTGTGCACTTGGATGGGTTAAATGCAGAGCACAAATTCCAAGTATGGGTCACCACTTGGATTCTGGAGACTCTAATCTGGTGATGCTGAACAAAATGGCATTTTTGACAATTTTTTATCATGAGATATTTAATGTCTTCTTTTATTTCAGTTGATTTCATCTAAAGGCTAAATTATCTCATTATCTCACTAAATTATCTCATCAACTCTAACACTGCTTCAGCGTTGACATTCAGCTGGTGGTTCCCATATGAGCAGTGTTAATTTTACACTGATGGTTTTGCTGTGCAGGAATGGATTATGATGCAGTGCCCTGGGCAGAGACCGATTTAACAGCCCCCTTGGTTGAAATCACGTTCTGGGGGAACGGTATTTCAGCTGGGCCCACACTCTGGTCTAGTCCCCTGCGCGTGCCTGCATAGTAGGCCCATGTGTTAATCCCTGTTGCTGTGTATTAGGCTAATGTGACAGCAGAATCATTACTGTTTGATATGTCATGTGTAGAACTGTTTTTTGGCTATTGTGCAGTTACACTACATTCAAGACATTAATAAACAAACACATATTTATATAAACAAACTGCTCATTTTTGAAGATATTTTAATATACAGTACTGTGCAAAAGTTTTTGGCCAACAGTATTTCCACCAGCTAAAAATGGTTTTAAGTCAGTTATTTCTATCTTTTGCTGTAGTGTGTCAGTAGGAAATATCAGTTTACATTTCCAAACATTCATTTTGCCATTAATTGTAATAATCCAGTGAGATTTTTGTCTGACAACAGCCAGTGCTCCACCAGTCCGTCTGGAATGACATGGAGAAACAGAACAGACTGAGACAGACTAAATCCAGAAGAACTGTGGCAATGTCTCCAAGACCAAGAAACCTACCTACTTCAAGAGACCTACGTATAGTTCCAAAAACTATAGTAAGAATAATGTTTAGAATTGTTTCACTTCAGAGTCCCGACAAGACACCATTTCTAATAAGAAGAAATGGATGATCAATTCTTATACAGGACATCCCATACTTTATGCACACCTCGTATGAAAACAGTTTGCTGCAGCATTTTAGATATATATAATATTATTACACTTTAGAGGGCTATAAAGACCTCATTTCGGCTAAGTAGAAGTTATGAATGGCCAGTTCTTATATGAAGCTATTTTGCTGAGGCATTTTAGAGAAATCACTGTGTGAAAATGCACGTTTCCGGACTGTTCACGTCAGCGCACAAATCCGTAAACGGCACGTTTCCGGTGTCATGAGCAATCAAATCCCCCCTCGAAATCGGGTCTGCTTAGGACCCCGAGTGATCCCATTGCCTAAATAAATACATAAAGCTATTCATGTAAAAACTAGTGATGGTGAAATGAAACTTCATGAAGCTTTAAGCTTGGTTCACAAAAGGGTTAATTTCTGGAGGCTTCATTTGCTCACAATACCACCTGGTGGCCAAAGAGTGTAAAACAAGCAGATAAATTACAGACAGAGGTGTAAAGTCCAGGGGTCAGAAAGTAAAGGTCCTGCCATATGTTTATTCCACCCATGAACTCAGCAGCTGATTTCACCAGAGGAGAAACCAAGTCATTCCTTTCAAGTCACAAATGAGTCTCAAGTCAAATCCCAAGTCCTCAAAGAGTTAAAGTTAATGAGATAATTAAGTGACTAATTAAATGATGATTGTGCATTAGTGATGAACACCTGCTGTTATTGAGAATTTCAGAGGATCCAATGTTGATATTTTATTGGTTAAAATTATACCACCATCGTGGAGGTCAGTGTTTGCTTATAAGCCCCCCCCCCCACCAACATTAAACCCATTAGTGCCAAAGAAAGGTAAAATCGTAACTTACAACTATATACAGTAAGACTGCAGCACTACAGTAATATAGTTAATAATACATGTATAATATAATTATTTTTAATCACTAGTTAATTGAAATAATGATAGAAAGACAACGCTACTACACAGTTTGCTATCAAAGAATGCAATATCAGAACCTTGTGTCCAACTGAGTTTTTAGTGGAACTTCTGAATCTCTCAGATCCAGCTGCCCATTTTAACCCTTGAGGGCTTTATCTACTGCATTTTGAAGCAAATTTATTAAATTCCTCCATTTAAATGGTAGTGAAATTCAGCAGGATGAAACTCTGCCTGTGGTCCTCTGAAGCAATGATGGCATCTACAGTAGCATTTATAGCAAATTAATGCACCAAATGAAGAATATTTCTACAACCTCAGAATAATGATTCAGACCCTTCAAACAATTGAGAAAAGGAGTGACAAAAATCAGGACAGCAAAAAGATTTTTAAAAAAGTTATACAATTTTATTATAAATAAATAAACAGCTCAATTTCCTCATATGACACTTAATTAACACTGTCTCTCCTGTAAAACAAAGTGTCAGTCTCTGATACAGTTGTGAAACTTCACAGTTTCTCTTGTAGTTGCACTTATGGAAGTTGTCCTCCATAGCTTGATTAAGGGGAACCTAATGCACTGAACACCACTCTTTTCACAGTTTTCAGTCAAACACAACCCAACAATTCCTACAGCTTCAAACTCACAGCCTAGTGCTCTATATTTAATTGATGACAATTAATATCCCTGTGTACTGTATATTTAGAGTTTTATTCATTCATTTCCTTGCAGCTGTGAATTTGTAACTCATAATTTGAAATTTATTTCTGTTGTGACTTTCTCTCTTACAATGTGACGTTAAATCTCAGAACTGCAACTTTATATTACAATCTGACTTCATCTCACAATGCAACTTCATACAATACAATGTGACTACATCTTACATTTGCAACATTATTTCCTGCAATTGTGACTATAAACTGATGTCATAACTGTGAGAGAGAAAGTTGCCAATGCAAGAAATACAATTGCAAATACCTTTTAACTTGCTCTGTTGTGGAAATGTGCTTATGTATGTGTCTCTGTGGATCCTCACAAGAGGTTGTTAAATCTGACACAGAGACACTGAAGATTCAGGATAAACCCCAAAACCAGCATAGAAGGGTTCAGTGAATGTGGTGTTGAATGTGTGTAAGTGTGTGAGTGTGTGTGTGTGTGTCAGAGACGCTGTAGAAGGACAGAGTGCCGGCCGACACGTCCAGATACACTCCTACTCTATTATTACGATGACGGGCCAGATACGTCTTTGTTGTTATTATTGTACCAGACAGTATAATTCATATCAGAACAATTTAGACTCCAAGACTTTTCATTGAATCCAAACAAACAGTTAATTCCACTTTTCCTGCTGATTGTTTTATATGTAATCGCTACATTACCTGAGCCTTCCCATTTAATCTCCCAGTAACAGCGTCCAATCAAACTCTCTCGACACAAGATCTGCTCCCGGTCATCAAATCTCTCTGGATGATCAGGATACGGCTGATGATCTTTCACATATGTTGTTTTTTTGTTCCCTTCAGACAGGATGAGCTGAGTGTGTGCTGTGTTTGGATCCAGTGTGAGATCACAGGCGTCTGAACACAAGAAGAGAGATCAGAACATCGGTACATCAGATAAAGGCAGTTAAAAAAAGTAATGGGAGCATAAAAAATATTTCAACAGCAATTTCCTAACAAAAGATCACTCTTAGGTGACACAATACAGATGCTCATATGAGTCATGACTTCCTGACATACTTGAGTTTCTGCAGTGAGCAGTTTGTATTCTCCAGTCTGTGTTTGAGCAGCTGGACTCCTGATGGTCCTGGGTGATTGTAGCTCAGATCCAGCTCTCTCAGGTGTGAGGGGTTTGAACTCAGAGCTGAAGACAAATAACCACAGCCTTCCTCTGTCACCATACAACCCGATAACCTAAAGATTGACAACACAGTCTAATAAGAAAGGAAAACTCATGTCCATATGTTAATGTCTCTAAATCTACAAAGATGCCCAGATTACAACAATGTTGGTTAGCAATTATGTATCAGAGTTTTTTTTTTTTCTTTATGTATAGTTTTTTTTGCTGTGGCAACAGTGTATTTATAGTAAAAGTTATGCTCATCTTTACTAATATCTATACTATTGCTGAGTTTGATTTGTCATTGGAGGTAGGAAACTCAGAGCTCCGTGTCAGGTTTTTCAAATGGAACGCTCACAGGAACTCTACTTGCCTTGGTAAACCCCAAGTTGAGAGTTCAGGATGGCTGCTTCCTACGTGAGCAAAAGTGAAAGCTATATTATAATATTTATAACGCTTCTGTTCTGTTAATTCCCGTGTCATTAATGAGCCATACACTCATTACTGCCTAACCTCTATCTGTTAACATGTTGCTGTGGTGTATATAAGTGTCTGCAGTTACAAAGTTCGATGTAATACTCTGTTTTTGCTAACACTGGTAAGGCTAACATGAGTGAACTCTATTACATTTTTTCTCACTTTTTTACTGGAACACGGTCCACTTAAATGTGACATCATTCCCAGCACCAACATTCAAGGTAAATCGAATGCAGTATATATATATATATATATATATATATATATATATATATTAGTGCTGTCAATCGATTAAAAATATTAACTAAATTAATCACTCATTTTTTCTGAAATTAATTGTGATTAATCACGATAAATCCCACCTAACATTAAAGTTTTTAAATATACTTTTATATTGCAATAATTTCACATTCAATCTTCAATGTAATGTACAAACAACATAAAGACGGTATATTTTTTAAATATTTGTTTAATGGCATCTTTTTTTATGACTGAAGGCCAGTATTAATGATACCAATACTGATTTCTCCATAAAATGACCCCCCTCAAAAGTGAGTACACCCTAAGTGAACATTTCAAAACTGTGTCCAAAGTGTCAATATTTTGTGTGAGCACCACTGTTATCTAGAATTGCCTTAATCCTCCTGGGCTTGGAATTGACCAGAGCTGCAGGTTGTTGCTGGGATCCTCTTCCACTCCTCCATAATGACATCACAGAGCTGCTGGATGTTAGACACATGACGTTTCTTCACCTTCCGCTTGAGGATGTCCCACATGTGCTTAATAGGGTTCAGGTCTGGAGACATACTTGGCCATTCCATCGCCTTCACCTTCAGCTTCATCACCAAGGCAGTTGTCATCTTGGTCGTGTGTTTGGGGTCATTATCATGTTGGAAACCTGCCGTTCGGCCCAGTTTCTGAAGGGAGGGCATCATCTTCTGCTTCAGAATGTCACAGTACATGTTGGAATCCATGTTTCCGTCAATGAACCACAGCTCCCCAGTACCAGCAGCACTCATGCAGCCCCAGACCATGATGCTACCCCCACCATGCTTAACTGTAGGCAAGACACAATTTTCTTGGTACTCCTCACCAGGCCGTTACCACACATGTTGGACACCATCTGAGCCAAACAAGTTTATCTTAGTCTCATCAGACCACAGAACATGGTTCCAGTAATTCATGCTCTTGGACAGGTTGTCTTCAGCAAACTGTTTGCAGGCTTTCTTGTGAACCAGCTTCAGAAGAGGCTTCCTTCTGGGATGACAGCCATGCAAACCAACTTGTTGCAGTGTGTGGCGTATGGTCTGAGCACTGACAAGCTGACCTTTCACTTCTGCAACCTCTAAAGCAATGCTGACAGCACTCATACGTATGTTTTTTGAAGCCAGCTTCTGCACCTGACGCACACCACGAGGACTCAACTTTGATCGACCCTTGCGAGGCCTGTTCCGAGTGGAACCCATCTTGGAAAACCTCTGTGTGACACTGACCACTGTACTGTAACTCAGTTTCAGGGTGTTACTGATCTTCTTACAGCCTAGGCCATCTTTGTGGAGAGCAACAATTCTAATTCTCAAATCCTCTGAGTTCTTTGCCATGAGGTGCCATGTTGAACATCCAGTGGTCATTATGAGAGAATTGTACTCAAAGCACCAAATTTTAAGTGCTCTAATGCAAGATACACAAATTTGTATAGTCCTATCAAGCAGACAAAAACATGAACATGATGAATAGGACATGTGGCTTTGCATGGTTAAACGACATATAGCTGTCATCACTTAGGGTGTACTCACTTTTGTTGCTAGCTATTTTGACAATAATGGATGTATGCTGAGTTATTTTCAGAGGACAGTAAATCTACACTATTATACATGTTGCACATTGACTACTCTAAAATATATCCAAGTTTTGTTTTTATAGTATTGTTCCTTGAGAAGATATAATAAAATGGTTGCTGAAATGTGAGGGGTGTACTCACTTTTGTGAGATACTGTATATATATATATATATATATATATATATATATATATATATATATATATATATATATATATATAATTTCTTTCATTAACTGTGCTTAATTAAAAACTACACTCTATATGTTTATGTGCAGCATTCTATTTAAAAGCTTTCATCTTGACAAAAATATGGAGATGACCTGTAGTAGTGCTTGAATAAGTTTGTTTTAAATAGAAAATCTAGTGCTAAACATTCTACCTACATTGTACAGGGTAGTAAGCATCAAAGATATCAAAGATCAAATTTTGCACACCTCAGTATCTGCAGCTGACAGTTTGGACTCTTCAGTCCATCAGAGAGCAGCTTCACTCCTGAATACTGCAGGTCATTGTTATTCAGATCCAGCTCTCTCAGGACAGAGTTTGAGGATTGAAGAGCTGATGATATAATTTCACAGGACTCAGCAGTGAGATTACAGCCAGCAAAACTGAAAGAGAGTAAAACACATGATAATTAAATTCTTAACCTTATTTTAAAACTGCCATTTCAATAATATCTGCTTAATTATTGTAAAAGACATTCAACCAAAATAATTATTATATTATTAAACACTCACAGAGCTTTTCTGCAGTTGATCCCAGCTAGTATCAGTCGTCTTCTCCCCTCATCTGATGTGTTGTATTTCTTGAGGTCCAGCTCATCCAGCGGCTCCTCTGACATCTGAAGCATGTAGGCGATTGTTGAGCAGTGAGCAGGAGAGAGTTTCTTTTCTGAGTGTTTGTCTGATTTCACAAACTCCTGAATCTCTCTGGACAGAGTCTGATCTTTCACTTCCAGCAGACAGAGGAACAGATTGATGGATCTTTCAGTGGAGAGTCCATGTCCATCTTTGATCTTCTCTTTAATGTACTGTGTGGTTCTCCTGATGCTCTCTGAGCTGTTCTCTGTGTGTGTCAGTAGATCCTGTAAGAGTCTCTGATTGGACTCCAGTGAGACGCCCAGCAGAAACCGCAGGAACAGATCCAGACGTCCATTCTCACTCTCAAGGGCTTTATCTACTGCATCTCTATGCAGATTGTGCATCATATCACAAATCTGTAATGTATCAGTATGTTTAATTACAAAATGGTAAAATGCATAGAAAGCAGCAAGAAACTCTTGAACGCTCAGATGAATGAAGCTGTAGACTTTCCTCTGATGAATCACAGATTCCTCCTTAAAGAGCTCAGTGCAAATCCCAGAATACACTGAAGCAACAGTGATGTCTATGCCACTCTCAATCAGGTCCTCCTCATAGAACATCACATTGCCCTTCATCAGCTGTTTGAAAGCCACTTTAGCAAGTTTCACAATCACTTCTCTGTTGGACTGCAGGAGTTTCTCTGGACCTCTCTCTTCATACTTCTGGTTCTTAATGTTGATCTGAATCAGCAGGAAGTGGATGTACATTTCAGTCAGAGTTTGAGGGATTTCTGCACTCAGATCTTCTTCCAGGAGCTTCTGAAGCACTGTGGATGAGATCCAGCAGAAGACGGGGATGTGGCACATGATGTGGAGGCTTCTTGCTCTTCTGATGTGTAAGATGATTCTGCTGGTTTGATGCTGGTCACTGATTCTCTTCCTGAAATATTCCTCCTTCTGAGTCTCAGTGAATCCCTGAATTTCTGTCAGACGGTTGATGTATTTGGAGGGGATCTGATTGGCTGCTGTTGGTCTGGAGGTGATCCAGATGAGAGCAGAGGGAAGCAGCTCTCATTTCATGAGCTTTGACATCAACACACCCACTGATGAAGTCTCAGTCACATCACAAACTTTCTGATCATCTGAAAACATCAGTGTGATTCTGCTTTCATCCAGACCATCAAAGATGAACACAACTTTACACTCCTCATAAATCTTTGAGTCCAGATCTTGAAGTTCAGGATGAAAGTCCAGCAGAAATCTGTGAAGACTGTACTGATGATCTCGGATCAAGTTCAGCTCTCGAAATGGAAGCACAAACATGAAATCTACATCCTGATTGGCTTTTCCCTCGGCCCAGTCCAGAATGAACTTCTGCACAGAGACGGTTTTTCCGATTCCAGCGATGCCTTTAGTAAGAACAGCCTTGATCTGGTCTTTCTCCTCACATCCTGGTTCAGGTGAGGCTTTAAAGATGTCATTGCAGTCGATTGGAGTGTCTTGTGAGTGTTTTGTTCTGGCTGTTTTCTCCATCTGTAAAACCTCATGTTCTTCATTCACTCCTTCACTCTCTCCCTCTATGATGTAGAGCTGTGTGTAGATCCTGTTCAGGAGGGTTTCATTCTCTGGTAGTTTGTTTCCTTCAAATAGTCTCTCATACTTGTTCTTCATGCTAGTTTTGTGCTGGTCTTTGACTCTCTGTGGGTTTCCAGTGTCCAGTGTGTGTGTCTGCAAGACTGGTTCAGTTTTATACTGCCTGAAGCGAGTCTGATATTGGGATGCAGAGGAAGATACATATCTGAGCAGTTCTCTGTGCAGAAGTTCATTCTGGACTGGGCCGAGGGAAAAGCCAATCAGGATGTAGATTTCATGTTTGTGCTTCCATTTCGAGAGCTGAACTTGATCAGAGATCATCAGTACAGTCTTCACAGACTTCTGCTGGATTTACACTAATAATACAATCAGAAATATACGAGTTAGCAGATATGATATTGGTACTCCTGTGCAACGCATATGCTACATACTCTGTTTACAGAATTTCTTAAATCATTATTTATCTGTGATGTGCTACAGTATAATTAGCAAGTAAAAAAAGTGAAAGTCGTGACGTATTGTCAAGTACGGTGACCCATACTCGAAATTGGTGCTCTGCATTTAACCCATCCAAGTGCACACACAGAGCACCTGAACCAGGATGTGAGGTGAATAAACGCACACGCGCGCGCACACACACACACACACACACACACACACACACACACACACACACACACACACACACACACACACACACACACACACACACACACACACACACACACACACACACACACACACACACACACACACACACACACACACACACACACACACACACACACACACACACACACACACACACACACACCGGAGCAGTGGGCAGCCATTTCTCCAGCGCCCGGGGAGCAACTGGGGGTTCGGTGCCTTGCTCAAGGGCACCTCAGTCATGGTATCGAAGGCAGAGAGAGTGCTGTTCATTCACAATTCCTGCCGGTGTGAGAATTGAACCAGCAACCTTCAGGTTACAAGCCCAACTCTCTAACCATTAGGCCACGACCTCCCCGTATATACTAACATAAAATCAGAGGTCACTGCTTCATCACTTAATGCGGGGGATTGCCTCATGGATACATTACTCTTCACAGACACACCACTGGGTTCTGGAGACTCTGATCTCTGTCTCTTCTCCCCGTTGATATTGACAAATGATCAACAAAACAGCATTTTAAATCTATCTGCTGTTTTTCAATCTCCTGCCTCAAGCATGTCTATAGTGTGATTGCATCCTTGATTTACAAATAAAGAATACAACAAAGAGATTTGGTGATATGAGAATGCTGTTGTGTGACTGTTGAAGAGTAACAGTGAAATTTCAGGAAATGTTATGCCTCTCTGTGATGGTTCAATAAGGTGCCACTCACTTACTGTCCATAGGCTTCTGGAATTCACTGTAAGTTACTTTGGATAAAAGCATCTTGCAAATGTAAAACTGGCTAGTTTCTTACATGGGCTCAGAGGTCACTATTGTATCACTGAAGACAGAATGCAGATTCCTTGTGGGTTGATTGCAACTTGATTCAGAAAATGAACTCATCTTAAAGGCAGTGTCTTCATCTTCTTTCTCTTCATAGAGACTCATTTTGGAGGCAGTGTCCTCCTCCTTTCTTAAAAAATAGTGTTGAGAGATTGATTGTTTATTTTTTTGTGGGGAAAAATCATATAGTCTAAATAAATAAATAAATAGAACACTGCAGTGCAGGTAAATTAAATATAGGGGAGAATGGGACACAACCAAAACACTTTTTCTTTTTCTTTTTTCCCACATTGATTTCACAAGTCTGGTTCAAATATGTGGTCTTGCTTCATTAACACAGTACATTGTTTTTTCTTTATTTACCTTGAAAGAATGAAAGTAAAATGCCAAAACTTTCGAGGGGAATGTTGTAACTGAGCCTTAAAATGTTATCTATCTAGTAAAAAATAAATATACAAGATTAAATAAAATATTTTGTCAATAAAAGGTAATGATTAACTTTGTCATATAAAATAAGACTTTTCAATAATTAAAAATAAACTGATTTTTACGGAAGAGGATTAGGGCCAGGTAATAAAAATAAATAAATAAATAAATAAAACCATCTCGAGATTAAAGTCGTTAAATTTCGAGAAAAAAGTCGAGATAAAATGCTGAGAATAAATTCATTAAATTACGAGAAAAAAGACGTTAAATTTCGAGAAAAAGTCGCAATAAAATGTTGAGAATAAACTCATTAAATTTCGAGAAAAAAGTCGAGAAAAACACATTTGTGTCATGCTCATTTCATCTCGTTGGATATCGTTAATCAGCGTCTTCCGCAGCGGAGGTTGGAGAGTAATCCTCTGGGGAGTAGCCTATGTTACCATCGACTGAGTTCGAGTTAGTTTTTTGCCAAACTCGCTTTTCTTCTTTTCTCATCACATATCACATCGGAAAAGTGGAAATCAATTGCTTAAGGAGTGATTAATAATAATGTATTAATTAGGTAGGTTTAGTGTTACTATAGTAAATCCATTGTAAATATTAATTTGTGGATTTAAAAGTATTCTAACAGTATTGTTGTCACACAGTGTTTCTCCTGTTTTCCACGTCAGTGTTGTTGAGAATGGCAGCCCGGTTTCATCTGCCTTTAAACGTGTTTAAATCACCGCGGAGTCTGTGGTTTGTATCAGAGAGCTCTGCTCCAAACTCGAAGGCTTCTTACAGCACTGTTCAATGGTCGAGATCTGCGAGTAAACGCATTGTTCTGAGCTCGCGCTGCGCTGTCTTTAGGCAGAGCTAATAACGGTCCGTGCAGCGCGCTTCACTCCAGTAGCGCTCTTCCGCTTTCAGTGCGTTTGAAATTCATCCACTGGCCGTATTTGGCCCGCGGCTGGACTTTGGACACCCCTGTCATAGATGCTATTTAAAGTGAAAATAGTTATACTATTTTCTCTAATTGACAACAGCAGCATTTTAGATATGTGCTCTTTACACTAAGTGAAAAAAATAAATCATTCTATTTACGTTATGTAAAAATATCAGATCTTTGCAATAAGTGTAAATAGTAGCTAATTAGATGCCATTTATGCTTATAAATAGTGGTAGATACTATTTGCATCTCAGTATTGTTGTACATTAACAGGATGCAATAATAACATTGATTTTAACAACAATGATTTTATTTATTGAAATTATAGATGCTGGATTGGGACAACAAAGCCCTCCCTGTAGTCTGCCTACCCCTAATTAATACATTATTAATAAACACTCGTTAAGCAATTGATTTCCACTTTTCCTATGAGATATGTGATGAGAAAAGGTAGAAAAGCGAGTTTGGCAAAAGGCGAACTCGAACTCAGTCGATGGTAACATACGCTGCTCCCCAGAGGATTACTCTCCAACCTCCGCCACTGCAGACGCTGAATAACACGACTCCAATGAGATCAAATGAACAAGACACGAGTGTGCTTTTCTCGACTTTTTTCTCGCAATTTAATGAGTTTATTCTCAACATTTTATTTCGACTTTTTTCTCAAAATTTAACGACTTTTTTCTCGAAATTTAACGAGTTTTTTTCTCGTAATTTACGTCTTTAATCTCGAGATGGTTTTATTTTTTGATTATTGCCTGGCCCTAATCCTCTTCCGTAATATACAGTTTAAAGAAGATGGAAACAATATAGCAGTTGACTTAATACTGTATGGTTACATGAAGATTAAATTCTGAACTTACCACAAAATATGCTTCCAATGTTATGCAAATATGCAATACTCAGTGTTAACAGGTTTGTCAGGTTTATCTAATTTTCTTCCTTCACTTTCATTTTGTAGTGATCTGGTTTTAATTGCACCCATATGAAAAGCAATCGTACTACCTCTAGTGGTGCAGAGCATCATTGCATTCTCAGGGGAATTCTCAGATCATCTGCGTACTTTAAACGGGACATCGGATGAAATTTTCACTTTTGTCATTTTTTTTTTTTTTTTTTTTTTTTTTTTTTTTTTTTTTTGCATTTAGTTAGGTTTCTGCTGTGTCAGCGGCTCAGAAAGCTGTAAAGAAAACCTGTAATCAGTTCGTTATGGGCTGTCCGAGTCTGAAACTGTGTCATCCAGCAGGCTGCATCAATTTGCAACTAGTTTCTATGCAGATAACTAGCTATTTGAATAAGACCACCTCTGAGCCATATACAGAGTCCAAGGCAGCAATTTGCATGTATTGTGTCAACACCCCCCACGGAAGAGAGGGGCTGAGCAGTAGCTCATTATCATTTAATGAGACATGCACCGAAACGGTTTGCTGTGAACAGAGCTGTTTTTGACAAGGTAAAAAGGGTGTTGTTTTACACAACCATTTAGGAATTTTAACCAAAATGTCACAGACATTTTATGAAGACTGTAAAGAATCATACCATCTAGTGGAAAATTGTCATCCGATGTCCCCTTTAAACCTAGGGCAGGCAATGCTTTTCCAGCGATTCCTATTCCAGCGATACTTTTAGTAAGAACAGTCTTGATCTGGTCTTTCTCCTCACATCCTGCTTCAGCTGAGGCTTTAAAGATGTCATTGCAGTAGACTGGAGTGTCTTGTGAGTGTTTTGTTCTGTGTGTAGATCCTGTACAGGAGGGTTTGTTTTTCTAGTAGTTTCGTTCGCTCAAATAATCTCTCATATTTGTTCTTCATGCTGGTTTTGTGTTGATGTCAGACTCTCTGAAGAACATTATCCACTGGTTTCACTAAATACAAGTGGTTGCATCATGGATCTGTTGCTCTTCACAGCCACTCTGCTGGGTTCTGAAGACTCCCCAGATAGCACACGTACGTCTGCAAGATGTCTGTTAAAGATCTCTTGATCTGGAAAGCATCTGCTGTCTACAAACATCTGACAGACATCTTTCAGATGTCAGTTTTACATACATTCTAAATCATAAACATCTTAAAGACATCTAAAAGGAAACGTCCTATAGACGTATTGCAGATGAGCAAACACTCTAAAAAACATGTCTTGCAGATGTAAATGCAGACGTCAAATAGACGTCTCCAAGATGTACGTGTGCTATCAGGGTCTGATCTCTGTCTGCTCTTCTTGCCAATACTGACAAAAGACGAATAAAACAACATTTTAAAACTACTGTTTCTCAGTCTCTTTTCTCAAGCATTGGCCTCTGTCTATAGACTGAATGCACCTCTAGTTTACATTTATTTATTTATAAAGAGCTTTTATCCAAAATAAATTACAAATAAGGAATACAAGGGAAAGGGAAAGGGAAAGGACGTGGGGCAGTCGTGACCTAATAGATAGAGAGTCGGACTTGTAACCCAAAGGTCGTGGCTTTGAGTCTCAGGTCCGGCAGGGATTGTAGGTGGGGGGAGTTAACAACCAGCGCTCTCTCCACCTTCAATACCACGACTGAGGTGAGACCCTTGAGCAAGAACCGAACCCCCAACTGCTCCCCGGGCGCCGCAGCATTGGCTGCCCACTGCTCCGGGTGTGTGTGTGTGTTTGTTCACTACTCACTGCTGTGTGCATGTGCATGTGCGTGTGCGCGCGCACTTGAATGGGTTAAATGCATAGCACAAATTCCGAGTATGGGTCACCATATTGGCCACACATCACGTCCTTTCCTTTCCTTTTCTACAAAATGATTCAACAGTGCTATAAAACAATGATTGTTCAGAGGAATATATATATATTGATGGTGCTTTGGTTGTGTAAATTAATGTAG
The DNA here is from genome assembly GCA_039654775.1 of Spinibarbus caldwelli. Classification (NCBI taxonomy): domain Eukaryota; kingdom Metazoa; phylum Chordata; class Actinopteri; order Cypriniformes; family Cyprinidae; genus Spinibarbus; species Spinibarbus caldwelli. The sequence goes on along the minus strand of CM077224.1, from coordinate 39,882,706 downwards.
ATCAGATAAAACATTCATCAGATAAAACAATAGCCTATATATATATATATATATATATATATATACATATATATAGATAGATAGATAGATATTTCATGATACAGCATAATAAATTATAATTTATATAGCCTACTACATATATTCACAAATTGCATTTCATAATTTAGCTCCTCCTTTAAACAGTATACTTTAATATAAAATTACAAATACAGTGATATAGATTTAAAATGAGATTACTCTCACAACATTATGCAAGTTAAACTATTATCTGGTGTGGTCAGTTAAATACTGCAGTATTAAGCAATAATTTTGTTCTGAATGGATCATGCATTACAGTAAAAAACTCAAGTTATTTTTGTAATGAACCAGTGTTTTCTCATCTTTGTTCAACAGCACCAACAATCATTTTCTTAGTGCTGTACTCGTACAGTAAGCCATCCATGTGCATTAAAGTGTGTCCTGGTAGAGAAACATCTAAATATTTTTAACCATCAAACTGAGATTTCGTTGATATCACAGTATATGATATTTTTGTCCTAATATATATATATATATATATATATACACATATTAGGACATAAATCAATTTCACGCCACAGATTTCAACCGATAATATTCGGGACTGAAATCCAACATAAACAAAAAGCAGTTCATTTTATTTGACTACATGGATAAATGTAGACTAAATTCTGAACTCACCACAAAATACATGCCCGTTTAAAACCTCTAAATGGCAGCGCTTCTTTCTGCCTCGTTTACTTTTTGTTTCTACCTGGTTAAGATGAGTCTTACATGAAAAATTATCACACCTCATCTAGTGGCGCAGAGCAGCATCACATTCTCAGTTTCAGAGTGTCAGTTGTGATTTAAGCTGCTTTAGCAGACTGAACACACACAGTATAAATGAAAATTAAACTCAAGACATCATAGTATAATATTCAAAACACTAGCTTTTTGTTATCCTTCCACTCCAAGAGCAGTGTATTTTGAGAGGTAGAACTAACCTGCAACTATACCTTGATACATTCTACAGGGCTTTACCAACACCAGAGAGCCCTTTGTGTTACAATGTTTGTATTACAAGTGAATGTAGACAGTGAATGTGATTCACCCATGTGCGTGAAAAACAGTAATCCAGTGTTACACTGTGCAGATATTACATTAAAGAGACATGTTCACTCATTACTTTCACTACAACAACCTTATGAAGTCAGATTCTGAATTTATTTGCACTTAAAATTGTTATTGATCATTTATTTTTTGCTTGAATAAAACATGTTAGCACAAGAAGCACATTTTTAGGTTACTTGACCAAATGTTTTGACAAAATCCATACTAAGCAGCAAAATGGGAATACATTGACATAAAATGTAATGGTAGCAACAAAAAATCTAAACACGATTGAATCGGATTTTTAAATATACACTTATTTTACACTTTAGGATATTAAGACTTTGCAAAGAAAACACTGTTAAACACTCAATGAGGTAAATAAAACAAAAAAATACTGTACAACAATACAATGTCTTGAATGCATAATTTCAGTGTTTAGAAGATTATCTGATTAAAGTTATAATAATAGCAATTATTAATTTGTAATTTTATCTGCATTATATATTTGATTAGTGAGAAAACACATTGATGTAAAATTTCCTGACAATCCACTGGCTGAATCTCTCATTCTGTAAATCTGGACTATAAACACATAATGTGACAGACAGTCAATGTGATTCACCATGTGAAAATATTTCTTGAGGCAAACCATTATCTTTACGATCATCTGTAATCATCAGCAATCTGTATGAGTCACTGCTTGAAAAAATAGACCATTTGTTTATGATGTCTCAGTTGTTTCTCACAGCAGATTATTTAATCTGACATAGAGACAATGAGGATTTAAACACTCTGAATCCAGCATAGAGGGGTTCAGTGAATGTGGTGTTGAATGTGTGTAAGTGTGTGAGTGTGTGTGTGTCAGAGACGCTGTAGTAGGACAGAGTGCCGGCTGACCAGTCCAGATACACTCCTACTCTAGTAGAGGATGAAGGGGCTGGTTTGTCAGTTTTCTTATTATCATGCCAGGCAGAATATCTGTTATCAGTGCAGTACAGACTCCAGGATTTGCCATTGTATCCAAACCAAGATTCACTTCCTCCTTTCCTGCTGATTGTTTTATATGTCACAGCTATATAAGACCATCCACTCCATTCAACCTCCCAGTAACAGCGTCCAGTCAGACTCTCTTTACACAGAACCTGCTCATGTTGCTCAAATCTGTCTGAACGATCAGGATACGGCTGATGATCTTTGACATGTGTTGCCTTTCTGTTGTCCTCAGACAAGATGAGTTGAGTGTGTGCTGTGTTTGGATCCAATATAAGATCATAGGCATCTGAACACAAGAAGAGAGATCACAAGTACATTGAGGACAGTTTTAGAGGTCTGAGTGTGTGTGTTCTGGTATATATGGTTGATGAGGAATATAATGACAAATTTAATAACACAGGCATTACAATGTAAACGTGGTTTATGAAGAGACTCCTTCTAAACCAAATGGGTAAAAAATAAATAAATAAATAAATAAATACATACATACATACATACTAAACAGTGTTTATATAAAATTTTAAAAACTGTAGAAGGTTTTGTGTGAGGGGAAGGCTAAGGGTAAGGGGAAAATACAGTTTGTACAGTATAAAAACCATTACGCCCATGGAGAGTCCCTATAAGCCACATATACAAGAATGTGTGTGTGTGTGTGTGTGTGTGTGTGTGTGTGTGTGTACGAGAGAGAAAAGACCTACATTTTCTCAGTCCTGGTATGATTCTCAAAGGGTTTCCATAGTCCAAACTAGAGAGAGACAAATATAAGCCACTGATGAATAATGTTTGATGATTTAAAATGTGAATGCACAAAAATATCAGTGAACATTTTAAAATCAATGAATACAGATTGCACACCAACACCAAAACCCCATCTCAGCTGTGCAGAATAGTGGAATGAGCACCATTGTTTGGTGAAGCATTTTTTTTCAATCATTTAAGGAACACAGCATTCAATTGAGTTGAGTAAGCAATGCAGAAATTCAGATATTTTCAAAGGGTTCACAAGCTTATACTTGCTACTGTACATATTAACTTGTGCAACTTATTCACACAACCAGGGATGGAAATTAACTTCACTCAATTTGGTTACTAAACATTTAATTTCCCAGCCATTTAGAACTTATACTAAACAAAAATGTCAGAAATAAACCAAATTATCAAAGTCACAGCTTAGATAGAAATAAATTTAGCATAAAATCTGATTCTGAATCATTTAATTGTTTCGAAAAGCAATTGAAATTTTGCTTTGTGATAGTTAAACTTTATTTGCAGATTGCATGAAAATAAAAGTCCTACCTGTTGCAAAATTCTCATGAACTTCTCTCATAAAACAGCATTTATTTTGTAAGTTGTAATACCCAAATATAGCTCAATCCAAAATAAAGGTTTAGTTGTAAACACATTAAAGATTTGTGAACAGACTGTCAATTCAAAGAGTGATCCGCTGTTTCCTCACAAAACTTAACGTGCTGAACTTGTACTGAGCTTACTGAAGCCTCTCCTCAATTAAAGCCAAAAAAGCCAACCTGTTCTCACTACCAAGACAATGAGCACGTTTACATGCACAGCAGTAAGCTGATAACTCACAAATATCAGCTTATTAAAATAACCAGGTTTCCCCGTTTACATGCACATCAGTAACCTGACAATGCAAGTAAGCTGCGTTTACATGACTTTATTAATAAATCAGGGTATTTTGCTTTAGTGATGTCAAAATATAATCATTTGCGTATCTGACTCAGAGTATTCCATATGCTGTCAGTTGTGATGTTAAATAAAGCTTGCAACATGTCAGCGCGAAACTTACAGCTCCTCTCATGCAGTTATAAATGCAGCGTTTTGACTGAACCACTTCTACTTCTGCTGCACGAGATGAGAACACTTGTATCATTTTCTGAGTCATGAAAGAATCTGCTTTTGTGATATATTTCCTTCTTTCTTTACTGCAAAACGTTTGCTCTATCTAGATGCACTTAAAGCTCCACTAATGATGCGTTCCTGTCACGTATCACACATGCGCAATTCAATACGCCGACAGAAAGTGGGTTAATGCGTTTACATGCTGCTAGAAATCGGGGTAAGGGGCAAAAAACTACCTGTTTCGACCACTTTATGCTTACACCGTTTATGACCTTACTTAGATAAAAGAAAATGGGTTACCGTGTTTACATGACCATGTGCGTTTTCGGCTTATTAATCATAATCAGTTTAATAATGTGCATGTAAACACGCTCAATGATGATAACAAAATCCAGCTTAATTATGCTGAAATTTCCATAGATCAACAGCAATGAAAGCTAGTAGTGTATGTCAACGAGTTTGAAGTTAGTGTTCAAAACAGTAGGAGAAAGGGTGATGATTATTAGAATGCCACTCTGTACCATTATTTTGAACAGCCTCTGGAGTCATAGTTCGGCACTGCTGATGCTGTGTGGTGCTACCAGTGTGCGTACACTCACTGAAAACTGTAAAAAACTAATTTTAACAATGCAGCACTTCTCGACCAGTTTCTCACACCCTCTTTATGCTTTGTTTTGCTAATTCTAGAGGCTCTACCAAAAGGAAAGGATCTGATAACGATGGCATGCAAAGAGACGGCACATGATTTATTAATAACTGGCCAAACTGGGTAGTGAGTTGATGGTGTTACCTGCCATGGTTCATTCCACCTGCATTTGGCAGGTTAGTGGGTGTTAATTTCAAACCCTGAACCAAACTGAGATGATCAGTATTAGTGATTTTGAGTAAAACGCCCTCATTGCCCCACATACTTGAGTGTCTCCAGTTTATAATTTGTATCCTCCAGTTTGTGTTTGAGCAGCTGGACTCCTGATTGTCCTGGGTGATTGTAGCTCAGATCCAGCTCTCTCAGGTGTGAGGGGTTTGAACTCAGAGCGGAAGACAAATAACCACAGCCTTCCTCTGTCACCATACAGCCAGACAACCTACAGACACAGAGCAATAGGAAACAGGGGTCGGTTTTAATGTTAGTATGGAACCTTAATCTGTAAATATCATGACTCAGCATATGAATGACTTAACGTAAGAATCAAACCTCAGTATCTGCAGCCGACAGTTTTGATTCTTCAGTCCATCAGAGAGCAGCTTCACTCCTGAATCCTGCAGGTCATTGTTACTCAGATCCAGCTCTCTCAGGACAGAGTTTGAGGATTGAAGAGCTGATGACACAATTTCACAGGACTGAGCAGTGAGATTACAGCCAGCAAGACTGAAAGACACAAAAAATAATGTCCTCAACATGTACAGTATCAGTTAGTATAACAACAGAAACTATAATTCCATTGAGAAAAGACTCTTCACTGTAAGACATAATTAAACACTCACAGGGCTTTTCTGCAGTTGATCACAGCTGGTATCAGTCGTCTTCTCCCCTCGTCTGATGTGTTGTATTTCATGGGGTTCAGCTCATCCAGAGGCTCCTCTGACATCTGAAGCATGTAGGCGATTGCTGAGCAGTGAGCAGGAGAGAGTTTCTTCTCTGAGTGTTTGTCTGATTTCACAAACTCCTGAATCTCTCTGAACAGAGTCTGATCTTTCACTTCCAGCAGACAGAAGAACAGATTGATGGATCTTTCAGTGGAGAGTCCATGTCCATCTTTGATCTTCTCTTTAATGTAATGTGTGGTTCTCCTGATGCTCTCTGAGCTGTTCTCTGTGTGTGTCAGTAGATCCTGTAAGAGTCTCTGATTGGACTCCAGTGAGACGCCCAGCAGAAACCTCAGGAACAGATCCAGCCGTCCATTCTCACTCTCAACGGCTTTATCTACTGCACCTTTAATCAAATTTTGTAATGAAGCAAAATTCCTCAGTCCTTCCATAGTTGTGTTTACATAAAAGTAAAACACATAGAAAGCAGCGAGAAACTCCTGAATGCTCAGATGAATGAAGCTGTAGACTTTCCTCCGATGAATCACAGATTCCTCCTTAAAGAGCTCAGTGCAAATCCCAGAATACACTGAGGCTTCAGTGACATCTATGCCGCTCTCAATCAGGTCCTCCTCATAGAACATCACATTGCCCTTCACCAGCTGTTTGAAAGCCACTTCAGCAAGTTTCACAATCACTTCTCTGTTGGACTGCAGGAGTTTCTCTGGATCTCTCTCTTCATACTTCTGGTTCCTCATGTTGATCTGAATCAGCAGGAAGTGGATGTACATTTCAGTCAGAGTTTGAGGGATTTCTGCACTCAGATCTTCTTCCAGGAGCTTCTGAAGCACAGTGGATGAGATCCAGCAGAAGACGGGGATGTGGCACATGATGTGGAGGCTTCTTGCTCTTCTGATGTGTGAGATGATTCTGCTGGCTTGATGCTGGTCACTGATTCTCTTCCTGAAATATTCCTCCTTCTGAGGCTCATTGAATCCCTGAATTTCTGTCAGACGGTTGATGTATTTGGAGGGGATCTGATTGGCTGCTGCTGGTCTGGAGGTGATCCAGATGAGAGCAGAGGGAAGCAGCTCTCCTTTCATGAGCTTTGACATCAACACACCCACTGATGAAGTCTCAGTCACATTACAAACTTTCTGATCATCTGAAAACATCAGTGTGATTCTGCTTTCATCCAGACCATCAAAGATGAACACAACTTTACACTCCTCATAAATCTTTGAGTCCAGATCTTGAAGTTCAGGATGAAAGTCCAGCAGAAGTCTGTGAAGACTGTACTGATGATCTCGGATCAAGTTCAGCTCTCGAAATGGAAGCGCAAACATGAAATCTACATCCTGATTGGCTTTTCCCTCGGCCCAGTCCAGAATGAACTTCTGCACTGAGATGGTTTTTCCGATTCCAGCGATGCCTTTAGTGAGAACAGTCTTGATTTGGTCTTTCTCCTCATATCCTGCTTCAGGTGAGGCTTTAAAGATGTCATTGCAGTAGATTGGAGTGTCTTGTGAGTGTTTTGTTCTGGCTGTTTTCTCCATCTGTAAAACCTCATGTTCTTCATTCACTCCTTCACTCTCTCCCTCTATGATGTAGAGCTGTGTGTAGATCCTGTTAAGGGGGGTTTCATTCTCCTGGAGTTTCATTCCCTCAAATAATCTCTCATACTTGTTCTTCATCCTCTTTTTGTGCTGGTCTTTAACTCTCTGCAGATCTACAGTCTCGAGTGTGTCTCTCTGTAGGACTGTTTCAGTTCTTTCCTGCCTGTAGTGAGATGCAGAAAAATAAAAATGAGCAACAAATGTCAATTACTGTCATTACAAAGTATCATTGGAGTCACTGGAGACCACAAGACATATATATTCAACAATATCTATAATTTTAATAAGTGGAGCAGTTCAGGGGAGTAATTCAGGAACCACATGTATATACTAACCAAGTGTCAGAGGTCACTGTTCTATCACTGAATTCAGGAGGGTGCATCAAGGACCTGTTACTCTTCAGAGACACAGCGCTTGGTTCTGGAGACTCTGATCCCTGTCTCTTCCTCCTCCTGATACTTACACAAGACAAATAAAATAACATTTTGCACATAATTACTACACATACTTGCCACTGTCACCTTTTGGCTTGCTTGTTTAGGGACACTTGATATCTGGCAATACTACATATTGACTTGACTGCACAGACACTGTTGGATGAGAACTGAACCGAGTTGAGCTGGATGATGACATCACTGTTTTCTCCAGAGATAATTTATAGATGGGGGGGGGGGGGGGGGGGGGGGGGGGGGGGTTTGACTCACTGCAAAATCGATGGACTTTATATAGTTTTTTAACTGAACTAAACCAACAATGAACTGATTTCAACTGAATAATGACTGATTACTATTGTCTTTTTTAGAGCTGCTGTACAGTAGAATTAAATTTTGTTTGCATCATTGAATTACGAATTTCTTGTCTATATCTGCAAAACTGCTTCAAACAATTTGTATTGTATAAAGCAATATAAAAATCAAGATGGCTAGACTTGAATTGACACTTTTATCCAAACCGGTTTACAAATGAGTACAAAAAAACAATTCATTGATACGAGAAATTCTGTAATACAAAGATCAAGATTGTTCAGAAAAGTACAGACTAGAATAGAGATGGATATAAGAAAAACATTCATTTAATGAAAATGAAACAAATTTTTTTTTTTTTTTTTGGAAAATAAAGGGGATTTAATATTACAATTAAAACATTGAAGACATTTTTTATGATTATTCCTTAAAAATAAGGTTTTAATCATTTTAGTAGGCTATTACGTACATTCTACTGAACAATAGTAATATATTTCTGCCGCAATGTCTACAATTGAAACCCGAACTTTTATTTTGACGGGTTGCCGTGAATATTTTTACATTTGTGTGTGTATATGATATGATGATAGTTTTACTCAAATGAAACGATTAAATGCTCATGAAGTGACTCTCAGATCAGTTCTGGATGTGTTGTTCATGTATTTATGTCATAAGACGGCAGACGCTAATATGACCGCAAGCTTCACGCGCTTCAGTATGAGTAGTAAACATAACCGCGCGTCTGCACCATACATTAACACAGAGACAAGCAGAATTCATATTTAAATAGTCGTTTTGCGGCTTAATATTTACAAATACTAGTGGGATTGGGCTCACTTGTGTGTGCGCGTACGTTTGTTTGTGTGTGTGTGTGTGTGTGCGCGCGCATCGGGACGGAACTCCGCTGTGCGCGATACAGAGAGCGCGAATGTAATGTAGAGACAGAAATAACATGCCATCGTGTAAATAAGACAAATAACATAAGGCTATTTAGTTTGTTTAATAAAAGAACAAGGTATAGACCTGTTCTATAGGAAAGGTAACTTTAAATGACTTCTGCTGTGATCTGGCGCTATACAGAAAATAAAATTAAATAAAATGAACTTGACCTTCGCGGGGGGCGGGGGGGTTACGTTGGGGGTACGGGCCGACCCCCTAAGATAATGGCAGGGGAAACACTGAAAACAATATTGAGTTGTATTGCTCAAAACAATGTCTTCGAACTGTTACACATGTGCATCATTCGATATATGAATACATAAAATATAAATAAATGACTATTTGAGAAGTGTTTGAAGTTGATAAGCTCCAGGAGCCGGTTGCACCAGCTGGACGTACACCTGGTTGTAAGACTAGGCAAGACTAGGTAACTACTAGGAACTACTTTGTTCTTTGTTACTTTTAATAAGAAACATATTCTCCACTTTCAAATCTGTCATTTTTGTCACGAAATACAAACTATAAATCTTTTGATACTCTTTAAAGTGGCATTCACTGTTGTGCCTCAGTTCAAGCAGGAATCGATCATCTCTTCCTCTTTGCTACTAGTTACAGCAAAAATAAACATGAATGAACATCAGAAGGTGTTGAAAGAAACAAAAAAACTTACTGCAATGAATCATATCTCATGTAATCACTCAATCACTGTTTCAGCTACAGAAAGATGTCAATAAAACAGCTAGTGAACAATGTCACGTTCATTGTACATAAACTTGATAGTCAGCTAGGCATATTTGCGCCTGGTCATAGTTTTAGTTGTAAATGTTTATTGTAAAGCTGCACAGTAAAACCTCTAGTGTTAAATCAACAATCCGAGTGTATATACACTATATTGCCAAAAGTATTGGGTCACCCCCTTCTAATGAACAGGTTTGACTACTTTAGTAATTTCCATGAGTACAAATCTTAATGCTTAAGCATATAATGATATTCTAGGGAATTGTGTGCTTCTAATTTTAAAGCAACAGTTTGGACAGGACCCTTTTCTATTCTAACATGACAATGCATCAAGGCAAGGCAAGGTTCAAAAAGAAATGATTGATTCAGTCAGTGTGGAAGAACTTGACTGGTCTGCAGAAAGCCAAGTCCTAATCCAAGCTGAACATCTCTGGTGTGACTTTAAATACATACCTTGAGCCAAAAACTCTTTACCAAACACCAATAACTTACATATGGGTACAGTCATTTTAGACACTTCCAAAACTGTTGCAACAGAGATGGAAATACAATTTTTAAATACATGAATTATGTTTCCATCTTTCTTGCCACAGTTTTGGAAGTGCCTTTTTCTGTTCTAAAGAAGGGGGTGTCCCAATACGTTTGTCCATATAGTGTATGTACAAGTCATTGGTGCTTGGTAAAGAGTTTTTGGCTCAAGATCTGCATTTAAAGTCACACCAGAGGTGTTCAGCTTGGATTAGGACTTGGCTTTCTGCAGACCAGTCAAGTTCTTCCACACTGACTAAATCAATCATTTCTTTATGAACCTTGCCTTATAATAAAAAAAAGAAAGGGAAAGTGATGTGTGACCAAGTATGGTGACCCATACTCAGAATTTGTGCTCTACATTTAACCCATCCAAATGCACGCACGCACGCACGCTAGTGAACATGCACCTGGAGCAGTGGGCAGCCAATGCTGCGGCTGCCCAGGGAGCAGTTGGGGGTTCAGTGCCTTGCTCAAGGGTCTCACCTCAGTCATGGTATTGAGGGTGGAGAGAGTGCTGGTTATTCACTCCCCCCACCTACAATCCCTGCCGGACCTGAAATTCAAACCCATGACCTTTGGATTATAAATCCAACTCTCTATCCATTAGGCCACGACCGCCCCTACACAGAGGCATTGTCATATTAGAATAGAGAAGGGTACTGTCCAAACTGTTGCTTTAAAATTAGAAGCACACAATTCCCTAGAATATCATTATATGCTTAAACATTAAGATTTGTACTCATGGAAATTACTAAAGTAGTCAAACCTGTTCATTAGAAGGGGGTGAAGCAGTGTTAAAGTTAATGAGATAATTAGTTTAGTAATTGAGTGATGATTGAGCATTAATGAAGAACACCTGCTGTTCACAAACTGAACCATTGAAAGAAAAAGAACAAAAAAAAAAAATAGATGAGATGAACAGAAATACAAGAACTACAACTGACTTCAGCCACAGCCTTAGATGAAATCAACACAAGATAAAAGACATTAAATCTCTCAAGATCTCAGCAGAGGATGATTAAACAACTCCACAAACAGTATTACCAGCTTCACACGTTACTAACCAGACTGACTTTAGATGTTGATGTTGTAGTTTTGTTTGAATTACCATTATCGAGGTCAGTGTTTGCTTTAGTTGGGCTCTTGACCCTTGCCTTATAACAGTGCTTCCCAAACCTGTCCTGGAGGCCTCCTTGCTCTGCACATTTTGTATGTCTCCCTTATCTAACGCATCTGATTCCGTTCATTAGTAGAGACTGCAAGAACTAAATTGAGTGTGTCTGATTAGAGAGACATACAAAATGTGCAGAACAGGTTTGGGAAGCACTGCCCTATAACATTATAACTTTTTTGGCTGCCAAAAAAACAAAAGAGAAAATGTGATCAGGTGTTGGTTATGTTTCAATAAAGACGTAATCAGCAAAAGTGGCTTGACTAACTGATGTAATTTGGAGTATAATCACTGGTAGATTTAGTGGTTAATTTTCTTTTTTATGCAAGTAGTTTAAGATCTGACAGTTTTAAGATTAATCTGGAAGATTTTGAAACTTATTTTGCACTGAAAGTTTTGTTTTTCTTCATCAAACAGACTTCAAGAATCAGCATATGAATCTCAACAATGGTGACAATCAACATGAAGCTCCAGGTTGCAGTGCATTCTGGGAGCAGCAATCAAAACTCATCCATGGCTCCCAGCATGCAATGCGACATGAATAAATTATGCAGCGGTCTCAGTATTTTCTTTTATTCTTACTATTTCCTTTTGTTTTGCTATTTTTGTTGTGACTTTTAGTAGCTTGTTTTGTGATGTTCACAGATGATCTGAATATGTTGATTGTCACCATTGTTGAGATTCATACGCTGAGTCTTGATGTCTGTATGATAATGTAGCTTAAAGTTTCTAGTGCTGATTTACTTTTAAAAGTCTTTCAGATCAATCTTAAAACTGTTGGATCAAGCCTTCTATTCCATGTGAACAAAATTTTAAGTACTAAAACAATCGATGATGCTCTGAATGAAATCAGTTATGGTGATTTCTTTACTGAAACAAAACCATAAAGACCCGACTGCCGTAACAAACATGTCTAGACAAACACACCGTTATAGCAGCTAAACTAATTGTAATGTTTTAGGTCAAGGGTCAAGAGCCCAACTAAAGCAAACACTGACCTCGATAATGGTTATGCAAACGAAACTAAAACATCAACATCTAAAGTCAATCTGGTTAGTAACGTGTGAAGCTGGTAATACTGTTTGTGGAGTTGTTTAATCATCCTCTGCTGAGATCTTGAGAGATTTAATGTCTTTTATCTTGTGTTGATTTCATCTAAGGCTGTGACTGAAGTCAGTTGTAGTTCTTGTATTTCTGCTCATCTCGTCTCTTTTTTTCTGTTCTTTTTCTTTCAGTGATTCAGTTTGTTAACAGCAGGTGTTCTTTACTAATGCTCAATCATCACTCAATTACTAAACTAATTATCTCATTAACTTTAACACTGCTTCAGTGTTACTTTTTTAACATTCTGAGTGTGGATTTAACACTGGGGGTTTTATTCTGTGGACGTAGCTAAGACCAGTGTAGGGTTTACATCAATTTTTTTTTTTTTTTTTGTTGTTGTTGTTGTTTTTTTTAAAAGTTGGTGCAACCGGCCCCAAGAGACTGTGAGCCATGCCCAACAAATCCTCTCAGTGGAGAAGACTGTGCTCACAGAAAAACAGAAGCAGGCAGGATTGCGTTCCAGCATGACAGAAAATGATTCAGAAAAATGATTTTGTGCCTCTCTGGCGGTATCATGAGATGCTGTTCACAAACCAACCACAGGCTTCTGGAATGCACTGTAAATTACTTTGAATAAAAGCATCTGACAAATGTCAAAATGGCTAGTGTCTTACCTGGGCTCAGAGGTCCCTGCTTCATCATTCTTCATTGGCTGATCACAGCTTAATTCAGGAGATGGAGAACTCATCTTAGAGGTTGTATCCTTATCTTCTCTTTCTTCGAGGAGGCTAATTTCCTACTCTCATTTCTCAAAAACAATGCTGAGAGACTAGATGGCCTTTCACGATACAAAAAAAGATGATGAAAAGATAGAAAAAAAAAAAAAACAGCTGAAGAGACAAAATAAAGTAAATAGACAAATAGACAGAGATAAAAACAAACATTTATCAGTAGCTTTTGATAACTAATTGATTTTGGGAACAAAATCACGTACATCTTGGATGGCCTGAGTATGAGTAAATTAACAGCAAATTTTTGGGTGAACTTTTCATATTGTTCTTTATAGTATACAGGTGCATCTCAATAAATTAGAATGTCGTGGAAAAGTCAATTTATTTCAGTAATTCAACTCAAATTGTGAAGCTCGTGTATTAAATTAATTCAATGCACACAGACTGAAGTAGTTTAAGTCTTTGGTTCTTTTAATTGTGATGATTTTGGCTAACATTTAACAAAAACCCACCAATTCTCTATCTCAACAAATTAGAATACTTCATAAGACCAATCAAAAAAAAAACATTTTTAGTGAATTGTTGGCCTTCTGGAAAGTATGTTCATTTACTGCATATGTACTCAATACTTGGTAGGGGCTCCTTTTGCTTTAATTACTGCCTCAATTCGGCGTGGCATGGAGGTGATCAGTTTGTGGCACTGCTGAGGTGGTATGGAAGCCCAGGTTTCTTTGACAGTGGCCTTCAGCTCATCTGCATTTTTTGGTCTCTTGTTTCTCATTTTCCTCTTGACAATACCCCATAGATTCTCTATGAGGTTCAGGTCTGGTGAGTTTGCTGGCCAGTCAAGCACACCAACACCATGGTCATTTAACCAACTTTTGGTGCTTTTGGCAGTGTGGGCAGGTGCCAAATCCTGCTGGAAAATGAAATCAGCATCTTTAAAAAGCTGGTCAGCAGAAGGAAGCATGAAGTGCTCCAAAATTTCTTGGTAAACGGGTGCAGTGACTTTGGTTTTCAAAAAACACAATGGACCAACACCAGCAGATGACATTGCACCCAAATCATCACAGACTGTGGAAACTTAACACTGGACTTCAAGCAACTTGGGCTATGAGCTTCTCCACCCTTCCTCCAGACTCTAGGACCTTGGTTTCCAAATGAAATACAAAACTTGCTCTCATCTGAAAAGAGGACTTTGGACCACTGGGCAACAGTCCAGTTCTTCTTCTCCTTAGCCCAGGTAAGACGCCTCTGACGTTGTCTGTGGTTCAGGAGGGGCTTAACAAGAAGAATACGACAACTGTAGCCAAATTCCTTGACACGTCTGTGTGTGGTGGCTCTTGATGCCTTGACCCCAGCCTCTGTCCATTTCTTGTGAAGTTCACCCAAATTCTTGAATCGATTTTGCTTGACAATCCTCATAAGGCTGCGGTTCTCTCGGTTGGTTGTGCATCTTTTTCTTCCACACTTTTTCCTTCCACTCAACTTTCTGTTAACATGCTTGGATACAGCACTCTGTGAACATCCAGCTTCTTTGGCAATGAATGTTTGTGGCTTCCCTTCCTTGTGAAGGGTGTCAATGATTGTCTTCTGGACAACTGTCAGATCAGCAGTCTTCCCCATGATTGTGTAGCCTAGTGAACCAAACTGAGAGACCATTTTGAAGACTCAGGAAACATTTGCAGGTGTTTTGAGTTGATTAGCTGATTGGCATGTCACCATATTCTAATTTGTTGAGATAGTGAATTGGTGGGTTTTTGTTAAATGTGAGCCAAAATCATCATAATTAAAAGAATCAAAGACTTAAACTACTTCAGTCTGTGTGCACTGAATTTATTTAATACACGAGTTTCACAATTTGAGTTGAATTACTGAAATAAATGAACTTTTCCACGACATTCTAATTTATTGAGATGCACCTGTATATTACTATATACTACTACTATTATATATATTCATTCTTCTGAAATGATGGCTACACCCATGCATTTGCCTATGGGATGCCATGATAACCACAAATAACCCAAAAAGCACAAATAATGTGTCTTTTTAAAAATGTCTGATTTCTATCTTTATTTCCATCCTTTAAAGCATGTGGACAATAATCTTAAATCGTTTTGTTTTCGAGCACGTACGGGAAAACCCCCAAATGAAGAACAAGGACATTCAGATAACATTGAAAACTTGTTCAACAAGAAACGTAATAGTCCATTTAATTCACTTTAGCAAATCATTTCAGTATCTGATACTCGGATACCACAAACGTTTAGGTCCTTTTTATCTTCTTTTTTGTTGTTGTTGTTGTTGTTTTTTTTAAGGAGGAGGAAAACAATAGAACCCTGCCCAAAACACAATAGAAAATGTAATGGATTTAATGGTTATAATGGGAATGGAATTGGTTTTAATGGAAACTATAATGGTGTCTACTGGTCTGTGATGGATTCTATTGGTGGGATGTTAAATCCTATTGGAAAATGCCCAAAACACACTACAAAAAGGAATTTTGTCATGGTTTTACTGGAAAAAGCTAACGGTTCATAATGGTATTTTAATGGAAACCATTTGAATTTCTGTGATGGTTTCTATTGGGCTTGTATAGATTTTATTTATTTTTTTATTTATTTTTTTTTAGCAGGGCTAGTTGGTAGGAGGAGATGTTTTGAACGCTTTGTAAAGCGTTATAGCCTAATGGAAGTAGTGTAAGTCTGCAACAATTAGGATTTACAGTTTAAAGTAAAATTTATGGCACTCGCATTCTTCTGTCGCCGTATTCTTCTGACTTTCGTCCTCTTCAGTATTCAAAGTCTGTATATCAAAATAATTTAGCTACGCACTTCAGTTGTCTACGTTTCGGCCATTTTGGCCAGAGCTGTTAAACTGTCGAAAGATCGAGGTTTTAAATCCAATGTAAAGAACAGCAACACACAAAACGCAGCTCAGTGTATGCGACATATGCTTACATGACAAATTCTTAATAAATAAATTCTTAACTTACCACAAAACAGGCGGTTTAAATATCTAGTGTCGGCAGGTTTAAAACCTTGAAATGGCGTCTCTTCTTTTCATCCTCTTTCACTTTCGTTTCTAGTTAGTCACGTGCTACTTCGCAGTAAAAACCCTCGCGCTTCCTCCAGTGGCGCAGAGCATCATCACACTCAAGTGAGTCTACTCTAGAGCAGCTGAGCAGCTGACAGCCCTACTGAAAAAAACCCCAATAAAACCATCACAGAAAATGTTAATGGTTTCCACTACAAATACCATCACAAACATTACAAACCATCAACTTTTAACCATTAAAATCATAAAAAAAATGTTTTTCTGTAGTATGTTTTGTGACCTATTCCATTAGGATTTATTCGTTTTAACAAGCCACCAATAGAAGGAGACTAATTACCAGTAGAGACCCACAGGGTCCATTACTGTGTCCATTAAAACCAATACAAGTCCCATTATAACCAGTAAAACCATTACAAAATCTGTAATGGTGTCTGTTTTTTTTTTCAGCAGAGAGAGCACACAGTCTGAATGAAAATTAAACAACACCAAAACTAAACATCAAGAAAGTGTTATGTCATCTAATGAAGTAATAACTTTTTATTGACATTCACCACGCCATTACACTATAAACATCACTGCCCAGAAACACCAGAAACACAACATATAGTATTTAAAATGTGTAAGGGATAATCCATGGTTACCTGTGAATTAAGCGATTGTATTGCATGATGTGGAGGCAAAGAACCACTCAACGTGAAGCGCACACACTGTAGCATTTATCTAAATCAGGGGTATCAAACTCAGTTCATGAGGGCCGCAGCCCTGCAGAGTTTAGCTCCAACACACAAACCATGTAGTCATGAATGTCATGAGAATGTCTTGATCTGTGCCACTGCAAAGCTTTTCTTTTTCAAAACCAAGGCATCTTAACCAAGTGTCGTTTTACCTTGCCATGGTGCTGCAACAAACTCTGTGTCCTTCATGTGTCAGTAGTCTCTCACTCCCAGCGGTCAGATGATCCAGACAGTACAGGGACAGACTCTGACCGTGTCCCACAGAGAGATGACCTGCACACACAGACTCACAGAGACACCAACAACACATCCATTCAGGACCCGAGAGAGAAGTGCAGATGAACAATGAAAACAGACTGAAACCAGAAACCACATGAATGGTGAAGACAGACGGTGTGACATCTGTCACAACTGTGAAAGGGTTACTTTCATTGGTACAACAGAATGAAGTCTGGTAGTATTGATCAATTTATTTTGAATTGAATAAAACCATATTTTAGGTTACCTGACAAAATGTCTTATTTAAATTATGGTCATTTCAATCAGTAAAAGGTGATTTAATATATTAGTGTACATTGTACAGGAATAAAAACACTGATCTAACAGTTCCTGACAATCCAGTAGGATGAAGCTGAGTCTGTGGATCCTCTGAAACAGTGACAACATCTACAGTAGCTTTTATATGATCACACCAATAAAGAGTCCAGCAGAGCTAAGAATATTTCTACAAACCATCACATTGACTCACTGAAGTCTCCACTGACTCTCACACACACAACAGATCATAGATAGCTTATAACTAAAAGGTGAAAAAAAATCCATATGACAAACAGGATTCAAATATGAAGATTGAAATGAAAAGTCATTTTTGAAAAGTCATTTCATGCTTTTACTGAAAACCTTACGTATTAAAATAAATATCTAAAATACAAAATAGCTCAATTACCTTTATGGATTCATGAGTCTATGGGATATGACCTCACAATCTGGCTTATCCACCTTATTTTTCCCGTAAGAGCGGCGCTGCCATTTGTAAATTTAATGTGTCTTGCTTCTGGTGTCATTCACTTCCAGCTATTTTTAGCTCTACAAAATAGCAAATTTTTCTGCTTGATATTGTAAACTAGTGTTTCTTGCCATATTATTTTAATGTATAGTCTTAATTATGAACACACTGGTTTGCACTGAAAACAGTTTAACAGTTTACTGCAGTTTGTTATTCTTCTTGTTATTTCCCTACAGCAGCTAATGAACCAGAAGTCTCACACATTCACAGAAAACAGCTTAATTCCACATTAAAAAAAAATAAGATGGATACCTCACAATACAAGTTATCTTAAAAGGTGACTATGTGTTATAATGTAACTAGCCAACTACTTATTTCATAATGAAATAGTCACAATTCCATTTTTTTTTTTTGAAAAATTGAAATGAAAAATTAAATTTTTTTCATGAAATGTAATAGACACTCCTAGCAATTAACTTTGTGGTTCCTCACAAGAGGTTGTTACATCAGACAGAGAAACACTGAAGAATCACGATTCAGTGAATGTGGTGTTGAATGTGTGTAAGTGTGTGAGTGTGTGTGTGTGTGTGTGTGTGTGTGTGTCAGAGATGCTGTAGAAGGACAGAGTGCCAGCTGGGCAGTCCAGATACACTCCTACTCTAGTAGATGGTGAAGGGCGAGGAATGTTTGTGCTCTTATTATCATGCCAGACAGAGTAAATTGTATCACAACAGTAAATATTCCAGGACTTTTCATTCAGTCCAAACCGACAGTCACTCCCACCTTTCCTCCTGATTTCTTTGTATGCCACTGTTACATGACCCCATCCGCTCCATTCAACCTCTCAGTAACAGCGTCCAGTCAGACTCTCTCTACACAGAACCTGCTCACAGTTCTCAAACCTCTCTGGATGATCAGGATACGACTGATTCTCTTTCTCACACTTTGATTTTTTGTTCCCTGCAGACAGAGAGAGACGAGTGTGTGCTGTGTTTGGATCCAGTGTGAGATCACATGCATCTGAGAAAAACATCATAGAAAGACAGATTAGACCATCTATGGCATCTATAATAACATCTATTAAATATGCATTGGTGTATTTGTGTGTTCATGAGTACTTACATTTTCGCAGTCCTGGTGTGATCCTGAAATGTTCTCCATGGTCCAAACTGAACAAAGGCATAATGAAAAGATACATAAGTACATATACAAACAAATAATAAGGGTGAATAAATTCTGCATTTGAACCTGACAGTGTACAACAAAGTATTAAATGGTTCATGTCATGAGAAACCAAATTTGCCTTGATCTTTTTGATCACATCAATACACCATTAAAACATCTTGCAAGTTTCAAAGCTCAATATATCCTCCTCAGTACAAAAAAAAATAAAAATAAAAGGTATTTAAGCAAGATTGAAAAATGGCTCATTTAGATTCTGCAGGATTTGTCACATAGGCAAATATATTTACATATGACTGTCTCTACAGCAAGACACTGATGCTTACTTTTACATCCTCACACCATTGGCCCCACCTACTGGTGCTCAATCAAATCTTTAGTTATGTGTCTATTTTTTTATTGATCATTAATTGGTATGGATGAGAGACCTGGTGAGCCAAATTATTTTTGTCCAACAGCCAGGTGTGGCTCAAAAGTCATAGGGTCCCAATCACTAAAATAGACAGATGCCCCATACTATTTCTTACATACTCCATGCGTTTGAGCAACTCGTGACAACAGGACAAATGAGAGAGGAAAGGAGCAGATTTTAATCGAAGTGATAGACATATTTGCTCATCCAGTTTAGACATATTTGCATCTTTGCATCGGCACAGCCTTCCAAAGCACCCCAGGATCACGTTGGAGTATTATACATGTTCGGAGCATTTGACAGCACGTTGTTTTCTAAACGAGGAACAATGTAATGCAGGGTTCATGAAGAAACTTTTTGTTGAAAGATGAAGCTGTGCTAGCTGTATTAGATATGACAGCAGTCATATCACAAAGTGTATTAAGCAATTTCAAAAACAAAAATAATAATAATAATAATTTCACGACTTGGTAGTCTTAGTACGTGGAAAATACCCCATTGCAAAGGATAAATAAAAATAATTGAATTATGAATGTGTTGATTTTTCTCTAGATTTACAATCTTTAAAATGTACAATCACAGGGCTCACACCTCACAAAATTTCTTAGAAGATTGCTCTTTGTTGACCCCATCACACAAACAAACACACATATGAGTCATAACTGCCCCACATACTTGAGTATCTGCAGTGAACAGAGTGGATCTTTCAGTGTGTCGCTGAGCAGCTGGACTCCTGATGGTCCTGGGTGATTGTAGCTCAGATCCAGCTCTCTCAGGTGTGAGGGGTTTGAACTCAGAGCTGAAGACAAATAACCACAGCCTTCCTCTGTCACCATACAGCCAGACAACCTACAGAGAGAGAATGTCTGAAATCTCATTCATGTGTTTTGTCCTTTTGGAATTTGACAACTGGTCACTATATATGTACATGATATAAAAGAGATCTGCTTGGACATTTTTTGCAAAATTGTATTGCGCAATTTCTCCTTTTGTGTTTTACAGAAGTAAGTAATCACACAGGTTTGGAACATGTAGGTGATTCATTTACACAATTTTCATTTTTGGGAAAAATCATTGCTCTGAATTACCTGTTACTTAAATGTGTAGCTTATGTATTTGTTGTATTCTTAATTTGCTAGTTACTTTAGATTTAAAAAATCTTATAAATGAACAGTAAATGTAAACTTCACTTAAGTATTACCAACCTGTGCAACAAAGCCATCTTTACCCCTGGCATTAACATGTTTTATGTGTTTGGATCGTTCTCAATTTTTCGTTATTTTCAAGCAAAATCTCGCATCCTTGCTTAAGATGCAGGTGTTCACATAAAAAAAATAAATAAATAAATAAATAATGCCATAGTATATATATACACGTGTGTGTGTGTGTGTGTGTGTATATACAGTGCATATATATATATATATATATGAAGAGCTCTTTTCCAAAACGCGATAAACGCCAAATTCTAAAAAAATGAGTTCGTCATGCCATTTTGCTGTGTACTGAACCTATTTACTGCTCCATCAGTAGCTATGTTTCCATCCAAAGATTCGAATTTAAATTATGCGCAAAACTGGAATATCGCATAAAACATATGCGAATAAAGCACCGTTTCCATCCAACGAGTCAAAGAGAACAAAATCGTCACTTCCTGGTAAACTGTGGCACTAAATATCACTAAGAATATAGTGATATTTAGTGCCACTGAATATTATAATAATTTTCATATATGATATAAATTACTTGTGCCTCAGAGAGAGCAGACGTAACACAATAAATGCTGTCACTGCGTTCGGAGGATGCCAGCTGTTTGGGAACACAGTCGTGTAAGACAATTATACAGAAATACTTTGATGACAGACTTTGCTCAGGCTTTTCAGAGTGACTACAACAACTTATAGATGCTGTGAACGAGATCGGTCAGCTGGTTAGTCAAGTTATCCTGTCTCATAGCGCAAAGTCACATGACTTTTTTGATGCGCATGGAGGAATTTATTCGGTAAATGTGTTTCCATCGAAGTTTATGCGCATTTTTTCTTATCGGATAAAAAGTTTATCCTACTCAGTTGTGCGCATAAGTTTTTTATGCGCATTTTCTGAATTTATGCGCATCTTGGCGTTTCCATCCAGCGAATTTTTTATGCGATAGTCCAAAATGCGCATTAAAATAGGTGGATGGAAACATAGCTACTGTTTCATGCCAAATCGCTATATTTCCTTGTTTAAAATGTACTGCAAGATGCAGTTCCTTTCCAAACCGCTATAAGCGCCGAACCTGTTTTTAGCCTAAATGCGATATGTGCTCTTGACCAATCAGAATTAGTTCGATGCGATCCAACATGGCGATGCTTTGAAGTGTTTGTTTGTGCTCAGTCTTCAAAATGAGTGCTCAAAAGAGCTTTAAAATCAGTGAAGCATGCATGCTTGACTTGAGTACCAACAAGGTTAGTTTAAAGACGGCTTACAATGGGGAGTTTTGTTTCCATAGTGTATTAAAGCGGGGCAAGCGGTGGGCTGACCTGAAACCTGAGTTACTTCCAAAGCGGACCTCTGTGAAGGCCGCAAAGAAGCGCGATGTGCTGGCACTATTAGGAGCAATAGGTGTGTCTGATGTGGTGAGGGCTTTTTATGATGATGCACTGTATCAGGTGACTGACAATGCAGGCCATAGTGATGAAGATGCAGAGTGATCCATGCTCACGCACTCTCTCTCTCTCACACACACACACACACACACACTGTCTATCTCTCTCACACACACACTCTCTTACTCTCTCTGTCCTCTCACACACTCAAAGCACATCTCTCTCTCACACACACACACACACCCACACATACACACACACACACTATGTGATTTGTTTTATGTATAGCGGACAATGGTCCTACTGTTTACGGGTTTGACACTTTACTGAATGCCAATGTATTACTGAATGACTTGCCTATTGAATATCGTTATCATTACTGAATATCTTTAATTAGTTTTTTTCATGCATATGTAGTGGACAAATTGGTCCTACTTGTTACAGGTTTGACACTTTACTAAAAAAAAAAAAAAAAAAAAAGACTTTGAATGTATTACTAAATAACTTGCCTATTGAATATTGTTATCATTACTATCATTACTTTTTACAGGTTCGGCACTGAATGACTATTACCATAAACGTGTTACTAAATTATTTGAATGTTAACATTGTTGTATTTTTATTTAATTAGTGGTATTTGTATGTGTTATTTTTAAATTATTTGTTTTATGTGGTGGACAATATTGAAACATGAAATTGAAAATATTTATTTTATTTTACTATTTAGTTTGTTACTATTTATTTTATTTGGCTGTTATTTATTTCATGCATTTGCATTTATTTGATTTATATTAATTCATAGTATTAATCAGTCCCTGATGTCATATGTTGCATGTTCTGTTGTTGTTGTTTTTTTTTTTTAAAGACATAAACCAACTTTTTTTTGAAAAAAAAAGTGATGAATTTGTAACGTTTTGAAAAAAAAAAAAAAAAAAAAACTTTGAATTTATTATCGACAATATTGTTGTTTAATTTAACAATCATTGTTTAACATGTTCAGACTGAGCCAACAGACCATTTTAACAGGATAAATTTAATATTAACAGTGTATGGGTCTAGGTAAAAAAAAAAAAAAAAAAAAAAAAAAAAAAAGTCATTTTCATGAAATTTAAAAAAAATACAGAAATTAAATAAAATGACAAATAAAAATTTCAAAACTTATTTAAATGAAAACAAAAAAATAAAGCTAAAAACAATTCAAAATATTAAAAGAACAAAAAGGTATAAGAGTATAATAATGATTCTAACATAACATTAAGCCAAACATACATACATATATATATATATATATAAAATTTCATTTCCATTTAGTTTGGTGAAGTACTAAAATAACTCAAATTAAATAAAACTTAACAAAAAACCTATACAGACATAATAAAAAAACTAATACAATGACAAACATTACTACAACTTTAAATAAAATTAAAATAGACAACAAATACAAATCAAACTACATTAGTTTATCAGTAATCCTACAAAAAATAACACTGAGCCAAACACACATGCTAAAAAAACAACTTCTTACATAGACTTAGAAAGAAATGGTTATAAATCTGAAACAGAAGTGAAACAAGTAATAGGAAAGAGGAGAAATAATAAGCGTCCCTGCCCGGTGGAGTCGATGGTCTTTACACACTTCGGTCTTCACACAACGGCTGCCGCGACCGCTGCTGCAGTAAACTAAGCTTTTTTATACCCATCTAACAAAATACTAATTGAATTCAGCTGAACACACTTTCCTGTTTATCACAACAAATGGCCAAGCAACCGCACGACACTGTCAAGGTACGCGATACATTACGAGACCAAACGCGATTTCAGCAAGTCTCCACACAGATACACACACACACACACACACACACACACATACATATATATATATATATATTAGTGCTGTCAATCGATTAAAAAATTTAATCGCGTTAATCACAGTCATGGACTGTGATTAATCATGATTAATCGCACATTTAAAATACTAGAATTTACCTGTAAATGTGTTGAAATGAAATGCATGACAAACTAGTTTAAGGAAACAGAACCTTTCACACCTCCGCCAGGTATGAGTCATAATCCTTATTATTCTTTTATCATTATTCTTTTGTTTTTATTCAGCCATTATCAGCCTTTAAACTGGCAATAAAACGTTTACCAAGCCACATCGCTTCAATCCCAGTTTACATTTACCCAACTATTATCAAAAGTATTTCTAAATAAATACAACAAAACATTTTCTTGCGACCTTACGTGAAGTATTATGACAAAATGCATTAAGAAGAATTGGATCTGTTCTGCAGGTGCATTAGAGCTAATATTAGCATCATGCTACATAAGACAATTTATGAGATTAATAGTACACTTTTACTCAGAACTCACTTTAAACCACCATCGAGTGTTTGTAATAACTTCCTTTTGCGATCATATGTGGAATTTGGTCGTTTACTGTTGTTAAAATATGCTATTTATAGCCTTTTATATGCTGCACAAATTAGCATTTCAGATGTACACATTCATCTCAAGAAAATCACACACAAACCATATCCTATCGTAATCGTGTGTTTATTATCTTGTATAATCTATAGTGGCTGTTGTCATGTTTATTTCTGCTGTGTAAAAGCCTCAACGTATGCTCGTGCTGAAACTCACGTTGTTTGTGATGTTTACAGCCGCCTCTCTGTTCTTAAGTTGCCAGGTATACATTCCAACTATAATACACATTAGTAAAAGGATCTATTTTAATTTTCATTTGTCTATATACACTTTGGGCGGCCGCGGTACATTATAAAAATAGCCCAAAAAAACGCAACCCGCGGCTCTGTAATTTTTCCCGCGACTGTATTTTCAAAATAGCCCACTTGTGCCGTTACCCTGGGAACACTGGTTCACTGTACCCTCATCACACAATGATAGATAACCTTCCGCGCTGCGATGATGGGAAGAAGTTCAGGTCAAGCATTATCACATGATTAATTTGCGTTAAAAAAATATTAACGCGTTAAAAATTTTAGATTAAGCGTTAACGTTGACACGCCTACTTTTTAATAACTAGGGAATAGCTTAAGAGTTAATATTCATGTTTGATATGCGTTTGAAAAAACATGCTTTAAATGTTTCTTCCAATCAATTCTTTGTCAAATGTATCATAGTCTTGTTAGAGAAATCACGTCCAAAATTATACTTTACAAGAGCGGTAAAATTCGGACCATGTGACTGATACAGGATTTATGATGGGGAAGAAACAGAGCAACACCCCTAGGCTAAGATCATTTCTAATTGGTCAAGACGTCCAGATAGGACGGTCTGAAAGCAGAGTTTAAATACTCAGGACACCATCAAATTATGCTTTTTGTCAGTGCTTTTTTTCGTCATGGCTTTTTGCTGCTTCTCCTTCTTCTTCAAATCTCTGGTCTTCTAACTTTTAGCCATGCTTTTCGTCATTGCTCTTGCTTTGTACATTTAGCCATGCTTTTTAGCGCTCTTTGAGCGTGCTCTGGCCTACACGCCAGCTGCTACCACAATGAGAAGAAAAACCACCTAGTCTCCTTACATCCTTTTATTCTTTTACTTTAATTTCTTGTCTTTCCGTGAGAGTTTCGTTAAGTTTGCCGCAAAGTCCAGCTCCGACTGCACCCGCCCAAACTTCAACCAGACCAACTCCGCATCAAGAGCCACGCCCAAGACACCACTACAAACGACCACTGAACCTCGGGAAAACCCCTTTCTGAAAGACAAGGACACAAGGGAATCCCTTAAGGCAACGCAAGCAAGTAACCTTCAGACTTCTAACTGAATTGGTGCATTTAATACAAATTTTAGCCTCATTGAGAAACTCAAAGCGAGGGTTAAATAAGTGATTGATGGTTGTTCAGGTCTAGGCAATAACACATATTGCTGTAAACTTGGGATTTCACATTTTCATTCTCTAAACTCATTCTTTCCTCACTTTCTCTCTTTCTGCAACTTGTAGGAATGTGTGAATGCGTGTGTTCATGTGTTAGATTAGTTTACATGTCTTAGATTTATCAAATAAAGTCTTATTTATATTGAAAAGAGAAGTATCTTGTGTTTTGTGCTTACAAATTAATGTCTTAATCTGCCGATCTTGTTACTGTGCTTATTAATAGTGTTTTCACTATATTTTGGATTTTAATATCCAGTGCAGAGTTGATGTTATACGGCTCGTCCACTGAATCGCTGCCGACTCAGTGATCCGCCGTGAAACAGTGATTTTGTTCAAATTCCCTATAAAATCATAAATGATTCCTTTTGAGCTAAACTGACATTGTTTGACTTATTTACCTATTAACCCCCTTACAAAGTAGACACCCTAAAAGCTAAATTACAAGCAACACAACAGTCTGTGTGTCTCAGTTGTTTCTCACAGCAGGTTGTGTAATATGACACAGAGACAGTTCAGATTCAAACACCCCAAATCCAGCATAGAGGGGTTCAGTGAATGTGGTGTTGAATGTGTGTAAGTGTGTAAGTGTGTGAGTGTGTGTGTGTGCATGTGTGAGATAGTGTGAGTATACATGCATCCACACACGCACAGGTCCAAGGCCTTTATGTCTGCAAGCACAACATGCTCCTGAACATTAGTTGTTTCTCTTACTTTCATTCTTCCCCATTTACTTTCAATGGCCGGTCATTTTTGACAAGTGTGACTGTGCAATTTTATACAAAATAAAAGCATTTAATAGCAAACTTCCTGATTATACATTAAAGCACACTAGTGTGATAAACAGTGCACATTTTCATAATTTTTTATCTCATATTGTGAAAATTATTCATAAAAAATGCTTTTTTCACTCAAAAAAAATGAGGTGCCTACTTTTGGATAAATGAGGCCTACGATTAATCAGATGCAAATATAAACACAAAACCAGTCCTAAATGAAATGAAACAATATCCAATATTTGGTGATAATATAGCATAATGAGTGATTTATATGCAATTTTTTGAGGCCGGGTCCTTTTTGCTCAGGAACACCACAAGTGGAACAAGTTGAAAAATCTCCCCCAAAAAAGTACGATAATGATTTAAAAAATTTGAGAAGTAGTTATACCCTTTGTGAACAAAGTCACAAAATTTCAGTCCAATGCGATAACATTAACTAGTATTTTCAGGGAAAAGAAAATTTTCGGAGGGCAAAAAAGACCCGAACACCACATGAGGGTTAAAATAAGTTTCTCAGGTTTGTTTGATGAGGCTGTTCCCTGTTCAGCACATTGACTGAATCCTCATGCCTTAATCACTCACTAAATCACTGGACATTAGGATTACCTACTGGCGCATGCTCTGTCTGCGACAACACAGTCTACCTTCTCAAGAGTCGAGTCTTGTTTGCGTTGTTTGTTTCACCGTTGTTGTTTTTTTTGAGTTTGTGCTAATCTATATTTGTGTGAGTTAATCCATGAATACCATGACTTAAGCCGGAAAAATGCTGGAGATTATCGTGATCCTTTGGCTGATTATTTGCGATCTCAGGTGTGCAGCGCTTCACCCGGATGTGTATAGCAGCATCAAACTTACCTACTCTTGTCAAGATCTTCTCTCTATCCGGGGCTCCGTCTCTCTTGGACTAAAACCACTGGATGTAATTCAAGCGGACATCCTATGGAAGCCGAGGATACGAGGAAGGCGAGGAGGAGTGCGCACGTGGTTGCGGAGGCATCCTTTTAACCCCCCTCTTCCCTCGGTTGTAATGGCCAATGTACAATCTCTTCGGAATAAGATGGACATTCTTCACGTCAGATGCCGAATGCATAAATCTTTTCGGGATGTCTGCATTATCGAGACATGGCTGAACGACTCTGGATGAAGAAGTTAGCCTGGACAATTTTACCATCATTAGAGCGGACCGAACGAGGAACTCCGGTAAGGAGAGGAGCGGAGGGGGTCTGTGTTTTTATTAATAATCGGTGGTGTGACAACATTAAGATCCTTGGTAGGGTCTGTACACCTGATATTGAAATGCTGACTCTCTCGTTGCGCCCCTTTTATCTCCCACGGGAATTTCCCACGGTGGTCATCAGTTGTGTTTATATTCGCCCGGGTGTAATGTGTTGGGACATTAGGACTGGCGCATGCTCTGTCTGCGACAACACAGTCTGTACCTTCTCATGAGTCTTGCTTGCATTGTTTGTTTCACCATTGTTTTATTTTTTTGTTTGTTTGTTTGTTTGTTTTTTTGAGATTGTGCTAATCTACAGGTGCATCTCAATAAATTAGAATGCCGTGGAAAAGTTCATTTATTTCAGTAATTCAACTCAAATTGTGAAACTCGTGTATTAAATAAATTCAGTGCACACAGACTGAAGTAGTTTAAGTCTTTGGTTCTTTTAATTGCGATGATTTTGGCTCACATTTAACAAAAACCCACCAATTCACTATCTCAACAAATTAGAATATGGTGACATGCCAATCAGCTAATCAACTCAAAACACCTGCAAAGGTTTCCTGAGTCTTCAAAATGGTCTCTCAGTTTGGTTCACTAGGCTACACAATCATGGGGAAGACTGCTGATCTGACAGTTGTCCAGAAGACAATCATTGACACCCTTCACAAGGAGGGTAAGCCACAAACATTCATTGCCAAAGAAGATGGCTGTTCACAGAGTGCTGTATCCAAGCATGTTAACAGAAAGTTGAGTGGAAGGAAAAAGTGTGGAAGAAGAAGATGCACAACCAACCGAGAGAACCGCAGCCTTATGAGGATTGTCAAGCAAAATCGATTCAAGAATTTGGGTGAACTTCACAAGGAATGGACTGAGGCTGGGGTCAAGGCATCAAGAGCCACCACACACAGACGTGTCAAGCAATTTGGCTACAGTTGTCGTATTCCTCTTGTTAACCCACTCCTGAACCACAGACAACGTCAGAGGCGTCTTACCTGGGCTAAGGAGACGAAGAACTGGACTGTTGCCCAGTGGTCCAAAGTCCACTTTTCAGATGAGAGCAAGTTTTGTATTTCATTTGGAAACCAAGGTCCTAGAGTCTGGAGGAAGGGTGGAGAAGCTCATAGCCCAAGTTGCTTGAAGTCCAGTGTTAAGTTTCCACAGTCTGTGATGATTTGGGGTGCAATGTCATCTGCTGGTGTTGGTCCATTGTGTTTTTTGAAAACCAAAGTCACTGCACCCGTTTACCAAGAAATTTTGGAGCACTTCATGCTTCCTTCTGCTGACCAGCTTTTTAAAGATGCTGATTTCATTTTCCAGCAGGATTTGGCACCTGCCTACACTGCCAAAAGCACCAAAAGTTGGTTAAATGACCATGGTGTTGGTGTGCTTGACTGGCCAGCAAACTCACCAGACCTGAACCCCATAGAGAATCTATGGGGTATTGTCAAGAGGAAAATGAGAAACAAGAGACCAAAAAATGCAGATGAGCTGAAGGCCACTGTCAAAGAAACCTGGGCTTCCATACCACATCAGCAGTGCCACAAACTGATCACCTCCATGCCACGCCGAATTGAGGCAGTAATTAAAGCAAAAGGAGCCCCTGCCAAGTATTGAGTACATATACAGTAAATGAACATACTTTCCAGAAGACCAACAATTCACTAAAATGTTTTTTTTATTGGTCTTATGAAGTACTCTAATTTGTTGAGATAGTGAATTGGTGGGTTTTTGTTGAATGTGAGCCAAAATCATCACAATTATAAGAACCAAAGACTTAAACTACTTCAGTCTGTGTGCACTGAATTTATTTAATACACGAGTTTCACAATTTGAGTTGAATTACTGAACTAAATGAACTTTTCCACGACATTCTAATTTATTGAGATGCACCTGTATACACACACACACATAAAAAGAAAACAAGTAGATAGAATAGAAAAAGAATATAGAAAGCTAATGTTAGGTATTATATATATATACACAGTGGGTATGGAAAGTATTCAGACCCCCTTAAATTTTTCACTCTTTGTTATACTGCAGCCATTTTCTAAAATCATTTAAGTTCATTTTTTTCCTCATTAATATACACACAGCACCCCATATTGACAGAAAAACACAGAATTGACATTTTTGCAGATTTATTAAAAAAGAAAAACTGAAATATCACATGGTCCTAAGTATTCAGACCCTTTGCTCAGTATTTAGTAGAAGCACCCTTTTGATCTAATACAGCCATGAGTCTTTTTGGGAAAGATGCAAGTTTTTCACACCTGGATTTGGGGATCCTCTGCCATTCCTCCTTGCAGATCCTCTCCAGTTCTGTCAGGTTGGATGGTAAACGTTGGTGGACAGCCATTTTTAGGTCTCTCCAGAGATGCTCAATTGGGTTTAAGTCAGGGCTCTGGCTGGGCCATTCAAGAACAGTCACGGAGTTGTTGTGAAACCACTCCTTCGTTATTTTAGCTGTGTCCTTAGGGTCATTGTCTTGTTGGAAGGTAAACCTTCGGCCCAGTCTGAGGTCCTGAGCACTCTGGAGAAGGTTTTTGTCCAGGATATCCCTGTACTTGGCCGCATTCATCTTTCCCTCGATTGCAACCAGTCGTCCTGTCCCTGCAGCTGAAAAACACCCCCACAGCATGATGCTGCCACCACTGTGCTTCACTGTTGGGACTGTATTGGACAGGTGATGAGCAGTGCCTGGTTTTCTCCACACATACCGCTTAGAATTAAGGCCAAAAAATTCTATCTTGGTCTCATCAGACCAGAGAATCTTATTTCTCACCATCTTGGGGTCCTTCATGCGGGCTTTCATGTGTCTTGCACTGAGGAGAGGCTTCTGTCGGGCCACTCTGCCATAAAGCCCCGACTGGTGGAGGGCTGCAGTGATTGTTGACTTTCTATAACTTTCTCCCATCTCCCGACTGCATCTCTGGAGCTCAGCCACAGTGATCTTTGGGTTCTTCTTTATGTCTCTCACCAAGGCTCTTCTTCCCCGATAGCTCAGTTTGGCCGGACGGCCAGCTCTAGGAAGGGTTCTGGTCGTCCCAAACGTCTTCCATTTAAGGATTATGGAGGCCACGGTGCTCTTAGGAACCTTAAGTGCATCAGAAATTTTTTTGTAACCTTGGCCAGATCTGTGCCTTGCCACAATTCTGTCTCTGAGCTCTTCAGGCAGTTCCTTTGACCTCATGATTCTCATTTGCTCTGGCATGCACTGTGAGCTGTAAGGTCTTATATAGACGGGTGTGTGGCTTTCCTAATCAAGTCCAATCAGTATAATCAAACACAGCTGGACTCAAATGAAGGTGTAGAACCATCTCAAGGATGATCAGAAGAAATGGACAGCACCTGAGTTAAATATATGAGTGTCACAGCAAAGGGTCTGAATACTTAGGACCATGTGATATTTCAGTTTTTCTTTTTTAATAAATCTGCAAAAATGTCAACAATTCTGTTTTTCTGTCAATATGGGGTGCTGTGTGTACATTAATGAGGAAAAAAATTAACTTAAATGATTTTAGCAAATGGCTGCAATATAACAAAGAGTGAAAAATTTAAGGGGGTCTGAATACTTTCCGTACCCATTGTATATAAAATAGATTAGGAAAAGAGAGTGCTAGAGTTAGAGGGTCAAATAAAGATGGAAGATATGCGTTTTTAGCCGTTTCTTGAAGATCTCAATCTTCTAATGCACAATCATCACTTGATTATCACAGAATTATCTCGTTAACTTCAGCACTGATTCAGTGTTACTCTAACACTCTGTAGTGTGCACACATTATAAGTGTTCATTTATAACTGAGGATTTTGTTGTGGGGTTTAAAGGGTTGAATATGTAAGATGAAAAAAAAACAGCATGAAACGTAATTTAACAGCAATAAACTGTAATTATTTTACAGCAACAAACTGTAGAAAAACAGTAATTTACTGGCAACCGTGCTGCCAGTAGATTTCTGTAAAATCAAGGAAAAAAACAGTAACTACAAAGTGCTACGGTAAAGTTCAAAATAAATAAAGTTAAAATTTGTGCTCAGTCAAAATGATATGACCAGGAATAAATCATAGATTAATGAGACCACGAATGCCTGTTAAATAAACACACAACAAACTGTATCTCATGTTTAATCACTACAGAGACATCAGAGCCAGCTGCAAATGTTTGTACTTTCTGTACTGGAAGCTCCTAACACCAAGACAAATTCCTTGTGTATGTAAACACACTTGGCAATAAAGTTCTTTTTGATTCTGATTCTGATGCCGGAAGGACTAGCTGAGCATAAGGCTGCTCTAGGCGGATACATGAGCACTGAGTGCCTGCTGATCGCCTGGAGCTCCGAAATCGGCATAGCAAATTTTCAAATAGGCTCTGTCTTTATAAATAAACTGCAGATTTGAGTTTTAAACAACTACATTCTCACCTGAAAAACTCTTGAAACTACATTTCATGACACAATAACAGCAATATTTTGAAAATTGCGTGGATTTTTGGGCAATGATGTTTCACAAGTCCACAAGAACAGACAAGAACGCATATTGAGAAATGGCTATTGTCTGTGTGAAAATTATAAAATACACTGTTATTTTTTTTTGTGTTTGCGCACTCTGATGTAATAAGCAGAACACAGCAGAGTGGAACGAGTGAAGGAGAAACTTTATGTATCACGCAAAAGTGATGGAAGATTATGGTACGGTACGGTACGGTTTGCTATTTTGGTACCATTCACAACTTCTGACAAAGGAAACGGACATAATTGCGTACCGTACCGTACCGAACCGTACCGCTCAGTGGAAACAAGCCATTAAACTGCTTTAGGTTACTGAACACACACAGTATGAAGGAAGATTAAAATCAGCTAGACATCAGGAACAAAAAAAAAAAAAATAAGAGGTTTAAGTTTAAATAATCTTTAGTAGTGATTCCATTCCATGATCAAAACCACTGACTACTGACCAAAAACACATACATTCATCCATACTGTACATCCAAATGTTATATATTATAATATAACCACTAAATAAACTTGCATATTTCAAAGCCTTACCATTAAAGCAAATATATTTTGAAGAAAACCACCAGTAACCCAGTATTAAACTGTGCAGCAGTTACAACAAAGAAACATTTTCGCCTGGTCTGCTGCTTAAACATTACTGTCATTGCTGTACCCACATGAAGTCAAATAGATTCAGTCAGATTAATTAATAATTAATAACTAATCCAGAATATGGGCGGGCGGGCGGGGGGTAAACAATGCATACAGCAAAAATGTAACAGTAACATAAAATGTGAATTTGACTTCCTTTGACTCAACTAAAACACTCACAAAGACAAATGAAACCTGATACCAGTGACCTGCGGTCAGACCTTTTAAAACCTACATGTGAAAAAAAGCAGACATTTTCAGATGTATTCAGACATTATGCAATGTAGGGGAAAAAATAAATGATAAATATATTATTATTATTATTTTTTTTTTTTTTTACCTCAAATGTAAGGGGAATTGGTCTGTGAAAGCCATAAACATAGTTCTATGATACTGAAAAGATGTCTATTTAAATATGTATGTGAAAGCCTGGAGCTAAAGGTAACTGCATCTTTGTTTCAGAAGTGCTGCAGAACTTTATTTATTGCCATTTGAAGTTTATATCTCTAAATTGGTCCTTTATTTTTGGTAATTGTGACTTTATATCCTACAATTGCAACTATTTCTCCTAACTGCAAAAGTCACAAATACCATTTCATTTATCTTCTCTAAAGTGGAATTTAGCTGGCATGTGCGTCTCTGCATTTCCTTTGAAAATTTAAATTCGACAGAGAAACACTGAAGAATCAGGATATAGTCTAAATCCAGCCTAGAGAGGTTCAATGAATGTGGTGTTGAATGTGTGTATGTGTGTGAGTGTGTGTGTGTCAGAGACACTGTAGAAGGACAGAGTGCCAGCTGACCAGTCCAGATACACTCCTACTCTAGTAGATGAAGATGAAGGGACAGGAATGTTTGTCCTCTTATTATTGTGCCAGACAGTATAAATCGTATCACAGCAGTAAAGATTCCAGGACTTCTCACCGACAGTCACTCGCACCTTTCCTGCTGATTCCTTTATATGACACTGCTACATGAGCCCATCCGCTCCATTCAGCCTCCCAGTAACAGCGTCCAGTCAGACTCTCTCTGCACAAAACCTGCTCAAAGCGCTCAAATCTCTCTGGATGATCAGGATATGGCTGCTCCTCTTTTACACATCTTGTTTTTTTGTTCCTTTCAGACAGGATGAGTTGAGTGTGTGCTGTGTTTGGATCCAGTGTGAGATCACAGGCGTCTGAACACAAGAAGAGAGATCAGATCATCAATGACATCATGTAATATGCACAGGTGTGTCAAGGTGTGTGAGGACTTACATTGTCGCAGTCCTGGCGTGATCCTGAAATATCCTCCGTGGTCCAAACTAAGACAAAACAACAACAACAACAAAAGTTCAATGGACTGACAACTAAGATACAATGAAACAGTTTCACCATTGTGTAAAATAGATACAGCAATACCATGCTTAAATGTATGGATTTGAACCTGATAGACCACTAATAAGTGTTAAAAGAGTATTGTGATTTAGACATTTAACAGTCCTAACATTAGGTTTAGTTTCAAATCCTAGTTTTATGCATTTTAATTTAAAATTACACCCCAGCTTGAGGGAAAACAAATAAATCATGTGTATTTATTAAACCTTGTCTACATCTAAACATAAATAGCTCAAAAAGGACAGAAGGATTTGGAACATTCACTTTCATGAATCCAGTGAAAACAACCTTAATGGTTTTATTTAGTAATAACAATAATCTTTTTTTTTTCTTTCTTTTTTTTTTTTTTTTTTTTGGAGTCATACTGATATATAAAAAACAAAATTTTTGGCCAAATTGTGCAGCCCTACAATCATGCACAACAAACTCTGTGTTCTTTATCATTTTTAGCAAAGAAAAGATTTGTCTGAAAACATTTCTTGTTACAGTTCAGATTCTGTGTCCAGATTTTGGAATTCATTGGATATTGCCTCTCAGAATAGCTCACTTGCACTCCTATACACACACACACACACACACACACACACATATATATATATATATATATATATATATATATATATATATATATATATAATCTGTTTTTAGTATTTTTACATGTGTATGTTGAATGTGTTACACTTAATGCACATTTATGCTTAAATATTTAAATGGTCATTTTATGTGCTTTCTCTTAACTCTTCAAATTGCTATGACAGTTTTTACACTAGTGGGGCCCATTTTCATTATCCTGCCTAGGGCCCCACAACCCTACGGGCCGGCACTGTTTACATGAACCCCGAATAACACCAAAGGCACAAATAAGAGGTCTTTTAAATAACTCCTGGTAACATTTCCATCTGATCTTTATTTCCATCTGTAGAAGTGTGAGGGGAATAACCTTAAATCGTTTTACACTATCGTGCACGCAATTTTCGCGAATGGTTTATTTTGCTTAAAGCATAATCGCAGTCGCGGACTGTTTACAGCTGACATAAGTTAGCCTACTGAGAGAAAAAAAAAAAAAAAACATTACGGGAAAGCAAATCCTCCAAAGGAAGTTAGAACAAGGAAGTGCAGACCACACGAAAAAAAAAAAAAAAAAAATCAACCAGAAACGTAAGTAGCCTATAGAGTAAAATTCTGTAATTCACTTTACCAAACCTTTTCTATAGCCCATTGGGCATTATACAGGTTAAGTACTTTTTATTTTGTAATTTTATTCAGAAAGAGTTGCTTGGAGAATAACAACGTTCGTTCTGAACGCTTTAGAAGCAAGTCTGCAACAATGATTTACAGAGTAAAAGCTGCCAGTCGCATTCTTCTGTCTCGATATTTTAAACATTTGCCCTCTTTAATAATTGAAAGACTGAATGTGTGTGAAAGTATTTTTTGCCAAGCAGCCTCTATTTCTGCGCGCAGGGAGATACCTTGTGACACCGGTGTTTTTAAATCATATTTAAAATCTCATTTTTACACCCTTGCATTTGAATGATGCTGTGCACGGTATCTTTAATGTATGTTTCTGTGGAAAGCCTATAGCCTATTTTGATTTTATTTTTTTATTTCTTTGTTTTTTCTTTTAATTTTGATCTCTGGTGCTTTTTGTAAAGCACTTCGGATCCACGATGGTTGTGTTAAAGTTGTGCTCTATAAATAAAGTTTGACTTGACTTGATCAAGTAAGTTCTCAGACGCGTAAAGTCAGTAAAGAAGCGGTCGTTTAGGGGGTAGACTGAGTACAGTATAGACACTTTCTGCTTTTTCTCTTTTTTTAATTTCTACTCACTTTTTCACAAGATATTTATTTTGCTTATGTACTAAAATATCATAAATTGATAATAGCCACAAGTAGTTTATATTTTCTACAATTAGCTCATAAACACAAGGTGCAGTTTTGTCTCAACTGTGCCCATATAGCATACAGTTGAAACAGTAGGATGGCACAGTTGAGACTGGGTTTAAGAAAATATCGATACACGTGAGTATCGTGATATTTTGTTTGGTGATACTGTATTGGTTCTCAAAAACGGAATATCAATTAAAAAAAAAAAATCATATAAGATTCATGGCAGTTGTTTCGTTTTGAGTTCATATCCCGACGACTAGATAGCAGTCTTCATCTCTGAGCAGTGACAGGAAATACGAGCATTAGGACACGCCACTAATGTTAGCGTTAATATAGTGAAGTGGTGTGTGGCCAAGTATGGTAACCCATACTTGGAATTTGTGCTCTGCATTTAACCCATCCAAGTGCGCACACACACAGTAGTGAACATACACCTGGAGCAGTGGGCAGCCAATGCTGCGGCGCCCGGGGAGCAGTTGGGGGTTTGGTGCCTTGCTCAAGGGTCTCACCTCAGTCGTGGTATTCCCTGCCGGACCCGAGACTCGAACCCACGACCTTCGGGTTACAAGCCCAACTCTCTATCCATTAGGCCACGACTGCCCCAAATATAGTTAGTAATATACTGCTAGTAATGGAGGAATTGTTCCAGTTCCTGTTTCGGTGTATAAAGCTGAAGTGTGGAGTCATTTGTGGTAACGTCGCATCTCGTGTGAAGAGGCTTTCTCTCGTGTCGGGGCCGTTTTGTGCAGCTGGTGCTCGCGTCGCGGTCTCGGTGATTCCACGCGGAACATAAACTGAAAACCTGTGAAATCCAAGTTGAAAGGTTCTGAGGATACTCAACATCTGTATTTATTTTATTGTTTTACAATTGTTTTGTTTTCTTCAGGAATCCTCCAAGCACTTTATTTTTCATTGATATTAAGCAGATGTAATTGTTTTGTTCAGATCAGAATGTTATGACTCTGTAACGGTCTCTAGAGCATTTACGGTAGTTTTGTGTCAGATTGAGAACTGCGCATGTGCGTAGCGTGTGTCTGTACGATATGGAAGGGTGAAGAGATAACTCGCTCTACCGACAATCTGTTTATATTTATTTTATTTAATTCCTTTTTGTGTGCGACCTGAGTTGGATGCTTATGTACATTCTTCCTCACTCCATGTATGTGGACGAGTGTATCGGTGCTTGAGGTGTTTTATTAAACTCGGAAAAATACGCCATCTTCTTGTCTCCCGTGCATTTTTAGCACCACACAGTTTTCCCATCTGGGCTGTTAAACATTTCAACTCGTTGTTACACATTGTAGGCTATGTCACAATTGTAAACTTAAACTGTGAACCTTTAAAGCAGGATCTAAAAATATATATGCTCTTTTTAATAAAATACATTTTACATTTAACTAAAGAATCCTGCAAGCACTTTTCCCCCTTTACTCGTAGTGCACAAAAAGTGGTTCAATAATGTTGAATGTTACAAGGACTGATTATTGCAAATGCAAATCCCACTGTTCTGGTTAAACAATTTTTATTTATTTATTTTTTGCTAAGGTTTGCATATGGTGGTGTGCTCTTAATGACATCTTTCCTAAAAATATATCCTATTCCTAAAATAAGAAATATCCCTAGTGACACAAGATGGACATCAAAAGAGTGATGACTGATGTACTTGAGGATCTTGTGGATAAAGAGCTCAAACAATTAATCTGGCATCTGTGGAATGGTGTGGCAGCAGGCACTGAGCCGATTCCTCGAGCAAAGCTTCAGACTTCTGATCGTGAGGATGTGGTGGACTGCATGGTAAAGCAGTATCCTGATGACGCTGGCAAGATCGCAGTCCAAGCGCTGCGCAACATGAAACAAAATGAGCTTGCAAAGCGCCTTGAATTAAAACTTTACCAAGGTATAGATATTTTTTTACTGCTTTAAGATTCTGTATTTGTGAAGCACTCTGAAGTATAAATATAGCAGTCATCCTTTTGAAAAATAAAGATATAAATACACATAAAATGGAGTTAAGGTAATTTGAATATATTTGAGATGTGAATATATTATGTCTTCAGTTCAGCAGCCTGTGCAGGAGGAAGCAAGAAATGCTCCAGAGTCTATGGAGCTGCAGCCCATCCAGTCCGACTGGCACAGACCATACAGCATTACTGCATGCAGCCAACAGTTTAAGCAAATAATTCTCAGAGAAAAGGGAAATGATGCAAGTATCGCTGTTTCTTTGAACGTTTGTGAAAATAATACATTCAGGAGTCATTATTTCTGCTTTGGGAGGCTCACTTTCCTGCAGAGTTAATGAACGTTGACTTTGACACTCCTGCACATTAATCTTAAACTGTTTTCCGATGTAAACTTTTCTGTCTTTACAGAACATGTGAATGATATTTTATATAGTTCGGTGTTTCCTGACCCTTCTAGGATGAATAATTCTCATGCATTAAACTGATCAAAAGTGCCATTAAAGCAATTATAATGTTATAAAACATTTCTATTTCAAATAAATGCTGTTCTTTTGAACTTTCTATTCATCAAAGAATCCTGAAAAATGTATCACGGTTTACACAAACCACAGCTGTTTTCAACATTGATAATAATCATAAACAATCTTACTGACCCCAAACTTTTGAAAAGTAGTGTATAAAATAGAATTAATAGTATATATGTGTATATATGTATTTGAGACATGTGGAAATCAAATGATTTCATGTCATTTTATGTAGATTGGTCATATGGAGTTGCTTGTGTTTTAATTCTACATAATTCTGATGTTTTTTCATAGGTTTATATACCAACGAGCAGGTCTCAGAGGAAAGGTTTAGCTCTGCTGATCACCAACATTAAATTCGACCACTCAAGTCACAGGAACGGGGCAGAGAAAGATGAGGCGAACATGGAGTGGCTGTTGAGAGCTTTGGGTTACAGTGTGGAGAAATACACAAACCTCTCTGGAGATGTGCGTAAGACAGTCCAGCTTCGTGAAACCAATCTTGTCTATGTAGAGCTAATACATTTCTAGTGTGGAAACAGAAATGTGAACACATTTATATCTAAATATACTATATTTTATACCATGTATTTCTTCTAAACAGTTTATTTATTCACAGGCAATAAATACAGCAGTCAAGAACTTCTCTAAACGTCATGAACATCGAGACTCGGACAGCACCTTTGTGGTCATTATGTCTCACGGGGAAAGAATCCAAAATAAAGATGCCATTTTAGGTGTCCATTATCATAGAGATCGACACCCCAATGATTACTTCTTTGTTGAGGACATCTTCTCACATCTGAACTCAGAGAAGTGTCCTGCTCTGATTGATAAACCAAAGGTTATTCTCATTCAAGCCTGCAGAGGAAGTACGACATGACTTGTTTTCATTTCTCTTTGTATTTTTCTGTTTCCTAATTTATGTCCCCTTGCATGCTGAAATATTGTAAAGACTTTTATGTGAAAATGTCACACATGAACCATTTCTCTGTCCAGAGCACGATGGAGGTGTGTATGTTAGTGACAGTGCGCCTGAATCAGACTCCTGGGTTCACAGGGAGAAAGACTTTGTCTGCTTTATGTCCACCCTTCCTGGTGAGAAAAAAACAAACAAAAAAACACACTGACTGATATGAGATTTGTTGCTCACACCTGTTCATTTTTGTCATATTCAATGGTTCGGTAGAAGCAATTAAAACAACTTTGGTTTACACTTTATTTTAAGGTTGTTATGAATTATCTCCACAGAGATCAAGGCGTACAGGGATCCTGACAATGGAAGTTATTTCATCATGTACATTGTGGATGTGTTCAGCACAAGCGCTCATAAATATGACATTATGGAGTTGTTCAGGGGGGTAAATATTTTTTCTTTATTCCAGCTAAAAGTCAAAACAATCTCTTTCATTTTATTCACCCCAAGTGCATTGCACAATTAAAATGAACAAGTTTGCTTCTTGTCACATCCAAATATCATCTTTTTGTACAGGTGGCCTCACGCATGGAGAAAGACCCACGTTTCACACGCGAGAAGCAAATATTGCCGTGTATTGAAAGGACGACCCTTGTGAGGAAATTCTACCTGTTTCCTGGACTCTAATGATGTGAAATCAGTTTAGAGGCAAATCCCTACAGGTGAATAGGGTAAAAACTACATAACATCACCATACTTCCTCAGTTGATTAATCACAGTACATTAAGAAATTTGTATTTCAAGTTTTCTGAAATGTTTAAACATGCAAGTGAGGCATTATCTAACTAAATATTCATGCATTTACATGAATTTCTTAATAATAAAGAACAGAAATCTAAAACATCAAATAAAATTAGGTTCAAAATTCAGTGCATAAGAAAAAAACTCATTTTGAGAAAACAACACCTAAAGACGTATTGTAATTTGAGGGTTAATATGTGTGTGTTACTTCAAGAGAGCAACCATATATCTGCTGATTTATTTTTCTTTCTTTTATACTCATTCATTTATAATCATTTATCATTCCATTTAATGATACAATCATTTAAAATAATTTCATTGTTTTATTCACCGATTAGTCATTTATATTATATATTTTTTATTATATTATTATTTTTCCATTTTTGTTTATTCTTATGTTGTAGTTTCAAGAGATATTTGTGTTCATGAGTAAGAGATCAGCGAATATCTTCATTTCAGGTTTTTTACACAACGATGTGAAGCAGTACTTTCCTTTTGCTATTTTTTGTAGTATAACACTTGCTGGACTTGGGCTGGTCATATGAAGTCTGAACATTGAAACATACACAACTCAGATTATTCAATAAACTCTGCTTTACTCAGTCAACTTCTTGGCTGAAAGAAGATTGTTAATAGGCTACGGTTTGGGGTAGTAGAAAAAAAAAACTTGGATATAAAATGGATAAATAATAAACTGAAATAAATCCACATGCAGTATTAGAATAAAATAAAAAAACTTAAGTATTTTGGATGTTTTCTTTCCCCTAGTCTGAAGGAAGACACATTAAGTAGCCCGAAATCTACAACTTTACCAGTGCATGTAAAACAATGGTTAACATATTCATAATAAAATCATATTCTAAATGTATACATACAGTATAATAAGTGGAATTATCATTTTGTGCATTTTTATCTTTTATTTTTACTTAAACATTTAATTTAATAAAATTTTCTTATATCCTACACTATTGCCATATTACTGTATTGACCATAATTTTAGCGGCTATAAGGAGTCGCCGCCATCCAATATAGTGACAATGTGCACTAATGTTTCCATCAGCTGGCTCATTATAAGAATATCTCCTGCTTATATTGTTTGTTTGATAAGTTTGATAAAAGTGCAAATTAAATCAATAAAGCTTTTCTAATCTGCTACCAGGTCTTTGTCCCTGTGCTCCGGTTCATGCTTCTGCATCTGGGTTTAGATGATTTAACATACAGGAAGAGCTTGACTCACTTTCAGTATTAGACTGAATATGATATTGCTGCATAAAAAGGATTCATTCATCATGGCATTTCAGTAAATGCAATGTAATGCTAACTTAATCACAAGTCATAACAACTGGTTTAGGGTTTTAGAAAATTTCCTTTATTTCATGTTTCTAACAACCAGCAACACCAGAAAAACAAAGGGTCACTAAATTTAAAGGAACTTTTTAACTGTCAGGAAATAACATGAACTGATTTAAAATAAATACACCAAAATTCTCACACAAATTATAATAAATTTCACATAATGTGAACATTGCAGACACGCACTCAACTCAATACCAATAGCGTTAGAGGTTTGATCTCATCATCATCAGCACTAGCACTATGACTGACTTAGTAAAAATGAAATACAAATATCTATAGGACTGTTTCTTCAAGAGAAAAATGCCTGTTCTTTAAGAATGTTTGAAATCATCCCTATATAAGTGACATATTATCAGCTCAGCAGATTAAACCTCGTGCACATCAGCATCATCCATCTTCAGCTCTTCTTCAGTCACTGCTGGAAGTGAATTCAATCATCGTATCCATGTTTTCAGATTCTTCTGCTCCTCATCCTCCTTCAGGGACTGATGAAGTAGCTCAATTTCTCCATCATCTGTATCTGCAGAGCCTAAGTTTGGAGGAGGAAACATTTTGATGCTTTCATGACATGGATGTACATATTTTTAATCAAACTACAGATTTAGTCACATGCATCTGGACCAAGTATTCTTAATTTTACTGGCAACCAAATAAATGAACTAAATGAAAAAAAAAAATGAAAAAAAAAGTTGTTTTATTCTATATTTTACTATTACATAGACTAAATAATAATATGGTATGGCCTAATCCTGACCTTATGCATCAGAGGAAGAAGCTTAAAAATCATCTTAAGAATTTTGTCTTTGAACTTGCGTTTTTGCGTTAGCTCTATCATCACTGCTGAAGAGTTATTTGGTGAAGTGGATATACTTACAGTTAACTAAAGTTATCATGAGCATTGTAATGTTCGTAGCAAATGTCAGTAGAGAGGGAAGATTTAAAAACTTCATTCATAAAACTCGTACTGAGCTTACCTTTACACTGTGGAAATACAAAAACAGAAACAAGGAGCGAAAAAGGGGCAGAGCAGCTACATAAGGTTTAATTAATATGATATATGGATTGATTTAGGAACTGGACTCACCTGGTTGTGTTTAACAGCAGTTTCACAGGTTTGTTTGATGAGGCCGTTCCCTGTTCAGCACATTGACTGAATCCTCATTCTTTAATCACTCACTAAATCACTGGACAATATGAATGTTTGGTCAACCAAGACCTTAATCTGGATCTCTCAGCCCTGAGTCAGCAAATTAAAAACAAAGTGACAAACTAATATGCTTCACCCACATATATTTCTATACAGTAAGTCATCAAAAAGACAAAACAACTAAGCAAACAGGATATTTACAGACATTAATGAGGATAGTGACCTAGAGGCAGCAGTGAGTCACAAACAAAATGTCAGTCGAAATCATACAAAAAAACATCTCTCAACTTTAAGACTGTTCGATCTTTTGTGCTGTGTGATAATGTGATAAAGAATAAAGGATCAGTGCATAGATCAGTGTACTGCAATGATAAACTGCCGTCTTACAAATAAGAAGAGAGTAGTGGAAGATGCTTTAAAATCTATATTTATTTGACAAAATATTTACTAAATTACAAACAATGTGAAAATAAACATATATTATCAAAACTTGATAAAAATAAATCTGAATAGATGCAACTTTGATTGATTCTATAGTGTTTCTTTCCCCAAATCTACAATCTACATATGAACCGTTTGGAAGAATTAGTGGAATTAAATATGTATTAGATACTTAAAGATACTGATACAATATAAAAAAATTAGGGCTGGGCACTTTTTCTAATTTTATTGATTAATTTTAATTTTGCTACAACTTTTTTTATATACGTATAAATCAAGGAATTGCAATTTTGAATAGAAATATTTCTGTATGTAAGAATATGCTAATGATAACAGTTACGAGAAAAAAAAAATGATGGCTTGACTACATGAAGGTGCACGTGATGTAGAAACTGTGCCTGCAACAGTTAGATTAAGCATGTGAGCTCCATTATATTCACATATACATGTTGAAAGAACCATTTAGTTTTGCTGGTGTGATTTTCAGAAGTCTGTCTCAGCCACCATTATAACATCATTGAAGTATATGAACAGCCATTTCATTTTCACCTGTGTTGTTGGTCAGTCTTCCATGACAGAATCATGAATATAACAAAGATAAAACCAAAACAGACTTTGATTAAGACATCATGTCTCTCCCTGAATGACAGTTTCTGTTCAACAGTCAGGATAATGTTAGCTGGAACGACACGCAGCGGTGCGGTCTGATCTTCTGGGATCACAAAGGGAAAGAGTTTCTTTTCCAAAGGTACTTCAGTAATTCCTGCAATAAGAGAATCACTCCTGGCATCAAAAAAGCTCACCTTCCTCCAGCGTTTCTTCTCAAATGTGTCCTCAACATAATCCTCAAGCTTTACTCTCACTACCTCTGGATTTACACAGGTATTTAATCTTGACATCCCAGTGGTCATCCTTTTGTACGAGTCTCCATCGCGTCTGAGACCCCAGAAGCCGTTTGCAGGGGTCAAAGGTTGTGTAGTAGGTTTTCCCTCCAATCCAAAGCACACCCCAAGGCT
The DNA here is from genome assembly GCA_039654775.1 of Spinibarbus caldwelli. Taxonomy (NCBI): domain Eukaryota; kingdom Metazoa; phylum Chordata; class Actinopteri; order Cypriniformes; family Cyprinidae; genus Spinibarbus; species Spinibarbus caldwelli. The sequence continues at coordinate 39,838,259 of CM077224.1, read as the reverse complement.
CCAGTGGCGACTGTTTCCCACCTCAATTTCCCACGTGTGAGTGCCAATACCGTATCCCACGCTCCCCAACACCACACGGTTGCTGTGAAGAGGAACAGAGTTGGGCTCGTCCTGCCGATGGACACATGAGATCACAGAGGTCAGATCATCTGACACTGAAATGTCTGATGAAGCTGTGTTTGGGTTCAGGATCACAGGGTCTGTGGAGAACAGAAGAAGAAAATTCACCTTCCAGAGCCTTCAACCTCTCTGTTCCTCTCCAGTGAAATGAGCCTCCAGAGTCCATCACATCCTTCAAGAAGCAGACCTTTTCTACAAGCAAACCCTTAAACTAACACACACACACACACACTCACATTCGCAGGGCCGAATTTACCTCTTATCGTGACATATAGGCAAAACAATTTTTTGGGCCCCCCTTGCTTATTAATAGGCCTATATAATATTACCACCCCAGCAAACAAAAATATTTTGTAATCAGTGGAAACGGTTACAGTGTTTTCTATCAAAATAAACGCTTGCGTTCAGTCAATAAAAATCGAATGACTGTTCCATTAATAGGCTCCAGCTTCATGGCCACATTACCACTTTGGGAGTGCATTTCTCTAATAATTTTAACGGCCTAGAGTCACATCCACACCTCAAGACATTGTTCAGATCAATTATGTGTGTGTGCGTGAATGCGTGTCTGTACTGTGTGTGTCTGTGAGAGAGAACGGGAGAAAGAAAGCGTGATTTCCATACATAAAAAATGGTGGAAAACATGGAAATAGTTTGTCATTTTTTACCCTATTGTTTGTTATATTTATTTGCTCAATGTCTTCTGGTGTTTTGGTTCTTTTAGTCTTGTAGATAGCCCATAGTATAACAAAAAATATTATATATCTCTTCATTGTGTTTGGGCCCCCCGGGACGCGTGAGCATAAGCACATGCCTAGAATGCCTATGCATAAATCCGGCCCTGCACATTCAGAAATGCAACGCGTGCTAGATTCACTTTACTTACACATTCACATGTGAACAGAAGTTGACAGAATTTCACCAGTATTCTTTCAAAATTAAGGCTTTTGCTTTGATATATTAAATGCTAAGTATTTGGAAGTGAAGAAATTAAATGGGTAAATTAAAGAAGAAATTGTGTTTTCACTTTTTTTAACGTTAGTGTGTAAAGCTGCTGTTTGAGCATAAACAATATCTGCAAAGTTACAAAGCTGAAAGTTCAATGCAAACGGAGATATTGTCTTTTAAAATTATGGCAGTTTAATGCCTACAAAAACGGCTCGTAGGGACTACGAGTTACTTTCTGGGTTTGTGATGTCATGAACCCAGATAAACCCCGCCCCCGGGAACATGTAACGAGGGGGTCGAGGCCATGCTGCGCTGCTTTAGAGAAGAGGAAGAGAAAGTTAGGGGTACACGTAAAAATCTATTCATATATGAATCGCGATTCTGTCTTCTAACGATTCTAATGGATTCACAAGTTTCAAAATCATATGTTCTAAAGCAGCGGTTCCTGTTCATGTTCATGTTCCTCGCATCCCCCTGCTCTGCACACGCTCTTTATCTCTCTCTCCCTCTCTCATTCAGATCATCAGCTCAGTGAATACACTTATTTTCACACAGCTATGAGAAGCATTATACATGAATGTACGTGTGGTTGCCGTACTGTATTAAAGCTTTAATCAAAATAAAATTGTATATTAAAAGCTAACAGAAGCAGTAGCATTTACAAATGACAGTGTATCTAAAAGTATGAGACAACGACAAACAAAAAAACTTAGGCCTACCATTAAAAGCCGTGCTTGCACAGGTTCTGCGCAATCCTCTTCACTAATATCCTCTACGCTCAATCGGGCTCAAATTGATAAGCAATATAGACAACACCATTGTTTACAATACAACCAGAGCACATGCTGCTGAGCTGAGGGGCGGGACGTTTAGACACGCACAAGAGGCGGTTTAGCCAATCACAACACACTGGACCAGCTAACCAATCAGAGCCCATTGTGTATTTCTTAGGGAGGGGCTTCATAAAACCAGGAAATAATTGGAGCGTTTATCAGAGAAGGGACAGAGCAGTGTAAAATAAAGGTAAATTACGTGATTTTTTTTTAAATGAAGCATGAACATGTTAGACTGCACCCCATAAACACAATCAATCCTAGAAAAATAAAAAAAATAAATAAATAAAAACAGTCAACCACCCCTTTAAGACATGTACATATTAGTATTGTAATTTGTTCTAATTTATTATTATTAGTAGTAGTAGTAGTAGTAGTTCTATTATTACCATTCTTAATCTGATTAGGTTCTTAAAACACCAGTGTGTATATATAGATTAAGGCACTATCACAGCAACAACAAAAATAGGTCCAGCTTTAAATTCAATGCAGCATCTAGCACTCACAGTAAGAGCAGATGTCTTTCATCTTCTCCCACACTTGGTACTTTAAGTTGCCCAGATGTTTGGGAACATCGAGAGCTTCTGAACACAGTTCTGGATCTGAAAGTGTATATTTTGCACTGAGCGCGCACACACACACACACACACACACACACACACACCTCAGAATACCAAATTTTTACACCAATAAACTCATGAATATTTTATTTTAGAAAACAAACAATACCTGTTCATAATGCTGTTATAATTCTGTAGGAATGCACATTGAGACAGCTAGATTAGTGACTGTCATAAAATAATGAAATGTGTGAGTGTGTGAAGTTGCTTTCATCCCAACCTGAAGGAAGGTGACGTCATCATCCTTCATTCTCTCCTCCACCTCCTGCAGTCTGTCTGAGAGCAAGCGCATTTTCCTCTTCATCTTCCCTCTCCTCTCTTTCTCTTCTTCATTAAGAGCTGCTATCCTGCTCTCCTCCTCCTTTCTGAGGAACTGATGGAGTTTCTCAAACTCCTCTTGGATTCTTCTCTCTGTCTGCCGAGCTTGAGACTGTGAGGATGGAGGTTGTGTTATCGTTGAAATGGGACATCATGAACTATTATTTTGAAATTGTCCATGGACTCTTAGTTTGTATTAACATTCCATTTGTTCCTGGTTTCATTTCAAGTGTTTACTGTATGTCCTGTTTCCATGCATAAATTTTCATGGTTTTGATTATTCCCATACCTGTTTCTTATCAGTTCATTGTTTGTGTGTGTGTGTGTGTGTGTGTACTTGCTTATGCTACACTGAGGAGACCAAATGACCCTACAGGGATAGTACAACATGAAATTTTTGACAGGTCAAACAGGTTTTCTGTAAGGGGTAGGTTTAGGGGTAGTGTTGGGTTAGGGGATAGAAAATATCGTTTGGTCCCCACAATTCACAGAAACAAACGTGTGTGTGTGTGTGTACAGGTTTATATAACCTGGTGGGGACTTAACCCTGAATACACACAGACTCATGGGGACTCGTGTCACGGTGGGGACCTAAATTGAGGTCCCCATGGGTACAAAAGCTTATAAATCATACAGAATGTTTTTTTTTTTTTTGAGAAAGTAAAAATGCACAAAGTTTCCTGTAAAAGGTAGGTTTAGGTGTAGGGTGATAGAAAATATGGTTTGTACAGTATAAAAACCATTACGCCTATGGAGAGTCCCTACAAGGATAGCTGACCAGACGTGTGTGTGTGTGTGTGTGTGTGTGTGTCCTGATAATTGTGGCTTCAGTATTCCTGCCATATTCTATCCACTTGAAATATGTAATGATGTCACAAATGTAACAGTCCCAGTCTTCCTGCCTGTTGTAACTGACTTAGTCCTGTATTGGTCCTGTATTAACCAAATAAAATATATATGGAATGTATAAAGTGGTCACCTGATTGTAGTTACAGATCTTAGCATCTTGTGCTGCAGCATTTAATGACAACAAGATCTTCTCAGCTGGACGAACAGCTGCTTTCAGCTTCCCCTTTAGAGATAACCATACAAATAATTAACATATAAACTTATTTTAACTTTATATATATAGATTTAACATCTGTTTGAAAAGAACCGTTTAAATCATTCAACAGTGTTTTATTGTTCTGTTGGCTGAATTTAGAGAGATGTAGCCTAAGCTGTTTAAAATATTTTAAACACAAACTCAGACACACACACATATATATAGGCTATAAATATATAAATAACCAAAAGATACTGATAAATAATGAATTATTAAAATTCTAACCTTGCGTTGTAGCACAGCCTGTTGTAGCAGTTGTGTTTTGTGCCGTTTGTGCTCTTGCTTCTTACACGTTGCACATAAAGCCTCTTCATCAGTTTGACAGAACAGCTCAATCAGCTCTCCGTGAATCTGACAAACATGCTCTCCATGCTTCTCTTTCTTCGTGCTTTGCTCTCTCAGGTAAGACTCACAGGTGTTTCTCAAGCACAGGTTGGACAGCGGTTGCTGCATTGACACCTGTCTGCAGACGGGACAGTTTCTGGAGCTGCTGGAGGTCCAGTGATCATTAATGCACTGACGGCAGAAACTGTGACCACAGCTCAATAACACCGGATCACTGAAGACATCAGTGCACACAGGACAAGACAGGTCAGCCTCAAGCGCCATTTAGAGAGGGAAAAATGAAAACAATTGATTCTGTGTAGGAATGAAAATGGACGAAGCAAACAAAACACTTCCTAATTGTAGTACAGCTTCTCTATGAGGAAATGACACATGTCGAATTTCTATTGGAAGAAGGGGATGATCGGAAAGAATCACTAAAACATTTAAATGAACACTAGGGGGCGCTGTGCGCTGATGATCCTCGGGCTGTGTCTGAAATGGCATACTTGCCTACTGCCTACTATTTTTTAAAGAGTAGTGTGTGAAACAGTATACAATAAGCAACAAATGTTTCAGAGTAGTGTGCTACAGTGTCGCCACAGGACAAACACTGAACATTAATTCAGCACTGCTGTCGAGGTTATATCTTACACGTAAATGTGCTAACCGTTCTTTTTTAAGCCTTGTTAAGAAGGCTTCATATAGCCTAGTAAACAATGCTACATTGCCCAATTGAACTCATTTCATAAGACTTTACATATAGGAAAGAACCGAATCAACACTGAGCTGTCTTTAACTGAACAATGATATTTTTGGCAGTGGAAAAAGCAATTTACACTAAAAATAGCAGCACTTTAGCAACAGGTGTGTAAATATAGTTAGGTGGCATGTATTTATACTTCAGTACTGTAGTACATTGTAAAACAGAATGCAATAACAAATTGAGTGTAAATGATCATATATATATAAATTTTATTAGATGAATGCCATGCCACTTTATTGGGACAAAAACCTCCCTACCCAGATATCACACGTACGTCTGCAAGATGTCTGTTGAAGATCTCTTGATCTGGAAAGCATCTGATGTCTACAAACGTCTGACAGACGTCTTTCAGATGTCCGTTTTATATACATTCTAAATCATAAACATCTTGACATAAACATCTATTTGACATCTAAAAGGAAACGTCTTATAGACATATTGCAGATGAGTAAACACAAAAAAATATGTATTCCAGATGTAAATGCAGACGTCAAATAGACGTGTCCAAGATGTACGTGTGCTATCAGGGTACACCTACACCTAAGCATACCAGGCGTTTTATTTCCACTTTTCAAATATTTACTTTAAATTATAGAAAATAAATGCCTTTCTGATCTGGTATGTGATGGGAAAAGGAGAAGCTTGAGTTTGTCAAAAGCCGGAATCGAATTCTGGTCAATCGCGTTAAAAGCACACGTCTCGTATCTTTTAGGCCCTGTCCCAAATGGAACACTTCATGTGCACTTTCGGTCTTGCAGACTTACAATGGCCGCCGCATGTCCGTTAAGTCCACAAGACCGTAGGCTGTCTCATTCGTCATTCTAGCGTTCAGAAGGGTGCTCGCGAGTGCCCCATTATGCTCCCTTGATATGCATTTCTGCTGAGTCCGCACCGGGGCGAGCTCCGCAGCACACTTCTTCCCGACAGTCAAAACAGCATTACGTCAGGAAAGTGCGGACTCTGAGGAAGACCGCGAGGGTTTAGGGTGCGATTTGGGACAGGACCTTAGTCACTGCACCACTGATATTACAAATAAATGGGTGTCTTGCAGCTTTCTTTATCGCAGCCAGGCATTTGTGGGCGGAGTTAGCCTCTGCCAACAAATTGTACACTCCGTTTCTTTTTAGAGCTGCTTTACAGTGGAATTGAATTCTGTTTGTGTAATTGAAATATTATTTTATTTATATATATATTTATATATTATATTAATGCAGTATTATTTTTATTTAATATCTTTGAAACAACCAGTACAAAGCACTATAGAGATAAAGGTGACATCACTGGACTTGATCGAAAACATACCGTAGAGATTAAAGTAGAATTTTTGTCCTACTAAAGATATTGTTTTTAGATATACAGCGATAGTTCATATACGTACACATACAAGTTTACATTTATAATACTATTCCCCGCCTCCAGTTCACTCACGCGTTTGGATATGAAATGTCACATGAGCGCGTTGCGTTCTAGGAAACAGTACCCTATGCAGTGTCTTAAGATGCATACATTAAATTTCAGCTCAGGTAATCCGGGCATTCCATGCATACAGAAAATTCACATACTATTCACAGTATACACATGGCTGCAATAAAGTAGGAGTTGTATGGTAGTATGCCTTTGCAAACACAGCTTCTGTACTAATTTCAGTATACTTGAGTTATATTTAGCAGATTCTAGCAAATATAGTAGTTCATCCGGGTATTCCATGCAAACAGAAAATTTGCATACTATGCACAGAATACATACTGGATACTGGAGAAATAGTATGAGTAGTATAAAAGTATGGCATTTCGAACACAGCCTCTGATTAAGATTCACATTCAAATCTGCAAAAGCATTAAAAAAGTAGTACATACTGGCAACACATTATTAACATTCTTTATTAGCATATACACAGAATTTTGAAAAATTTACATCAAGAAAAATTAAAATAACAGTACAAATAAATACTACTCTGGGGTCCGTTCTTCGTACGTCGCTAATTCAGTTAGCTGGATTTGATTGTTGATGATTTGGCATGATCTTGGATCATTTGGTTCTTCGAAGCTCATCCCGGAGTTGCTGTCATAGCAACAGGTCCATAAATTTAAACCTGTTCAGGAGCAGGCTTATTTCAAGTAAACAGGATTAGATTGCAACTTTTTAAGCAGAATTGATACTTAAAATCTGTCCCAGCCACCGCTACTTTATTACAAGAGTACCCTACTGATCCAGGGACAATAATTTAAAATAATAATAATTTAAAAAAAATAATTTAAAAACAATATAATAATGTTGTGTAGTCTATAATACTATAGACACCACAAGGTTTACTCACTGAAAGATTTATACGTGATAAAATAATTACTTCATAATTGTATTGGAGTCTTACACACATGCTATACAGTTAATCTGAGCCGTGCATTAATTTGAGTGGTGACAGATATTATGGGAGTGGCTTGATGGAGCGCTGGAGATGCAGATAACATGATCTTGACACTTATGAAACTTTAATTAACGCCGTACGTAACAAATCTGCTTTAAAGATAAAATTAAATGAATTGCTAATTACTACATTGAAATAAAAATGTAAAGCCTGTGCAAATATTAGAAATCGTGAATATAAATAATTATCATGTATTTTTTTTTTTTTTTAAACAAAAACAGTGCACATTTCACTTATCTATTATAACATTTAAGTAGTTTTGTTTGCTTGGCTGTTTCCTTATAAAGGTCAAGTTTTTCGTCAGGTGTCTTTTTTAATGATATATGTGATTACGTTGCTGTCTTGCCGCCAGCCAATCGCTGAGTTGCTGATCGTGGTTTCGAGTATCGATACATCTGCCCTTTTCTGGGAACATGAGAACACGCAGTAATCTGACAACTTAATCCAGATATTTTAATCAAATCCGCAAATGAAGAACCAAATTAGCCAGAAATCAGTTATCACGATTAGAAGATCTGGCATCTTTCAAATCATCTCAGATGCGACACAAAGACCGGGCCCCTAACTCATGAGATTCAGTACTGTTTGCCAATATGTAAGTGTATGTTAGCCAAACCCATAAACTTTCTAGCAGATTCCAACCAAGCGCAGCTGCTTTTCTCAAAGGGGTCGCCGCGACATTAAAGGCGAACACATCAGTTTATAGATTTTAATTACAGTCTATACAGTTTAATTACCATATCTCTCCGTCATTTACCAGATGATTGAGAGCAGTGTATTTTTCTGGCTTTTTCTGTACCACAACCTTTCTCTTTTTTTAGTAAGAAGCCCTTCTCTTTAAATCTCCTCCAGGGACCACCTAGAGTCGCTCCGTATTTCTGTCGGTCGGCAATAAATCTCCGATGGTCACTGTTCTTGTCAGCGCGCCGCGATCAGTCTCGCCGTTCCGTTTTCCTGCCCGATCTTCCGCTTTTAATGAAATCCTCTCGTTCTCCAGTCATGCATCTGCTGTGTTTCTTTATCCTGCTGCTGTGGACCGGTGTAGCAGTCGATTCCGTTCCCCTCCGGAATTCCTGTTCCCCCTCGACGAAGCGCGTCTGTTTAGCGGGTTGCCAGGTCTATATAATACACCCGACTAAATTGTTCATCAAACATTGCCTCAAAGTAGCCAATTATGCGGGAAAAAGACCGTGGATTTGGCAACACTGCAGCATGCAAATACACTAAAACACAACTGGATGTACGGAAAGCAAAAGGCACAAATGTCTTCCTACACTGCAGCATAGCAAAATGATTCTCAGACTCCAGTTTATGTTCTGCGATTTTTTATTTTATTTTATTTTATTCATCTTGCAATTGTTCCTTTGTTTTTGTCTTATGTCCGAGTTTCGCAGTTTAATTTTGCCTATGCAAATTAGTGTAATCTGTGCGTGCTGACGTCCAAACTCAGGGCATAGGCTATTACTGTTTCCATATAGAGCAACAATACATTTTAATTAATATTCTATTTGATTAATCTGTTTACCTTCTTACTGATACAGTGGAATATATTCAATCTGAACACTTATCCAAACGTTGTTGTTTTCACAACAAAGCCTTGCATACAAGATGCAAGTGTGGAAAATAATGTTGTAATTGTAATTGGCATACAATCTCAGAGAGCACCAGATAAATCAATCAATCAATCAATCAATCAATCAAAATAGCTCGGTTATAATTTAGCGAGATGACCACAAAATGTTGTCACCTGATTGACTGTTCTTGTTGGCATATGAAAGCAATGGATCCAAACCTATATGAGGAAATTCTAAATGACAAAACTCGAGGTGTATCCATTTGTCTTAAAAAAAGAGCAGAAATATTTTATTTGCAGATGTTCCTCCAGTTTCCAAGTTGATGGTAAGCAAACTACTTAAGTGATAACTCCTCTACACTGACAAGTTTTCTCATAGTGAAGTGAGGTATAGTGATACACCAAGACTTGATACTAACAAAAAGTCAATGCTTGTCAAGGAACTATATTTAACTGACTTGAAACAACTAGCACATTGACAATCACCTGTTTTACCATTTCAGTTTAAATGAGCCTATTCCTTCAGTTGGGCGTTTAGAACCTCGTTGCAGGTTATTTGTTTAGATTTTAACAATAAAGCTATTTCAATAGATGGCAAACTTTATCACATCTCCTCAAAAAACAATGTAAAGCTAAGAAGAAAAGTGGTTGCTGGATACCAATTTTTATTTTAGAATTAGAACATTGTGGAATCAAAAAAAAACAAGCTTGCCATTTCAGCTAGATTCAGCTGGCCCAGATTGAGGGTGGACATTTATAAATGGGTAAATAGGCTACAACCCCCCCCCCCCCCCCCCCCCCCCCACAGTGCCCCCCCTGTTGCCCCCCCTGTTTAGCAGGAGCCCAAGTGCATCCCAATGTATGTAAGCTTGTCCACAGATGTGCATGGATTTTGAGATAGAGAAGTCATGAGGTCACAAAATGTAAATGTTTTAATGTTGCTATTTTAATTTTAAGGAGGACAAGCCTCTGGAACTGCTGGGTATGGATTTAGTGGGGAAAGTCACCAGGACCAACAATGGAAATGAGTACATTTATGTCCTGGTTGGCTATTACACAAAATAGCCTGTGCTGTTCTGAATAAATCTGAAGCAGTTGTCTCTCACTGCATTAATTTCTTTTACAGGTTTGGGGCGCCAAAGAGAATTCTTACTGACCAAGCCACAGAGTCTGTTAACCAGCTTTGTAGTTTATTGAATGAAGGAAAGAAAGAAAATATCAGTATCCATGAAAATTTTCATGTGTGCATAGGATTCTGATTTGTACACAACATTTATGGTTCATTGTATATTTATTTTAATGTAGCCTATGTTTTGCACACACTACACACAAGGATTTTTTTAAGCTTCCAGTGCACACATACAACAACAACGAGACATAGGCCTATAATTTTCTTTTTAAAAACAAATTAGCATAAATGAATAAGTATAACACAGTATAGAGCCTTAAGCCTTAAGCATCACATTGAAATCGGTAATAAATCTGATTGGAAAAAATAAGCGGAATTAAATTTAAAGTTGAAAAACCTCTCTTCTTAAAACTATTTTCAGGTTTCGGACTGTTTGGCTTTATTTATCAGAATTGATGTTCTGCGCTGGACGGATGCGTTGCGTGTTTAACTAACGCAGGCTTTCTATAAGTGAGTGAAAGTAAACAACAGAGAGGCGTTTGTGTGAGTGAATTAAACTAACACCAGCTTACGTGAGTCTTTAGAGATGTGATTTGTGATTTATCTCTGTTTGGAAGCGAGATCAGGATAGTTTTGACTTGGTTTCTTCTGTGGCCTGTGGGCGGATCAATCCTAATATCGATAGTATCGATACCAATGTTGGTATCGGTATCGGATCGATACTAGCCTGATTAGATCGATACTTTAGGTTAATTTTCTCTCCTCTACACTTAATATATTGCTTAATACATTCAACAAAGAATAGACATGTCTGTGTGTTTATATACCGTTCTTTTCACGTCTGGTATGCAAACATTACTGCTCCTCCCCTGCTTTAGTGTTTTGTTGTTATGCCATCACGTGACTCAGCGGCTCCAAGCGCAAGCTGATATTATTGGCCACAGCTAGAGATGAAACATTCGCTACTGTGGCAACAGCACCAAACTTATTCACCTTTTTCAATGTGGAAGTAAGCTTTTTTTCATAGACTGAATGTGCGAGACTTCCACTTCATTGAGTCTGTCCTCGCTGCAGCCTGTAGCACGATGACGTAGCTGGACTATATCCACTACGTATTGGATGTTTTACGCGCATGCGCTGTAGTAGGTCTCCAGTAAATTCATATTTTTATTTACATTTAATCATTATGCAGACGCTTTTATCCACAGCGACTTAGTCTAACGACTTGGTCTAAGTGAAGTCTAAGGCAGTATATGTAGCAAGGGTTTTTGACCTATTACAATACGCGATGACCTACATTACATTACAATGTAAAAACTTTAATGTCTAAAATCATTAAAATCATCCACGATGTTTTCGTCTTTACAACTTCAAAGTTTTTTTTTTTTGAATAGTCTGTATTTCATGTTATCGGCAGGGTGCACATATCAGTGTTGTATCCATTATTATAAGGATACAACAAGCACTGTAACATGATTGATATGCCGAGGTTGCACTGTAAATAGCTAATTCAGATATACATCACTCTGACAGATTTAGCCTAAATGTCTTTTTGATTGTATCCATCATGTTTATTTAAATGTATTATATAAAATGATTAGGGTAATGTGTGTTCCATGTGTTTTAGTATATGTAACTGTATATTGTTTATTGTATGTTCTATGCCAGTGTCAAATATGAATTTCTGTCCAGAACCTCTGTACAGACAATAAAGTAAATTTAATTGGGGATATAAGATTAATGCCGATCCATTTTGTTTATTTAGATTTTATATTATTGTAATATAGGTATTACAAACATTTTCAGTAATAATAATAATAATAATAATAATAATAATAAAAACAACCATTAAATTTATATTAAGACTTTACTTCGCTAATAACGCCTCAGTCAGGTCAAAGAAAAGTTTTATTAGTTTATTTTCATACTATCGTCTGATACAATACAAAAAAACTTAATAATAAAAAAAAAGTCTCCCGAGAGAGAGAGAGAGAGAGAGAGAGAGAGAGCGCGCACTCGAAACGGAATGGATGGTTTATGTTTTTATCCATTAAGTCTATCTACCGGGGATTTCACTTGCATATAACACACAAAAATAGAAATGATCATCGTTGTGTTAATATGCCTTGTCCCCGACCGTGTGTGTATTTATTTGTTGGAAATGGGATTAACTGTAAAAACCCGTTATAACCCGGGATAACGGGTCTATCGGCTAACGGAACCCCGACTGACAGGATTGTTTTTATTCTTTTTATTTTTATACGGTATAAAAAAGATGTCCGCATATTTTAGTAGGCCTATAACTTTTATACTCTGTCACGTATAGCACAGAGCGTGAGAACGAAAAATAATATTTGATTCATGAACGAATTATTGACAGAACTATAAGACTATCAGAAGAAAAAATAAAGACAATAGTTACACCCCATTTTTTTCATAAAGAACAAACTAAATTGTAATTAGTACAAATACTGCGCATGCGCGACAAACATCCAATACGTATTGGATCTGATCCAGCTACGTCATCGTGCTACAGGCTGCAGCGAGCACCTCTTGGGGTACTTTGGCGAACATGCAAGGCTTCGCGGTGTGTGTGAAGTGATGCTGTTCTGCGCCACCAGAGGGAGTCCGCTGTTTATTTGCAAAACGAAAGTAAAACAAGGAAAATAAGTGACGCATTTGGAGATTTTGAACAGCTGCGTAGTTTGTGGTAAGTACAGAATTTATTCCTCGTCTAACCATGTAGACATGAAAATGCTGATTGTCATTACAGAAATAACTTACGCTTTTAACTAATGCAGGTGTGATGCGTTTAGCACAGTACAAAAGCAGAATACTGCTGCACCCAAATTACCACACCATTATTCAAGCCGCTAAAAGACCGCAGTGAAGATAGTTTGCGGTTTGATATTCAGATTTATTTTGGCTATAAGTACACAGTGCACTGTCATAGAAATGCATACCGAATGTCATTCTCCATGATTTGTGAATTCAGGTGACGCTGTGCTCCGGCCCGAAATCAGTTTATTTATTTATTTTTTCGTAGCGACTCTTAATTGTATAAACACAGAGACTGCTGGAATACATAATCATTATTAGGTTGAGCTCGATTTGGGGAAACTTTCTTAATCGCATTCCATCGCATGTCAGTGTTTCTCTTTGCTCTGACCCCTTTTTCTTGCATAATAACATCACGGCGCTGCACCAGTGAAACGCGTTGTCGAAGCCAATCAGATAAGTTAGAGCAGTGTTTCTACGAGTAGCACTAGTGGTACTCAGGCTCCCTCTAGTGGTACGCAGATTAATCATTAAATTAAATATTAATTCATGTTAATACATTTTAATTTAATATTTGATTTTTTGTTGTTGTTGTTGTTGTTGTTTTTTACATTTAAGTACAGTACAGTTTTTATTTAACTTTTGGCACAACACTTTTTAATTTAATCATTAAGTTTTTTTTGTTTTTTTTTTACCTAAATGTAAGCACAGCGCAGTGTTAATGTTCAAACTGTGTATTTATTACAATGTCAAAGTGGCTGTCAACAATAAATATTCTTATTAGGAATAAAACTGCCTCGTTTTTGAACTGTGTAGAGCTGTAGCTGAATAGCTAGGCCTACTATACGCTACAGTAATTTAATGTTGGTCATTAGGGTGGTACTTGGAGAGCCAAAGATTTTCTGAAGTGGTACTTAAAAAGTTTGAGAACCACTGGGTTAGAGAATGAAGATAGAATTGTTGCTTGATTCCAAATAAATAGATTATGATCCACAAATAAATCTTAGAGCTTCACAAACATGAAATAAATCCACAAATAAAATGAAATTTGCAAATAAAAATCATATTCACAAATATATATTTATGTCACAACCAGGTGCAGATTGCTGCAGCCTTTATGAGTGCAAGATGCTTTCAGTTAAGACCGATGAAACAAGCATTTTAGTCTTGAGACTAGGCTTAAGCCATGTCTGTGAAACCAGGCATAGATTACTAAAATTAAGCAGCAACTGACTAATATTAGTGGAGTCACAGTAAAGAGTTTAAATGAAACCGTCAAGCACAAAACAATGACTAGACATAGAGCAGCTTAGCAATTGCAGTTCAGTTTGAATACAGCCACAACGTAAACTGTATAGCACCGAACTTTAGCTGTAATTCATGTACTACAGTGAAGTATATTCCTATTATAAAGAAGCTAATTAAACTGCACCGATCCTTAGCTATACTACAGCAGATTATGAGCATATACCAATATGTGAGTTTATTTAATGTGACTGTACTACTGTGTACTGGTTAGTTACTATCATTATTCTGTCATTTACTCACCCTCATGGAGCACAATCATTATGTATTCATTTCTTTTATTTTCATTTTTAACTTTTTTGCTTAAAGAGTCGATCAATTTGCCAACATTCTTTTTTTGAGAAAGGAGCAGCACAGTGCCTCCAAAATGAATCTTTGTGAAGAGAGAGAAGATGAGGACACTACCTTTAAAAACAGTTCTCCGACTCCAGGACAAAGCTGTGATCAGCCAATGACCTCTGACCCCAGGTAGGACTTTTTCTCCACAGCAACTTACAGTGCATTCAAGATATTTAATTTAATTTCCTTTATGATCTGTACCCCTGCAGCACTTCTCATGTCATTGAATTTATTATTGAATCCTGTATATGTAAATTGATTTGTTAAATGAATAAATGTAAATCAAAGTTGGGTTCAAGTAATATACAGACATTAGCCAGTGCTTGAGACAAAAGACTGACAAACAAGAGATTGGCTTGTTTTATTTTAAAATGCTGTTTTATTGAATTTTTGTCAGCATCACGAGGAAAGAACAGAAATCAGAGTTTCCAGAACCCAGCATTGTGTCTATGAAGAGTGACACATCCATGATACTACCCCTTCGATTCGGTGATGAACCAGTGACCCCTGACCCGACGTCAGTAAAAAGATTTACTTGCTTATTTACTGTAGAACATCACAAGCGAATAATGATTTAAGGATTAATGGAATAATGTTAACTGTAATCCAATATATGCAACATGCACTGCACAGGATCTTCGAGCTCATGTCTAGTAACCAATATACAACCCCAATTCCAAAAATTTTGGGACGCTGTGAAAAATGTAAATAAAAACAGAATACAATTATTTGCAAATCTCATAAACCCATATTTTATTCACAACAAAACACACAAAATATATCATGTTTAAACGGAGGAAATGTACCATTTTATAGAAAAAAAAAAAGCTAATTTTGAATTTGGTGGCCATAACACAGTCCTCTCTCAAAACTCCAGCAACTGGTCTCCTCAGTTCCCATACATACACAGACTGTTGTTGAAAGAAGAGGGGATGCTACACAACAGTAAACATAGCTCTGTCCCAACTTTTTGAGATGTGTTGTGGTCATCAAATTCAAAATTGTGTTCTGTTGTGAATAAAATATGGGTTTATGACATTTGCGAATCATTGCATTTTCTTTTTATTTACATGTTTTTCATAGCATCCCAATTTTTTTTTGGAATTGGGAAGTATTTTGGAATCTGATGGTCACCAGTAATATTGTAATCATTGTGATTATCTTTTCTCACAGATTCTCTCTGACCTGCATGTCATCCCATGAGACTGGAGACCTGCAGAAACCAGTGGAGGATGTCCTGCAGAGAGTCAAAGAACGGCACAAAACCAGCATGAAGAACAAGTATGAGAGATTATTTGAGGGACTCAAACTCCAAAACAATGAAACCCCCCTGAACAGGATCTACACACAGCTCTACATCATAGAGGGAGAGAGTGAAGGAGTGAATGAAGAACATGAGGTTTTACAGATGGAGAAAACAGCCAGAACACAACACTCACAAGACACTCCAATCTACTGCAATGATATCTTTAAAGCCTCAGCTGAACCAGGATGTGAGGAGAAAGACCAGATCAAGACTGTTCTTACTAAAGGCATCGCTGGAATCGGAAAAACTGTCTCTGTGCAGAAGTTCATTCTGGACTGGGCCGAGGGAAAAGCCAATCAGGATGTAGATTTCATGTTTGTGCTTCCATTTCGAGAGCTGAACTTGATCCGAGATCATCAGTACAGTCTTCACAGACTTCTGCTGGACTTTCATCCTGAACTTCAAGATCTGGACTCAAAGATTTATGAAGAGTGTAAAGTTGTGTTCATCTTTGATGGTCTGGATGAAAGCAGAATCACACTGATGTTTTCAGATGATCAGAAAGTTTGTAATGTGACTGAGACTTCATCAGTGGGTGTGTTGATGTCAAACCTCATGAAAGGAGAGCTGCTTCCCTCTGCTCTCATCTGGATCACCTCCAGACCAGCAGCAGCCAATCAGATCCCCTCCAAATACATCAACCATCTGACAGAAATTCAGGGATTCACTGAGCCTCAGAAGGAGGATTATTTCAGGAAGAGAATCAGTGACCAGCATCAAGCCAGCAGAATCATCTCACACATCAGAAGAGCAAGAAGCCTCCACATCATGTGCCGCATCCCCGTCTTCTGCTGGATCTCATCCACTGTGTTTCAGAAGCTCCTGGAAGAAGATCTGAGTGCAGAAATCCCTCAGACTCTGACTGAAATGTACATCCACTTCCTGCTGATTCAGATCAACATGAGGAACCAGAAGTATGAAGAGACAGATCCAGAGAAACTCCTGCAGTCCAAGAGAGAAGAGATTGTGAAACTTGCTGAATTGGCTTTCAAACAGCTGATGAAGGGCAATGTGATGTTCTATGAGGAGGACCTGATTGAGAGCAGCATAGACGTCACTGACGCCTCAGTGTATTCTGGGATTTGCACTGAGATCTTTAAGGAGGAATCTGTAATTCATCAGAGAAAAGTCTACAGCTTCATTCATCTGAGCGTCCAGGAGTTTCTTGCTGCTCTCTATGTGTTTTACTTTCACATAAGCAGCAATACAGAAGCATTATTAGATTCACTGCAAAATTTGCATAAAAGAGCTGTAGATAAAGCCCTTGAGAGTGAGAATGGACGTCTAGATCTGTTCCTGAGGTTTCTGCTGGGCGTCTCACTGGAGTCCAATCAGAGACTCTTACAGGATCTACTGACACACACAGAGAACAGCTCAGAGAGCATCAGGAGAACCACACAGTACATTAAAGAGAAGATCAGAGATGGACATGGACTCTCCACTGAAAGATCCATCAATCTGTTCCTCTGTCTGCTGGAAGTGAAAGATCAGACTTTGTCTAGAGAGATTCAGGAGTTTATGAAATCAGACAAACACTCAGAGAAGGAACTCTCTCCTGCTCACTGCTCAACAATCTCCTACATGCTTCAGATGTTAGAGGAGCCGCTGGATGAGCTGGACCTCAAGAAATACAACACATCAGATGAGGGGAGAAGAAGACTGATACCAGCTGTGATCAACTGCAGAAAAGCTCTGTGAGTGTGTACCTTGTTAAAAGATTAAATGTTACTTGTACAGTATAACTGTGTGAAAACATTGTTCTGCTAAGAAATAAACCACCTGTGGTTTTGGCACAAGTTAGTTCAAAACAAAAGAATAAAGGAGTGAAAAGTTAAATGTTTATAAATGGCTAGATATCATCAACTAGGAATAAAAATATATTGAACCAAGGATGTAAAGCATGGTTCCTAAAGTCTGACTCTGGAGGGCAGTGGGCTCCAACCATCAAAAACAACTGAGCAAACTAATCAAGGTCTTCAGAGTTACACAGCTTCCATTATCTGCCACTTTTTTGATAGATAATGATTAATATACTTAAGGACTGAATATTTGGTCAAATAAAATTTCAGTGTGGGGTGGGCTACAGAAATAGAAACCAAGTGACCAACATAATGTAGTGTTGCTTTCCAAAATTAGACTATTTGGACTCATTTATCACAAATGACAAACCAGACAGGAATGTGTTAAATAATAATATTAAATAATACAGGTTTTAATATGAAGCAGTATTCATTAATCTACGTAATACTTGTATATGTACTAAATTCCCTGTTTTCCCTTTTAGTAGATTCACTTCTGTTTGTTTTCAAGACTATAACTGACCATTAATAACCTGTTGCAACTGCAATGAAACTCTTTTGTTTTATTATTGATTTTTTTTTTTTTCAGATTTGCTGGCTGTAATCTCACTGCTCAGTCCTGTGAAACTGTATCATCAGCTCTACAATCCTCAAACTCTGTCCTGAGAGAGCTGGATCTGAGTAATAATGACCTGCAGGATTCAGGAGTGAAGCTGCTCTCGGATGGACTGAAGAGTCAAAACTGTCAGCTGCAGATACTGAGGTTTGTCAAGAGTTTTTGTTAATGAGCAGGTCATATGGGTTTTTGAAAAATATCTCTCTTGCAGTTTATAACGTAGCTATCCTTAAATGAAAACTGTCTGCAAAGTTGTTAATCAAAAAAGTGCATGATAAATAAAGATATTGTCTCTCAAAAGAGAGAGTCGATTCTGAATCGCCTTAACGAGTCGTCATATTTTTGAATCTTTTGTCTGTTACCGGTATACGTCACTGGGTAACACATTTTCATAATCCCTGCCTGCCCACGAAATACGAACACTCTGACCTGCCCACAAACACTTCCGAGAGTTAGTGTGTTTACATCATGTCGAGAAGACGCTGTGTTCAAGGATACCACAAAACTGCAATTTGCAACTTTTGTTGTGTGCTTGTCATTTTACTGAGGACTGCTTCTCTAATCTTGGCTTTTATCTTCGTTGGCTTCTAATCTTCTTGATTTGGACTAACAAGCATCTCCGAACCACAACCTGTAAGTACGATTGATACGTTATGTGTACATTTTCAATTGAGTGCTCTAAATAAAAATTTTTGTGCTAATATGTGTTGCACACCTAGTGCAGCTTTAAGGGCCGTTCACATGTCGTGTCTTTTGCACGCTCAAATTCGTAATTTCAAATGTAGATGCGCGGTACACACGCTCATAATGGAAGCGACACAGATGCAACGCGCACGTGGTGAGACGCGCTCATTTTTTCTAGGCACGTCCGCGCCGCACCGCATGGAGATAAAAACATTTCAACTTTTCAGAATGCCGCAAGCACTCCGCAGGTCATGTGACAAGAATTGGGGGGGGGCATATTCAGCTGTAAAATAAACATATTATACCAACAATAACATCCATAAAAGGTTAACATTAGTGCTATCAATTGATTAAAAAATAACTAATTAATCACGTTTATGTAATTAATTGTGATTAATTGCATATTAATATATTTATGTTATCATAATTTCACATTGAACCTCTAAATTAATGTAGAAACAACATAAAGATGGAATACAGTTTAATGGCACACTGTAAAAAATTGCTGTAAAATTTACAGTAACTTACTGGCAATTTTGGTTGCCAGTAAGACTGTAAATTTACAAGAGTACTGTAAATCAATAATTACAATTGTACTGTAAAAATACAGCAAACTACGGAAGTTTTCTCGTGATCTCGACATGAGTTGTTTTGTCGTGATCACGACTTAATTTTCTCGTGATCTCGACATAACAAAAGTTGTTTTCTCGTTATCACGACTTAATTTTCTCGTTATCTCGACATAACAAAAGTTGTTTTCTCGTTATCACGACTTAATTTTCTCGTTATCTCGACATAACAAAAGTTGTTTTGTCGTCATCTCTCGACATAACAGGAGTTGTTCTCTAAGTTACACAACTGCGCCAACAGGTGGCAGTGTAGAACTAAAAATAACTGATTGGGCCTGTATACTGTATATCCACCTTACTGTACATGTTCGGGACAGAGTAAGGACCTCTCCGTGATTGCTATAATTTGTGCAGGTCATTACTGACATTTAATTAACTTATAAATGTTAAATGCTTGAATAGAAATTATTATTTTTGCTTGAAAGTGTATCTGTTATCGTTACGTTGTTACTGCTGCACGACTTTCACTACCACAATAACATTCAGTGAAACTTAGTGCTTATTAAAACCAATGTTGAGGTCACTGTATAGTATTCTGTTTGCAACCTATAGGCTATCTTTATTTGTGCATCTTTGAAGTACACGATTGTTAGTTAAGCGGGGATAATGTTGTGTTTATGTAGAACGCGCTACAATTTGTAATATGCATCTTTGTCCTTATTTTTAATCTTTATTGTTAATAAATATATATTGATAAGAAATGTGATTTATATATGTAAAAATGTGTATAAGCTAATTTAGTTAAGCAATGTTATACAGTGTTGTAATATTTTCTACATTTCTTTGTAGGAAACCACACACACACACACACACACACACACACATAAATAAACACTCTTTTCAAACAGCATCCCAAGCTTGTAAGGCACATATCAATCACAACACATCCTACATGACTAATAAAAATCACAAACAAATTATATATCATTTTATTTCAAAACGAATGAGGAAAACAAAGTGAGTTGAATCCAAGCAGCTTTAGAACAATTCTCTGCATTCTTCTGAAGGCGCACCTGCGCTTTCGGTGTTGAATGCTCTGATGTTAGACCATTTAAACATGTTAATTACACAAACAAAATGTTTAGCATACTCTGGAAAAAAATCAGCAGTGATTGATTAGCCTATATTTGTTTATTGTAGACTTTATTAGTACTACGCGAAGCGAAGAAATATCCATAACATAGGCTACAGTATAAAAGAGCGCACGGCTAGCTATCTGTCGATCAGATACGCTTCAGAGTTACGTTCGTTACTATAGAGAAAATTAAGTCGTGATCACGACAAAACAACTCGTTATGTCAAGATCACGAGAAAACAAGAAGGAAAAAAAAATAATAATGCATGGCCGCTTAGAACTTCCGTAGCAAACTCTTGCATGCTGTAAAATTGTTGTGATGGTGTAAACATTTGATTAACATTTCATTTGAGTCTTCTAAGGAATATTTCTTAACATAAAACTGCAAACACTTAATTTGGAATAGTAAAGTTACTAAACACATGACTTTAACTCAAATCATCACAGTTTATCATCAGCTATAGCACACATGTATGTACCAAAGCACTTAAGAGATCATCACTGTATCAACAATTCTACAGTTACTGTCTTTAAATAAAGCAGAAGAACATCAGTGTTTGTGGCTCATCATTGACTGAAGCACAGGCTCTACTCTCCACCACAATGGTGACCCACAAAACTAAATTAAATCTCTCTTGTGCAAAATAATACAGTTCAGTTAAATATTTACTCTCCTTATAGATAGCACCTGCTGTTAACAAGCAGAATCACTGAATGAAAGAGAAACAAGAACTACAACTGACTTCAGCCACAGCCTTAGATGAACTCAACTGAAATACAAGACATCATTAAATCTCTCAAGATCTGATTAAACAACTCCACAAACAGCATTACCAGCTTCACACATTACAATTTGACTTTATTTATGTTATATGTCTATAAAAATTATTTGAGAATTAACAGAAGTTGTTTTATTGAAAACGTTTCGTTTGACCTCACCATTGTGGCGATCAGGGTTTGCTTTAGTTGGGCTCTTGACCCTCGATTTTTAATCTTAGCTTTTTTCCTGGCTATTATAACTGTGTTTAAAAAGCATGTTTATTATAGTAGGAAAAGCCAGGAAAATTTGTGATTGTGTGCTTTTGATTGATTATTGATGGTGTAGTCATTATCTAGTAGCCTGATTCACTGATCTCATTCAGAGGCTTATCTTTAAAGACATGTTGAGGGTTTATTTTTTTTGTGTGTACAATTGCTATATGATCCTGCGTTAAATGACAAACTGCTACTGCAAAACTTTAAAAATCGTATGCACAAATTCTTTAGTACTACTGAAACTTTTAGACACACACAGACATCAAGAATCAGCGTATGAATCTCAACAATGGTGACAATCAAAAAAATAAATAGATCAACTCTGAACATCACAAAACATGCTACTAAAACTCAACACAAAAAAAGCAAAAATAAAAGCACATAGTAAGAATTAAAGACAATAAGTGGACAATTCAGTGGCATAATTTATTCATGCCGCAATGCATGCTGGGAGTCATGAGTGAGTTTTGTACTGTGCTGGTACCCAGCATGCATTGCAGCATTAAGCTTTTGATTGTCACCATTGTTGAGATTCATACGCTGATTCTTGATATCTGTGTGTGTCTAAATGCTTCCATAGTACTAAAAGTTTTGTGCAGGTGATGTTTTAAAAAATTTTCAGTAGCAGTTTGTCATCTCATTCAGGGTCATATAGTGATTATAAACTCCAAACTAAAAAAAAAAAAAACACCATGTCTTTAAAGATCAGCCTCTGAATGAGATCAGTGAATCAGGCCTTTAGATAATGATTACATCAATAATCAATCAAAATCACAAATTTTCCTGGCTTTTTTTGCTATAACAAATATGCTTTTCAAACACAGTTACAGCAGCCAGAAGAAAAGCTAAGATTAAAAACCAAGGGTCAAGAGCCCAACTAAAGCAAACCCTGATCGCCACAATGGTGAGGTCAAACAAAACGTTTTCAATAAAACAACTAAACTTCTGTTAATTCTCAAATAATTTTTATAGACATATAACAGAAATAAAGTCAAATTGTAATGTGTGAAGCTGGTAATGATTGCTTCTATTGTCCTCATTTGTAAGTCGCTTTGGATAAAAGTGTCTGCTAAATGACTAAATGTAAATGTAAATGTAATGCTGTTTGTGGAGTTGTTTAATCAGATCTTGAGAGATTTAATGATGTCTTGTATTTCAGTTGAGTTCATCTAAGGCTGTGGCTGAAGTCAGTTGTCGTTCTTGTTTCTCTTTCATTCAGTGATTCTGCTTGTTAACAGCAGGTGTTATCTATAAGGAGAGTAAATATTTAACTGAACTGTAATATTTTGCACAAGAGAGATCTAATTTAGTTTTGTGGGTCACCATTGTGGTGGAGAGTAGAGCCTGTGCTTAAGTCCATGATGAGCCATAAACACTGATGTTCTGCTGCTTTATTTAAAGACAGTAACTGTAGAATTGCTGATACAGTGATGATCTCTTTGTTAAATGCTTTGACACATATATGTGTGCTATAGCTGATAATAAACTGTAATGATTTGAGTTAAAGTCATGTTTTTAGTAACTTTACTATTCTAAATTAAGTGTTTGCAGTTTTATATTAAGAAATATTCCTTCTTAGTAGACTCAAATGAAATAAGTTAACCAAATATTTACACCATCACAACAATTTTACAGCATGCAAGAGTTTGCTGTATTTTTACAGTATAATTGTAATTATTGATTTACAGTACTCTTGTAAATTTACAGTCTTACTGGCAACCAAAATTGCCAGTAAGTTTCTGTAAATTTTACAGCAATTGTTTACAGTGCATCATTGATACCAATAATGTTACTGATATAACATTAAATGCATTTTCCATCAATTTTAGCAATTAATTATAGCCGTTCAGGCTCTGAAAAATATGACAACTTTTAATTTAAGTGAACTTAAAACAATCTTCACATAAATTATAAATTGTAGGTTATATGTTTAAACTATAAAATGAACAGAAATTCATCTTTATTCAAACTACAATAGTTAATCAGCGGCTAGTGCAGCGGAGTGATTTCTACATAATTGTGTGCGTTTTTGTCCGCTGAAGCGGTTCAGCAGCGTATGTGGAAAGTCGAACGCGCAGCCTTTCAAACTATACTCCATTTGATAATAATCTTCGTCCAGTCTCTGTGATATTTCTATTTCTCGCTAGAAGATATGACGAATAGCACTGTCATTATACTCGTTTAAACTAGAGTTGCGTTGAGTGCTTGTCAACGCTATACCGTCTATTGATGTTTCGGTAGATTGTTGTCGAGTGTCTTCATTTTCTTTTTCGGCTGTGAAACAATGGCCCGGGCCAGTGTTGCCACCTTGTGGACAAACTAATTAGTGCAAAAACAATTCGAGGCTACCTGCACGCACTCTTCCCCTGGGCCGGACAAAGATGATAGACAGGCCGGATTAGGCCTGCGGGCTGCCAATTGAATAGCCCTGATGTAGACTGACGTTGTTCTAATTACTTCATTTCATAATAAAGAATGTAGTGTAATGCACAGACTTTATAATCATTGTGAAACTGCTGTTTATTTTGCTGCACCGGCAGTTATAGTGTTAATGCGGGAGAGAAGAGCGAGTTAGTTAGGCTAGTGCGCCTGTGAAAAATACAGTTGTTCTGCGTTCTGATTAAAGGGGTCATCGGATCCCATTTTACACAAGTTGATATGATTCTTTAGGGTCTTAATGAAAAGTCTATAACATACTTTGGTTAAAATTTCTCAATGGTAGTGTAAAAAACACCTTCTTTACCCTGTCAAAATCAGCTCTGTTTTCAGCACGCTGTTCTAGTCCATGTTGCTTTAAATCCTAGTGAGCTCTGCTGACTCCGCCCCTCTCTTCCGTGGAGTGACGAGCAGACGATAGATATGTGTAGACTCCCTATTCGACCACTCCAGATACGTTGACACGTCAGCCATCTCTCATTCACCATAATAATTAATGAATATTCAAAGATATACAAGCATATAACTTGCTGTTGTAGACGCACACAGTCAATGAGCTCAAAGATTCGCAGACCGTTCCAAAAATGGCGGATGGCTTACATATCACGGCCCATAGAAACAGTCGATAATGAGGCATCTAGGTATATATATCTATGGAGCATACTAAACTTCAGCCACAAAACTGGCTAACTAGCACATTATTAGGAAAGGCGATTTGCAAAGATTCATAAAAACCCTTATCCTCACTTCTTCTGTAGATAAAGCTGGATCATGAATGATTCGAGCGAACATAGACACATTTAGGCAGATCCCGATCGGCGCATTCCCTTCAAAATGAAAGTAATGTTAATCCTCTGCGTCTTCAGCCACTCAGATGTCAGGAGTAAATGACGACTGCTATATTCATTATTACATCCAACAACTAAACACTTCAATCATTTAATCTGAGACATCTTGTCTTCCCTTGCACCGGAGCCGACACAATAGCGGTTGGACTATTTACAGCTCACTCAGGGCAGGTCTAAGGTAAAACGGTCTTGCCAATCAACTCAATCGTGGGAGGGGCCTGTACAGAACTACGTCATTCTGACAGGAATCTCAGAACAGCCTGATTTGAGAGAGGATTTTAAAATAGGGATTAAAAAAAAAACACTTGATGGATTTTTATCATTATAGGGTGGATGTATACACACACTTCCAATACACATTTATGTTCAAACAACTTGTAAAGTGAATTTTGCATCCGATGACCCCTTTAAAGGTTAAGACACAGAGAGTCTTTTGTCTTTCGTTGTTCAAGCATTACAGTAGACATATTTTGGTTTACAAACTGTATTGTTTCATCAGTCATGTTAGCACTCGGCTAATGTATCCACCATTATTGTTTTAAGTGTTCACAGTTTAGCAGCTAAAATTCACAAATTACCTCAAACGCCGTAGCATTTCCTTTACACCGTGTCTACACCGGAGGCGAGAGGCGTTGCGCGGCACGACAAAATACAATAGTCAATAGAACACAATACATTATAATCAGTGATGCTGTCTACACTGGATGCGGCGTGGCGTGACAGTAAACTAATGCCTCGTTCTATTTATGACGTGCTGACACAAACTTCAGACTTTAGATGTTGCGGTGTGGCGCGTTAAGTGTTAAATGGGCGAACACTTCATATCTCAAGAGCCATTTCCAGTTGCTATTTGCGAGAGGAGGCCAGCAAAGACCCACGCTTGCTTGGTGGTGGAATAATGAGGCAAGATACCTGGCCACGGTTGCTTAAAATGCATTTGCGCAACAAGCACGCCATCTGAACGTGTGTTCAGTGCGGCTGGAAACATCGTAACACCAATGAGGTCCTCCCTTAAACTGGACAATATCAACATGTTTGTTTTTCTGTCAAATAATTTTAAATCTATATAAAAGCCAAGTAGGCTTAAGCAGTAGTGTTTACGTTCTAATTGTTATCAGGTCAATGCAGATTTTCCATTCTCGCTCTCTTTGTCTGTAGGTTGTCTGGTTGTATGGTGACAGAGGAAGGCTGTGGTTATTTGTCTTCAGCTCTGAGTTCAAACCCCTCACACCTGAGAGAGCTGGATCTGAGCTACAATCACCCAGGACCATCAGGAGTCCAGCTGCTCAAACACAAACTGGAGGATCCACACTACAAACTGGAGACACTCAAGTATGTGGGGCAGTCAGGGGTGGGACTTTCGTTTTAAGTCAGTTCACTCTATGGACATATTGACATTGCCTCCTGGCAGCCATTCAGCATTACAATAGAATAGTAAACATAGGCGTACTGTCTTTTATGTAGTAAAAATAAATACATGAATGCATAAAACAGTGATTAAAATAAAACAAAATACAGATTAATAAGAATTATTATTACACAGCTCTCTGGAATATTTGATTCTGATTGGTCAATCGCGCCATCTAGTCTTTTTTTTATTCCACAAACTGATAACACAGGCTCACTCGGGTAACTGCGCTTTGATTTGGTGAGCTAATAAAATATTAAAATAATCTCACATCTCTGTCATAGTTATCGATTATAAATAACTGTTCTGTATTTTTGTTGCTGTGTTCATCTTCTTGCAAGAACAATTGTTTTGTACACTCTAGATTGTAAGATAATAAACAGGTAAGAATTTAAAATGATTTCATCTCAAATCAATATTGCGCCTTTTGTGGTAAATGCTGTGTAATAATGTGGTATGACTGTACCGTATCCCTTAAATGTCCGTTTGAACTTGCCATTTGCTAGCAACGGCTTTCTTCATGGAAGCTTCGCGTTCAGTGAGATAAAATATTTAGACTGAAATCAATATTTTACGGCCAATTATTTACCTATGTGTGAAGTAGCTGTGTAATAAGCTGGATAATGTACATCCAGCTGGTTGTAATCGCAAAATAAAATCTTTTCGGTTAATCAAGACCCCTCGGCTTCATGCCTGGGTCCTCATCACCCTGTCAGGTTTTATTCTGTGACAACAACTGGCTGGATGTACATTATTCCTTACTTAGTCTTCTAGTCAACAATAAAGTGCCTTTGCCATTTCAGGAGGAAATATTATGTTTATGATTGGACTTGTTTATTATGTTATGAAGTTCAACATAATCAGCCTTTTAATAATTAAACATTTTTCATTTGTGATTTATTTGTCTTTTTCTAGTTTGGACCATGGAGCCCTTTTCAGAATCACACCAGGACTGAGAAAATGTAGATATTTTCTCTCTCTCTCTCACACACACACACACTTAAATGATTCACGTCAGTCATGTAATTCTCTCTTCTTATGTTCAGATGCCTGTGATCTCACACTGGATCCAAACACAGCACATAATCATCTCCATCTGTCTGAGGACAACAAGAACGTGACCCATGTCAAAGAGACGCAATCGTATCCTGATCGTCCAGAGAGATTTGAGAACTATGAGCAGGTTCTGTGTGTTGAGGGTCTGACTGGACACTGTTACTGGGAGGTTGAATGGAGTGAGATGAGGTGGGCTGATATATCAGTGTCATATAAAGGGATCAACAGGAAAGGAGGGACTGACTGTTGGTTTGGATACAATGACAAATCCTGGAGTCTCTTCTGCACTGGTAACGGATTCCATGTCTGGCACAATAATAAGAACATTGACATTCCTGCCCTTTCACCCTCTACTAGAGTAGGAGTGTATCTGGACTGGCCGGCCGGCTCTCTGTCCTTCTACAGTGTCTCTGACACACACACACTCACACACTTACACACATTCAACACCACATTCACTGAACCCCTCTACGCTGGATTCAGAGTGTTTGAATCATCATTGTCTCTCTGTCAGATTAAATAATCTGCTGTGAGAAACAATACTTTATTAATCCTTCACAGGAAATTATATTGTTGCAACAGCAACTACAAGTCAGTCCATGCACACAGACATATCCACCTACACAAAAAAAAAAAAAAAATTGCACATTACCCAATAAAAATACATTACAATTGTTACACACTAAAAAGCCTGATAACAGCAGAGACACACAATCAGCCTCGTTTTGAAGCAGTCACAAACCTTTCTTACATAAAGTACAAATAAGTGTTAAAGACCCACGAGAAATCAAATCTGAAGTGTTATTCCTCTTAGTCTATTAGTGTTTAGCTCACATTCATGCTAGTGTACATCTAAACTTTTACCAAATCTGTTTTCACAAGCTGTTCACTTATAAAGTATTGTAATACTGTATTTGCAATCAAGGTGTGTGCGTCCGCGTTCAAGGACTTTGTGTGTAAGTGTGAGAGGTTCAAAACTTATTTTCATGTATGGCTCTTTGATCATATTCTACCTGCTCTCTCCACCCAGATCTTGATGTGTAATGAACTGATTCCAGTCAGTCAGATTCATGCCAGCCAAGAGAGAGAATGGGGAGTGAATGATCCATGAGGAAAATTATATTGTATTAATTGTTCAAGCATTCTATAGTTTAATACTGATATGTACACGTTTAGAAAGATTATATGCTGCTTGTTTGTGCCACTACATTTCATTTACATGCCTGCATTATAGAACATACGCGAGTGTGATTGCTGAATCTGATCACCAACAACCACAGGCCTTTTTGTATAACTGTTCATTGGCAAGTTTATGTAACCAGTATTGATTTTAGATTCACTCCAGCTGAGAGAGAGATTGGCTGTGAATGTGCAAGTGTAATTGCTGAATATTAGCAATGCTGTTCAATGCATTTCCAATATAAAAGAATAAGTTTATCCTAAATCGTGAAATGGTGTCCAT
This sequence comes from Spinibarbus caldwelli, assembly GCA_039654775.1. Classification (NCBI taxonomy): domain Eukaryota; kingdom Metazoa; phylum Chordata; class Actinopteri; order Cypriniformes; family Cyprinidae; genus Spinibarbus; species Spinibarbus caldwelli. Next base: position 39,809,322 of record CM077224.1, on the reverse strand, counting down.
CGTGAGTTCTACACAATACAACGCAGAGACAACCCTGTTACACAAGACATTTTTATTTTTTATTTATTTTTTTGATAGAGGCTTGGGATGTTAGATTAAATAGAGTTTAAAGATAGTGAGAGTAAAGCTTGAGTATGATCATGTGGACTCATGGGAGAAGAAACGCTGAAGGAAGGTTTTTAATGCCATGAGTCTCACTGGGCAAAGTTACGCCCGAAGGACATCTTTTTGATGTCTTTGCACATGGTGAAAAGACGTCCACTGAGGAGCCAGAATGAAAGTTTTTATGACGTCATTTTTTTTTAACGTGTTCTGTCCGTCCGATATAAACGTTCATGAACCTTCGTACAAGGTTAAAAACTAGCTCAAATGTGGCCAGTGGACATATTTTCAACATCATTTAAGGTTAATTTAGACATAATTTATACTGTTTCTGGACCAAATAAACACTCTCAGGATGCATTAGATTTAAACTCATGCTATTTCAATGTAATTTCCATTTATAATTGCAAACAAAACTCACAGACACTGTGTTTGTCCAAAAATCAAGAAAATAAAAGAATCTTCACTGAAACAGTGTTGAAGTTTATGAGATAATTAAGTGAGCAATAACTGATGATTGAGCATTTGGTAAAATCAACTGCAAATCAGAGATACACTATATTGCCAAAAGTATTGGGTCACCCCCTTCTAATGAACAGGTTTGACTACTTTAGTAATTTCCATGAGTACAAATCTTAAGGTTTAAGCATATAATGATATTCTAGGGAATTTTGTGCTTTTAATTTTAAAGCAACAGTTTGGACAGGACCCTTTTCTATTCTAACATGACAATGTCTCTGTGTATAAGGCAAGGTTCAAAAAGAAATGATTGATTTAGTCAGTGTGGAAGAACTTGACTAACTTGAGTTTGACAAAAACTCTTTACCAAACACCAATGACTTGTACATACACTATATGGACAAACGTATTGGGACACCCCCTTCTTTAGAACAGAAAAAGGCACTTCCAAAACTGTGGCAACAAAGATGGAAACATTCATGTATTTAAAACATTGTATTTCCATCTCTGTTGCAACAGTTTTTGAAGTGTCTAAAATGATTGTACCCATATGTACAAGTGTGTTGGTGTTTGGTAAAGAGTTTTTGGCTCAAGATCTGCATTTAAAGTCACACCAGAGGTGTTCAGCTTGGATTAGGACTTGGCTTTCTGCAGACCAGTCAAGTTCTTCCACACTGACTAAATCAATCATTTCTTTTTGAACCTTGCCTTATACACAGAGACATTGTCATGTTAGAATAGAAAAGGGTCCTGTCCAAACTGTTGCTTTAAAATTAAAAGCACAAAATTCCCTAGAATATCATTATATGCTTAAACATTAAGATTTGTACTCATGGAAATTACTAAAGTAGTCAAACCTGTTCATTAGAAGGGGGTGACCTAATACTTTTGGCAATATAGTGTATTAAATCTCTGAAGATCTCAGCAGAGGAGGATCAAACATCTCCACAAACAGCATCACTCATTGGATTTTGCAATCAGAGTGTGTTTGTCACACTCATCAGTCACTCATTAGATTGACTTTATTTCTGTCAGACATCTATAGAAGCTCTTATTGAGAACTAACAGATGTTTAGATGTTGATATTTGTTTCATTTGAAGTCACCATTGTAACAGCTGTAACAGTGTCTTTGTGAAACACAATTGTTCTGGCAAAGAAGCTGAAATCAAGTGTTAATGTTTTCCTGTTAATAATGACAAAATCATCACAAAATGAACAATGTAGCAATGTATGTGGTGTTGTAAAGCAGAGAATCAGTGCTTTGCAGTGAAGAGATATTAACTGTTTTTACATGATGAGTTAGTCATCGTGAGCTGGTCTGATTACATTAAAAATAACTTTTTTTTTCTTATTTCATTTAGGAAAATTACATCTCAAGCCAAAAAAAAAAAAAATATATATATATTGTGAGAAGCTTGAAAAAAAAAGTTCTGTAAAGTTTAAACATGATTAAAAAAAAATCTAATACTAAATCTGGCTTCACTTCATTAAAAAATCTATTCATAAGAATCAACTGAAAATTAAAAACTCCTAAAAGAGAAAACAAAACAGCTATGTCTCACAGACATAAGACAAAACAGACTGAGAAATGAGAGAATAAATCAGAAAGACACAGGAGAGTACACAATGTGTGTGACATCTGTTTATTGTCCCGCCTCAACTGTTAGGTGAAATTTATACCCATGGTGGAGAGAATAGAGACTTTAAATAGAAAATTATTTAAAGTAAATAGTTATAATATTATAATTAAATAAATTATAATAAATGAATATATTTTTAATCTAAGCCTCACTTTGGTCTTCAGTCCACAGCAATCCATTTTAAGCAACTGAGTTTATTTTATTGTCTCATAATTATGTTCACGTAGAATTATGCCCCTCTTTACGGAGGTATTTTTGTTGCATTATTCCAAGTGAAGTCATATTTATATAGGGCTTTAATCAATACAGATTGGATCAAAGTACAGTATTAAACAGGAAAATAGTGTGTCGATAATGCATGAGGACAATAGTAAACACTAAATGTTTCAGGTGTTCCTGTGGCTCAGTGGTAGAGCAAAAGGTCATGGGTTCAATTCCCAGGGAACACACACACTGATAAAAAATGTATAGCCTGAATGCGTTGTAAGTCGCTTTGGATAAAAGCGTCTGCTAAATGCATAAATGTAAATGTAAGTCAGTTCATTATTGATTCAGTGATGTCATCTTCCAGCTCAGTTCAAACAGTATCTGTGCAATCAAGTGGACAGTATTTCCAGAAATGCCAAAGAAACAGTGGCAAGGAACCAAAACTCCATCGGTGACAGAAATGGGAAAAAAAAAAAGAAAAGAAAAAAAAAAATTCCCACATTAGACTATGTCTCAAGACAAGCCACAGTATTATTTTTTATGTGCCTTTGAAAATGCCAGAGAAACAGCACTTTAAGTCTTGGCTGTGGTAATAACTCTACTGGATACAGATGTTATGGAAGCATCATGTTATCCAAGATGGAACGAAAAGCATCAAGTAAACAACTAATAACTGTATTCAACCTCATGATAAACATGTGATTACCGTCACACAACAGCCAACAGCAGTAAAACATTATTTAAAAGTATTAGAAAATGATTGCCATTGTTTGGAAAGAAAAAAATATATATACGTTGGTTCTTTTTAATCCTCTGGCATTGTTCATTTGGGTGTCACACCTGTGTTGTTCGTTACATTAATAGTAATAGTAGTTTTGATGTGCTTTTGACATATCACAGTAATCACAACATTTACTGTACTATGCTTGTAATACCTTTTAATGTAAAATCCAAAAAAAAAAAAAAAATAATAAAATACATAAAAAACAAAATAAAATTCAGTATATTTTCCATCTTGCAGTTCATTCATATCAGTTTATATATTAAATATTTTGCTCACAGATTATTATTAACATTCTCTATATAATTCTATTTTATGTTAATTAATTATTTATTCATGTATTTATTTATTTTTTTTTAGCTGAAAAGACGTAAAGGAAGCAGTCAGCCCAGTTGTGTTTGTGGAGAGGTATTAATTCAGAAACGGAGAAGACAGAAAGCTGCGGAGACAGACATTTGCAGCGGTAGGTCTGTGTTAGTTTTACCCTTTTATTAAACATTCCTGCTGTTATAATTTGCACAGCATTTGTTGTTTCTTAAACTTTTGCCCTGTCCAGATACCCACACTTTCGGTCTTTGCACTCGACCACTTGACTATTTATTTAACATATTTCCTGTATTTGGCCCAAGTGTTCAAGTGTGTGTAGAACTTTTCATTACCTTATGGGACACACTTATAGTGTTGTAAAAATGCAAGTGTTTACAGAGATTTATTTTTAGTTTCAACTTTGCATTTTAAAATAAACTTCTAAATGTGTGTTCAGTAGTCCCTATAACAGATGGCAATTGAATTTGTGGTGCTTCTAATTAAGTGATAAAAAGCAGTTGCAAATGATGTACAAAATAAATATACTTATCTTTGCACCAGCAACACTTTGTTTTACTACCAAATTATTCCTAATATATTATTATTATTATTATTATTATTATTAATATTTAACTTACATTGGAAAGGTTTCTGTGACCTCTCGCGAGATTTCAGCAAAAAGTCTCACGATTTATTCCAAAACATGATGCATGATGGGATACACCAAAAATCGAATAGCGCTTCGGTGTGGTATTCAAGATGGTGTGGGTTTAGTGTGATGAAGAGAAGCTGTATATGTAGGTTTTACTGCCCTTCTACCCCCAGGGGCCCAGTAGCGCCCCCTGGAAGAGCCAAAAAATGCACATTTCAAATGGCTGTAAATCAGAGTCCAATTAACGTATCAAAGAAAAAATCAGCAGGATTACTACTTATGCAATGTTGATTAAATAATGTTGGGCACAGTTTTCAGAAATATATGGAAAGGTGGCATAAAGGCATTTTAAATATTGCTCACTGTAAAATACCAAATTTCAGCCTGCCTCTCAAATATATAATAGAGGTTTGCACAATGAACATATTAAGATATCCAGTTTTCCATTAAAGATGTTATTTATTTCATTTAGGTAATAAAATTTATTAAACTACATTACCCATAAGCCTCTGTCATTCTATCTATGGAACGGGAAAAACTTGGCGCTGTTATTTGTAGTTCATTGAAGTTATGCTTAGGGTTAGGGTTAGGATCTCGCTAAAGGAGTAATTTCTCTCAACATAGCAACACTTCATTGTTAACTTAATATATTACTAATGTGATGATGTCAGCAAAACATACTTTTGTAACATGATGAGCTGTTTAATATGGGTTAAATGATAGTCCAACCACAGACAGTCCTGTGGGTGACAAGGGAAATTCACAGCCAATGACATCCCAGCTGAGCAGCGGCGTCACATTTCCTTGTCCATTTATGGTCATTTATGACAGATGTCTTCCGTTTTTCGGCGGAAGGGATAGATTCGGTTAACAATAAATTAAATTTGCTACCTATTAGATTGTGTTTTATTAATATCTACACCTACCCCTTACAATAATGCAAATACAGTAATTATTGTTGTTCAGCGTGACAAAAATTGGGCAATATTGATGTGCGCATGCCCAGCAATCGCAGCTGTCTCCCATCTCATTAAATATAAAAGATAGATTTTATTTATTTATTTTTTGACTAAAGACAAGTGCATTTACTAATCAAATGATGTGATTCTAACATTTACAGTGTAAATTACATTGTGCTTTAAAGTTATAAAATTATTCACTTTTGTGTTTCTGTGATTCGCCATTCTCTACCATTTGAACTAAAAAAAAAAAAAAAAAAACTGAAAAAAGCATAGAAAAAGCATAATGAACATGTATAGTTTTGTAAGCATTTCCCAGTATTTATTGATATGTCAAACTCATTTAAAGACAAACAAAGTGCCCAAACTACTGCACTGCATCCTCTGTCACCAAGCTCTTTTTGCCACTATGAAGAATAAAAAAGCAGTTAATTACAAAAATGTATCCAGGGAGGACTTAAGAAAAAAAAATAAAAAATTGAAACAAATGGGAACAGGTGCGTGACTCTGAAAATATACACACACACACACACACACACACACACACACACACACACACACACGTCAAACAATATTTTTGCAAACCACATGCAGTTATCTTCACAAAATATCTTCTGTTCTTCCCTTAAAAAACATAACTAAAAAGGCAAACAATTATTAAGAACATTGTACATTTTTAACTTTAATACTTTGTAAATATTGTTCACTTTTATTGTGACTAAATGCAAAGCAAATTAAAATTGTTAGTAATAATTATAATTGTAAACGTTAACTATTTTCAGTATAAAAATTATTTTATTAAAAAAAATAAATAAAAACAGTAAACACAGTATATGTCTTTCAGAGAACACTGGAAACTGATTAATTTTCTTAAAAATTAAATTGACCAAAAAGTGATACAACACATAATGTAAATGTTTCAAACTCACAAAATAACACCACAAAGTCATGCATGTCAAGTGTGCAATATCATCTATAACTCTATCAGCACAGCACCAAATAAACATTAATTGTCTGAACAATGGAAGATAGAGAAAGTGTTCAGGAAAACAAACACCTGCTACATACAAACACAGAAATATACCTTTGACAATAGCATCATGAAACAGCTGCATGTCTGGAACATGTCAGGGGATGGCTGTGCATGAATATGTGCTTTACTAAAACTCCTGATGAGAACTGATGCTTTTTATGATAAAAGCATTAGGAAGACACCAAGTAAAGTTTACTGTATGAAGCTTGAAAAAGAGAACACAATGCTTTATCAATACGAAAAACATTATTTTTATCTATTAACTATTTAACTATTGTAACTGATTGTTTTTTAACTGGTTCTGTATACAGTATATGGGTTGCTGGAAGGTCAAAATGTATTCATTATAAGTTTATAATTAAAACAAGGCTGCATCTTCCGCAAAAACAAAAAAACAAAAAAACAAACAAACAAAAAAAAAAAACTGCAAAGTCTTAACATTGATCCAGGTGGCATTTCTGTGGATAAAGACTTAAAGAGGTGAGTACATGTGCATGATGGAGAAAGACAGCGTTATCTGCAAGTAATCCTGTAAGACAGAAAGGAAGGAAATATTATTACATTACATGTAACTTGTTGGTTTATACATTACTGTGGGTTTTATTATTTTTTTAGGCCATAAAACAGCCTCTGTAAAGATGCTGTAGAATTAAATGTTAAATGCATCCATTATTAAAATCAAGTCATTAATAGCAAGCTATATTCATAAGAATTCTTTTAAACATGATTAGATGCTAACAGGACTGTTATCAGTAGTGTAATTGATCTGGTTCTGACAAATTAATCAAAGGTTTGATATATCACGTGACATATCAAACTAGCATTTCCTCTCATGGCAACAGATAAATGACGAGGTGCAGAGAGACATCATGTATAGTTGGAACATGAACTGATAGGACCATTTGAAGTAATTTATTAAGAAGCCAATGGACAATATAAACTTTCTGACTGTGTGGGGCATCTGACTGCTTTCCAAGAAGAGCACAACTGATTTACCAATACTGTGATAGAGTACAGGGGCTGAGGCAATGACTAACGACAGCAGTAGAGGAAACACTGCAGGATTGTCTACAAGTACACTTGTACAATATCATACAAGTGTTACACTGAATTACTGAATTATTAAGACTTTGATGTGATACTGTGTTTAGGGTTCTTACTAATGTGGCATTTTTAAGACTTTTGCCCTGTCCAAATACCCACACTTGTGGTCTTGGCCACTTGAGAGCGCTTGTACGTGACCGTGCGTGTGCAGGACTGTCCCAGGTCTTAATAATGCCAAAACACAGTGCCCTTAACGTACACTAAACCCACACTATCTTGAATACCACACCGGAGCGCTATTCGAGGTTTGGTGTATCCCATCATGCATCATGTTTTGGAATAAATCGTGAGACTTTTTGCTGAGATCTCGTGGGAGGTCACGGAAACCTTTCCAATGTAAGTTAAATATTATTAATAATAATAATAATATATTAGGAATAATTTGGTAGTAAAACAAAGTGCTGCACGTTTTATTGGTGCAAAGATAAGTATATTTATTTTGTACATCATTTGCAACTGCTTTTTATCACTTAATTAGAAGCACCACAAATTAAATTGCCATCTGTTATAGGGACTACTGAACACACATTTAGAAGTTTATTTTAAAATGCAAAGTTGAAACTAAAAATAAATCTCTGTAAACACTTGCATTTTTACAACACTATAAGTGTGTCCCATAAGGTAATGAAAAGTTCTACACACACTTGAACACTTGGGCCAAATACAGGAAATATGTTAAATAAATAGTCAAGTGGTCAAGTCCAAAGACCGCAAGTGTGGGTATCTGGACAGGGCAAAAGTTTAAGAAACAACAAATGCTGTGCAAATTATAACAGCAGGAATGTTTGATAAAAGGGTAAAACTAAAACAGACCTACCGCTGCAAATGTCTGTCTCCGCAGCTTTCTGTCTTCTCCATTTCTGAATTAATACCTCTCCACAAACACAACTGGGCTGACTGCTTCCTTTACGTCTTTTCAGCTAAAAAAAAAAATAAATAACTAAATAATAATAATTAAAATAAAATAGAATTATATAGAGAATGTTAATAATGATCTGTGAGCAAAATATTTAAGATATAAACTGATATGAATGAACTGCAAGATGGAAAAAAATACAGAATTTTATATTTATTTATTTATTTATTTATTTTACTTTTTTTTTTTTTTTACGTAAGGTATTACAAGCATAGTACAGTAAATGTTGTGATTACTGTGATATCTGTCCTAAAAGCACATCGAAACTACTATTAGAGTGATAAAACCATAGTAAGTTTGGTGATTACTGTGGTATTCACAGATCACAGATCGGGAGAAGCCGATTAGTCACCAGAAGAGACGGACGGCAGCGCGTAAGTGTTGTTGTAATACTTGTTGGTAGATCTGTTGTTTAAATTATTTACTTGCTGCTAGGAAGGAATACTTCGTTTCCTACCTATTTCTATTCTGCTTTTTCGTTGAGGTGGATATTTTTGATTGCACTTACTGGTAATTATAATAATTTGCGCCTCGGCTAAGAAGGAGCCCGTGTCATTTGCATTTGCTCCTTGCGCTAAGTGTTAGTTTCGTCTTGAGCTATTAGCACTCCGTTGGGCTATTGGCTGGGCTAATCAGAAGCCGGCCACAGCTGTTTTCACTCTAGTCTGTTAAACTGTGTATTTATTTGATATCTGTGCGCTGACGCGGAAGCGTCTGCGGAACCGTCGTGTTCAGCCTCCTCGTGTGAAGACCGACGAGTGTAAAGACGAACGACTTTTTCCTGCGCGACTTTAACCGAGCAACGAACTTAAGTATCATTTCTATCTTCCCTCACACACTCTCCTTTTCTGTCCTCTTCCTTTCCACCTCTATCATGTGTTTCCAAACCATTCCGGTTGTCTCTCAACCACGCTCTAACATCACACGCAGACGGCAACGTAATCCTGCTAACCTGCGCCCTATCTCTACATCTTCTACCGCACCTCTTTCTTTCTCTGTGGGTCTCTGGAACTGTCAGTCAGCGGTCAACAAAGCTGACTTCATTTCTGCTTTTTCTTTACAATCCACGCTCAGCATCTTGGGCTTGACTGAGACCTGGATTCGTCCAGAAGACTCAGCAACCCCAGCTGCTCTCTCTAACAATTTCTCTTTCTCTCACACCCCACGTCAAGTTGGCCGGGGTGGGGGTACTGGACTGCTCATTTCAAAGAATTGGACATACTCAACCCACTCTCCCCTATGCAATTACAACTCATTTGAATGTCATGCGATTACTGTAACAGCTCCTATAAAACTCCAGATTGTGGTAATTTACCGTCCCCCTGGCCAAATTCTAGCCACCTTCCTAGAGGAGCTGGACGGGCTGCTGTCCTCTTTCATGGAGGTTGGCACTCCACTCTTAGTCTTTGGCGATTTCAACATTCATCTAGACAAGCCTTATGCTACAGACTTCCATTCACTCCTAGCTTCATTTGATCTCAAACGCCTTACCACTTCTAGCACGCACAAATCAGGCAACCAACTTGATTTAATTTACACACACTATTGCACTGCAGATAACATTCTGGTGCAACCACTACATATCTCTGACCATTTCTTCATTTCTTTTACATTACTTTTTGATACCCATGTGCCATCAACCCCCTTACCGGTTACTTTTAGACGAAACCTACGCTCCCTTTCTCCCTCATATCTGTCCTCTGTAGTATCCTCCTCTCTTCCCTCACCTACCCATTTCTCATCTCTGGATGTGAATGCAGCTACTGACACTCTATGCCAGACCTTAACCTCTTGTCTTGACGACATTTGTCCTCTCTCCTCCAGCCCAGCACGGGTTGCCCCTTCTAACCCCTGGTTATCCGAGGTTCTTCGTGAACATCGGACCAAACTCAGAGCGGCAGAGAGAAAATGGCGCAAATCAAACGATCTGTCGGACCTGAGTAGGTATCAGTCCTTGCTCTCATCTTTCTCTGCTGAAGTCCACACTGCCAAATCCTCACATTTCCACGACAAGATCAACAGCGCTCCAGACATGCGTAACCTCTTCAGAACATTTAATTCTCTCCTCTGTCCCCCTCCACCACCTCCCACCACTTCTATAACAGCTGATGACTTTGCCACTTTTTTTACAGACAAAACTAGAACAATCAGTAGTCAGTTCTCTCCTCCACACACACACGACCTCCAACCAACCACATCCACTGCTAAAACTCCCATCTTCTCCTTCTGTCCACTCACTGAGGCAGAGGTATCCAAACTTCTCCTCTCCAGCCATCCTACAACATGTCCTCTAGACCCAATCCCATCACACCTTCTCCAAGCAATCTCTCCCACACTCTTACCAGCACTCACACACATCATCAACACATCTCTCCTCACAGGCATTTTCCCCACTGCGTTCAAGCAGGCTCGGGTAACCCCACTGCTCAAGAAACCTACATTAAACACTTCTCTTACTGAAAACTACAGACCTGTCTCTCTCCTTCCATTCATAGCGAAGACACTCGAACGAGTTGTCTTCAACCAGGTCTCATTGTTTCTTTCACAGAACAACAAACTGGATGCTAAACAGTCAGGTTTCAGGAGTGGCCATTCAACTGAGACGGCGCTACTCTCAGTCACTGAAGCCCTGCGAATTGCAAAAGCAGACTCCAAATCATCGGTCCTCATTCTGCTGGATCTATCTGCTGCGTTTGACACTGTTAATCATCAGATCCTCCTGTCTACCCTCTCATCTCTGGGCATCACTGGGATTCCACTTTGCTGGTTTGAATCCTATCTCACTGGTAGGTCTTTCAGGGTGGCCTGGGGAGGAGAGGTATCCAAAGCACATCAACTGGTCACTGCGGTTCCTCAGGGATCGGTTCTTGGACCCCTCCTCTTCTCCACATACATGACATCACTGGGTCCCATCATACAGGCACATGGCTTCTCCTACCATTGCTACGCTGATGACACACAGCTCTATCTCTCTTTTCAACCAGATGATCCAACAGTAGCTGCACGGATCTCAGGCTGCCTGGCGGACATCTCGGCATGGATGAAAGAACATCACCTACAGCTCAACCTGGCAAAGACTGAGCTTCTTGTCTTCCCTGCTACTCCAACCCTACAGCATGACTTCACGATTCAGTTAGGTTCATCAACAATTGCCCCATCAACTTCGGTCAGAAATCTCGGTGTAATCTTTGATGACCAATTGACCTTCAAAGAGCACATTGCAAAGACCGCTCGATCTTGCAGGTTTGCACTACACAACATCAGAAAGATCAGGCCCTTTCTGACAGAGCATGGTGCACAACTTCTTGTCCAGGCCCTTGTCATTTCTAGGCTGGACTACTGCAATGCTCTTCTGGCTGGTCTTCCATCAAACACAATCAAACCTCTACAAATGATTCAGAATGCAGCGGCACGTCTGGTCTTCAATGAGCCCAAAAGAGCCCATGTTACACCTCTCTTTATCTCCTTGCACTGGCTACCAGTTGCAGCTCGGATCAAATTCAAGACACTGATGCTTGCATATAGAACAACCACAGGCTCAGCACCCGCCTACTTCCACTCACTATTACGAATCTACACCCCCTCCAGAAGTCTGAGATCTGCTAGTGAGCGACGCCTCGTGGTACCATCACAGAGAGGCTCAAAATCACTCTCCAGAACATTCTCATTCACCATTCCTGGCTGGTGGAATGATCTTCCCACCCCTATCCGGAATGCTGGATCCCTACCAATCTTTAAGCAACAACTGAAAACTCATCTCTTTCAGCACTACTTGACTTCATCCTAAAAAAAAAAAAAAAAAAAAAAAAAAAAAATTCTTTCTCTTTATTTATTCCTTTCCTTTCTAGCTTGTACTTATTTGAACAATGCCTGAGACTTGTTGTTACAAGCACTTCCTCTGTCTGATTGCCTCTTCAAGACGAATCGCTTTATGTATTCCCCAATTGTAAGTCGCTTTGGATAAAAGCGTCTGCTAAATGACTAAATGTAAATGTAAATGTATTACTATGCATATCACTACAGTTACTGTGGTAAAATCATGGTAAACGTCCTGTTGACTGTATTTTAACTTCAAATTTCATAGTAAAACTACATGGTTACCATGATTTTACTACAAATACAACTTACATCTTTGAAGCTGATATGAATATAAAACTGCTCCAAGGTCTATGGCACGTCACGTGACAGATAGTGTTTAATCACTCTAGTTAGCAGGTGTGTTCATTTAGTTAAACGCAATGAAACTCAAAGACAGCCTCGGATGACTGATATTATACAGCGAATAAACATACGGCGCTAATCTGATAAATAAAGAAGACTGAATACATCTTATAACAGACTTTAAGACGGCGTATTTTCGACTGCTTGTGGCCAACATGTGGCACATGTAAACTGATGGCAAATATCGCGATGTGTGCTGAATGAGACTTCTTCTTCAACGTGATTTCATAGTGATAAACATCTCATGCTCTTCGCGTCGGTGTTTGATGCCAAAAGTTTCCTGTTGAAATCAATGTAGGTCCGAGCTCGTCGATATAGCGACGCCGAGGGGCACCTTTGGCGTCTTCATAGTGACACTAGAGGCGCTTGACCATACTTCAGTATTTGACGCCCTGGGAGTGAGAATGAGTTGTAAATTTCATTCATCACTAATAAGGGTAGGCCTACTAAAGCAATTATAAGTATGCTTACCAAGAAAGCAAAGGTTTATGAACAATGTTTTGACATGCTCTTTCATATATAAAAAAAAAAAACAAAACAAAACAAAAAAAAAAAAACCTTTTTTGTGAAAAAGGTTATTTTAGGTAGAAATGGCTGGTTAATCTAAAATGGGCCACAATTTTCAGCTAAAATGGGCTGCATACACACATTTTTACACAGAAATTGAGGGTGAAAATAAGTTTATAGGCCTAGATATGTATGCATACAAAATCTAGTCTTAAAAAAAACAAAATAAATAAAAAAAAAAAAAAATACATACACAAACTACCAGTCAAAAGTTTTTGAACAGTGATTTTTAATGTTTTTAAAGAAGTCTCTTCTGTTCACCAAGCCTGCATTTATTTGATCCAAAGTACAGCAAAAACATTAAAATTTCGAAATATTTTTGCTATTTAAAATAACTGTTTTCCATTTGAATATATTTTAAAATGTAATTTATTCCTATGATCAAAGCTAAATTTTCAGCATCGTTACTCTAGTCACATGATCCTTCAGAAATCATTCTAATATTCTGATTTGCTGTTCAAGAAACTTTTTTTATTCAGTTAAGTACATTTTTTCAGGATTCTTTGATGAATAGAAAGATCCAAAGATCAGCATTTATTTGAAATAAAAAGCTTTTGTAACATTATACAATATACCATTCAAAAGCTTGGAGTCGATAGTAAAAATATTTCAAAATGTTACTGATTTTTTGTTGTACTTTGAATCAAATAAATGCAGGCTTGGTGAGCAGAAGAGACTTCTTTAAAAACTTTAAAAATCTTACTGTTCAAAAACTTTTGACTGGTAGTGTACATGCACACAAAAAGCACCAATGCACAGAAACACACACCTATACAACATGATCAGTTCATTTTTAATTGCATTGTTTAATGAAATATTCATTCAACTTTCTATTTAATGAAATGCATGGTGCTGTTGCTATTGCACACTAAAGACAATAGTGTCAATTTACTGTTAAAAATAAAATGATTTCAACCGAAATTACCTGTGTTGTTCTCTTTTTATATTGGCCCAGTTTACCTGAATGTTGTGCCGTGGCTCAAGAAGGTACCTGCTGATACTCTAACTCTCATAATTTTAAAACAATTATACTTTTTGATATTTAAAAAAATATATACATATTTAAGAGACCCATGCTAATTTATAAAAATATCATTAGTTCTCATGCAGAGCTTATTTGATGGTATTATAAGTCATTTACCAAGATGTGGCCCATTTTAGCTGACTTCACCCTATTCCTTAAAATAAAATCTGTTTTTTAACTGTGATAATAGAATGCAAAATGCAAAAAAAAAAACAAACACTTTTTTTTTGTTTTGCAGATTGATATTATTTTTTACTATAGAATAATAGATTTGAATTCATTGTAAAATGAAGTTAATGTTAAATTAATCATTTTCGTTTCTTGAAAAAGAAAATAGGAGTAACTTCTGTAATTAAAAATGTCATCAAATCAGGAGTCTGTTTTCAGCATTTAAACATCAAAATCGTATAAACACTAGGCAGCTGGTGAAAAATAAAACCTGCCTGACAAGCAAAAGTGGAGGCGATTATTACTAAAGAAAATTTGGCTACAAACAGGTACATAGTGACAGTATTTCAGGTCTAAGTGTATTGTCTTTGACTTGTTGTTGATGATGTTGTTAATTTCAAATCAAATTTTTTCCAGACTCGTATACCAAAGCCTTACAAAAATGCCAGCTTGTTGCAGAAACATCAAACATTGAAACAGAGGACACAACAAATAAAAAGAGGCCACACAAAAAGCCTCGGCGATATCAGTCAGAAACTGAAATCTCCTCAGAAGGTAAATGTTCAAATTGCTTATTTTTTTTTTAAAAAAACAGTTTTTTAATTTGCTTTGGTATTTTGTTTAAGTCAGCTAAGGAGTTACATTTCCATGTGACCTGCTGAGTCACAGATACTAAGAAATGTGAATTTTTTTCGATGTAGCCTACATAAAAATCCTCAGTATTCCACCAAAATGATTTTCCAACTAGTCTGAGTTGGTGTCACAGTATCACCAGGCTCCACCCTAAATCAACACTGGTACGGTGCACTCCAAACGGGATATATCGCCCTCCGAAGGGCACTTCGGAGTGAAAACAATCATGGCCGCCTTACTGAAGTGTCGTTCCAAACCGAAGTGCTCAAAACTGGCCACTTCAAAGGGCCCTTCGGAATGAAGGATTTTGAAGGGTACAACTGATGGACACTTCGGGTCCCATGATCCTTTGCACAGATGCTTTGCATGATCATGGTGCAATCTTTTATAATTATATAAACTATGGATTAAAAGCATTTGTAATTTTTTTTTTATATATAAACATTCAAAAATATTCTCTTTTCATATGAAAGAATTACAAAGAAAAAAAAAAAGTGTCAAAACCTGTTCCACCTAAATGTAAGTTGTTACATAATTCATGCAGACAGTGATATTACATTTCTTACTTTTGTTTGTTTGTTATTTGTAATTTTTAAGGCTCTAAAATGCAAATCAACCTACTAGATGTATTTTCATATTTCTGTTGTATTTTTAGATCAGCCACTTATCCTGAATACAAGGGTATATATACATATACGTATATTTATGTATGTAGTATGTGTGTGTGTGTGTTTACAATCCAATATAGATTTAAAGTAACTGTATTTTCTTTCCAATCTACAGACAATCTAGAAAAGCCAAGTTCTCCGGATTTATTCTGTAGAAAGAAGTTTCTTATTTTAATAAACATTTAATGTCTATTTATACTTGCAGCTCTATTAAAAATAAATAAATATATTTACAGCAGATGCATCGTTGCCACAGTTCTCACTGCAGAGTGTGTCACCACCCCAACAAGGTGTGTAGCAAAATTTCATTGTGATACATTCATAAACTTGCATGTAATATGTACATTTTGAAACATATAGGTATTTTGTTGTTATGCCTCAGCAGTGTCACATCTGTTAAGAGAGCCACAGGCCACATCTGATGAAGCCACAAAGTGTAAACAAGCAGTTCTTTGTCACAATCATGCATACACATTTAAGGAACTGACTCTATATAATATTTAATTTCTCCTTAGACTATCGCACAAGAGTCTTACAAAAGTTGCAAGAACTCTGTGAGAACCAGCAAGATATCCTTGCTACGCAAAGGAAAATTTCATCTTTTCATGGCTTACATTATAACAGCAACATTATACACTAACGTTAAAAGTGTGAAATCGCAATCAACCACCCCTTTAAAGCATCTTAAACTTTAATATATTTCTTTAAAATTAATAGTTAAATATTTCTAATTCAAAATGTCTGTATATAACATGAATTATAGGCTTATCTTCATATATCATGAAAGATAAATAAGACAGTTTTTTATAACTTTACAAAACGCTATCAGTGTAGATATGCACATTAGATGATGGGAGGTTGTTAGGTAGTAGGGCCCCTTGAAAGTCTGCTTAGGGCCCCCCAAAACGCTAGGATCGGCTCTGAGGCTATACAAAAAACTCATTTGATTTAACTGGGACTTTAGCAAATCAGCATACAGCACCTTGAACATTGTCTGTATGAACGCAATGCGGGATTTAAGCCCGTAAAGATGCAAGTTTACTGTGTTGCTGTCTTTTCTGCGCTTCTCTGATTCTGCGCGCGCTTTCTCTTCTACTGTCCTCCAGAGAGCCGCCTAACTGCAAAATTCAAAAATTAACGGTCATTTCGATTTGAGCGGCTGTCTTTGTCTTTGTTTAATATTATATGATATGAATGTATGGATATATTGTACCCATCTGTTGGAAACGCCACTGAAAACCGTGTTTTTGAAATAACATAAATAAGGTTTGGTGCAGTCCACGCCTGCCGGAGCGTCTTTTCTTCTCTTCTTCTCTATCTCTCGTACTGTAGGAGGCGCTGTGATGATCTCCAGTTCACCGGTAAAACCACCGAAGAACGTACCAACAATGGAGCGCTCGGTAAGTGTTGGATTCGTTTTACGTTATTAATGTGTTTTAGCTGTTTATGTACATGTAGTTATTTTCCTAACGTTAGTGTTTTAAACTTTCATCGCCAGCTCGTCTTATGAAAAATAACGACGTTTTTGCCACAGTTGACGTTACCATAATAAATGTCATACTGTTTTATTACAGTATAACTACGTTTTTAACCATGATATTTGTCGTTAACAAATTAGCAAAATTTTCAATACTAGACGCTTTTAGAATTTTTACAGGGAGAAATTTATAGAAATCCGACATGATGTGCTATAACATTTGATAATATTCCTGCACTGTGCTGGCTCAGTTGGAACGAAACAGTTTCTGTATTAACACAATGCTTAATTTTCAATACTAGACGGTTTTAAAGTTTTCACAGTTTAAGGAGAAATCTGGCAATATCTGAAATATCTGGTAATTATGTCCAGCTTTGTGCTGGTTCAGTATTGAAACTAAACAAACACTCTGAAATAAACATTTCTGAAGATTCTCCGACATACTATTTGCTTTAGTCAGCTCTTGTTCAATCATTTTGAGGTTAAATCAGTGTCTGTCCATTATAAATGCGCGTTTAATTATCCTGATGTGTTTGTGTTCAGATGTTGATCATGAAAGCGCAGGTGGATGTGATCTGCTGTAAATCAGTAGGAACTGATCTGTCCATGCTGGATATTGAGGATTTCATCACAGAAATCTGTCGGCTGAAGAAAGAGGTGGCGTCACTGGAGGCAAAGCTGAGAGAAAGAGACGACAAACTCAACAGAGAGGTTTGAACAGCTCTTCATTTCATCCTTCAGCTCAATCACTCAATGAGACTTCTTTCACACACCAAACTCACTTCTTATCACCATCTCAAATTATACAATGGCAAAATATTAGGGGTGTCCCTGACTAAGGATTTTCATAGTCGATTGGGGATTTTTGAATCTTGCCAATAGTCAACTGATAGTCGAATCATGTCCCCGTTGAAAAAAACAGCATATGCTGGTTAGATGTGTTTTGACGCTGGGATGTTGGTTTGCTGGTCCTTTGCTGGTTTATACTGGTCATGTGCTGCCAAAGAACCAGCATAAACCAGCAAAGGACCAGCAAACCAACATCCCAGCGTCAAAACATACCTCACCAGCATATGCTTGTTTTTTCAACAGGGATGTTTGGGGGTGGTGGCAAAATACATTACCAAGAGTCAAGTCAGACATTCGACAATCATAAATACTGACGTTAACACACAGGGAAAATGTGTAATGAACGCCTCGCAGATACAAAAATTATGTTTTATGTTTTGATTAAAAGATAGTTAACATTAAACATCAGCGAAACCCTAAGAATTCACAACATTTTTTTTATAATAGTGCTGTCATTATGACGTTATGTATATGACAGTAGTTATTATTGTTCTGCATTTTTTGTTTTGAGCTGCGTGCGCTGAAGATGACGAGTAGAATATGAAGCATTTGATAGCAGGTTTTTAATCAATGGGATTTAACTCATCATTTATCTCATATACAGGGCTGGGAAGGTTACTTTTAAAATGCATTTCGTTACAGATTATAAATTACATGCTTTAAAAAGTATTTTGTAACGTATTTCGTTACATTACTTAATTTTAGTAACTTAATCTAAATACTTTGGAATACTTAAGGTAAGGGGCATATTAACTTTGATGTCTTGTTTTTATGTTAACCACCCCTAAATAAAAATAAGTGGCATTAATACACTTTAAGAAATTATAAACGCATAAATAATGCTATGAGATTAATATTTTCAATACAACATTTTGAACATAGAAATAAAAAAATTATGGGAGGAAAATATGTTTTTAAATATGAAAAACCACCAGTAGGTGGTGGCAAATCACTGTCTTAATGAAAGAGTCATGCAATCATTTGATTTGTTTAAAGGACTGATTCATTCAGGAATCAAGCATGTGATTTTATGAATGTAATTGAATCATTCTCAGCTGATTCGTTCAAAACGTGCAGACGCGCAACTATTCTGATGTGGATTTATTTTGAAGGCTGTGGTTATTTTCATTAAGTGCAAATAGCAATAAATTCTATTTACACCATGTAGGAACAAATAGCATTTTCTTTGCTACAAGTGATAGTAATTAGATGCTATTAGACCAGTGGTTGTATGGCACCATTTTTGTTTGCACTATAGAGCAAATCAGAAAACACTGTTCTTTTAATAAGTCACTAAATATTACCTTTTTGTTATGAATTGCATAAAATAATCATCACATTTGCAATTGCACTACTCTTCGGCTAAACAGCACTCTTCTTCCTCGATTGATATTGCTTAACTATACATAAATATAAAAAAATAAGAACTCATACAAACGTGAGACTGAGAACAACTTACTTTAAGATGCTTGTTTCAAGGTTAGATGTTCCTTTGAAGCCGAGAGACGTTTTGTTACAGGTAAACAAAAATTACATATAGCCTACTGTGGTGTTCTGTCCTTTTTCACATTTATAAGTAAAATCGTCTTTATATTTCCATGACAATTACGTGCTAGGCTTTTTGATTTTTTCTTGCATTTTAGTGAGTCGTCACTATAGTCTGCACTCTGCAGCAGGCTGCAGTTTGAACAGTATCACCAGTTGTGTCATGGTTAAAATTTCCAACCATTTTACATTAATATTAAAATAAATAAATTACATTAAAAATCAAAGTAATCACTTTGGTAATCTAAAATACTTTTTGGATGTAACTGTAATTTGATTACCACCCATTAAAAATGTAACTATAACGAAATACAGTTACTCATATTTTGTATTTTAAATACATAACGGCATTACATGCATTTCGTTACTCCCCAGCCCTGTTCATATAGAATACACTTTGTTATTTATACAACATAATGTTAATATTATGACTTATAGGCTAGCTGCATGAAATGCCCTGAATGCATGTGTCTGCACAGCTCTGAATGAACTCCTTTTGTGGACGCATTCTTCACGCAACAACATGCAGAAACACGGCAACTAAACATTAAAAACTCACAGCATTTTATTATAATAGTGTCTTATTATAATGTTATGTATATGACAGTCACAGTCATAATTATTAATATAATATATAATATTCTGCATTGTTGTTTGTCCTGCTTGTGCTGCGCGCTGAAGAGATAATCACCATAGTAGCCTACTACAATGAAGCGTTTTACTGCAGCGCAGCTCAAACAAATGCTTCTTAAACAAGATAAATAATATATACACAATATATATAAACTGGCTGAAATGTTTTAAAATCACTTATACCCTACCTGATCGAAAAAATCGACCATTGCTAACTATTGGCAGAGCAGGCAGTTGACCTCTGCATTATGAAGGGCCTCCAGTACTACAGTATTACAATAAAGGCAATGGCGGATATGTTTCATGTTAACATTGAGCATTCCCCACCAGGTACAATGTTCTGATTGTTTGCATCTTGTTTTTCAGCCCATAGATAATAATGTATTCGTTCTTATAAATTTAATAAAATCATCATTACATTGCTGTTAGGTTAACATTGCACAAATTAACTGAATCTGTACTTTCAAAAAATAAAAATTAGACATGTTTTTAACTAATGTGCTGTCTTCACTGTAGCTTGCCATGCACACACATTGTCACTCACACAGATCACACTGCGCACACGCAGACATTCAGCAATACAGAAACTTCTCAGCTCCACCCCGCAATTTTATCAATAAAATAATTTAACTTCTAAAGATTGCATTGTCTTTCTCAGAAAGGAGTTGGTAACATTATTGTTTCTGAAGTAATTAAAGCCATAGCTTCATGGTTAATAGAGAAAAATAATAGGTAATACCGACCGATACCGAATTGTGGTCTATCAATCGGTGCATCCCTAAGCTTGTTCTTAATTTGTGTTTATCTGTGATTGTGTTTGTCAGGATGTGGAGAAGGTTTCAGTGCGTGTGGCTGATGGGACAGAAGCTCAGGGTTCAGTCTGGAGCGTCAGAGATCAGAGAGACTCAGAGCTCAGCCTCACTTTACTCTGTTATACTGACGCTCAGGATCATGAATCCACTGATCAAACCTCTGACTGTAACGCTGGAGAACAGCAGATGCTGCAGACGCCGCTGAAGATGTGCTCCGTCAAACTGGTGGACTGCAGGAACCTGATAGAGAGCAGAGCAGAAGAAACCACCGCAGAGCAACAACAACAGAGTCATGAGGATGATGATCTGAATGATTTCGATGATGGTGACTTTGTTCCTTCAGGTATGTTTCTTCCTTTTATGACCAGATATACCTTAATTCTTTTAAAATTATTAAAAAAATATGCAAATAAAGGGTGTGTGATTTTGACAAAAAAAAAAAAAAAAAAAGATATCTCGATATTTTCTAGTTTCTTTTAATGACTATATTTTGCTGAGTGTGTTATTGTGCTGGTGTCTTAAGGACCACCGTGGACACCTGATTTATGAAGTATTTGATATTCTGCTTAATCTGTGAGGTCAGTTCACATCAGTGATAGAAATGAATCTTTTCTAATAAGTTTAAATAGATTTTATAAGTAATTAGCAAGATTTTAAAATCTATACGATGTTTAAAGGGGTGGTTGACTTTTTTTTTCAGGGAATTCTGGGAATTCTGGGCCCAGTGCACTGACTTTGCTATGGGGGCCCCCTCAAAATCATGTTCCACTATTACCCCTTGTCTGACGCCCCTGCACGTGTCCATGTATACTGCTTCTCATAGCTATGTGAAAATAAGTGTATAATTGGAAGAGTTTGTTGAAGCTGATCTGACAATCTGAATAAGAGAGAGAGAGAGAGAGATGCAGAGTGTGTGCAGAGCAGGCGACGCGAGGAATAGTATTAAGAACCGTTGCTTTAGAACATTGATTTTGAAACTTGTGAATCCTTTTGAATGGTTAGAAGACAGAATCGCGATTCATATATGAATAGATGTTTTCACGCACCCCTAGTTTTCTCTTCCTCTTCTCTAAAGCAGCGCAGCATGGCCTAGCCCCCTTCGTTGCGTGTTCCCGGGGGCAGGGTTTATCTGGGTCCGTGATGTATCGGACCCGGAAAGTAGCTCGTTGTTGTCCCTACGAGCCATTTTTGTAGGCATTAAACTGCCAGAATTTTAAAAGACGATATCTCCGTTTGCACTGAGCTTTCAGTGCTGCAACTTTGCAGATATTGTTTATGCTCAAACAGCAATATTACACACTAACTAACATTAAAAAAGTGAAATCGCAATCAACCACCCCTTTAACTAATGAAGCCCTAATGTGAAGTGTGACCGAACAATAAAGAATCAAAACACTTTCAAACAATATCTAGGGCATGTTGTAGTCCAGATTAGAACGTAAAAAATCTGAAAATAAATAGCCTATTAAGTCTAAATATTTAAGTATTTGGAGCTGTGAACACCATAGTGAATACACAAATCTAAATGACTATTTAAATCTATTTCATTAAATACATTTGAGAAAGTAGGGTAGCCGTTTTTATGGGGTTTCCAGGGTAACGGCTGCATTTTCTGCAGTTTAGCGCCATCTGCTGTCCGAGGTGAATGTGCTCTCACTCAGAGCGTCTGTTCCGCCATGCACTTCTCATCCATGCTTTGCGTGCTCACAGGTCTTTGACAGCAGACAGTGGTGTTGTGCATTGTGACCAGTTGATGGGAAAAGTATTCCTAAAATGCATTCAAAATTATTCTATGTATTTTGAAGTGCCCATGATAACAATACCGTGCATATTCATTATCGTGATATGTCTCATTACCGAATACCAGCACATGTCTACTTTGTAGCTAGATTTAGCAACTTCCCCGCCCCTTTTAAGACTTTTTTTTCAAAAGTTAAGGGACAAATATAGCAACTTCTTGGACAAACCTTATCTAAGTTCTCATCTTGCCCACTGATCTGTATTCATCTTTATATAGATCAGTGAATTTGCCATTATGATGTCATCTAGTGACATTTAGCTACCGGTTTTAGCTACTTTCAATTGAAAGCAGTTGCCAACACTGACTGGGGCAGCTAACCAATCTGTGAAAAATAATGTGAAAAATAATAGTGTGTGTATAGAGAGAGAGAGTGTATCATATAATTTTTTATTACATACATATATTACTTTTACTCTTTGCACAGCTCTGTATAGACACTTTTTGTGTCAACGTCATGATTACGTCACACTGGAAAACTGGACGCGGCCAATTCAAACTAGCGCAGATTCGGCTACATAAGGAGCTTAAAATATCATCTTGTTGTGATGTTGGGTGCCAAAATCGAAGTAGTACAGGCTCCAATTTTAAATTTAAATGCATACCTGTTGCCACTGCCAGACAAAAAAAACGATGACAGCTGTGGTTAAACGAGATATAACGAGCGGACTGGACAGAAACGATCGTTAAAAATGCTTGTGTTTGCAGCACACTCTTCTTATCAGAAAAGGTTCAATAAAGAATTGTCTTTTGTTGTTATGGATTATGGTTTGTGTTATGATTTCGTATGCATCTCACTACTATGTCATGAAATAATGTCTGTGTGCATGTGTGGGTAAAATAACAAACGGACGATTTATATGCTTAATCATCTGTAATATACATTGTTGTTACATTGTAAAGGTACTGTAATGTCACCGTAAACTTAACTTACATCATTTACAGGATGTATATACTTTAAAATAACTTTTTGTATTTTGGCCCAGTTCACTCTCATGTAACGTTAGCTGTAAAAATAGTTGCATGCTGAAATTGAAATATCTAGGCCTACATCTTCATGGCTGGATAGACACAGCAGTTTCTCTTTACTACACGTTAGGTTTCTCTATAGATGTGAGTCACTCAACCGGAGGTAACGTTAATCCTGTCAGTTCGTCAAAGGGTTCATTCATTAAAGTTAACTTATTTAAATAACAATCACGGTCCTGCACAGTGAGTGACCTTACATATGCAGGTAAAATCTGATTTTCTCCACTAATTGTTAAAAAAACAAGCTAACAAACTTCATAGCTAGCGTTAATCAAGCGGCCAGGGGAATCTTTCTGCCTCCAGCTAAGCTCCGCCCACAGAAAAATGTCACAATGTTTACTAACAGAAAAAGGGTCTATACATTGGATTGGTTTTAACTTTAATGTATTTGAATTGTTCACCAAACACTAGGAATATACAAGTATTGGATTGAGACTCGGCATCGGCATATACTCAATATTCAGTGACTCGGATCAGGGGCACAAAAACCTGATCGGGACATCTCTAATTACGATATTTTCACAGACGATATAGATATCACACAACCTTAGTGCAGACCTAAATTCATGTGGAGCAGCGTTTGTTGTGAATTCTGCCAATTTGAGAACAGCTGCATGTGTATAAAAGATCAAAGCCTTTGTAGTTTGATAACCGCACTAAGACATATCACAATTTAAATTTTGTTTTGACTGAATGTTCAGCTCTAGAACTTGTAGAAAAAGTTATTTTATGCCAATTTTGTTCCGTTCAGATGACAGTGCTGGTTCTTCTTCTGATGGAGAAACTGGAACTACATCTAAAGAGCAAAGGACAGTGACGGACTGTGGAAAAACATTCAGCAAACAGGGTGATTTAACGAGACATCAGAGAAAACACACAAAACAGAAAGACTTCACCTGCAAGATATGCAACATCAGTTTTCCTACATACAAAGAGAGGAAACGTCATTATAAAAAGCACGAAGTGAAGAAGGAGTTTCGCTGTGAACAGTGCGGGAAGGATTTTTTCAACACTTCTTGTAGTATGAGAGCTCATATAAAGACGCACGAAGAAAAGTCTCTTCAGTGCAATAAATGCAACAAGTATTTCCGCAACAAACGAAATCTTTCTGTTCATATGAGAATTCACACGGGTGAAAAGCCATATCAGTGCCCTCACTGTGAGAAGAGCTTCAGACAGGGATCTAATCTGAAGACACATCTACTCACACACAGCAAAGAGAGACCGTATCAGTGCCCTCACTGCGAGAAGAGCTTCAGCCAGGGATCTAACCTGAAGAAACATCTACTTATTCACAGCAATGAGAATCCGTATCAGTGCAGTGAATGTGGAAAACATTTTATAAGCTCAGCTTCTCTAAACTCACACCAAAGAATACACTCTGACAAACTGTATCAGTGTTCACACTGTGAGAAACGTTTCTATCATTCAGCTCACCGGAAAACCCATGAGAGGATTCACACCGGAGAGAAACCATATCTGTGCTCAGACTGCGGGAAGAGCTTTGCTAGTTCATTTGCTTTCAAAGTTCATCAGAGAATTCACACAGGAGAAAGACCATATCCCTGTAGTGATTGTGGGAAGAGATTTTACAAGCTAAGTGATTTAAAAAAACACCAGAGGACTCATACACGAGAAAAACCTTTTAAATGCTCACATTGTGACAAGACTTTCGCCATATCAACTTCCCTGAAGATCCATGAACGAATGCATACAGGAGAGAAACCTTACTGCTGCTCCATCTGCGGCGAGAGATTTGCTTTTAAATGGGGTTTTCAGACCCACAAAAAGAAACACGCCGCCCCAGAATCATCATAGCTTCATCATGTAATTATTTTTAGTTTGCCTAAAACAATGTTACAGAAATGTTGTTTTTTGGTTGTAAAAAGTAAAAAAAGGACAGGGATGCCCAAGCCTGCTCCTTGAGGCCCTATCCACACGAACGCATTTATTTTCAAAACCGCAGCTTTTTCTACGCGGTTTGGCCGTTCATCCACATGCAAACGCTGCACCAGGTCACTGAAACCGAACGTTTTTGAAAACTCCTGCCAGGGTGAAGATGTTCAAAAACTCCTGTTGCAAACTTTTTCAGGCTTCTGATTGGCCAACATGGCTTTACAGTTGAGATTATATCGCCACCTGTTGGTTTGGCATATTCTTGACAGTGCTTCATTGCATGCGTTTGCGTTTTCATGTGGATGGAGATTTTTTTTTTTAAACCGAAGGAAAAACTCCATTTATAAAAATACCTGTGTATGTGTGGACATGGCCTTAGGGCCTCTGTCTTGCAGAGTTTAGCTCCAACCATAATTAAACATACCTGAAGCAGCTAATCAAGAGCTGTTTAAAAAAAAAAAAAAAAACTGTCTGAAATCACCTGCCCTATTTGAGAAGACAGTCATTTGAAGTGGGGGCCACTATGGTAGCATTTAGCTTAGCACCATTCATTCCTTAGGATCCAAATAGGAATGAATTTAGAAGCTATGCTAAATGGTGCTAAGCTAAACGCTAGCATAGTGGCGCCATGCGCTAGAGCGATTAAGTGCACGCACTGAGACAGGAGAGGTACGTATCAACTCGTCTAAGTTGAGGGAAAAACATATTGGAATATGGAAAAACAGTGGCGTTTTCCTTTAAGTACATCGTACACCCATTGAAACCAATGGAGCTATGATCAACTTAGGCTTACGATGCTTTTGGGAAACGCAGCCCTGATCAGTATCCCAGGGGTGTATTCCAGAAAGCATAGTTAACTTACCGTCAGATAAACCCTGAACTTTCGGTTGATTAACCCCATACCTTGCTTACTCGAGGTATTTGGTTCCAAAAACGCGTCTGGGAGTAAGTTAAGTTCATTCAACACAGAGTATGTTCCTGGTGTATAATATAAGATGTAATAAATAAATATATATTATATATATATATATATATATATATATATATATATATATATATATATATATATATATATATACCGTATATGTGTGTGTATATATATATATATATATATATATATATATATATATATATATATATATATATATATATATATATATATATATATATAGGCTAATATAATAAATTAAACATTACCTTGTCATAATAGTGTTTTATAATTTATACAGATAACTGTTCTTTATGCCAATAAAATATAATAACCATATTAGAACAATATATAGGCTGACCTTATTTATTACTTATATTAATGCTTTATCATTAAAATAGCATACAACTATATATATATATATATATATATATATATATATATATATATATATATATATATATAAAATATAGTAGGCTATATACATAACTGTATTGTAATAATATAGAATCTGTCACGCCCACTGAAGGCTCGTCAGTATATTACGCGTGCCCTGATAGCTCTGAAGTGAACTAACACTGGAAGCTCCGGAGCAGGTTATCTTCAGAGAGCAATTTGCTATGGTTACTTACATACCCTGAAAGTAACCTCCGATTTTGGAACTGAAAGCTGAGTGTATCTGCTCACTTATCCTCAAACATACCCGGGTATGTCGCATAACCTGCTTTTGGGAATACACCCCTGGAGTTTAATTTACTTGATGCTATACTCTAAACTTCGGGTAAGTGTGTTGACTCTGAACTCTGCACGACGTTTGACCTCCAGGAGCATGATTGGACACCCCGGCTCTAGAAAATTACATAGTTTAATGAATCCTGTGTTTTTTACTGTAACTTCATTGTAATGTTCAGATCAGTGTCTGATATTGGATTACAGTGTATGTTTATGGGTTTTTAATCACAGTAACAGAATGATGAGGCTTAATTCTTTTAGCAGTTATTAAATACTTCCTGAAAAACATAACATCTAATGACCCTTATTTGCCTCAGTCACTTTGTTACACAAACTAAAATGATCCAGACTTGAATATGCAATAATATCAAGTTCAATTTCATTTATTTATCAAGCACATTTAAAAACAGCCACAATACTGACCAAAGTGCTGTACATTAAAATCAAACCACAAACACACAAAACAGAGATAATAAAACATATAAATTTAAAACCAAAAGGAATGACAAATAAACATTCTTAAAACAGAGTAATAATCCAGACCATAATACAATGTAATAAGAATGTAGGCCAGATCAAACAAGTGTGTTTTTAAAAATGACTTAAAAATGGATAGGGAAGGCTGCACTCTATTCTCAAGCGGCAGATTGTTCCATAGCCGAGGCCCAACCACAGAGAAAGCTCAATCCCCTCTACGTTTAAGTCTGGACTGAGGAACTAAAAGGAGATTCTGGTCACTGGATCTTAGACTTCTAGTGGGAGTATAAAAATGCAACAGCTCTGAAAGATAACTAGGGGCTTGGTTATGTAAAGATTCATACACCAGTAAGAGAATTTTAAAATTGATTCTAAATTGAAGAGGCAGCCAATGGAGGGCCCTCAGTATAGGGGTGATGTGGTCACATTTGCGACTATTTTGAATAAATCTAGCAGTAGCATTTCGGACCAGTTTTAGGCGAGTGATTTGTGATTTTGAAATACCGCAATATAGTGAGTTGCAGTAATCTAAGCGTGAAGTAATAAAAGCATGGACAGCAATCTCTAACGTCGTAGCATTTAAAAAGTGTTTGATTTTAGACAGCAAGCGGAGTTGGTAAAAACTGGAACCAGTTATAGAAGAGATATGTTTATCCAGTTTTAATGACTCATCGAGATGGACACCCAGGTTTCGCACACGAGAAGATCTGAAGGCCGATAAGCTGCCCAGATCTAGGCTGGTAGCCTGAGAATGATCAGTAGGACTAAAAACAATCACCTCTGTTTTATCTTCATTTAATGTTAAAAATTTTGAGCTAGCCAGATTTTGACCTCTTCTAAGCACCTTAATAAAGTACTAAGTGCTGAAGGATCATTTTTCTTAAAAGGTAAATAAATCTGGGTGTCGTCATCATAGAAATGAAAAGACACCCCATGCTTTCTTAGAATGAAACCCAGAGGAAGCATGTACAGGGAAAAAAGGGAGGGCGCCAATATTGAGCCTTGAGGGAGGCCACAGGTGAGATGAGCAACGGAGGAAGAGAAGTTACCTAGTTTGACAAAAATTTTCTGTCGGACTGAAACCACTTAAGGACCATGCCTTTTAGGCCCACGTATGACTCTAATCTGGATATCAAAATAGAGTGGTCCACAGTATCAAATGCTGCTGATAAATCTAAAAGAACCAGGACCACGGAATCACCAGAGTCGGTAGCTAAAAGGATATCGTTTAACACTCTGAGAAGGGTCGTTTCAGTACTATGAACAGATTTAAAACCAGATTGAAAAATTTCAGTAATACAGTTATGATTTAGAAAGAACTGCAGTTGGTCAAACACAATTTTTACTAAAACCTTTGAAATAAATGGTACACTGTAAAAAATCCAATTAACAAAATGTTGGAAGGGCAAAAATATTTTAGTTGAACTAATTTTATTGCTTGGGCTTAGTTGAGAAGACATTATATTAAGTCTGCACAAATATATTTTAAAAACATGAAATGAATGGTTATTTTCAAATCCAGTCAACATTCAGAATGCTAAATGTTGACTGAACTAATAAAAACAAATCCAGCCAACACTGAGATCATTCTGCACGTGCACGCGCCTGAGTGACTTTGCAGGAGAAACAGCGCCACCATCTTGTCAAGATCACGTATCAGGTAAAAGCCACTAAATAAATGTTATTTTTTAGTCTAAATTTAACGAGAAAATCATGCAACATATTCTTTTATTTATTTATTTATTTATTTATTTATTTGAGTGGACATTTAGAAAGTGTTTAATGAGTTGTATATCCGAAGAAAAGTGGATATAAGACAGTGTATGTCAAGTTCAGGCGTCAGGTAAGTCACGTGGCACTGAGTACTTAACGTTAGACTGAATTTATCAAAACGTATATTTAAAAGGTGTAAATGTTTTATTTAAAACTTATATATTTATACACAAACGTACATCATATATATATATATATATATATATATATATATATATATATATATATATATATATACAGTGGTGTGAAAAATTGTTTGCCCCCTTCCTGATTTTTTTTTTTTTTTTTTTGAATGTTTGTCACACTTTAATGTTTCAGATCATCAAACAAATTTAAATATTAATCAAATATAACACAAGTAAACACAACATGCAGTTTTTAAATGAAGGTTTTTTTTGTTTGTTTGTTTTTTATGAAGGGAAAACAAAATCCAAACCCACATGGCACTGTGTGAAAAAGTGTTTGCCCCCCTAAACATAACTGTGGTTTATCACACCTGAGTTCAGTTTCTCTAGCCACACCCAGGACTGATTACTGCCACACCTGTTTGCAAACAAGAAATCCCTTAAATAGAACCTGCCTGACAAAGTGAAGTAGACCAAAAGATCCTCAAAAGCTACACATCATGTTGAGATCCAAAGAAATTCAGGAACAAATGAGAAAGAAAGTAATTGAGATCTATCAGTCTGGAAAAGGTTATAAAGCCATTTCTAAAGCTTTGGGACTCCAGTGAACCACAGTGAGAGCCATTATCCACAAATGGCGAAAACATGGAACAGTGGTGAACCTTCCCAGGAGTGGCCGGCCGACCAAAATTACCCCAAGAGTGCAGCGACGACTCATCCAAGAGGTCACAAAAGACCCCAGAACAACATCCAAAGAACTGCAGGCCTCACTTGCCTCAGTTAAGGTCAGTGTTCATGACTCCACCATAAGAAAGAGACTGGGCAAAAATGGCCTGCATGGCAGAGTTCCAAGACAAAACCGCTGCTGTGCAAAAAGAACATAAAAGCCCGTCTCAGTTTTGCCAGAAAACATCTTGATGATCCCCAAGACTTTTGGGAAAATACTCTGTGGACTGACGAGACAAAAGTTGAACTTTTTGGAAGGTGTGTGTCCAATTACATCTGGCGTAAAAGTAACACAGCATTTCAGAAAAAGAACATCATACCAACAGTAAAATATGGTGGTGGTAGTGTAATGGTCTGGGGCTGTTTTGATGCTTCAGGACCTGGAAGACTTGCTGTGATAAATGGAACCATGAATTCTGCTGTCTACCAAAAAACCCTGAAGGACAATGTCCGGCCATCTGTTCGTGACCTCAAGCTGAAGCGAACTTGGGTTCTGCGGCAGGACAATGATCCAAAACTCACCAGCAAGTCCACCTCTGAATGGCTGAAGAAAAACAAAATGAAGACTTTGGAGTGGCCTAGTCAAAGTCCTGACCTGAATCCTATTGAGATGCTGTGGCATGACCTTAAAAAGGCGGTTCATGCTCGAAAACCCTCCAGTGTGGCTGAATTACAACAATTCTGCAAAGATGAGTGGGCCAAAATTCCTCCACAGCGCTGTAACAGACTCATTGCAAGTTATCGCAAACGCTTGATTGCAGTTGTTGCTGCTAAGGGTGGCCCAACCAGTTATTAGGTTTAGGGGGCAAACACTTTTTCACACAGGGCCATGTGGGTTTGAATTTTGTTTTCCCTTCATAATAAAAAACCTCATTTAAAAACTGCATGTTGTGTTTACTTGTGTTATCTTTGATTGATTCGATGTTTTATATATATATATATACATCGATTCAACGTTGTATGATTTGTCTGAGGGAAATTTAAGTGAAGGGAATGTGGTTTTTCACCTTGTTTAATCCATAAAACACTTAATATCAAAAGCTGTGTTACTATAATGAATTTGAATACAAAATGAATGCTCATTTTGGCATGTTGTGTGATTTTTTTTTTTTTTTTTTTTTTTTTTTTTGTGTTTCCGTGACGTGAAAAGATTTGAAAGATTGCGCGGTCTTTCACTCTTTTATAAGACATTATGCTTAATGCGACTAACGTGAATCGAAATCTATGAAACGTTTAACTTAATGTAAACCACAGTAATATGGGCGTGTTGACCGTTTTTTTTTTTGTTTGTTTTTTTTGCGTGTGTAAACTTTTGCAATTGTCCGGTGAAGTAAAAAGACGACATTAAACATGACTAACAACAAGCCAGAAGCCACGGTGTAATGTCGCTCTTTTCAAAAGGGACGGATTAATTTTACAGGCGTTTCTGGTCTCGTGAACACGCTTTTCTTTCTCCATCAGGGTGTGGCCAAAGGTTTCATTGGTGCTTTGTCATCGTTGCAAGATTTCAGATGCAACCTGATCAGTTCTTCCAAGGCACCAAACACTGGCTCGTGACCAGACTGCTCCACTGCAACTACATACTGTGTGCACTTTCAAGACTAGGAGTTTATTGCTTTCATTCCAGGTAATATGTGTAAGTGTTTAGAGTTTTTACTACAATTATTATGTGCTTTATTGTTCTCAGTGGCATCTACGCCACTAGCATAGCCAGAAATGTTTAAGTGGGTGGGCCTACATAAAATTGGGTGGGCCAGGTGTGTAGCATATGAAAACTGCATGTCAAATTGCCAATAAAAAAATGCAGCACCAAGGTTCGTTACACAGTACTTCTAAAGCATGAATTAACATTAGCAATTTGTTATGTTAATGTTCATTTCAAAATTTACTAATAGGACATTATTAAAATTAAAAGTTGTATCTGTTAACATTTGCCTGAGCTGGTTAACAAAGATGAATAAACACGGTAACAAATGTATTGCTAATGTTAGTTAATGCATCAACTAACGTTAACTAAAGGAAATTTATTAAAAATCATTACCTCAGTGTGAAACAGCGGGGCTTCGCTGATGATTTCATAATCAAGCATCTCTGTCAGTTCACGCACATCGAGGACCGCAGAAATCTGCGCAGCTGCAAATTATGCAGTTTGTTGTGGCGACCAGGATCTAGCACAATGTTTATGTGTTTCCTTCCACAAAGGACGCATATAGCGGATCAAACACTGTACCTATGCTAATATGATGCTTCAAACACGCTTGGTTCAGAAGTTTCCAACTGATAAATCCAGCACCCTCAGGTGCTCTGTCGGGTTTCATTTGTAGACGGTTCGGATCCAGACTTTTACTTTTTAAAAGAATTGATCTGATTTATGTTTGCTTCACTAGGATATTTTCAAATTTAACTTCACAAACGCGCGCATTTTACTATTATATCCTTACGTCGTAAACATAGGTTGTAAACATAACATTGTGGGTGCGACTAACAGAAATATGCGAATCATCATTTTAACAAGCATATGATAATATGCACCTATAGGAAGAGGTAAAACTAAGAAATGACCTGTAATTGACCATGAAAACAAGCGTTTAATATTGTTAATAAAGTTACAGTGAAATAAGACGTTTATTAAAATTGTTTAATAAATTACATCCATTTGGAAAATTACAAACTTATCATTGGGTGGGCCACAGATGAAAGTGGGTGGGCCCGGGCCAACCCAGGCCCACCCGTAGCTACGCGACTGATCTACACTAATATTAGTCTGTTTCTTTCTTATTCCGAGGTCACCATAACCACCCAGATCCAGTCCGTATCCAGATCAGATGGTGGATCAGCACCTAGAGATGACCTCGGCAGCTCTGAATGTCAGCGGAGACCATGTCAGCTAGATGAGTTCCAGAGACAGATCCCCTCCGAAGACCTCATTGGCCATCGGGACAAGACCACGAGAACGAGACAAGTCCTCTGCTCAAGCTGACCTGTGTTGCAGCCTAGAATTAAACCACACCATGCTGGTTTCGTCTGGTTAGAGGAGAACTGCCCCCATGACTGTGCCTGGTTGCTCCCAAGGTTTTCTACTCAATCTCTGTCACCGATGGAGTTTTGGGTCCTTGCCGCTCTCGCCTTTGGCTTGCTTATTTGGGGACACTTGGCTGATTGCACAGACATTATTGGAAGAGAGCTAAACTGGATGATGTCAACACTGAATCACCAATGAACTGACTCTAACTGGAAAAATGACTTGTTAATGTCCTCTTGCATTATTGACAAACTATTTTCCTGTTTGACTCTGTAAAGCTGCTTTGACACAATCAGTATTGTATAAAGCACTATGTAAATAAAGGTGACTTGACTTTTTCTCTTCTGCCTCATTTTAAAGATGTAATTGTGAACAGTAATGATAATTGTAAATGTTTGTTTGCTAACATTTTGTTTAGCTTGTTTAGTTTTTTCTTAGTTCATTAAAAAAAGTTTAAACTGAATTTTGCAGTTGTATTACAGATGTAATGTTTGTCACCTGGAGCTTTAAAGTGATAGTTCACCCACAAATGAAAATGTGCTGTTAATTTACTGACCCTTGGGCCATCCAAGATGTAGGTGACTTTTTTCTTCATTCCTGTATGTTTAGTTTATATGAAAAATGTTATAAATGGAGATTGTTATTAAAAAAGGCTATTATGTGTTGTAAAGTGTGTGTTTTTAGTGATTGATAAACACCAGTTTATCATTTTTTAATAATTTTGTTAAACTGTAAAAAATATATGTTTATGTTGTTCCCCAGCAATTTCTTATGTTGCCCAAATAATAAATCTTAGTTGAGGTAACATATAAAACACATGGAGTAAATGGTTACATTTATGCATTTAGCAGACGCTTTTATCCAAAGCGACTTACGTAGCATTCAAGTTACAGTTTTTACATTTGATCAACTCTTGCTTTCCCTGGGAATCAAACCCATGATCTTGGCATTGCTAGCGCCATGCTCTACTATTTGAGCTACAGGAAAGCTTTTTAAAATGGTTAAATTTTAATTGACATAACTTGCTGTAGTCTTCTAAATGTTTGACCAATTAAAACATTTTAGTTGAATGGACTATAAAACTAGTTCACTAAAGGTTGAGCCAACTAAAAAATAACACTTCAGATAACACTTTGAAGTCAGAAATTGACTGAATGTAAAATTTCTGTGGAACTTGTTACTAAATAATAATTCGTTGAAACCACTTGAAATTTTTTATAGTGTGGGAAACACTGCCATTTAAATGCCACACTCAGTTACTGATGACCTACACACAGTGATCATGTTCACACACACACACACACACAGTGAATATGCAAATAAGCAAAGTCCAAAAGTCAACTTCATTTCTAAAGCGCTGTATGCAATATAGACAATACAGATACAGCAGCTTCACAATAGTATTATTAGTAGTAGTGTTTGTGTGTAGTTAATACACAAAAAATAAAGTTTTTAGAAGAGTTAAAATAGTTGTGAAAGAAGTGTTTGCTTTTGGATGATGTGTGTGACGTTTTGCATGTTGTTTGTGTGTTTTGTTGTTTTGTGTGTAGAGTTTTGAGAAATGGAGCCATAGTTTCAAAAACTGTGCGTAAGCTTTTTTAAAAAAAAACTTTAATAGCACTTTATCTATATCGTCAGATATTAGGATCTGAATGGGATCAGAGAATCAGGCCGTTACATTATATCTTTATCATCATCATCATCATCGGATCACTGTTTTCTTGCTTGTCTTGCCATAACAAACACAGTTATAGCAAACAAACAAAACAAAAGTTAAAATATCATGGGCCAACTGGCCAACTAAAGCAAACACTATTCTCCATAATAGTGACAAATGTAATATTAAAAAAAAAATCAATAAATTAAAAAAAAAACCTTCTAAACAACATCATTAATCATGATTCCCGATACCAATTTTGATACTACAGAAAAAAAAAAAATATATTAATGCAAATAAGTAATTAATTCATTAATAAATGAATTAATACTTGATAAAGATGCTATTGGTTTTAAAAATAAATAAACTAATAATAAATAAATATCAGTCAGTATCAATACAGTGAAAATGAATAAGGAGCACCTTTCAAGCAATAAAATAAAAACTGCAATGTTGTTTTGTCTAAAGGTTTTATTTAAGCTGACGTAATTCAGCCATATACACCAATTTTGCCTTTATCTTGTGAACATTGTTTCATTAATTACTGCATTCATACTGTAACTGCAGCATGTAATGCACAGAGATTATGATGGTTCTTCACATGTGATTGCATTTATATTTGAGCTGTCAACATGCCTCAGTACACAGCTACAACACTAGATATCAGCAAGAGGACTAAGTTTCCCTAAGGATGAAATCCTATCCTATCCTAGATGTGTCTTATAAAGTTGAACAATCACAGTAGCCTTGGGTTTTTGTTTTATTTAAACTAACAAAATTTGCATCCATTGTGGCAGATTGTTGTGGGAGTCTGCTTAAATCTCTCAAAGCTCACGTACCTGTTGATGCATTGTATATGGTGAAAACTACCCCTCCTCCGATTCCCATACTTTGAGCATTTACCAGACTCAAACACAGCAGAGCAGCGATAGCAGCATCAACTACTGAACCGTTACGCTTCAACATGTCCCTGCAAACACAAAGAGTGCTGTGCTAATTTAAGTGAAAAGCAATGACTCCATATTAGAAATGCAAACTCTAGGGTTGCAAAAGTCTCATCGCTCATGCAATGAATCTCTCCCTGAAACATAAATGTGGCTCTTTGCAATCGTACCTCCTGATTTCAGAGAAATTCCTGACATCCGCTGCCACAGCTGCTTTAGTGTAGCACTTTTCAGAGGATGGTACAGTGGGTTTTACAGTGGGTTTTAGAGTGAGTGTTAGAATAAGTGCCAAAGTCCCACTATCAAAATAATCACTAAGACAACCAGACATCTGAAAGCAGACAACCAGAGTACAGTTTGAGATAATTAATATATATGCTTATCTCTTCCTATTATAAACAAGACAAACTTGACTAAATTAGCACATTTTGAACTTGTGGGATATTTTTTATTTTTATTTTTTAATTTTTTTGGCCCCCATGAGGAAACAAGCTAATAAATCATACAGAAAGAAGTACCTGTGTGTGTGTGTGTGTGTGTGTACACTGCCTGGCCACCATTTGGATTTAAATAGGCAAACACATAATATTTTTAGGATTGAATCATTTTTGCAGTGATTAATATGTTTCTGGCATGTTTATGTTTTGCAACAGTTCTTTGAATCCCTAACTGATGCAGTGTGTAGCTTTGTATTTCTGAATGTCAGAAGACATACCCATGTACATACTGCAGGATGACAATGACAAGATTAATTGGACCCACACTTTGAAATGAGCATAAGGAGTCATTTTTATGTACGAATTGGCCACCACAGAATCCTGACCTTTACCCTGTTGAAAGTCTTGAGGATGTGCTGGAGTCGACTTTACAGAGTGGTTCAATGCTCTCATTGTTAAAACAATATCTTGGCCAAAAATTAATGCAACTCTTGGTGGAAATAAATGTTGTGATGAGGCATGACATTGTGGAAACAATGCCACAATGAAAAAACATTATCAAAGCTAAAGGTGGTCCAACAAAATATTAGAGTGTGTAACTTTTCGTTGTTTTTTTTTTTTTTTTTTTTTTTTAAGTTGATTTCTTTCACAAGCAGATCTTTCACAGTTTGAGCCTGATGAATATTAACACTGACACCCTGCAGTACTGACACGGTTGTTTGAGAAATAAGCTACACACTGCATCAGTTAGGGTTAAAATAACTGTTGCAAAACATATGCCAGAAATATATTCATCAATACAATAATGATTCAATCCTAATATATTATGTATCTGCTTATTTAAATTCAGACAGCGACTTATAAATATGTTGTGTGTGTGTGTGTGTGTGTGTGTGTGTGTGTGTGTGTGTGTGTGTGTGCGCGCATGTGCATGTGTGTGTCAGTGGGTACAGAAAGGAATCACTCCCTTTAAAATAATCACATTTTGTTGCTTTGCAGCCTGAAGTGAAGACAGACACAGTTTTTGTTTTATGCAGCTGTATTTCATATCTTTCATCCAAGTGAAAGATATAACACCATGTCAGAAAAAAAACAATAAAAAAAAAAAACAATCACTGAGTTGGAAAAAGGATCATCCCCCTCCTTAAAATGATTTGTAAACAATCAATTGTAGCAAATCACCTTCTCAGTTGCACACAAAGCCATTTGACTTTCAGCTGTGATCAGCTGAGGTCATTTTGATTAGCTCAGCATGAAAAGAGCTTTTACTGCAGCATTTCAGTCCTTGGTAGAGCAACTGAAGCAAACAATCAACTATGGATGGCAAGACCCTGTCAAAAGATCTCCAGGATAAAGCTGTGGACAGGCACAAGTCAGTAGATGGATACAAAAAAAATCAAAGGCTTTATCAGTGACTAGAAGCACAGTGAAGTCTATTATTAAGAAGTGGAAGGTATTTGGTACAACACAGACCCTCCCTGGATCAGGACGTCACTCCAAACTGGATGAAAGAGCCAGGAGGAAACTGCACTGTAAAAAATGTCCGTAAGTTTAACAGTAATATACTGTAGAAATGCTACAGTATAAAACCGTATTTCATAAAACATGAGAAAACCGTAGAATTTAGAGTGGAAAAACTGTAATTAGTTTTATGGAGTAAGATCGTAAATTTAACAGGTAAAAACCTATGAAAATACGGTTTATTGGAGTAAAACTGTATTAATTGCCATAAAAAAGAAAACATTATTTTGTCTTAAAATTATTCTTATTACAAATACATAAACATATTTGACCCCACTTAAATACAATGCAGGAAACATAACCAGTTTTAATGTATGTGTGATAAAATCACCTTTTTCCGTGTAAAGTTGTAATAAAATGACTTCTATAATTTTTTAAGCCTAAATTGTCTGCCTAAAAAATGTTCACCTTGACATTTTTACCTTTTGAGATTTGAAATATTGTTTTATTGTAATTAACAGTGATTTTACAGTTTTAGGTGTAAAAATGTATGATAAGAAATTTTTGTCTCTGCCCTCAGGAATTTATTTTAAGGTAAGAAAATCAACTAACCAAGCATTTAAAAAAAATAACCGTTAAGCATCATCCAATCAAGATAACATTGCGCCTTGCCTCCGTGAACAAAGAATGTGAAAAATACATAACAGAAAGAGAAATATTAAAGAAAGAAATTAGTAAACAAAGTTCTTTAGAAACTAGGATGAAAGATATACTTAATGGTCATAACAATGAAATTTGATTAAATTATCTGAGAAGAACGAGCCTAATTAATAGAATTTTAAAGAGGTTTTTTAATTTGTTTATTTTTTTTTTTTTTTTTTGAGAGGTACAACTCAGGCTCGCACTCCAGTATAGTAGGTGGCGGTAATGCGCCCTAACGTTGGATGCCGACCGCCATTAAAACAACAAAGAAGAAGAGCAAAGGATGTGATTGGCTGAAAACTCCTTGCAGAGCACACATGAAAAGTAATGTGTTCCCGCATTTCAACAGTGACTGTGTTTACATGGACATCAGTAATCTAATTATTTACCTTATTCTGAATAAGACAATATTATGATTAAGGTGTTTACATGAGTTGCTTTTAGAATAATCCTTTCATGTTCCCGTTTTACATGTTATAGTACATAGATCGATTAATGGCATGCATCATTACGTCACCACGCGACGCCATCCAACGTCCCCTCCAGAATTTCACGTATAAACATATAGTTCATCTTCATGATGATGCCATATACAGTTTTGGGTGTTTCATTTTTAATTTTATGAAAGCTTCAAGTGCAGTTAATTATTTGTACGTGCATACAGACGACGGCCAAATGGTTGATCACTGCCGTGTGTGTGTCCTGTCGCAAAATGCGGCGAAAAGTCCTACACGACTGTAATAGTTTGATTAAGGTGTTTACATGTCTGTACTGCACTTCAGTAATGCGACTAAAATAGGAATACTTCACATGTCTTAATTCGATTTGTGTTTACTTCGATTATGACTTTAGCCGGATTAAGGTAATCAAAAAGCTCTGTTTACATGGTACATTCTTAATCGGAGTATTGTCTTAATCGTATTAAAATCTGAGTATTGTTGTAAACATGTAAACGTACTCAGTGATGATTCTGGTGAAGCACTGTCGGAGCTAAACTGGATATCTTGTGTATATATATAAATCTATATGGGCACAATGGTAAATTGGATTAAACAGTTTTAGCACTGTGTGGTTTAAAACACGAGTAGAATGTACACTGTTTTCACGGCACACAAACATATCTAACTTAGGCAGCGCATGTAGGCACA
Source organism: Spinibarbus caldwelli (assembly GCA_039654775.1). Classification (NCBI taxonomy): domain Eukaryota; kingdom Metazoa; phylum Chordata; class Actinopteri; order Cypriniformes; family Cyprinidae; genus Spinibarbus; species Spinibarbus caldwelli. The sequence goes on along the minus strand of CM077224.1, from coordinate 39,769,710 downwards.
CTTGCAAGCTCTAAAACGTGAGAGCTCGATCAGTGGAAATACTCTGTAAAATATATGTTTGTTAAGTACTATGTACATTGCTAAGTAGAATCTAACCGTTTTAGCAGTGCATCGTTTTAAATAAGCTACGAGTAAGTTAGCATGTACCCTGTTTTCACGATGCATATGTCTAGGCAGCATATGTAGTAAGACTTGCAAGCTCTAGAAAGTCCAGCCCAGTATGTAAAACATCATTTATGTGTTTGAAACCGTAGTAGTGTGTGTTTATTCACGTAGTTTAAATGTTTAGCTGTCAGTTCTGTGGGATATCAGTCCAAACCCTTCACGAGCATGTTTTACATGACAAACTTCACCGTAATGAACCACGGTGTGTGTTTAAGTGTGCCGCAACAGATTGCCACAAATCGTTTCGTTCATATGGAGCATTTAAGGCTCATTTTTACCGTAAACATACTAGAGATTCATGTGTTGCTACTACACATGCCCTTGCAGTGTTTACATGTAATATTTCTATGTGCCAACACCAGTGTCGCGATGTCAAAGAACTAATCGCTCACTTAAAGGAACATATCGCCGAAAGACGTGTTGTGACATGTCCGGTGACAGGATGTAATCATACTTTCACCGTAAAGTCATACTTTACTTCCCACATGTTCAGAAAGCACAGGCAGTGTTGCGTAGACAGTATAAGTGATCTTTATAGAGAGACAGTTTCTCAGTCTTTTGAAACTGAACCTTTAGTTACAGGTACCACAGAGAGATCTAGTGAGACTGATGAAGGTGAAGTTCATCTTACAGAGAATTTCAGTGGTCTGTTTCTCAGAAATATTAGTCTTTTCTACTTGAAATTACATAGGCAGTTTCTTCTTCCAGCATCAGCTATACAAAATATTGTTGAAGAGATGCAGAGCATGAGCTGGGACAGACATATTCGTTGAATAAATTGAGTGCATTCCTGAAAAATGATTTAGACTTAACAGATGAGGACATTGGTAGAATATGTGATGCTGTGAAGGAATCTGACCTATTCACCATTAGTCATGAAGGACCAATGTGAATGAATTGTTCAAGAACAAAGGCTTTTAAAGAGATGTTTAGATACACAGAACCTGTAAAATTGTACTTAGGAATAGATGAAACAAGGTCACAGAGGTTTGCCTACTATGTTCCTCTGAAAGACACTTTGAGATGTTGGTCCCACTTTATATTAGGTGGCCTTAACTACTATGTACTTACATTTAAATTAATCATTTTATACAATGCACTTTTTGTGTATATACATGTTTTTACATTGTACTTATATTTTTAAAAATACCTATATGTAGTTACATCTGTAATTAATTGCTGTAATTACATTTATAATTACACTGTTGACCCTTCCCTTACACCTTAACCCACCCTTAAACCTACCCATACCAGCAAACCTGTCCCTAACCTTCCCCTATCCCCTCAATAGCAGCAAAACTGTTTTGCAATACAATATGACCACAATAAGTACATTGTACTTATTTTTTGATGTAAGTACATAGTAGTTAAGGCCATCTAATATAAAGTGTGACCGAGATGTTTACTGGAGTCTGACTTATGACAGAAATGTGCTGCACAGGATACATTCTTACCCTGCACAGATGTGCTTTGTGATGTCAGTGATGGTCAGGTATACAAAAACAATGAGTTCTTCTCTCAAAACGCATCGTGTCTCAAACTAATTCTATATCAAGATTCTTTTGAGGTGGTGAACCCGTTAGGTTCAGCAAAAAGCAAGCACAAAGTACAAGCTGTATATCTGTCTCTGGCTAATTTACCGCCTCATATCAGATCAAGTACAGACCACATGTCACTTGTAATGCTGTGTCAAGAAAAAGATTTCAAACATTTCGGACATGACAAAGTTTTCTCAAGGATAATTACAGACTTAAAGGACTTGGAAGATAATGGAATAACTATGCCAGAGGAGACAGTTAAAGGGACGGTTTTCTGCATTGCAGGTGACAATTTGGGGTCTCAGTATTGGTGGATTCACTGAAAATTTTAGCGCTTCTGAATATTTCTGCAGGTATTGCCAGATAACACGAAGAGATTTTCAAACGGATCCAAATGCATGTGGGCTCAGCGCACTCCTGAAAACTACAATTCAGCTGTAGACATTTTACAGTCTGAGGGACAACAAAACGTTGAAGGTATAACATGTAAGTCAATTTTTAATTCACTGAATTACTTCAATGTTTGCATGCCTGGCCTGCCACCTTGTTTAGGCCACAACATTTTTGAGGGTATCCTTTCCTAAGATTTAGCCCTTTAGTACCCTTAGCCCTGAAGTACTTCATCAAGCAGAAAAGTGGTTAACCTATTCAGTTTTGAATAGACGCGTTAAGCAGTTTAAATACAGTGCATCTGATGCATTGAGTAAGCCATGTGCAGTGAGCTCCAATGGAGTAAAGCTTTCTGGTCAGGCTATTCAGAACTGGAATTTTCTAAGACTTCTTCCTGTGATCATGGGTGACAAGGTAAAAGAACCAATGGATGATGTTTGGCAATTGACCCTTCAACTGAAAGATATTGTTGAGATGATTTGTGCGCAGAGGATTTCATTGCCTGAGGTTGCATACCTTGACGTTCTTATCCAAGAATATCTTGCTTGTAGATTATCTCTCTTTCCAGGACAAAGACTAAAGCCAAAGCATCACTATTTGCGACACTACTCGGCACTGATTTTAAAGTTTGGTCCTTTAATCAGATTGTGGACGATGCGCTTTGAGAGTAAGCACAATTACTTTAAAAGATGTGCTAGGAACTTGAAGAATTTTAAAAACTTGTGCTTCACTCTCTCTGAAAGGCATCAAATGTTCCAGGCCTATCTGTCAGAAGGGTCAATGTGTGATTTAACTGTAAGAGTAAAAAACAGCACTGCATTTTACCAAGAGCTGTATGGTGATTCTGTTAAAGATGCAGTGAGGTGCTGTGGTTTTACAGAGAATAATACCAAAGTCTCAGCAGAAGTAATGTACAGGGGTACGTTATACAAAAAAGGCCAGTTCCTTGTGACAAATAATATGGACTCAATAGAGTTTGGAGAACTTGCACTTGTTCTCATAAAAGATGAAGTCATTCATTTTCTGCTGAGAAAGTTTGTAGCAGAGTTCATTCCTGAATACCATTTGCATGAATTGAAAAATCAGACTGAAGTAATGCAATGTGTGAAAATCAATGACCTGGCAGATTTCTATCCTTTAACTTCATGTGTGATGAATGAAAAACTGGTTATTCCATTAAAACACAGTGTGATCTCACACTGAATATGTTTGCTGATCTGTATTTTCTCGTACTTGGTTAATTTATCTGAATGATTGTTATTTGGTTGTTTTCAGAAATGGGAGAATCAGAGATGAACATTTCAAACATAACCAGTGCCATTGATGATGTATTACCAGACCTCCCAATCACAAAAAAAAAAAAAAAAAATCTCTTGAGGACACCATAAAATCACTTGGAGTGGAGACCCCAGAAGATCTCAGATTTCTTGAGGAATCAGATCTTGTTGCTGTACCGAGGCCCATTCAAGCCAGGAAATTTATTTCTGTTCTAAAGGAGACTAGTAAGTCCATGCATTTGTTTTAGTTACATAATTAGTTAAGACATTTATTACTTTTGTTATTAAAATTAACACTATTTTCGGTTTATTTTAACAGTGAGTGAAAAAACTGTGACCTGTAAGTAACTGTAAAAACAAGCTTGTCTAAAATTTACTGCTTGTCATTCTAAATGAGCACCTGATTTGACATGACAAGAGGGCAATAAATGATGATGATAGTTTCCATTTTGGTTGAACTATTCCTGGTCCAACTAAGTACCTGCATATGACTTTTTTACGGCACAAATTTCCGAAACCCCAAGGCAACAAGACTGTTTATCTCCAGAATCTTCTCTGTCCCAAAGTTCTTCATCCTCACCTTTCAGCAGTTCCTCCCCTCTTAGTGTAAACTGGGTGGACAGCTTCGAAGTCCCATGGAAAAAATTTCCTGAGGAATTAATGCAGGCACTTGAGAGACAGAAAAGGCCTAGTCCTCGGCTGTGCAGGGAAATGGTGAGGATTGTTGTTGTAGCGATGATGAAAGTTTGTGCTAGTCCAAGTAGGAAGAATTTAACGGAAGTTGCCAAAAGAATGGTTGCCAAATATCCAAAGTCTTTGCAAGATGTAATTGAAGAGAGTGCAATTGGTCCTGGATACTACTCCTTGGTCAAACAATTTCAAGTCAGAGTTGAAAATGCAAGAAGGTCCAGCACACCAAAAATAAAAAAGCGTGTTCATGATACAGATGAATGTGACACTGAGGAAGTCACACCTGAAAAAAGAGCTGCGGTCCAAGATACATATGGCTGTGTTAATTGGGAAGTTAAATTTATGCCCCTCAGTGAAACTGCCGAGAGTCAGCATTTGGAAAAAAAAAAAGAGAAAATGAAGAATCTGTTGCAAACAACTGAATGGAATGAAGAAGAAGTGAAGGTTCTCATGAGGTCTACATAAGACAGTCAACGAAAAGATATCAACAAAGGAACAGACATGAAAACCCTCACTGATGAGTGGCCATTTTTGTTTCAGGAAGGTGGAATGGAAGTGCACTTTAAGGACCTCACAGGAATACCACTTGAAGAGACCTTCCTGAACAGCATTGACAGAAAAGGAAATAGGCTGTTGAACTTCATGAGAGATGTTTGCGCAAAAAAGAACAAGCGTGTCTTACAGGCTGTCACAAAACTACAAGTTTTGAGAGCACAGAGAAACGGTTGCTCAGAGGATGTGAAAGACATGATTCTTCTACTTCTCTCCTATTTTGATGAGAAAGAGGAGCTCCTCCTTCATTATGTAGAAGAGACAAGCCTCGCAAAGGATGTAGCGTTAGAAAACCTGCCTGTGACACCTTGCATTATTGTGTGAGGTAACTAAATGTTTTGTTAGTTTACAGTAGAACCCTTAAGCTTTAATTTTTAAATGTTTAGCTATAAAGTTGAGTTTATAATTTTACATACCACTTGCAGATTATGCAAAATGATAGGGTTTCCCACAAATGAAAATTCTGTTATTTACTCGCCTTCTTATCATTTTAAACCTGTATGACTTTGCTCTGCAGAACACAAAAGAAGATATTTAAAAAATAAAATAAAAAATACTGGTAACTGAACAGCAGTGGCACACATTCACTTCTATTGTATAGAAACAAAACCAACGCAAGTGAATGGGGGCCAGTTACCAACATTCTTCAAAATTGTGTTCTGCCGAAGAAAGAAAGTCATAGAGTTTGAAATGACAAGAGGGTGAGTAAATGATGAGACAATTTTCATTTTTGGTGAACTATCACTTTAAGAAATGAGACAAATCATACAAATTGCAGTTTTTAATTATTTCTGCACAGAACAAAGAGTTCCACATAATAGATGTTTTTACATGTATTAAACAACATAGATTAATAACTCAGTTTTCACAAATCTAAACTTTAGAAATGGGTTATTTCTAAAATCTTTTTTCCAGGGCAGTACTAAATAAGCTGCAGTTTGTGTGATATTCTTGTCATATATGTAAATACACAATTATCTTACATGCTCATAACTTTATGTATATTGCATTGAAATTTATCTACAGGACCCTCCTGCTATGCCGCTGTCTGATTCATGCTTGTTGTGGACCGCAAGATTGTAAATGATGACATCATTTCTTTCATCTCTGCTGTTTGCCTAATGTTCGGCAGTTAATACTGCTTCAATATTCACTACCCAACTGAGCTGGCGTCAGTGCTTGAATTCCTGCAAAGGTATGTAAAGACACTTAGGAGGGGAGATTCATTACAACGTAGCTTCATTTACAGTTATAAATGTTTTTTTTTTTTTCTTTTCAAGGTGTCTTTTCATCATCAATCCGGAGAAGGGAATAAAGGTGGTGGAAAAGAAAAACAAAAAGCGGCTCCCAGTTAACCCAAGAGTCTTCTCCCTTATCTCTGACCTTTCTGATAATGAATGGTGCGAGACTTCGTAAAGGTGGTCTGCAGACTGTTTCCAAGTTTATACTCTCTTAACATTGAAATGTTAATTGTGACCGCAAGTTTAGTGGTATAATATATTCTGTAAGCACTTGTATTGTGCCTCCTACTTTTTCTTACTGTAAATGTTAATCTTTACCTAACTTGTATATTTGTACATATGTCCATATGTTGGTTTTGAGTCTACTCCAAATCTCCCTACCAGGGACAATAAAAATAAAGTATATTTCATATGCTGTAGAAGTGTTTATTATTATGAGTTTTCTAAACTACACACACAAAAAATAAATAAATAAATAAATAAAATAATAATAATTCAGAGTGGTTTTGTTTCAGTATAAACGACAACAAATGCAGCACATCTGTTGATATGGATTTGTTTATTCTGAACATATTCACGCACTGTCATACATTTCTGCTAACATATAATCCATATTGGGATATATATGCATTAAGAAATAACTTTATGCTCCAAATGCTTAAAAAAAAAAAAAAAAAAAAAAGATTAAAGAGAAGAATTTTGGCACTCAAGCAGCTTTTCTTTTTTTTTCTTTTTTTTTTTTTTTTTGCGCACCATGACAAAATGGCTAACTTTAAGGGACTGTGTACTGATCCCTCACAAAAGTAGTGTGAAGCAATTTACAGTTAGTATCAAAACGTGTATAAAAATGACATCCTACAAAAGAAAGGTTTGTGTGTGGTTCAAACGCGTAAAGGCAGCATGTGCTGTACGTCTCAGCCACCCCCATATCATCAACACTGATTTAATATCATTGAGCATCTAATGCATCATATCATCAGTGTTGCTCTCTTTTCTCGTAAACTGTGATTTAATGTTTGATCACCTGCAGTTTTAAATGAACATATGACAGCTTGGAATAAATAAATGTAGAATAGAATGAAAGTCCCTTGAAACTTTACCATCTGAAAACATGAACGTCAAAACTCGTTTGATCATTAAATATGCACATATTTATATTTTTTTCATGCTTTTATTTTGTGATAACTAATTGTCAGATATATTTAATTTACATATCTGTTAAAGGTGCCATAGAATGCATTGATGCAATATTTTAAATTCTTCTCTGTTATCTACATAGAAGGTATGTGGCTTAGGTAAGGGCAAAAATTCTCCAGAAACGGATTTACATGTCCATTTACAACCCCTAGAATGAAATGGTCTGTTATTGGCTTATGTGGAAGGGTCATGAATAATAATGTTGAGCTCTGCTCTGATTGGCTGTTTCACAGTGCGGCTCATTTCAGTAGCTCACAGGGAAGGAAACACAGGGAGGAAAATATATATTTCAATACTTTCTTGTGCAGTTATATCATTGGGTAATTATACTGTGAATAAAACGCAGGTATCAGGGAGTCGCTATTAATATGCGAGGCACTGAAACTGCTTTCAAATGCACGATCGCACTTTCGCTTTCGAGATTCGCACAAACTCTGTTTATACTATGGAGCGGCAGTACTTACCACACATTTTACAAGATCAGATGCTTGTCCGTGCTCAGGATCTGTAAATCATTCGCCATCATCCTCAGTCATCTCTCCTTACTCTGTTTATGTGGTAAGTGAAATCTTATGTACTGTAATGTAACAGGCTACCGCTAGCAAGGAGCTAACCATGTCCCTTTAGTGGCTCGCGTTATTTTATTAGAACACGTTATTTGCTTTCCGTGCCTTTCTGAATACAGACACCAACCCATCCCTGCACTTCACATCCCCTGCACAGCCTGGAACATAATATTTATTTCCATGATCTGCCATTTTTGCTGTTGTCCTCACTTGTTTTTTCACAATACCTGCAGAACTTCTGATGGTTCGGCTGGCAGATGGCCTAGAACATGGGCGGGTATATGCAAATGTTGGAGGCGTAACTATTAGTGATCCCGACTGTTACGTCACAGTTGGTGTTATGTTCTGATTTGCCTATTTTTCAGTGGTCTTTTTTATTCATGTGATTTACCTAAGAAAGGAGGAAACAATGGTGTTTGAGGCTCACGGTATGTCATTTCTATGTACAGACATATTTAAACACTCACAGAGCTTTTCTGCAGTTGATCACAGCTGGCATCAGTCTTCTTCTCCCCTCATCTGATGTGTTGTATTTCTTGAGGTCCAGCTCATCCAGCGGCTCCTCTGACATCTGAAGCATGTAGGCGATTCTTGAGCAGTGAGCAGGGGAGAGTTTCTTCTCTGAGTGTTTGTCTGATTTCTCAAACTCCTGAATCTCTCTGGACAGAGTCTGATCTTTCACTTCCAGCAGACAGAGGAACAGATTGATGGATCTTTCAGTGGAGAGTCCATGTCCATCTTTGATCTTCTCTTTAATGTACTGTGTGGTTCTCCTGATGCTCTCTGAGCTGTTCTCTGTGTGTGTCAGTAGATCCTCTAAGAGTCTGTAACTATCACATACTGTAAATATGCCAAACATACTGTCATAGCAGCCATAGATGACAAATGATTAATAACAAGAGTTAAGAGCCCAACTATTGGAAACACCAATCACTATTATGGTGACTTAACATGAAACAAACGTTAGATTTAAACACCTGTTAATTCTCAATAAAGAACTTCTGTAGACCTCTAACAGAAATAAAGTCAGTCTGGTTAGTAATAAGTGAAGCTGGTGATGCTGTTTGTGGAGTTGTTTAATCCTCCTCTGCTGAGATCTTCAGAGATTTAATGTCTTTTATCTTCGGCTGAATTAAAGCTGTGGCTGCAGTCAGTTGTAGTTCTTAAATTTCTGTTTGTCTTTTTTTCTGTTCTCTTCTTTCCTTCAGTGATTTTGTTTGTTAACAAGCTTAGACAAGCTGAGAGGACTCTATAAATAATAAATGAAGATTTTGTGGCTCAGATAAGGTCCAGTGTGGTTTATTTCTTTGCTCTTGGCTGACATGTGGCATTGCTATGGCCTGCTTGTGGCCCAGATCTGGCAAACAGGAGCGGTCCACCCAAGTGCCATCATTCCACGCCACATGTGGGCCACATCATCATTCCATATGTGCCAGATGTGGGCCAGATCTGGGCCAACAATATGTTGCTATCTGGGAGGGGTAGTATCATGGTTGTGTCACTCTTCATAGACACAATGCTGGGTTCTGGAAACTCTGATTTCTGTTCTTTCCTCGTGATGCTGACAAAAGTTCAATAAAACAGCATTTTAAAATAAAACAAGCTAATCTCTTGTTTGTCAGTCTTTTGTCTCAAGCACTGGCTAATGTCTGTATATTACTTGAACCCAACTTTGATTTACATTTATTCATTTAGAAGAAACTCTTAACCAAATCAATTTACAAATACGGGATACAATAATAAATTCAACGACATGAGAAGTGCTGTAATACAAAGCTCCAAGATTATTCAGAATCAGAGGGGTACAGATCGGAAAGGAAATTAAATTATATATCTTGAATGCACTGTAAGTTGCTGTGGAGAAAAAGTCCTACCAGGGGTCAGAGGTCATTGGCTGATCACAGCTTTGTCCTGGAGTCGGAGAACTGTTTTTAAAGGTAGTGTCCTCATCTTCTCTCTCTTCACAAAGATTCATTTTGGAGGCACTGTGCTGCTCCTTTCTCAAAAAAGAATGTTGGCAAATTGATCGACTCTTTAAGCAAAAAAGTTAAAAATGAAAATAAAAGAAATAAATACAAAATGATTGTGCTCCATGAGGGTGAGTAAATGACACAATAATGATAGTAACTAACCCTTTAAGTAGTACACAGTAGTACAGTCACATTAAATATACTCACATACTGGTATATGCTCATAATCTGCTGTAGTATAGCTAAGGATCGGTGCAGTTTAATTAGCTTCCTTGTAATAGGAATATACTTTATTGTAGTACATGAATTACAGCTAAAGTTCGGTGCTATACAGTTTACGTTGTGGCTGTATTCAAACTGAACTGCAATTGCTAAGCTCCTCTATGTCTAGTCATTGTTTTGTGATTGACAGTTTCATTTAAACTCTTTAATGTGACTCCACTAATCAGGCACGTGCACGCATAGACATCAAAGGGGGCTTGAGCACCTGCCCTTTTTCTTCCTCGAGAGAAAGTGCCCTTTTTTTCTGGGGAGGTTTTTTTTTTTTTTTTTTTTCTAAATAAATTAATATATACATATTTGTGTGCGTGTGTGTGTTTCTGTTTGAGCATAGCTTTCCCTGTCAAACAAATAAAAAAATCAAAATATCTGGTCGGGTCGGGAAATGTTGAGACTCTGTCGAGTTCCGATGCCTTTCTCCCCTCCGCGTCTCCGCACAGCACAGTAGTGTAGCACGCATTAATCAGCTGCACATCACAGTCACAAACAGACAGAGAGCCGCAAAAGTGAAGCCCTCCCTCCCTTTCTAGTTGTGTTTGTCTTGCTGTGAGGTGAGTGGTGATGAACAAAAGACTAAACTACCTGCAGCTGTGCCTCAAATTTACAGCTAATTATCCAAAAGACAAAAGGCAAAATATAGTTAATTTGTCTTGCTAACATCCAAGACTCAGCTACCATGTAAGTTATCTAAAGTTTAACTAAGGCAATAGGAAGTCTAGTAGGTTAGACCAGTGCGCGTTCTTTCACTGCATGATACTGCATGATTTAGAATGATCACAAAATTCAAGATATGGGGGCAGAAATGTACATACACACACACACACACACATATATACATACATACATATATATATATATATATCACAGGAAGACTGACGTTTTTTCCACCAAAAAGCAGCATGCATAACAAATGTGATATTTATTTTAAAACAGTTCAATAAACAAGAATTTTATATTAAGACACTTATGTTTTAGACACAATATTGACTGTTTTTGCTCTATTCGACAACAAATATAATTCCAATTTGTGTCTCTGAGCAACATGATAATGTTTTCTTCCTGAATGAATCAACCGTTTAATGATTCGATTCAGTCGCATTGACTGAGTAGCCCCAGAGTGCACCCTGGATGATGGGGCGGGGCGACAAATTAAGGTGGGGCGACACGTGTCGCTCCGCCCACCCCCAATTTCATTGGTTTATAATACAGCAGAGCTTATTGGTGTAGACACTTGCGCATGAGCATTCTTTTATATACGTTTTTATGAATGATCTACACTGTTTGGCTGTACTACAGAAATATTAAGTGCTAACAACAGCGACTTTAGTTAGATTCAATTAGCAAATGTGTGTTTTTTTAACTTATGACGAATTAGTTAGATTAAGTTCCTATCAAACGCTTGGTGGCGGCATCTCCGAGTACTTCGGGCAGAACAGAGCTGTGTAATATGAGCGGCTCAAGAATTAAGTCTGGGGAACAAATTCTTAATTCGTGGCCATGATATAGTCCTACCTATGCTATAAATAGTCTCACCTATGAGAAATAGTAATTATGTTTCTGTGTGATGAATGTAAATTATGGTCCTCAATCTCAACAGGTGGGTTGCACGTTAAATGAAGTCAGATATTTTTGCACTTTTCACTGTATACGAAGCAGACATTAAACATTGAGCAGTTTTAGCTGGGCGATGTTGATAAAAATGATCCACTGTTTGAGATTTAGCTGTTTTGTATAATGTATTTATATCTTTATTTTAGGATTGGTGGATAAGCAAAAACTTAGGATATGATGATAATTCACTGTAGTTCAGTAAGACATAGGACAAAACTGCAAATAGTTTTATTTTAAAGAACAACTGCGGTGACAAATAAGACAATAATACCAAATAGTCCATCAGCGTGAACTGGGGTTTTATGTGTGGATATTCCCATTATCCACACATAAAACCCCAGTTCATGCTGATGGACTATTTGGTATTATTGTCTTATTTGTCACCGCAGTGTGTATATATATATATATATATATATATATATATATATATATATATATATATATATATATATATATATATACATACAGGTGCATCTCAGTAAATTAGAATGTCGTGGAATAGTTCATTTATTTCAGTAATTCAACTCAAATTGTGAAACTCGTGTATTAAATAAATTCAGTGCACACAGACTGAAGCAGTTTAAATCTTTGGTTCTTTTAATTGTGATGATTTTGGCTCACATTTAACAAAAACCCACCAATTCACTATCTCAACAAATTACAATATGGTGACATGCCAATCAGCTAATCAACTCAAAACACCTGCAAAGGTTTCCTGAGCCTTCAAAATGGTCTCTCAGTTTGGTTCACTAGGCTACACAATCATGGGGAAGACTGCTGATCTGACAGTTGTCCAGAAGACAATCATTGACACCCTTCACAAGGAGGGTAAGCCACAAACATTCATTGCCAAAGAAGCTGGCTGTTCACAGAGTGCTGTATCCAAGCATGTTAACAGAAAGTTGAGTGGAAGGAAAAAGTGTGGAAGAAAAAGATGCACAACCAACCGAGAGAACCGCAACCTTATGAGGATTGTTAAGCAAAATCGATTCAAGAATTTGGGTGAACTTCACAAGGAATGGACTGAGGCTGGGGTCAAGGCATCAAGAGCCACCACACACAGACAGGTATTGTCAAGAATGAGAATCAAAAAACAAGAGAGAAACAAAATGAGAAACAAGAGACCAAAAAATGCAGATGAGCTGAAGGCCACTGTCAAAGAAACCTGGGCTTCCATACCACCTCAGCAGTGCCAGAAACTGATCACCTCCATGCCACGCCGAATTGAGGCAGTAATTAAAGCAAAAGGATCCCCTACCAAGTATTGAGTACATATACAGTAAATGAACATACTTTCCAGAAGGCCAACAATTCACTAAAAATGTTTTTTTTTTTTTTATTGGTCTTATGAAGTATTCTAATTTGTTGAGATAGTGAATTGGTGGGTTTTTGTTAAATGTGAGCCAAAATCATCACAATTAAAAGAACTAAAGACTTAAACTACTTCAGTCTGTGTGCATTGAATTTATTTAATACACGAGTTTCACAATTTGAGTTGAATTACTGAAATAAATGAACTTTTCAACGATATTCTAATTTATTGAGATGCACCTGTATATGTAGGTTTTTTTCATATAGGCCTATTTTAAATGTTTTTGTTTCCTAAAACAGCTGTTATTAAATCTGATATAATGTCTGTAGCTAAGCACAGCGTGAGTGGCTCAGTGGGAAATGCTGTCTCCTCACAGCAAGAAGATCTCTGGTTCAAGTCCCAGCTGAACCAGAAAGGCTTTCCCTCATAATCTAAAGATGTGTGAATTACAGATGCTTTGTTGTCTAAAGGTGTAGCTGACTTGGGTTTTTTATTTATTTATATTTTTTTTATGGCTTTTTATGGCTCAGTTTTGTTAACTAACAAAAATGAGTTGGCTGAACAAAAAAGAGACATGTGACTTTACTCAGTGACTTGAGTTGAGTGAACAACTTGGTCCAAAGTTGAGTAAACTCAAAAAATCTGTGCAGCAAGTTGCCTTGAAATTTTAAGATGTCAACTTTTAATTTTTTAGCATGTAGACTGACTTTTATTCATTAGATGAACTAAAGTTTTTAAGTTGTCGGTTGCTAGTTGAGTTAACTTAAAAAGTTCATTGCGATAGGTTGCCTTATTTTTGAGTTAGGTGAACTTTTTTTTTTTTTTTACAGTGAACTCATGCTAGTGAAGAGTCAGCTCCTTCCAGCCACTCTTTTATATGCTCGCAAAATGAGACTCATTTTGATTACTAATGACCAATGGCCAGAACATTTTTGTATATTTCTGCTGTTTTTCAAAATAAACTTTCTGTTTCAGCCCAGCAAAGTTAAAATCTCATCCGACTAGCATGCTTCCCAACAACAAGTCCCTGATTATGTGTTCTGTAGGTGGAGAGGAAGCGTTTTTTTAGTGTCTATTTGACTGCATTCAACCACATGAGCGTCCACGCTAAGAGTGAAATTCGATCGAATGTGTTTTTGCAAGTTTTGTAGTAGCTATTATTACAGTCCATTCCCATGATACTGATTAGTGTTGAAAACAATGATAAGTTACAAACAGTTTATTACTCAGTATATCAGATGATACATTACAAAAACACACAGCACCACAAGTAAGAAGAACAATAAAAGAAACAACAGATTCCATCGCACCTTTGGTGAGTCTCTCTGTCTCTCTGGCAAAGATCTCTCCTCTTTAACCTGCTCAAATGTCACAGTTACATTAGCTGGGACTATATGCAGTGGGCCAGAGCGCTTTTCTGGGATCAGAAATGGAAAGAGCGCCATCTCTGCAGGCAGGTGAAAATAGGCAAAAGGGCTATTACAAGTAGCATCAGAAAAGCTCACATTCCTCCACCATACTCCCTTCTTATCGTAACAATCCCCTAGCTTCACGCGCACTACTTGGGGATTCGTTTTCAGCTTGAATGTAATTGTAGTGTTCAGGAATCTGTACACATCTCCATCACGTCTGACACCCCAGAAGCCATCTGCAGAGTTCAACATTTGCACAAAAGATCTTTCCTCTGATCCAAGACACACTCCAAGGCCCCAGTGGCGACTGTTTCCCATCTCAATGTCCCACGTCTGAACGCCATTGCTGTATCCCACGCTCCCCAGCACCATAAGGCTCCTGTGCAGAAGAAGTGGGTTGGGCTCGTCCTGCCGACGGACACATGAGGTCACGGAGGTCAGGTCATTTGACATGGAGACGTCTAGTGGAGCTGCGTTTGGATTCAGGATCACGGGGTCTGGAGAGATTAGAAGAAAATATCAGCTGTTAATCAATTTAAGGCTAAGCTATTGTGTTTTCTTGCAATGCAGTTGTGAAATTGTGCTTCCATAATGTGCCTTCTTTCAGACTAGTGGAAAGATGACATAAAAAATGCACATTTAAGTGTTTAATTTATTGCATTTTTGTGTCTGTAGATTTCAATTCCAATCCATATCTTTTTATCCTCTTTAGTAGCACTTGCATACACCAAACTTTACAGTTTTATCTATTTTCCAAAGATTTTTAGAGAGGGTTTGTTCATATATCATCCACCTGATTTATTTAATAATTTAATCCTAAAAACATGTCTTTTCTGTCTGTTGACAGTATTTTCTCATTTATGAAGTGATAAACAGAGAAATCTAAAATCTATTTCAGCAAAATCAAACAAGATATTTGAACCTGGCTTAATCCAATGTTCAGATTTATGTTCTGGAATTATAAGCAAATCAGTGCATTTTTAATTAGATAATGCCTCATTTGCATATTTAAACATAACATTTGAGAACTTGTAATACATAACAGTTGCCTTACGTTACTGTCATTAATCAGCAGATCTGCAGTTTTTCCCTATTTCCATGTAGTGTCTTGCAAACTGTAAAGAACAAAGACATCTAGCACTCACAGTAAGGGCAGATGTCCTTCATCTTCTCCCAGACTTGGTACTTCAAGTTGACTAGATATTTTTGAACATCGATAAGAGCTTCTGGACTCAGCTCTGAATCTGGAAGTGTCTGTTTAGCTCTAAACACACACACACACACACACACACACACACATACTTTTAAAATTATTCTAATGTTTTATATGTTTTCATATTTTCAAGAAAAAAAAAAAAAAAAAACCTTCTCATAATGCTGTTATAATTCTGTAGGGATGCACATTGAGACAGCTAGATTAGTGACCGTCATAAAATAACAAAATGTGTGAGTGTGTGAAGTTGCTTTTGTCCCAACCTGAAGGAAGGTGACGTCATCATCCTTCATTCTCTCCTCCACCTCCTGCAGTCTGTCTGAGAGCGAGCGCATTTTCCTCTTCATTTTCCCTCTCTTTTCTTTCTCTTCTTCATTTAGAGCTGCTATCCTGCTCTCCTCCTCCTTTTTGAGGAACTGCTGGAGTTTGTTAAACTCCTCTCTGATTCTTCTCTCTGTCCGCTGAGCTTCAGACTGTTACATTTTAAATGTGACATCAAACGACACATAGAAAAACAAATATTTCAAGAAAGAATCATGTGAGCTTTCTGACTATGATCAGTTTAACTAGTTAAAAATGAGATATCTTTCTGAGTCGCTTTTGGGAAACCCAGCCCTAGTTGCTTAAATGACAAAATAGCAGATTCTCTTTAATTTGATAATGTTTATTCAGAACATTCACCCATATTGCTGAAAAACTAGGGTTAAAATGTGACTTTTTTAAAGATTTATTTTTTGGTGTTTTTATTTTTTTAGTACAGGTCAGTGCAGAAGAGACAGGAAGCGAGGTGGGGTGGAATCGAGAAAGGTCCTCTAGTCGGGATTCGAACTCGGGACACCCATAACACAACATGGTATCACTGCACTGCCCTCTAGGCTATCGAAGCCGACGAAACATAACTTTCTTCACACATGCACTGAATTCACAAAGATTAAAGCACGTGGAACAGTGTAGAAACCTTCATTTAATACTCTTTTTAATGTGCACAGTTGTAGACACAGCCCAGGGGTGGCGAACTCCGGTCCCGGAGAGCCGCAGCCCTGCAGAGCTCAGCTCCAACCCTAATTAAAACTCACCTGCCTGTAGATTCCTAGTAACCGTTCAGACCTTGATTAGCTTGTTCAGGTGTGTTTGATTAGGGCTGAAGCAAAACTCTGCAGGGCTCCGGCTCTCCAGGACCGACGTTCGCCACCCCTGACATAGCCTATAGCAACACTCGGTTCCTGCCGGCATTCCTGTTTATTTAGTTCTTTATTTGAATCTGACATGTTTTCAAAATTAGAAAAATATCTATGGAATGTCTACAGAAAGTGTCACCTGATTGTATTTAGAGATCTTAGCATCTTTTGCTGCGCCATTCCGTAATAACAACATATTCTCAGCCGGACGAAGAGCTGCTTTCAGCTTCCCCTTTAGAGATAACAAAAAATACCCTGTTTTATGCTGGTGCAAAATGAAATGTATATAAAATGCCACACATACTCACGCACACTATCTTACCTTGCGTTGTCATACAGCCTGGTGTAAAGGTTGTTTGGTGCCATCTGTGCTCATAATCCAAACACGTTGCACATATAGTCTCTTCATCAGTTTGACAGAACAGCTCGATTTTCTCTCCATGTATCGGACACTCGTGTCCTCCATCCTTCTCCTCTTTCTTGTTTTGCTCTCTCAGGTAAGACTCACAGGTGTTTCTCAAGCACAGGTTGGACACCGGTTCCTGCATTGACACCTGTCTGCAGACGGGACAGTTTCTGGAGCTGCTGGAGGTCCAGTGATCATTAATACACTGAGGGCAGAAACTGTGACCACAGCTCAATAACACCGGATCACTGAAGACATCAGTGCACACAGGACAAGACAGATCATCCTCAAGAGCCATTAAGAGACAGAAAAAATGAAACTGAATAAAGATTTCTCTGACAACAAATGTGACTTGCAAAATATAAACGCTTCCTAATCTTAGTACAGCCTTTGTATGAGGAAATGACATGTCAAACTTTCATTGGAAGAAAAAGAAGGTCGGAAAGAATGATTAAAACTTTTACCCGAACAACGGGGCGCTGATGATCCTCACTGATTCACATTCAAATACGCAAAAACTGGAAAAAAAACAACCTTGTTTATACTGGCAACGTATTTGTAACATTCATACACAGATTTATTTTTATTTATTTATTTATTTTTTACAATAAGAACATTTAAAATATAACAGCAAAAACAAAATGTCAACATGTTTGTGTGACAGTTAGGATTGGGGTAGAGTTATCATGTTTAGTATTACATTATATTGGTAATTTCCGTATCATATTGTGCATAAAAAAGTGTGTATCTGATTTGGACTGAGTCTTTTCATTTAGGCTATGATTGTGACCAGCAGATGTCCTCGGCGAGCGCTTCAAAACTGTGAACAGGTTCGCGTTGTTTCAGAAGCACAGTCCCACTGCCGTATTTTTCTTCACTATTCTAATAAATGTATATTTATACTTTTCTGGGCTGCTCACGAGACTCAATATTGTAGAACTCTTGTATTGTCAAGAGTGAGTTATAGCCACACCCACAAACTTTCTAGCAGATTCCAACCGAGCGCAGCTGCTTTTCTTAAAGGGGTCGCCGCGGAATTACAGGCGAACACGTCACTTTATAGAGTTTAACTGCAGTCTGTACAGTTTAATTACCGTATATTATAATCTCTCCGTCATTTACCAGATGATTGAGGGCAGTGTATTTTTCTGACTTTTTAGTAAGAAGCCCTTCTCTTTAAATCTCCTCCAGGGACCACCTAGAGTCGCTCCGTATTTCTGTCGGTCGGCAATAAATCTCCGATGGTCACTGTTCGCGTCAGCGCGCCGCGATCAGTCTCGCCGTTCCGCTTTCCTGCCCGATCTTCCGCTTTTCTGAAATCCTCTCGTTCTCCAGCCATGCATCTGCTGTGTTTCTTTATCCTGCTGCTGTGGACCGGTCCGGCGCGCGGTTATTTCCCGGAGGAGCGCTGGAGCCCGGAGTCCGCGCTGCTCGCGCCGCGGGTGCTGCTCGCGCTGGTCTGCCGCAACTCGGCGCACTCTCTGCCGCACGTCCTCGGAGCCATCGACCGCCTCAACTACCCCAAAGACCGCATGGCTGTATGGTGAGTAAGTTCCGGCGGATTGGACTGTTTGGCGTGATTTATCAGAATTGATGTTCTGCGCAGCTGCGCGTCCTGCGCTGGACTGATGCGTTGCGTGTAACTGTAACACAGTGACTGCAGGCTTGCTACAAATGAAACGAGTGAAAGTAAACAACAGAGAGGCGTTTGTGTGTGTGTTGAGTGAACTAAACTAACACCAGCTGTGCTTACGTGAGTCTTTAGAGATGGGATGTGTGGTTTATCTCGGTTTGGAAACGAGAGCAGGATAGTTTTGACTCGGTTTCTGCTGTGGCCTGTGTGCGTGGAGGGGAAATGAGCGAGTTTAGACGTGTCCAGGGCAGACAGGCACCCCCTTCATGCCCCTCGATCAGCTCTGCCCCCTTTTTCCCCCCCGACTCATGCCCATCTGATCAGCCGACGTGTCTCTGTAGCGCGTTCATGAATGCGCGTCGCGCGCGGTGATGGAATTTGTGAGAAAACTAAATAACACATGAATGAGTTTCCTGCATGAATGAGTCAGTGAGCTGAAAACTTTCCCTGCAGCGACTGCAGATTAAATGAATGAAACACCTTCTTTATGACATTATGACCTATAAAATGATAAAACATGCATGTCATAAAACTAGGGAAGACATCTTTAATAATAGAATTGTGTAGTTGAACTACTTGATTTCTGTTTACTTAGAGCAGAGTTTGTATTCATCAAATACTTTAATATTTAGTATTCACACTCAGTCAACGTCCCTTCAGCAAATACTTTTTGCTGAAAATGAAAGTTGGCCACAAAAACTATTGACACTTAAATAAAAAAAAAAAAAAAAAACAATAAAAAAAGCAAAAAAAAAAAAAAACAAACATTTGATTTCAAATATCAGACCAAGTGAAAAAGATGTTTTGTTGTACATAATAAAACAAAATAGTTCACCCAAAAATACAAATTCTCACCATCTACTTGTTCAAGAGCATTGTCCCATTTAGTGTTGGGCATAATGCATTACTTTAATTACTTTCCCTTGAAAAAGTAAAGTAAGGGACTACTCTTTAATTTTTTCTGTAAGTTAATTACAGTTACTTCGATCTGATGTCATTGCATTAAATACTAGAACTATACTAGAACAACAGTGGATTTAGCATGTAATGTAATGTCTAAAAAATACTTTGATCAGTTTGAGAATTATGCAGTTTTATATTATTCATTTTACAGAATTAGAGAGGCAGTTTCATGTCTACTCTTGTATTGTTCAACTTGTTGATAATTAGAAGTAATGCAATACTTTTTAGAGAAAGTAATAGTAAAATAATCTAATTACACTAAAGACGTAACTAGTATCTAGTAATTAATTACTTTTTAAAGTAACTTACCCAACACTGATCCCATTGCATTGTCCTATTCAGAGAATGACTTTCAGCACAATAAAAGGATGTTTAGGATGTCCAAATAATTAAAACATAGGCAAACAACACCTGGACTTCACCTTCCAAAGAGGCAACTAGTGTTCATCAGTTGATTATTTACAACTTTGAAAAACAATATTCTTTAATGACAGTACATACTTTGAAGGAAAAAAAAAATGATGCAGCTTAGTGCTGCCAAGTTCTCTTCCAGTGGATTATATAAAACTATTTTCATATAATCCAATAAGGAAACTTGGTTCTGATGAACAATTAAAAACACCAACAGCCAATCAGAATCCACCTGACTTTAAAGAGCTCGAACATTTAAACGCTGATGTCCAAGCTGGATGCTAATACAGTTATTGTTCTTGGTGTGAATAAGCCTTAAATGAGTACATGAAAAGAAATGAATGAAATTGTGGGTGAACCCTTCCTTTACTGTAAATGTTTAATTGTTGGGTGAGTTTAAAATAGCATCTGCACAGATTGGCATGTAGCCGTGGCATGTAAAACATTTTTGACATCGTATCATCCTCGTTTTATTCAGTTCAGAGTCGCAGCGGCGTTCAGACCTGAAGCCTCGCTCTCAGCATGTAGTTAACAACTGAAACCGAACCACCGGGGTTTGTCGCTGCCACAAACAGACCAGAACCAAACCACATGTGGTCCGAGACTCCCAGAAGCCATTTGGGCAGGTTCAGCGCTCGCTAGCGCTTTAGCAAACTGAAACTGAGCTGTGTTTACAAAGTCTTTGATGAACAGATGAACATCTTGGCAGATCTGAGCGTCAGCACACGCACATCAAATTCTATATAATCTGAAGCGTTATTACAGGAATAACTCAAACTGCACTTAAATCAGTTATGAGAGGCCCTGACCGCTAACAAGCAGCCTCGCTTCATAACCTTAGCATTAGAGCGGCAGAGCACTCAGGAGAGCAGAGACACGCCGACAGCTCGTGATCAACATCTCTGGTGGGTTCTCATCTGCTCCAGCTGTCATTTCTACTGTTATACTGTAGGATGGGCGTCATCGTACCCGCAGCCGTGTGATTGGTTCTCTTAATGTGAGCACAGTGGTTTGGCGCCTTTTTCTTCTGTGGTTTAATGGCTTTAATTATTGAATGAGCACTTTCTTTTGATGACTCTCTATGAATCAGGCAGCCACATTATAGATAAAATTTTAGATGTTTAATTGCCATTTTATCACCATAATTATATATAATATGTAATTATAATGCATACACTACCATTCAAAGTTTAGGGGTTGCTAAGATTATTTTTTTTTATGTGTTTATCCAGGGCTGCATGTATTTTATAAAAAAGTAAAAACACTAATCCTGTGAAATATTATGACAATACTATTACAATTTTATATAATGTAATATATTGCCATTTAAAATAACTGTTTTCAATTTGAATATATTTTAAAATGTAATTTATTCCGGCGATGCAAAGCTGAATTTTCAGCAGCCATCAAATTAGTGAAAGTTTTTATTATCAGTACTGTGATACATTTTTATTTCAAGATTCTTTGATAAATAGAAAGTTACAAAGAACAGTGCTGTTTGAAACAGAAATATTTTCTAACATTATAAATGTCTCTTTACTGTCACTTTTGATCAATTTAATGCATCCTCGCCGAATAAGAGTATTAATTTATTTTAAATGTATTATTTGACACCAAAGTTTTAAACATATATCATAGTTATTGTTTTTTTTATCTAATCTAATCTAATAATATAATATAATATTATATTATATAATATAATACAATATAATATAATTATTTTTGTTGGAAACTCAATGAAAAGAAATGTTTGTTCTCCATGTACATTATCGTTTTGGATGCAAACCGCAAGATCATTATTAACAAAAAATGTTATTTGTTTCTGAAGCTTTCTAGTGTTTCTTCAGATCTCTAAACCTAATAATGAACACTAGTATTATTAATTTTTGTCTTTGCAAGTTTAGTGTAAATAACGGAAGCATTCAGACCTGTAGATCAAACACAGTCCTGATGGAGATGGATGGGTGCGTCAGATCTGATCAAGACTGGAAAAAAGAGGAATGGAATTCGCCTGAGGAACTTTCAGAAGCTTCTCTGTGTGTGTGTGTGTGTGTGTGTGTGTGTGTGTGTATTTGTTTGTGTGTGTGTGTGTGTGTGTGTGTGTGTGTGTGTGTGTGTGATATGAGATTATGCACCTGGAAACCATCTGTTCACAGCTAAACCCTGATCTCCCACAGACAGTCTGTATGGTCTCAGTGATAAATTGCCTTGATTTCCCCAGGATCATCTGCTGAACTCACCTGAACACACACGTTTGTACAGCATCTGTCAGCTTTGGATGTAACACATTATAAGTAACGCGAGTTACATAATCAGATTACTTTTCCAAGTAACTAGTAAAGTGCATTACTTTTTAAATTTGCAACTTTTTGCACATTTTTTGCAGAGTTTTGCACATCCTTCAGCCTGAGGCTTATACATTCCACTTTTGTTGTGAAAGGGCCTTTACAATTGCCTATATATATATATATATATATATATATATATATATATATATATATATATATATAATATAAATTATTATTATTATTATTATTTTTTTAATTAAAAACAAATAATCAAGCTCAGCCCAGGTGACAGAAAGTAATGCAAACGTAACATAATGCATTACTTTTCATAAAAGTAACAGAATTAGTTTCTTTTTATGGAGTAAAGCAATATTGTAATGCATTACTTTTAAAAGTAACTTTCTCCAACACTGCCAACTGTGAGTGGATTTGGCTCATTTTCTTCTCGAACACATTGTGTAGCAGCTGCCTGTCTGTCTGTGAAGGGCTCTGGTTCTCATGTGCTCCTTCTGCAGCCAAACGCTAAAGACAAGCTTGGTTTTCCAAAGGTCATGTATTGCAGTTAAATATGGGGTGATTTTACAGCGCTGCACATGAGAGCAAACTCAACATTCAGGAAAAAAGAAAAATTAAAAAGCTCTAATTATAGTCATTTGCTTTCTATTTTGTCATTCATATTTGGCGAAGCGGCCGTCTTTTATATGTTGAACTGTTTTCAGATGATCTCTCTGTCCTCAGGGTGGCCACAGATCATAATTCAGACAACACCACCGCGATCCTGCGCGAATGGCTCATAAACGTCCAGAACTTCTATCATTATGTGGAGTGGAGACCTCAGGAGGAGCCCAGGTGAGGCTGACCTTAAACTACATCTGAACCTCAAGCTGAACTCATGTGTGAACACTAACTGCAGGATCACAGAAACATCTGCACATGTTTTCTGTCTTCTGATCAGTGTCTGCTCTCTTTCTCTTCTTATGTTAGAAAACATATTTTGTTAAATAAATCCACATTTGTTAAATGTGACCCTGGACCACAAAACCATTCTTAAGTCGCTTGGGTATGTTTGTAGCAATAGCCAAAAATTCTTTGTATGGGTCAAAATTATTGATTTTTCTTTTATGCCAAAAATCATAAAGACATTAAGTAAAGTTCCATGAAGATATTTTGTAAATGTCCTACTGTAAATATATCAAAACTTATTTTTTGATTAGTAATATGCATTGCTGAGAACTTCATTTGGACAACTTTAAAGCCAATTTTCTCAATATTTTGAGTTTTCTGCACCCTCAGATTCCAGATTTTCAAAAAATTGTATCTCAGTCAAAAATTGTCCTATTCTAACAAACCATACATCAATGGAAAGCTTATTTATTCAGCTTACAGATGATCTATAAATCTCAATTTTCAAAAATTGACACTCATGACTGGTTTTGTGGTCCATGGTCACAAATATCAATGTGCTATTGACCTCAAAATACACTGATCTTTTTTAATCTTTTAATTAAACATTTTTCATGAAGCATTAAAAATGTGACTGATTTTATTTATTTTTAAGTTTTTAAATACATTTTTCAAGTTAAAAAAGTATGTGCCTTTTATTTGTGTTGTTTCAGTGTGAGATACTATTGTAGTTTTTGTTGATATTTTGAATTAGATTTTCATGTTTAAGTTTTGACATTTTGTTGTAATTTTGTGTTCATCATTTTCAGTAGTTTTTGTTGTTTTTAGATGTCTATAAAGTTTTAATTTTTAATTATTATTATTATTTTTTTTGAGTTTTAGTTATTTTATTACATCAAGGCAAAATAAACGAAAATAAGTAATGTTGTCCTGGAAAATAGCTTAAATAAAACAAGTTTCAGTTTTTTTTATATTTTACTTTACTCTGTTTAGTAAAACGGAGTGAAGTAAAATATAAACTAACATTGTAACAAAAATATATACAGTATATTGGATATATTGCACCACATGGTATTTTACCACCTGAACTAACCTTGCCTTGCCATAAAAATGCTTTTTTTTAATGCAGAAATTTAAAAAATAAATAAATAAATAAATAAATAAAAACATACTAATTCTAGTGCATTTAAGTCATTTTATGTATCAGTTGCATTTTAAGATACACTATATTGCCAAAAGTATTGGGTCACCCCCTTCTAATGAACAGGTTTGACTACTTTAGTAATTTCCATGAGTACAAATCTTAATGTTTAAGCATATAATGATATTCTAGGGAATTGTGTGCTTCTAATTTTAAAGCAACAGTTTGGACAGGACCCTTTTCTATTCTAACATGACAATGCCTCTGTGTATAAGGCAAGGTTCAAATAGAAATGATTGATTTAGTCAGTGTGGAAGAACTTGACTGGTCTGCAGAAAGCCAAGTCCTAATCCAAGCTGAACACCTCTGGTGTGACTTTAAATACAGATCTTGAGCCAAAAACTCTTTACCAAACACCAATGACTTGTACATACACTATATGGACAAACGTATTGGGACACCCCCTTCTTTAGAACAGAAAAAGGCACTTCCAAAACTGTGGCAACAAAGATGGAAACATAATGCATGTATTTAAAAATTGTATTTCCATCTCTGTTGCAACAGTTCTGGAAGTGTCTAAAATGACTGTACCCATATGTACAAGTCATTGGTGTTTGGTGATGAGTTTTTGGCTCAAGATCTGCATTTAAAGTCACACCAGAGGTTTTCAGCTTGGATTAGGACTTGGCTTTCTGCAGACCAGTCAAGTTCTTCCACACTGACTAAATCAATCATTTCTTTTTGAACCTTGCATTATACACAGAGACATTGTCATGTTAGAATAGAAAAGGGTCCTGTCCAAACTGTTGCTTTAAAATTAGAAGCACACAATTCCCTAGAATATCATTATAAGCTTAAACATTAGTAATTTCCATGAGTAAAAATCTTAAAGTAGTCAAACCTGTTCATTAGAAGGGGGTGACCCAATACTTTTGGCAATATAGTGTATATTTGAATTAAGTGATAGGACGACAAATCAGTCAGTAAATATGTGAATGTCACTTTGACCTTGATGTGTGTGAAAGGTTTGTGGCTCGTGCATGTATTTGTCTGTGTGTTTCTCAGCGTCTATGAGGACGAGAGCGGCCCGAAGCACTGGACGAACCTGCGATACGAGCACGTGATGAAGCTCCGTCAGGCGGCCCTCGACACGGCGCGGGAGATGTGGGCCGACTACTTTCTGGTACATCGTTTAAAATCTGAGAGTCTCTTTACCCCTCGCTGAAGTCAGCTACCATCATCCACGGCTGTAATGTTGCCTGTCAGTGCAGATGATGTGACAGCAGTGTGACCTGACTTCACCTCCAGTCTGTAGAGGGTCACAGGCCGCGTCCCGTCGTTTGCTCGTCTAAAGTTAGCCGTTGCTCTGTTCAGTATTACAGGGTTATTTCTGCTGCTCTGTGATCAGCTCTGTTCCTCAATCTGCTGTCCAGCATTCGGCTCCACGCTAGTTTAACTGCTCTGCATGTGTTTTAGTCGAAGTACTCTGTATCATTATAGGATTAAACACACCATCTCTTGAGCCGCCGCTGAGGAATCAAAACCACTGTCATGTATAAAAGTCAAACATCTTTCCTGGAGAACCACGTTAAGCTTTATCTTTGGTAACTGACATAAATTAGTTTTTTGTTTAGTCATCTCTTGAGTTCAAACTGCACTGAAAAAGTAGGTGTAGATTTCACTCAGAAATAGTTGAAATGGTATTTTCTCAAAGCGTTTTCCAATAATAATTTACTAAAAACATTAACCTAGTGTGTTTTTTTTTTTTTTTTTTTTTTTAACAGTGTTTCTGATTCAGGAGCCAAAATCTAATTTCAAAATAAAACAGGTTTATACATTTTAAATTTACTTAATTGCAACCTACAAATGTGTAATTACAAATATATTTAAACAAGTTCCAATAGAAATGACAGTAAAATGTATTTTAGTATACCATAAATGTTTGTCGGTACGTTCAGCAGTGCTTTAACCATATTTTGATGACAACATAAGTAATTATGAAATTACATTTAAAGATGTACTTAAATACTCTATATTTAAGTACATCTACATCTATATTTTAAATACTCTAAGTTATAATACATTTTCATTTAATTGTAAATAACCTCCAATTGAGTGTCAGAAAACATTTTTGTGGCTCGGTTTAAAACAATGCACATTTTTTTTAGATCTAAAATTATGTGACTAAATGTGGAGTCGCTATAAATAATAAATGAAATAAACATGTCAAACTCATGGCGGTGCGTCTCTGTTTGCAGATGGTGGACTGTGATAACCTGCTGACTAACCGGGATGTTTTATGGAAGCTGATGCAGGAGAATAAGACGATGGTGGCGCCAATGCTGGAGTCCAGAGCGGCGTACTCAAACTTCTGGTGCGGCATGACGTCTCAGGTGTGTGAAACTGAGAAGTGTGAACGTGTGTGTATCCTGTCTGAGTCTTCATTTGACAGCTGTTTTATAGTTTAGACTTAGTCTAGTGTCAAATGTGCTTTTTAGTTTTTATCATATTTAGTCCATATTCTAAATATAACCGTATTCCTAGTCAAGTTTTAGTGACTAAACATCTCAGCATTTTAGTTAAGGTTTAGTCAATGAAAACAGTCATATTTTACTCATGCTGCATAGTGGTTCAACTGATAAACACAATTTCATTGCACAAAATTCAAATAGTTGTCATTAGAGAAATTTATTTTTATGTTTCTGAATTATTGCACTTGCACATAAGCAAAAAATGTTTGGGTTTATTAGTTTGTCACTGAAAAGTTTTGCTCACAGATTTAATCGCAGTGAACATCGCTAAACTCCAGCATACATGATTTCTGGTGTTTTCAGATCATCAGCATTTTTTTCTCAGAGCAGAGTGAGTTTGTGCAAATGGTTGCCAGATTGGAAATATAAAAAAAAGGAAGAAAATTAGTCGTTTCTGATGGGGGATTTAAACTTGACATTTGGCAACCGCAAACAGGCTTTTTAAAGTACATTTATGTAATATATAATTTTTTTTCCTACTTTTTTTTTTTTTTTTTTTGATAAAGAGAAATGTTGGCAAAAAAATAAATAAATAAATGTTTATAAATAACTTTCATAATTATAAATATTTTAGTTCAGCCTTTTTTGTCAGGAATAGTGCATGTTTATATAAGTTTATATGTTTATAGAGTCATTGTTTAATGACTACAGTGTTATCTTGTCTTAAGGCCTGTTCACACCAACAGACGATTAAGATGTTTACTCTAATTGCGCACTCCAGATTTGTCTTCTGTCACGTTCATTTCTCAAGCTCTTTAATGCAGAATGAATTATAACTGGTTGTCAATATTTTTATTGTTCATCGGCTAAAAAAAAAAAAACAATCTGTAAGTAATTCCATTAATATCGTTCTTCTGTGCCGTTATCGTGTTAGCTGTGGTTAAATTTAGAACGACTTTTCAAACTATATTTCTGTTGTTATGGTTACCGTTATTGTTCTCTGTGTGAACAGGCCTTTAAGCCTCATTCAGACTGTCAGCAAATCCGATTGAAATCTGATCATATTTAAATAGCCTGAACGGCAACAAACTACATGAAATCCGTTTCGAGCTACATTCATATGTGGTTTGGAATTCTATTTAAATTTTATTCCTGGAAATTCGTTTCGGTCTGACCGGTCAGATCGGATTTAGCTTAGTTTTTATAGAAAACATGCTGAATGTCTTTGCAGAAACAAGCTTTTGTTGTTGCGAAGTGCAAGTCAAGCGGAAAATGATGGTATACTGCTAGTATACCGGTGTACGCACCTCTTTGAGCTTTAAAACCAGCAGAGACGGCAGCACAGAATAAAGCAGCACATTCCAGCATCCTGCGTTTCTGCCGATGCCTCATAAGACGAAATACACTCCAGCAGGACGGCAACATGTGGTTATGTCGTAAGACAACATCTGTTTTTTGCAAACTGTATTGCTGTTATTGTTGTTTTTAGCGTAGGCATAACAACGCAATGGCATTGCCATAGAAACCAGTGCACATACTGTAAAATGAAAGAGCGCTTCTGGACACAGTGTGGACAGTCAGTCATCTAGATCGGATTACAATCAGATATGCACAAAATCGGATTTGGGCTGACGGTCTGAACGAGGCTTTAGTCATGGAAAAAGGCATGTGTTTGCAGGGTTATTATAAGCGGACGCCGGCCTACATGCCGATCCGCAGGCAGGAGCGCAAGGGCTGCTTCGCCGTCCCCATGGTTCACTCCACCTTCCTGCTGGACCTGAGGAAGGAGGCGTCCCGCGAGCTGGCCTTCTTCCCGCCTCATCCCGACTACAGCTGGGCCTTCGACGACATTATCATCTTTGCCTTCTCCGCGCGCATGGCAGGTGCGTTTCAGGCTGAGAAGGTTATATTCAGTTATCGTGTGCGTATTTTACTTGAATTTTAACACGTTTCCCGCAGAGGTTCAGATGTACATCTGTAACAGAGAGACTTATGGGTATTTCCCCGTGCCCCTGCGCTCCCATAATACCCTGCAGGATGAGGAGGACAGTTTCCTGCACTCGCTGCTGGAGGTTATGGGTGAGTCACATGACGAGTCACATGACTTTACATGTCCTTGTTTTTCAGCTTAAAGAGCGTAACAGCATCCTTGATCATTCGGTGTGTTTTGTCTGCAGTGCGCAATCCTCCATCAGAGCCGTCCGTGTATCTCTCTCTTCCTCTTAAACAGCCGGATAAAATGGACTTTGATGAGGTCAGGACGTCACGTTTCTACCACACTATTTCAATGTGTTTTGTTTTATATTGTAGTATATTTAATTGTATTTTTATTATGCTTTATATTTTTATATTTATTATTTTATCATTTTATATTGAATTCTTTTTTATATTTGATATTGTGCTATTTTATGAAATGGTACAATATAAAATAGAGAAATATAGCAGTTTATATTTAAATATTTACATAAATATTTTTATTTTGTTGTATTTTATTTTGTATTTTTATTTTATATTATTTCTATATTTTTATTTTATATTAATTGTATTATATTACTTTAATCCCATATTACATCATTTTATGAAATGGTATAAAATACTGGAATGCTTAAAGAGTATTATCTTAAAGAGTATTGTATTATATTATATCATATTAATTTAATCCTACATTACATTATTTTAGTAAATGGTATAAAATAGTGTAGTATTTTTTTATTGTGTTTATTATTGTGTTGTATTTATTTTGTATCATAGTATAAAAATACAATTGTTTTTATTTTATATATTTTTATTTACATTCTGTATTATATTATTTTTAAATTACATGTATTATTTGCTTTTATATTATTTTATAAAATAGTCAAATATATTACTAATATATATATATTCATCAGGTTTATATATTACATATATTATTTGCTAATATAATATATTATTATGGTTATATTTATGCAGGTGTTCATGATAAACCTGCTGAGGCGTTCGGACCGCAGAGAGCGCATGCTGAGGACTCTGTACGAACAAGAGATCGCGTGCAAGATCATCGCAGCTGTAGATGGCAAGTATGTCTCAAACACACACAAACGGATCACACGAACATGAGCTTCCAGTCATGCCGTCTCTCACCTGTCTGACGTGTGTGTGTGTGTGTGTGTGTTTCAGGGCGCTGAACGTCAGTCAGATCGAGGCGCTGGGGATCCAGATGATGCCCGGATACAGCGACCCGTATCACGGCCGGCCGCTCACTAAAGGAGAGCTGGGCTGCTTCTTGTCGCACTACAACATCTGGACAGAGGTGAGAGAGAGAGAGCCGGGTGTCATGATGTTTGTTTATCTAAATGAAGTGTTTAAACTAATACTACAAAAAAAAAAAAAGCTTTTGTCCACAGTCTTTTATTTAAAATGTTAAATGTTCATGTAAATATTATTTAATTGAAACAATATTGCCTTAAAGTGTTTCTCAATTAAGTAAACATGTTTTTCAATGGTAAAATGATTACAAAACATACAAAACAGATACTAATGAGGAAAGTGCTTGAAGCTGAACATATTCATCAAGTAAAATCATTCAGATATAATCTAACCTTTAGAAAATAATATTTATAATATATATTTTTAAATAAAACAGTTTTCTTAAATGTTTTAATGCATATTTCTATATTTTAAAAATAAAAAACAGGGTTCGTATGGGTGCTTGAAATCCTTGAAAATGCTTGAATTTTAACGTAGTGTTTTCAAGGTTTGAAAAGTGCTTGAATTTTGGATAAAGTGCTTGAAACTGCTTGAAACTGCATTGGTTTTGTAATATTTTGCTTCATTACTGAATAACGTTAGTTCACTTTCTAGACAAAATGCTTTTTGCATAAAATGAAAACAGCTCCGCTCGACCATAGACTGTAAAGAAAAAGTCGGCTCGCGTCTGTGTTTATTGACGCGCGGCGCGGCGCGGCCTCTGATGGAGCAGAGCGCGAGATAAAAACATGTCCGGTGGTTGCTGCTTCAGTCAGTGGTGGCTTGAAAACGACAAATACACAAATTATGGTTAAAATAATGTAAAGTCTCCTGTAAAGTCTGCTTTTTTATGGGAGAGTCTGCTATTTCAAGCCGTGTAAAAGGTAAGCAAAAATGCCCATGCTCAGTTAAGACTGTCGAGATTAAAGTGAAGAACCGTTACCGGGGAAACAGCTGTATTCATGCTGTTCCAAAAGTGCCACCTAGTGGCAGACAAAACCTCATATTTTAGCCTTTAAACTATTTTTAAGAAAACAAAAAAAAGAAAGAAGGGATTAGTCAAAAGTGTAAAGAATTATTTTAATTTAAAGCACATCTTTTTACTGTCTAAATTTTTTTTAGATTTTTGAAGGCACATTAGCTTTTTATTCTGAACAAAAACAGCAGACAGGTTTATTGAAAATGAAAATTCTTTATACTTTTAACTTGTTCCTCCTTTATGTTTTAAAAATATATTTTAAAGGCTGGGGCTTGTCAATTTGAGGTTTGTCACTTTATAAAACTCTTTCTATTTGTGAAAACCTGTATTTGAATTGCAAATCATGTTTTTTTTTTTTTAAGTCATTTTATGGTTTAATATGTTATAATAGACATTGCCCTACCCCACTCATACAGTATTTGTTTTATTTTTGCAGGATAAAAATGCCTAAATATTGTTTTAAAAATCCTGCTGATACCCTGTAAATTCTTTTTTTTCTTTCTTTTTTATTTTATAACTTATATAATGTATGTTGGCTATTTATATTATGCAACGCTATATTCTGTCCAGACCGGTGGTTTTTAATAGCACAATAATATCTGATTTAAAGTGAAAAACTCAAGTGTGTGTGTGTAAACATGTAATTTAACACAGTTTAAGGTGCTGGAAAAGCTTGAAAATGCACCTTGAAAGTGCTTGAAAAGTGCTTGAATTTGAATTTGGAAAAGCTGTAAGAACCCTGAAAAAATAATAGTGCTCTTTATAATGCAAGTGTATTTTATTATTAAATGAGTTTTCTTTTTACATGAATTTTTAAAAAATATTTTTCTCTAAAATAATATTTTTATAATATTTTATTGCAATGTTTACTCTGTTTTACTATTTTTAGAAGAAACTAATTAGATGTTTTTTTGTTTTTTTTAATAAAATGCTACAAAATAGTGTTTTATCGAAAATATTTTTATAAAATTATACTATACAATTTATATATATATATATATATATATATATATATATAATATAATATTAGTTATTATTAATATTTATTTATTCTTTTTATGGTGTCTTAAATGATGGAAAGGTCTTTACTCAGTCTGTGTGTATCGTTGTGTGATTCTCTCTTGATTCTGTGTGTTAGATTGTGGATCGAGGGCTGAAGGCGTCTCTGGTGATCGAGGACGACCTGCGCTTTGAGGTTTTCTTTAAGCGTCGTCTGCAGAATCTGATGCATGAGATCGAGTCTCAGCAGCTGGACTGGGATTTGATGTGAGTACAGCAGTCTGTATGTGTACAGCTCTCTCTGCTGGACACCTGACTCCAGCTGTTTGTCTCTGTCTCTCAGTTATATCGGCCGCAAGCGGATGCAGGTGGACCGGCCAGAGAAATCTGTGCCCAGAATACACAACCTGGTGGAGGCGGATTACTCGTACTGGACGCTGGGATACGCGATCTCACTGCACGGTGCTCAGAAGCTGCTGCGAGCCGAACCACTCAAAAAGATGCTGCCGGTGGACGAGTTTCTGCCCGTCATGTACAACAAACACCCCATGTGAGAGACTCCGCTTCATCTGTCTGTACTCATATCACCGTATCATTACTCCTGGCGTTCAGCTTGTCTGTTTCTATTTATTGTTTGTTCAAACATTTGATGTAATGTTTTATCCTTCTGATCAGATACAAAAATATTTTGTCTGCTATTGTGTAAATGAGTTTTTTTGCTCCTTACAAAGATTAAAAAAAAAAGTCTAATATGAACCATCAAACAACACAGAATCTAATAAATCATCACAGGAACCACATAATAAACCAGAAGATCACGTGAAAAAAATAAAAAATCTTTTAGTGAAATAAGAATGTGCACATTAAAGTAATTTTAATTTGTTTTAATATTTAATTGTTAATAAGTTAATGATAATAATAGAAATAAAAGCATGCTTATTAATAATAAAAAAAATATTTTGTTAAAATAATTATTGTTAATTTTATTGATTGTGGTGATGATGATAATAACAACAACAATAATAATAATAATAATAATAATAATAATAATAATACATTATTACAAATATGTATAAATGGTTTAAAAAATAATTTAAATTTAGTTGACAAATAATTTTTGATGATGATCATCATCATCATAGTAATAAAATTACTTTAAAAGATTATTAAAAATAATATATTTAAAGTTTTTTTTTTAACTAAGACAATGATTAACATACAAATAAAGATTATAAATAATAATAATAATGAATAACAAATTATTTTGATTATTACCATTAATAATAATAGTTTATTTTATTATGAACAATAACATCAATAATAATATTTTTTTATATATATTGATAAAAATAATAGTTTAATGAAGAAACTATTCAATTTCATTGAAGCTGTTTATTTGATAGATATGTAGATATCCATGATATGTCACCATCTGTTTGTCTCACTATCATTCGTTCTGTTGTTCTGAGTGTGTTGTTTTGTATTATTGTTTATCTCGTATATCAACACTGTAACTAAAGTGGTTTCTGTCTCTGTCTGTGCAGCGAGGACTACATGTCTCACTTCGAGCGGCGGGATCTGCGAGCGTTTTCGGCCGAGCCGCTGCTGGTTTACCCCACGCACTACACGGGCGACGCGGGCTACATCAGCGACACGGAGACCTCCACCGTCTGGGACAACGAGACGGTCAGCACCGACTGGGACCGAGCGCGATCGCGCAAGAGCCGCGAGCAGGAGGAGCTGAGCAGCGAGGCGCAGAACTCAGACGTGCTGCAGTCTCCGCTGGACAGCACGGCCCGCGACGAGCTCTGAAACACTCGGAGAAACTGCACAATCACACCATTGAGGAGAAGTGTGGCGCTTCATCAGGCACCACACAACCATCAGCGATCAGATTCACTTTACCATGTACATTAGATGAGATGAACACCTCTGATTTTCCTGAAATGCTTGACTGGATGCAGGAACCCCTGATAGCAAGCAACCATTGACTCTATGTAAAAAACAGTTGATTTTTCAGTGTAAATAGCATTCAATCAACATCACTTTTGCACCCACAATTAATGTTGAAAAAATGTTGAAATTTCAACAAACCACCATTATTGTGATCAGTGTTTGCATTAGTTGGGCTCTTGACTCTTTGCACTTTAATGTTAGGTTTTCATTTTCTCTTGCAACAGTGTGCTAAAATACATTTGTTGAGGTAATGCAAACTAAGATCATTGGGTTCAGGTGATGATGACTGTAATCGTTGTGAGCTTATTTAAATAATTGCTCACAAGTGTGTTGTGTTATTTATATGTGAGATTAAAGCCGTGTTATGGCTGTCATAGCTCTATGAATTAACAGACAATACTAAAAAATAACTCGTTAACTTGCTGAATCAATTAGACATCAAGAATCAGCGTATGAAACTCCACAATGGTGACAACCAACAAAAGAAAATTTTATGCTGAAATGCATGCTGGGTATCAACATAGTACAAAACTCATTCATGACTCCCAGGATGCATTGCATTGATCTGTTTATCTGAATTAGTTTGATGATTGTCACCACTGTTGAGGTTTGTATGAGTGTTGATGTCTAAATCTTTCTGTATAGTTTCCACAGTGTCTTTGCATTTGTGAAGCAGAACATTTACATCAGTAATGAAAGATCAACTTCAACACTTTTAATACAGTATTATTTCTCAGCTTTATTACAGCTTAACACCCATCACAAAAAGTAATCTACTCCAACTTAACTTTAAAACATCTTTTTCTTTATTAATACGTAAGTGTTTATATTGAAACACTATTGTTAGCACTGAAAGAGAATTAACTTAATAAAAAACAAGAAACAAAGCCCAACTAAAGCAAACAACGATCACAATAATGATGGTTTGTTGAAATTTCAACATTTTTTTCAACATTTATTGCGGATGCAAAAGTGATATTAATTCAATGCCATTAACATTGATAAATCAACTATCTTTAACATTGATTAAATAGCTTTCACCTGCTCTCTTTCTATCTGGGACAGTAAATATGATGCTAGTTATATGCAATATCTTGATTTTATTTGTTTGAATAAGATTCTCAAGGACGGTCGAGATGATTTGGCATTATTGGCGTGTTCATGTTAACAACCTCTGTAGAGATGGTTTGGTTTTTGGTAGTTTTAACCTGATCTGATGGGTCTAGTTTCACGCTTGTCAGGAGTCCTGGCCGATCCTTTGCGCTTTAGTTAAATCGATGTGATTTTTAACATTTCATTCCTTTATTATTTCACTTTGAACATTTTTTTTGACTTTCACTTTGTACGTAAAGCTGTTGTTATGCGTCCCAGATTACGGTCAGAATCAGATCGGCATGTTTTTATCTGATAGTTTGCTTGCAGATGACTAATTTATTGCTTGTTGAGCTTGTTCGTAGTCCTTCGATGTCAGTGTAAACACAGAGCCGACGGATCTGTTACCCGTGATGTGAACCGCACAGAAGTGTTTTACCTTTTGTTTTTATGTTCTGGTTTTTTTTTGTTTTTTTTTTTGTTTTTTTCAGTTGCCTTAAGAGATTTGTATGGGAGATTAGAAACCGATTAAAACAAATCTATTTTAAAGCTAGCAAAGGAATGCTTGTGTGGCAAACTAATGTTGACATGATGCTTAATGTGCTAACTCAAGAAATGGATGTTATAATATGTAGTGAAATGAGATGTGAAACTGAACATTGATTTTTTTTTTTTTTTTTTTATGTATCGATCCTTTCTGTTTCTTTCATCCTGAATGTGCCTTTTATACCAAAGAATAAAGAATGTTTCTTAAAGTCTGATGCCGTAGATCCAGTCTGATTTTAGAAGGTGTCTACTGTGATATATTGGTGCAGTGAATGGGTGCCGTCAGAATGAGTCCAAACAGCTGATAAAAAACATCACAATAATGCACAAGTAATCCACACCTCTCCAGTCCATCAGTTAACATCTTGAGAAGACAAAAGCAGTTTGTTTGTAAGAAACAAAGACATTATGTAGACGTTTTAACTTGCTACCAGCTAGAGTATGAGCCCATGATCCATAATAACACTTCCTCCAGCGAAAAAAAATCAATTTCCTGTTGTCTCTCACATCAAAATCCACCCACATATTTGTTTTGGATCGTTTTGGTTTGTAAACGGTGCTTGATCTGTGCAGATTTCTTTCCTGATTCATGAGATGACTTTTTCACTGGAGAAAGTTGATGGATGGATGGTGCATATTTTTGCAAGAAGCAACGGTTTGACGTTAAAACACATTAATGATGGATTTGTTTCTTACAAACATGCAGCTTTTGTCTTCTCAAGATAACTGATGGACTGGAGAGGTGTGGATTACTTGTGGATTATTGTGATGTTTTTTATCAGCTGTTCTCTCTCTCTCCCTCTCTCCCTCTCTCTTTCTCTCTCTCTCACTCTCTCTCTCTCTCTGTCTCTCTCTCCCTCCCTCCCTCCCTCTCTCTCTCTCTCTCCCTCTCTCTCTCTCTCTCTCTCTCTTTCTTTCTCTCTCTCTCTCTCTCTCCCTCTCTCTCTCTCTCTCTCTCTCTGTCTCTCTCTCCCTCCCTCCCTCTCTCTCTCTCTCTCTCTCTCTCTTCTCGCTCTTCTCGCTCTCTCTCTCTCTCTCTCTCTCTCTCACTCTCTCTGTCTCTCTCTCTCTCTCTCTCTCTGTCTCTCTCTCTCTCTCGCTCTCTCTCGCTCTGTCTCTCTCTCTGTCTCTCTCTCTCTCTCTCTCTCGGATTAAGGCCTTGGTGTATTTTCAGCCAAGACGGTTTATGGAATCTCTGCCAAGCATTGTCATAATCCTTCCAGAGAGCAAAACGATCATTTTCATGATTAGAGAGAAACAAAAATCAGTACTTGAATCTTGTCCATGCGTTTGCATGCTTAGTTTATGATAATTAGCTTGTTCTATTAGCATCTATCAGATGAAACACCTTCGGAAGCCTGTGATAGTATTAATCTCTGTCTCTCACTTTCACACACCCTCCTCTTTCTCTCTCTATAGGATTATGACGGTGGGTTCATGTAGATTAGGTGGTCTGTTTGCCGTGTCCTCAAACCTCTCTGACTGAAGTAAATAAACACTGACAGAGAGAGTGATGTGAAACTGGTGTGGGTTTAACCCTGTGCATGTGGTGAACCTGCGGAACCTGAAGCCGAGCTCATGATTGGTTCGGTTCTGATCAACAGCGATTGTGAGGACAGGACACTCCATCACTGAAGGTCAGAGAATAACTTATAATAAATGAGTTTTTAGGCGCTTGTTAGATGCGGCTCTACACATGTGCACAGTGATGTTTGTGCAATGCATTAGCCTAATTCTTTTCTAGACTTTGTGTCTCGTCCAGATTAACCATTTCAAACGAGACTTCATGCTCATGTTTGCAAACGTTCTAATCAAGTGAAAACATCACTTCTGAATGCCCAAAACACCCGTTTTTTAAATGTTATGGGAACATTATATCATTTTGCAAACATTTTGTTACTATTGAATGATCTCTGAACATTCTAAACTGTTTTAAAATGCTTTTTTTTTCTTGATTATGTGAACGTTAAGGGAACATTACATTTACTGTTTTGCAAATGTTATGGAAATGTTATTTTTAAATGTTCTCTGAGCAAACAAATGGTAGCATTTAAAAATGTTAGATGAACGTCCAACTAAAATATTTTAGAAACAAATACATGAATGATGTTTTGTGCTTACGTTTAACATTCTTAAAGACCAGACACCTTTGAATAAATCTATTAACTTTACTGGAAGAACGTTTGTTTATATCTTTGAGAGAACATTGGCAGAATGTTAGGGATGTTCTATGTTCCCTGTCAGCTACCATATTCTATAACAAACACAATAATAGTCATCTTGTTTAAATTGGTAAGTCCAATAGCATAATTTCTATAAAAGTTGTTTAGGTTGGTAAATTGTACTTTTACGTTTGCAGTAACATAAACTGTTGGCCTAGTTCTGCATAATAATGATCATAAAATTGATCTGATAACAATAGACTTGAAAATATCTGTCTTATTATGTTTTGAAATCTCTTTTAATTGAGGTTTGGTTCAATCCACGTTGAACTCACAATCTGTGAGTGTTTATATAGGGCAGGACCTCTCTGACCAACATCTTCAATCTCATTGTTTGGATCCAAGATTATCTTTCTCCAGTTAGTTTGTGGAGAAACTATTATCCCTGCAACTTCATGCAACTTTATTCTTAATATTTATTCTTAGTACTTTTAAATCTTAAGTCATTTTTTTCACCCTGGCTTATAACACTCCTTATTTTATCTTGGGTTTCCTACTGTATTCTGCTGATCCTGTTTGTCTGTTTACTTTTTTTATCCTTTTATTTTATTCATTGTGTTTTTATTCTTTGTAAAGCACTTTTGGTCAACCTTGGTTGTGTTTAAATGTCCTCTATAAATAAACGTTGTTGTTGTTTAAGAATATTATGAAGCACTGATCAGTATGTTCTCCCCTCAGAAGCTGTCATGGTGGACCTGTTCCTGGGGAAGGTTCTGGTGAAGAACAATAAAGACAGAGATGAGCTGGACACGGAGCGTGAGATCGTCCTGCGGCTCCAGAACCGCATCCTCATGCTGTTCTTCGGCTCCGGTGAGTGCGAGAAGTGCCAGGAGTTGCGCCGACGCTCAAAGACTTCTACAAGAAGCTGACGGATGAGTTTTACGTGGAGCGATCGGCTCAGCTGGTCCTGCTGTACATCTCGCTCGACTCGTCCGAGGAGCAGCAGGAGAAGTTCCTGAAGGAGCTGCCCAAACGCTGCCTGTTCCTGGCCTACGAGGACCCCTACAGGCAGTACGTACAATTTTGTTCGAAAAAGCATAATAAAAATTAGAGTACGAAAAATTTGTATACAGTTGTTCAGCAAACTTCGACGGGGTCTGATTGATTAATTTGCTCAAAATATGACAACAGATGCATGTAAATATTATGTACTGTACTTACTACAATAATTCAAATAACTAATAAGTCTAATAAGTAGGTACTAGCCATGATCCAGTGATATTTATATATATATATATATATATATATATATATTTATTTTTTTTTTTACATACTATTATAGGTTTTGTTAATATAGCTTTTATTTTTATGCTTTCAGTTTTCATTTTAATCTTAAATTACATTTTTAGAAGGCTAACTATGTGCTTTTGTAAAATTAAATTTTTCTTGTTTAATATTAATATTTAGCTTTGTTTTTTTTTCATTTTGTTTCAATTTTAGTTTTTATTTATTTTATTTCCAGTAATTTTAGTGCTAAATAAAAATGATTTAAAAAGTTTTTAATTTATCATTTATATTTTATTTCAGCTTTAATCCGAACATTAACCTAATGCATACTTAAGACAGTGTTGTAATCATTTTAGTTTTTAGTTAATGATCTTTTTTTTTTTTTTAACAACGTTTTTCTTGGTTTTGCAAATGTTGAGGAAACGTTTAATTTTATCATTTTGTAAACATTATGAGAATGTTACTTTTCAATGTTCTTTGAATGTTCTGAAACAAGTAACAACATTTTAACCATAAGTTTTTTTTTTTTTTTGGGGGGGGGGCATTAGACATTTATTAAGTCTAATGTTTTGAGAACATTATTTGAGGTTAGATAACTTGGAACCAACATTCTTTTAACATTATCGGAAGAGTTTGTTCATACCTTTGGGAGAAAGTTCTGAGAACATTTTCTGTTAGCTGGGTTCAAGTCAAAAAGGTTTAGAATCACGGATCTGGTGTGTTTCTGAATCTGTGTGTGTAACCATCAGATGCAGTATATTGAGTGAAGGAGATCTGTAGTTTGTGACTTGTTTGTGTCGTTGGCAGGGAGCTGAGTGTGATGTTCGAGGTGCAGGATCTGCCCAGGGTGGTGGTTTTGCGTCCGGACTGCTCCGTTCTCACGCCTGACGCCGTGGAGGAAATCTGTAAACTGGGGCCGGACTGCTACCGCAACTGGCAGGAAGGGGCGGAGCTTATCGACAGGAACTTCATGATGAACGAGGAGTTCGACGAGGGCAAAATGCGCAGCATGACCGACCCCATCCGACGAGTCAAATACAAGGTGGAGGACAAGAAGAAGAAGAAGAAAAAGAAAAAGAAGAAGGAAGGGGTGAGTTTGGAGGAGGAGGAGGACGAGGATGGAGAGGAAGATGGAAATGATGGAGGAGGAGGATGGGGCTGAGGTTAGGACATCTAATGCCATGAGTAAGTGTTGAGGAAACACCGCTCATCAGATGAAATAACAGCGCTGAAAATGAAAGATGGATGATCTACAGCAGTAGATCTCAAACTTTTCGACTCCAAGGCCCATTAATGTCTACAACAGTATTTGAAAGCTAATAGGTTTCCTCTGGAAAGACAATTTTTTTTTATTTTGCAGAACCTGTGTGAACAGATTAAAATAATAAACTAAATAATTATAATTCAAATTACTGAATTTCAGGATTCCAAAAGTTCTAAGAGCTGAATGTTCTTCAGTTTTCCTGCTCTTTTTGACCAATGAATTTCCAGTTGTTCATGATTTACTGGACAATTATTAAGGATAAGGACTAAATAAATATATATTTCTAACCAATGAAATATTTTAGAGCTTGGCATGACTATAATAAAATGTATATTCTTTATAAAAATGCCCAAGCCGAGCCCAGGTTTTCTGAAAGAATCCTGCACTGTAAAAATCAGCAGGAATTTACAGGATTAGAGTATTAATGTTACAGTAATGTGGTCAGAAATGTACTGTGCTTGCTGGGTTACTTTCTGCCAAATTACTGTGAAAGTAATGCAGTTATTAACCTGGAATTTCACACTCAAATTTTTAACTGTGTGGCTTTTCAAAGGAGAGAAAAAAACAATTGTTAAATGGGTGAACTAAGAAATTTAGAAAAGATTTTTTTGTTGTTTTTAAATAACCTTAAGTCTTCTTGAGGCCCTTTTAATGTCTACTGAAGACTCTGGGTTGAGAAAAACTGGACTACAGTGGCTGCTGAAATGATTAACTCTTGAGCTCAATTTCGGGATCAGTTATTTCTTTTCAATTTCAAATACATCTGATTTTTATATTTCCAGGTCAAAGGTGTATATGTATGATTATACAGTATTGCTGAGGATCTTTAAATGACTGGCACTACATAAATGTATCCATAAATGCTCTTTTGTTTAACATGCATGCTTTAATCAACATTTGCATTACTAATAAACTCTGAAATTACAAAGAAAACTGGTTTTGAGCATGTTAAGTCTATTCACATATTTCATTTGACATTTGATGCATAAGATATTTTACATTATAATTTATACTAGATTTTAACTATATTTTACTGTAGGTGCTGATACTAGCACTAGTTAATAGGGCTGAGTGAATATGGAGACAAAAGCCAGCAAATGCAGTAAGTTAGTTAATATGAATATTGATACTGCTGGAACAATTCAGACACAAAATGATTCTGTTCAGGGAAGCAGTGTCATTCGAACCATCAATATACATCTGTGCCATTTACTTCACACAGTGAAAAAAGAGAAATGATCATGTCATTTAATTTCAAGATTTTTATTGGTCCAAAGGACAATGTTGGATTCCGGTTAAACCTGTTTGTCAAAACGCAAACACAGGTGTCAGCATTTAAACGACTGAGCGCCAGTGGGCGGGGCCTATGGTGCAATGTTGTAAAACGATTCGCCGATGTCTTGCTCTAGAGTCAATTATATGCAAATGTATTTGTCCATTTGAAAAGGAAAAAAACAAAACAAAACAATACATTTTCAATTGGTCCAAAAGAATCATAATTAGTTATCTCATTTTTTGACTTACATCATGTTTGCTCTCATGAGCTTATAGTGAACAGGAATGTGTTCGACAGAAATATTCAAAGACTTTAAAAGTGTCACTTGAATGACAACTCTCATAGTTCTCACTAACTTGTTTCACTGGTCCTAGGTGTTACACATTACCCCTTTAAAACACAAATATTACGCATCTCTTAATTATAAATTATATATACACACACACACACACACACACACACACACACAACGTATATATATGTCATCAACTTTTTAGCCTCCCATTTCTACAAATTACCAGATAACCACTATCACTGTACAAAACTTTCAAGACATAATAAACATCTGTGTAACAATAAATATATTAATATTATATTAATATATTATATATTATTTATATTAAAATAAGTATTATATATGTTAAAAGATGGGGGGGGGGGGGGGGGGTGGGGGGCATAATGGAGGCATTGTTTTCATCTACAGGAAAAAAAAAAAGTGCGAAAGTGAAACCGGTCGAAGCGAGGAGACAGGAAGCGAAGACTCCAACTTTACGTTTAACTCTGTAAGTACAACTTTAACTTCATTTAACAAATCCTTGGATATACTTTAGTTGTCACAAGGTCTCAGTGACTTCTTTAAGTCTAATTACACAAAGTGTGTGTGTATGTGTGTGTTTTCACAGTGATGTTGGTTTCAAATGAAAGTTAGCATTTCGGCTTTAACACAACACGTTTGAAACCAAGATAAAAACCACATTCTTTATTCGGACAAATAGGGGAGACCGAGTATAGTTGTAAAACTTTTTGTTTCAACATCTGTAACTCGCTGAATTTTTTGAGCTAGAGTGCTCAAACTTTTATAAAAAAAGTACCCACATATGTTCACTACAAAAGGCACCAATTCAAACCTCTGCAAGAATATCACAGCCCTGATGTTAAGCTGATGTCAAATACATGGAGTGCCTTTGTTTACAATCTACCCCACTGTCGGGGTAGGTTGTAACACATAAGCTGTAACAGTCAGACAAAAGAAGCAAAAACAGCAGCCTCCTCATAAAATTAGCTTCAAAAACCGGTTTATTGAAACAATCTAAAACAATGTTGCACTTTCTACGAATGACCACTTATCCAATCCATGTTCTGTTCGATGCAGGGGAGAGAGAGAGAGAGTGTGTGTGTGTGTGTGTGTGTGTTGTAAATTAGACTACTAGTATTTCTGTATTACTGAACACTCAACTCCATTGTATGAGGTAAAGAATATGTAGATCTAACAAAAAAAAAAAAAAAAAAAAAAAACTGTATAAATTTGTGTGTGAGATTGTGTCTGTTTATGAATTTTCTCAAACAGAGTCACGATGGTGCCAAACCAATGTTTTTAAACCCTTGAGTGCAGACTTGGTGGATCCAGAAACTGCATAGGGCACATTTCACCCACATTTCCTCCACAGCTCCATATAGACAACATTAAAGTTCTCAGTTCTATGTAAGGGAATGCTAAAATGTGTTACAACTTACCCCACACCTGTCATCCAGTAGACAGTTAGCTGTATTAGCATTATGGTTTGAAATTAGCCGTTTAAAAATGCATCACATTTTGCCTGAGAATCTACAATTTATTCTAATGTAAGTTATATGATTTTATCTGCAACAGTTTAAGTACTAAGCAAAATATAGTTTTGGTCAAAAAATTGGATTTTTACATGAAAATATTTTTTTTTCCTTTATAAAATCTACAAATACCCATTTACAGCCTTGACAACCATTCATATAAGATCAGGGTGGAAGTGGGTAAATAATGAAATTATCATAGAACTCCTAGCTTATCCCTGATAGGTGGAAATGGTGTT
The DNA here is from genome assembly GCA_039654775.1 of Spinibarbus caldwelli. Lineage (NCBI taxonomy): Eukaryota > Metazoa > Chordata > Actinopteri > Cypriniformes > Cyprinidae > Spinibarbus > Spinibarbus caldwelli. The sequence continues at coordinate 39,726,048 of CM077224.1, read as the reverse complement.
GTCACAACTCTCCCCATGTTACAACCATACCCTGTCTCCCTATTTATTTGATCCGTAATTGAGGTGCGAGTCGTTCAAATATGTGCAGAGGATTTCACCTCACTCTTCAGGGCTTGTTTTTTACAAATAAAAAACAAACTCAAAGCAGTTATAGTCAGAGCCGATCCTCCCTATACACAAAGTACACAAGCTGCGTAGGGCCCCCAAAACACCAGCTTGCTCTCAAAGATGATTTAATTTTAGTTTAGTTTTTGAATTTGGCCAGCGGTTATGAAAACATGTATGTTTATTTCTTTTAATGCGGTGCCCTTTCTAAGTAAAAATCACTCATGTAACATGAATGTCATACAATCTCTTGCTCGAGACAAAAAAAAAAAAAAAACAAGTTGAAATGCGTAACGAGCCGTGGAAGAGACACTGTTTCTCAAGTGCATTCCGTGAGCGTGATTCGAGACGGATTGAACACGGACAAAGGCGTTTCATTCATTCATTCATAACCCCATGGGCAGCTAGGCTTGCCATGCTTGGTCAACTAAAAACATCAAAAATAGTACTCAAAATGTTACAAATTAAACAACTCAGGAAATTTGATCCAATAGATGTCATTCAATAAACTTCAATACAGTCAGTTTGGTAAATTCAATATAAATAGATTTGGTTCAGTACATTGAATTGCAAAAGACTCAATTCAAGATTCAACTCAGAACAGTTTTATTTTGAAGTTTGATTCAGTACTCTCAATTAAAAAAAAAAAATTAAAAAAAAAAACCTGTACAAAAGAGTGGCTGCAGTCCAAACGCTGACGTTCAAAAGAATAGGGTTCAGTTCATTGGTTTGGTTTGAATGGGTTCGAATTGATAGATTCTCCAGGAAAAATTATTCAATTCCACAGTTCTAGAAAACTCTGTGTGGTACGAAAATATAAGGGGAAAAAAAATAGCTCTGTCTTTAAAGATATTACTTTGACTGAGGGGGACAGTGGGGGGGGACTGATTCTGTTTATGCAAAAACTAGCAGGTAATCAGAAATTTCCTACCAGTTCCTGAGTTATTTTGACTTTTTCACAGCATTCGTCTCGCATGGGTTGGCTCGCCATCTTGCATCATCTTCTAAGTGAAATGTCAATATGAAAAAAAAAAAAGATCTGCATATACAAGCAATAAGATCAAAAGCATATCAAATTCACTGTTCTACTTCAATATGTTTGTCAGAATGCTAATCAGTGACATTTCCACTGTAATTCGACACTCCGTTGAAATTATGCTAAATAAACAAAGTAGCGATATTACGCTAAATTAACAAATAAATTAAACTCTTTTACTTAGACTTCATGTGATTGGACGATCACTGCGGTGTCAATCAGCTGACATACATTTTAATTTGATTTTATAATTTTTAATAATTTTAATAATTATTTTCTCTTACACTATTTACTAAATTCTGATTAGTTTTACTTCTTTAACAAACTGTTTAGTTATTTCATTATTTATAATTAATGTGCAACGTGGTTGCATTTTCGTGGCCTAACGGATAGAGAGTCGGACTTGTAACCCGAAGGTCTTGGGTTCGAATCTCAGGTCCTGCAGGGATTGTAGGTGGGGGGAGTGAATAACCAGTGCTCTCTCCACCCTCAAATACCACGACTGAGGTGAGACCCTTGAGCAAGGCACCAAACCCCCAACTGCTCCCCGGCCGCCGCAGCATTGGTTGCCCACTGCTCCAGGTGTATGTTCACTACTGTGTGTGTGCACTTGGGTGGGTTAAATGCAGAGCACACATCCGAGTATGGGTCACCATACTCGGCCACACATCACTTCCCTTCCTCCTTCTTTCGCTTCCCTTCGCAATGGAGTCTCGAAATCACACGCCATGAACCCGCACGTTTCTTTCTTCTTTTTTCATGTTCAGCTCAGGTCCACCCATTAAAGCAAATAAAAGGCTGCATGAGAAAAATGTTATCAATGGGCCTGTCCAGTAACTATAAGGTGAACTGTGCAGTTTGCCGAAAAGCAGTTGCTGACGGTAGACTGTGCTGCAAAAGGGTTTATTTATTTATGTATTTATTTGTATTTTTTAGATAAAGTATTCCACACAGAGCTTTGTAGAATTATTATAATTTTAGACATTATTAGACAAGTAATTAATTCATATTATAAATAATGTTATTTATTAATTATCATTCATAGGTTACATAATGAATAATCCTGTCGTATTCAATTTACAACATTTAAAAAATAGTTAAAAAAAATTAGTTAAAAATGGAATAAATATTTAAATGTAGTCCTGATTAAAAATTCATCCCATCCAGTTAACAGTGGCAGATTGTGCAGAATTGTCTAAAAAGTGATAAATGGTTCCAGACAGAATGACTGCTTAAAGCACACAGAACAAATCCTGGAGGAGTTCTTTAGGAATAAATAAAATAATCAAATCTGTTCTGCTGAATGTTCACATAGCCTATACTTGTTCTGTTTACTGTCGAGTTGTCAGTGTTGAAATAATCAGTGTGAATGGGTGTATCTTATTTTGCATCAGTCAGTGAGGTTTATAAATGAAATGACAACATAGTGATTCCCCTGTTAGGACCACAAAAACAATTTAAACTGTGCAGGTATCTGCTCACCCAGCTGAGTCTTTGGGCTGGCACACTGAGGCTGATCATGGTGTATTGTTATATTTTCCCTATACAGTGAAACCAAATGGCTACAGTGATTTTTGATGCACTTTATGAGCTAGTGGAAGAAGAATTCAAAGAATTCAAATGGCAACTGTCAAATGGGACACAAGTCAACTCTGTTGCTCGTGGAAAGTTGGAGAAGGCTAATCGCCATGATGTTGTGGATCTCATGGTGCAGCAGTACGGCAGATCAGACGCCGGGAAGATTGCAATCAGAATGCTACACAACATTAAGCAAAATGATCTTGCTGAGCGGCTGAACAAAAAACTTCAGGAAGGTATTTTTGACACTTGTTTATCTAAGTCTATGAATTTTTGATCTAAACTGTTATGCATTTGAGTTGATCTCTATGTCTCCATCAGTTCCAGAGGACGTTTCTGCTGAAGGCGGAGCTTCATCTGGTGCAGCGGCTGCAAACGCTTCAAAGACAGGAGTTACAGTGACCATAAACTCTGGCAGTGGAGGAACCGTAAAGGCCCCTGTTCTTCATGGTGGTGTTTATCACGGCTCAATGACCTTCAACTAATGCTGAAGGATCTATCTATCTTATAACAATGATTTTAAGGGCTCAAATGAAAGGAAACTAAAGTTAAGTATTTACTGAAATGACTGAAGTATTCAGATTTTTTTTTTTGAATACATATTATGTTTACAGCTGTGTTCATTTTGACAGCAAATTTTGATTTAGTTTTAGTCATAGACTTTGGACTAAAATGCTATTTAGTTTTAGTCATATTTTAGTCATCTGAATTGTTTTAGTCTTAGTCTAGTTTTAGTCAACTAAATCTACAGTAGATATAGTCAAGGTTTCGTAAGCATTCCTCTAAAATTCCCAAACTCATTATATATTCCCAGAGAAAACATCTATTAAACTGGTAATATGAATGATTTGAAAATGCAACAAACAGATTTAACTGCTGTGACACATAACATGTCTTCATCTCAAAATTAAATAAAACTACAAAGAAACAAGAACATGGTCCTCTTTTCAATGAAATACCGATGGTTATATAATATGCATTCTTTATAACAACTATACGACATCCTTCATTCTTTCAAGCAGACATATTTATTTATTTAAATTAAATTTAGATTAATTAGAGCTACTAAAGTGATTCACTCAAGAGCAGTAAGTGATTTTCTTTCTTTATTTTGTTGATTCATTAACAATAATGACACAGACAACAAGTAAATTAGTCTGCTGTCCCTTTAAAGCTGACTGCTCGGATTCAATATACTGGCGATATCAGGGATTGCTTTACTATACAGAGATGAGAGAGTCTGTATTACTTACTACTGGAGACACCTGAACGGTCAACTTGGATCACATGTCCCTTAATAACCAATCACATTACAGCCTTGACATCACTGATTTCAGTCAGAGTTGTGCAACACTCAATCACCATTTACGGATACCATAGGAATGAATGAGAAGCGCCGTAAACTGAGTCCCATCTGTCGTAAAAAGTCAGTGACTTCTCTTATAAAACAGGATTTTTTTTTCAGTGTAAACTCTAAAAATAGTTCAATCCAAAGTATTGTTTAGTGTTAAACATGTTGAAGATTAGTCAGTTCATTAAATGATGAGCTGTTTCCTCTAAAAAGCTGTTTATTCAACATAGTGAAGCCTCTCTTCCATTGACATCCATTCAAAAAAAAAAAAAAAAAACGGCCTCTGGTCTCCTTTCTGTTAGCATTAGCCATCACGCTTTTTTGGCTAAAGGTTCCAGGCTTAACTTCTTGTGGCTTTGGCGATATTCTCCCAACAGTTTACTGAAGGAGTAACTCAACAAAACAGACAATTTGACATAATTTTGTGTATATTTTTCAATTAGACACGAAAGAGAACTAAATTCAGTAGCCGTGCACTACTCAATTCACCTGCGTGGAATTGTGCGTGGAATCTACCCTTCCACGCAGGAGATTCGTTCTGACTGGATCTCTTCCTAATCGTCCCTCCCTAACATTTTAGTCAATTTTTTCGTTGATGAAAAATGTATATAGATTTTCGTCATTGTCTTTGTCATTCAAAAAGTATTTTTTATTTTGTTATCATCTAAATTTTGTCTGTGAAAAAAAAAATGTTATTGATTCAAACATTTATTCTTGTAATACCTGCAGTTTGCACCTTGCTGAATTCACCATCTATAGAAAAGAAACAACTTCTTAGAGTGCATATGCAGACAATGATTTAAAGTGCCCCTTTAATACTATTTTAAAGGATCTTCATTCTGTTTCGGAGATCTGCTGCCATAGGATAATATGCATCCACATTATTAAAAAAAAAAAAAAAAAAACTGCAGCATCAGCTCCTTTCTTACAGTGTCTGAAACCATTTGATCAAGGATTCAGTCTCTCTAAAACCCTCCTTTCTGAAAGCCTGCTCTGCTCTGATTGGAAGGATTCATATGTCCTTTTTTTCACAAAAAGAATTCATTTGTCAACACAAGACCAGCAAACATATTTAGCATTTAATGAATTATTTATTATATATCCATTTACATGTGACTTCACTCAGTAGATTGTGTACTTGAGCTTGGCGTGACTCCACATGCAGACATGAGATGCAGTTACGAAACTTATGGTTTAAGGCCATAGAAGTACATGTGTGTTTGTGAAACAGAATCTATTGGTGAGACTTGTTGTGCAATAGACAGCGGCAAGGTATATGGTCTTGCTTCGATTCATAATTCAGAAGTGCAGTTGGGCCTGTAAGTCATCATTAATAATATTTAATAATATATTAAATAGTAAATAATATTTATTATTTTATGTAGTGTTGGACAGGACCAACACTTGAGCTATATTTATTTTTATATATATATTTCCCCCTTCTTCTTGGACAATTTTTTTTTTATTTTTTTATAAAGAAAAGCGGGAAGAACATATAATTAAGGCAGACTGAAACTAGCTGAAGGGCATTTTTCATCTGTAAGAGAAAACAGGTTTAACAACGTGAGAGCAAACCAAAATGAGACAACAAGGACACACTGACTGCAACTTTATAAGTAAAACATTGATTTCATTTAACAAGTCCTTGGATGCAGTAATTTGTGATAAGGTTTCAGTAAGGGTTTACACAAAATGTGTGAAGTGATTTTTCATTTTGACAACATTTGTGACCCTGGAGCACAAAAACTTAAAGGAACAGTTCACCCAAAAATTACCCCATAATTTACTCACCCCCAAGCCATCCTAGGTGTATATGACTTTCTTCTTTCGAACACAGTCAGAGTTGTTTTAAAATTTATCCTGGCTCTTCCAAGCTTGGTAATGGTGGTGGATAGTGGCTATTATTTTGAACCTCCAAAAAGCGCATATATCTGTCTTAAAACTAACCCATACGCCTCCGGGGGTTTAACACATGTCTTCTGAAGCAGATCAATGGGTTTTTGTAACAAAAATATTTCTATTTTTAAAATTATAAACTCAAATCACTGACATCCGACAACGGCCATATGCGCATCCACGAGAGAGTCGGGTTCCGGCTTCTTGGCTGACCTCTGACAAGACATCTATTCAGATTTATTTTTATCAAGTTTTGATAATACATGTTTATTTTCACATTGTTTGTAATTTAGTAAATATTTTGCCAAATAAATATAGATTTCAAAGCATCTTCCACTATTCTCTTCTTGAAAGACAGCAGTTTATCATTGCAGTACACTGATTTAGAATGATCTATGACTGATCCTTTATTCATCACATTATCACACAGCACAAAAAAAATCTAACAGTCTTAAAGTTGAAAGCTGTTGTTGTGTATCATTTTGACTGACATTTTGTTTGTGACTCACTGCTGCCTCTTGGTCAGTTATTATAATTTGTGTGAGAATTTGTGTGTGTTCATTTTAAATCACTTCATGTGATTTCCAGACAGTTAAAAATTCAATTAAACTTAGTAGCCATTTGTTTTTTCTGGTGTTATTAGCTGTTAGAATCAACACGAAATAAAGGACATGTTCTAAAATCCTTAAACAATTGTGTTACAACTTGTGATTAAGTTAGCATAAGTATAAAAATACTTGACCATCTTTATAATGTAAAAAAAATAAAAAATAAATAATAATAATAATATATATATATATATATATATATATATATATATATATATATATATATATATATATATATTAGGACTGATTACATTGCATTTACTGAATGCCAACAGGAATGAATCCTTTTTATGAAGCAATATCAGATTCAGTCTAATATTCAAAGTGAGTCAAGCTCTTCCCGTATTTTAAATCATCTAAATGCAGGAGTATGAACCGGAACACAGGGACAAAGACGTGGTAACAGATTAGAAAAGCTTTATTGATTAATTTACACTTTTATCAAACTTATTAAACAAACAATATAAGCAGGAGATATTCTTATAATGAGCCAGCTGATGGAAACATTAGTGCACATTGCCACTATATTGGATGGAGGCGACTCCTTTGCAGTTAACTTATTGTTAATATAGTAATATGGCAATAGTGTAGTATGTAAGAAAATGTCATTAAATGAGTTTAAAAAAAAAGTAAAATGAATGCATAAAATGATAATTCCATTTATTATACTGTGTGTATACATTTAGAATATGTTTTTATTATGAATACGTTTTTTTCTGGTACCCCAAACTGTATTAACAGTCTTCTGTCAGTCAAGAAGTTGACTGAGTAAAGCAGAGTTTATTGAACAATCTGAGTTGTGTATATTTCAATGCTCAGACTTCATATGACTAGCCCAAATCCAACAAGTGTTATTATACTACAAAAAAATTGCAATGGAAAATTACTGCTTCACATTGTTGTGTAAAAAAAACCTGAAATGGAGACATTCTCTGATCTCTTACTCGTTAACACAAATATCCCTTGAAATTACAACATAAGAATAAACATAAATGGAAAAATATATAATAATATAATAAAAATATAACAATATAAATGACTAATCAGTGAATAAATCAATGAAATTATGATTTTAAATGATCGTATCAATAAATGGAATAAAAAAATTACTAAATGATAAATGGTTATAAATGAATTAGTATAAAGGAAAGAAAATAACATAGATATATGGTTGCTCTCTTGAAGTAACACACACACATTGCTATGAAGAATCCTGTAAACCCTCAAATTACAATACATTAGAGGCTGTTTTCTCAAAATGATTTTTTTTTTTCTTATGCATTGAATTTTGAACCTGGCTTTATTTGATGTTTTAGATTTCTGTTCTTTTTTATTAAGAAATTCATGTAAATGCATACACATTTAGTTATATAATGCCTCATTTGCATGTTTAACCCTTTAACCTTCACCCCTAGAAGGAGCTAATGAAAAAATTATTTAACTTAAAATTCTTATTAGTAGACATCTAATAAATAGCCTCAAGCACTTTTTTTTAAAAAATGTATGTTTTATATAAAACTCTACCGTATGGTTGAGCTGTCAGTCCATGGTAAATCTCAATTTAAATTCAGAGAACTATTTCATTAGTTATTTTCCAATAATAAACATTCCTTTAACTTTATTAGTATCTTGGATACGTTTCATAACCTTCAGGGTCCACAAAGATAAAAAATTATATTTAAGCGTCTGTATAATAGGCCTACTATATATACCCGTATGGCAATATATTTGCTATATGATGTCTTTTACAGACATATCATTATTTTGGATAATTATGGTAAATAAAAATTTTTGGATTTCTCATATATTTTGCTATATTTCTGTTCTTTACCCCCTACCCTATTCACAACAACATTATGGTTTCATCCCTACTTCCGTGATTGGTTGTTTGACCCTATTATCTGATGACTGACCAGCACCCTTCTCCCTTCAGTGTGACTGACTGAAGTTTGTAAACTGCTGCTGTCACTTGAAAACTGGAAATACCCAAACCCCTCATGACAACAGCAGACACAGAGATGGGGCAGTACAGCTGTGGAAAGATTGCTCTCTTATCTCTTCGTTTAGATAGATTTATTCTCTATCAAAGTAAGCTCAACCATACGGTAGAGATATCAGTTAAAGGACATTTCAGAGAATTTGAAATATAAGACAGATTTCTTAATGTACTGTGATTAATCAACTGAGGACGTATGGTTATGTTTTTATATAGTTTTTTTACCATATTCACCCGTAGGGTTTTGTCTCTAAATTGATTTTACATCATTAGAGTCCAGGGAACAGGTAGAATTTCCTCACAAGGGTCGTCCTTTCAATACACGGCAATAGTTTCATCTCGCGTGTGAAACGTGGGTCTTTCTCCATGCGTGAGGCCACCTGTAAAAAAGATCACATTTGGATGTGACAAGAAACAAAGTTGTTCATTTTAACTGAGCTATGCACTTGGGATGAAAGAGATTGTTTTGACTTTCACTGTTAGACCTTACCAGGCATTTTACAGTAGTATATTGGCAACACTGTTGCCAGCTAGTTACTGTAGGTCAAACATCTACACCAGTGCTTCCCAAACCTTTCCTGGAGGACCGCCTGCACTGCACATTTTGTATGTCTCCCTAATCTAACACACCTAATTCAACTCATCAGCTCATTAGTAGAGACTGCAAGCTAGTGATGGGCAGATGAAGCCTCATGAAGCTTTTCAGCTTTTCAGCCAAGTGGTTCACAAAAGGGTTAATTTCTGGAGGCTTCATTTGCTCACAATACCACCTGGTGGCCAAAGAGTGTAAAACAAGCAGATATATTACAGACAGAGGTAGAGAGTCCAGGGGTCAGAAAGTAAAAGTTCTGCCATATGTGTATTCCACCCATGAACTCTTCTACCTCTACTCTTCAGCACAATCAACAGAACACAATCCCAACAGAACATTCAACACTAACAGATCTCTCCTATATCATTGTGTGTAAAAACCAGAGGTGTGAAGTCCAGGGGTCAGAAAGTAAAAGTCCTGCCATGTGTTTATTCCACTCATGAACTCAGCAGCTGATTTCACCAGAGGAGGAACCAAGTCATTCCTTTAAATGTTGATTTAAAATAATGTACATCTTTCATGGGTTTTCTACTACATGTTTCAATGAGACATCATTTACGTTTTATTAAGCTATACATGTCTTAATACCCGGGGATCCCTTTAACCCTTTCACACGTGAGTTTAAAATATTCTAGCTGAGCCCCCAGCGTGAGTTTTTCAGGAGACCATTATTTTAGAATGTTTAGCCTTATTGTTTCCATGGCGACGCGTCATGCTTGTCATATGACACACCGCAGCCACAATAGCGCTGTATGACACATGGATCGCTTTTATTTCATTTTTCCTTTTTTATTATTAATATTCATAAACGTACTCACTATATTATGAAATATCTGATATTCCGATTTTGAAATATGTGCAAATAAATGTATTTGGTAGTTTAAACACTTTTTTAGTTGATCTATACCGGGTGACGGGCGGTGCCATGTTTGTTCGCGCTGAATCCGAGCTGTGGGATTTACAACACGTAAATTCATCCTCTCCTCCCGAAACACGTTAAAGTAAATCTCCGGTAAACTGGGAGAAGTTATCTACACAATCTGTATATGATATAAATGAAACATTTCGTCAGATTATATTTGTAAGGATTATTATTGCTGTTTCCATAGACATCAGCGTGTATTTTACAAACTATAAATGTATGGTTTTGCTAGTACTTATGTGTATTTAAATATCTGAAACCTAAAATAAGCATTATATGGTTGAAAACACTGAATATTTGTGATAATATGACAAGCGCTCGCGCGTCTGATCTGGTTCCGCGCCAGCCAATGCGCGAAAGCAGATTTGAATTCAGCAGTTGATGACGTGACGCACTGAACGTTCTAATCACACCGGTGTGATCGTACGCTTCAAGGACCAGCCAAGACTGATCACACCCCAGCCAGCAAACTTATGTGGGGCCCAGATGGGTGGCACCTGGGCTATCTAACTAGGGCCCAGCCAGTTTTGTCCTCAGTTTCCATGAGGGCCCCCCATGGGTCAGCCCAGATGAAACAATGAAATGAACACTGCTCAGTATGCATACTACAGAGTGCTAAAAATAAGACTGAAGCAGCACTGCATTTCATTAGATAATTAAGTGATTAATCTAGTACTGATTGAGCATTAGTGACGAACACCTGCTTAAGAAGAAAGAGACGAGCAGAAACACAACAGCTATCGACTTCCATCACAGCCTGCAAAACAACTGCAAATAAGACATTAAATCTCTGAAGATCTCAGCAGAGGAGGATTAAACAACTTCCACAAACAGCATCACCAGCTTCACTTATTACTAACCAGACTGACGTTATTTCTGTCAGATGTCTAGAGAAGCTCTTATTGAGAAATACAGAGTTTCAGATGTTGATGTTTTATTGAAAGTAAGAGTTTGGTTTGTACTATAAGAAATGTGCTTTTTGAACACACAATTACAGCAGATAGAAAATGTCTCATGGTAAGAGTCAAGGGTTAAGGGCACAACTAAAGCAAACACTGACCTCCATAACGGTAACTGCAAATGTTATTATTTTCAAAAAACTGTTGTAATTTTCAATAAATCTAAACTGGTTTCACACACAGTGTGAAAGTGTCTTAAAGCTGAAGCTGGAAGTCAGATGTTGTTCTTGTGTGTCTGCTTGTTTCTCTTTTGTTCTGTTCTTGTTTCTCTGTCCTTCAGAGATTCTGCTTGTTATCATCAGGTGTTCATCAGGGTCTGAATTCACTCAATTCCTTTCATACACTCGGTCAAGTAAACTAATGTAGGGAATAGTGAATGAGGGTATAGAGTGTGATTTTGAACACAGCCTCTAAGTGTCTACTTTGAGCTCTGTTAATTCACAGTATATTCCTGTAGGCTGCTTTCTCGGAAATGATGACTATTACCCAGAATGCATTGTTTTCTACTGTATATTACTGTTTTTATAGAAAATGTATGTTACTGTCAGAAATTGTCCATTTTTCTACAGCAAGGGTTAACAGTGTTTAGCAGGAATAAAGCAAAGCAATTGATATGGGATTTTCTTCATTTACCCTCCTGAACAACTCCATGATGTCATATTTATGAGCGCTTGTGCCAAAGACATCCACTATGTAGTTGATGAAAAAACTTCCATTGTCAGGACTCCTGTATGCATAGACATCTGTGGAGATAATTCATTGATACAATAAAGTACAAACAATCTTTGAAACTTTGCTCATTTAGGGAGAAACAATGGTTTCATCACAAATCTGAAATGGTTTCATGGAGTGAAACTAATATATTTAACAAAAGGAAAAAAAAGTTGGGTAACACTTTATTTTAAGGTGTCCTTGTTACGTTACATGTACTTACAATTGTAATAACAATAAATTATGCATAATTACATGCAAGTAACTCAAAGCCAAACCATAATCATATAGTACGTTCATGTAGTTAATTAATATTACTCAGTACTTAAATTAATAATTACACTACAACAAGGACACCTTAAAATAATGTGTAACCCAAAGTTGTTTTAATTGCTTCTACTGGACCATTGAATATGACCAAATTGAACAGGTGCAAGCAACAAATCTCATATCTGCAGTCAGTGTTTTTATTTTTTATTTTTCTCACCAGGAAGGGTGGACATAAAGCAGACAAAGTCCTTCTCCCGGTGAACCCAGGAGTATGATTCAGGCGCACTGTCACTAACATACACACCTCCATAGTGCTCTGGACAGAGAAATGGTTCATGTGTGACATTTTCACATAAAAGTCTTTACAGTATTTCAGCATGCACGGTGACATAATTTAGGAAACAGAGAAATACAAAGAGAAATGAAAACAAGTCATGTCATACCTCCTCTGCAGGCTTGAATGAGAATAACCTTTGGTTTATCAATCAGAGCAGGACACTTCTCTGAGTTGAGATGTGAGAAGATGTCCTCAACAAAGAAGTAATCATTGGGGTGTCGATCTCTATGATAACGGACACCTATAATGGCATCTTTATTTTTGACTCTTTCCCCATGAGACATAAGGACCACAAAGGTGCTGTCCGAGTCTTGATGTTCATGACGTTTAGAGAAGTTCTTGACTGCTGTATTTATTGCCTATGAATAAATAAACAATATGGTTAGAAAAAATGCATGGTATAAAATATATAGTATATTTAGATATAAATATGTGTTCACATTTCTGTTTCCACACTAGAAACCTAGACAGTATTGGTTTCACGAAGCCAGACTTTTGTCTTACGCACATCTCCAGAGAGATCTGTGTGTTTCTCCACGCTGTAACCCAAAGCTCTCAACAGCCACTCCATGTTCGCCTCATCTTTCTCTGCCCCGTTCCTGTTGTACTCACTATGGTCAAATTTAATGTTGGTGATCAGCAGAGCTAAACCCTTCCTCCGAGACCTGCTCGTTGGTATATAAACCTATGAAAAAACATCAGAATTATGTAGATTTACAACACAAGCAACTCCAGATGACCAATCTACATAAAATGGCATGAAATTATTTGATTTCCACATGTCTCAAATACATATATACACAGCAAAATCCCCAGTGTTAAATTAACACTGCCAAGAGTCTATATGTGTCCATACTACAGAGTGTTAAAAGTAACATTGAAGCAGTGTTAAAGTTAATGAGGTAATTAAGAGATTCACTGAGTGATGATTAACCATTATTGAACACACCTGATGTTAACAAGCAGAATCACCAAAGAAGAAAATCACAACTTTTAAGTCACCATTATAGTGGTCAGTGTTTACTTTAGTTGGGCCCTTGACCCTTAACCTTATTTTTTTTTTTTGGCTGCTATAACTGAATTGTAACAGCCAAACTTTTGCAAAGAGCAAAAGTCATCAGGTGGTGATGATTATGTTCTAACATAATCATTATTTGACTTGAATTACGGAACTCATTTAGAGTTTAATCTCTGAGTTAAACTTCCTTCATTGATTACATCAGCCCTGTGATTCCACAGTGAGGGATTCTGTGTTTTCTATTAATTTTGGAAAGATTTCTTACAAGCTGTTCTAATCAAAAAGAAAAAGTCTTTCTTTAAGGCACACAAAGATATCAAGAATCAGCGATACTTGCATCATTTCCCTTTTCTCTGAGAATTATTTGCTTAAACTGTTGGCTGCATGCAGTAATGCTGTATGGTCTGTGCCAGTCGGACTGAATGGGCTGCAGCTCCATAGACTCTGGAGCATTTCTTGCTTCCTCCTGCACAGGCTGCTGAACTGAAGACATAATATATTCACATCTCAAATATATTCAAATTACCTTAACTCCATTTTATATCTTTATTTTTCAAAAAGATGACTGCTATATATATATATATATATATATATATATATATATATATATATATATACTTCAGAGTACTTCACAAATACAAATCCTTAAAGCAGTAAATAAATATAAATATATATATATATATATATATATATATATATATATATATACATACCTTCCTGAAGTTTTAATTCAAGGCGCTTTGCAAGCTCATTTTGTTTCATGTTGCGCAGCGCTTGGACTGCGATCTTGCCAGCGTCATCAGGATACTGCTTTACCATGCAGTCCACCACATCCTCACGATCAGAAGTCTGAAGCTTTGCTCGAGGAATCGGCTCAGTGCCTGCTGCCACACCATTCCACAGATGCCAGATGAATTGTTTGAGCTCTTTATCCACAAGCTCCTCAAGTACATCAGTCATCACTCTTTTGATGTCCATCTTGTGTCACTAGAAGAAAAAAAGTCGAAACAATCTTTATTGTGCTCTTAAAGCAGTTTACTTAAACAAAACTATTCACAGTGTTTACCGGTGGGGTTAAACTCAGCTTACCAGTCGTGGTTCACTAAAATTTCCATTTGAAGTTTAAAATAAGCATGTAAGTTATAGGCCTATATATTTGTTCAGGTTCAAAACAAACTATTATTCATACAGGCCTTATAGTCTATTTAGTCATATAATACAGTACTGTTTTTTTCACCAGCTAAAAAGTGGTTTTAAGTCAGTCTGTTACCGTGTTTTTTTTTCTGTCACATTAAATAAAATGTGTCACATGTGGCATGATAATAATTTTACATCCATTGAATTCTGCTACACTCAAGAGTTAAGATTTAAAGGATTGCGTCATTACTTGTTTGTTTTTTTCAAATATTTTCATTGTTATAACAAATACATGGTTGTGCAAATGAACTAACATCATTAAATCACACTTTTAACCAACCTGATTAAAATAAATCAAACATAATATCCTTATTTGTTGCATTATCATTATTTTTCTGTAACTCTGACTACACTCTCAAAAAGGATGTGTTAAATAATAACACATTTTTTGTGTTATGGCCATTTTAACACATTTTGTGTAATTTTAAGTTGATCATGTGTAAAAAGAAAGAGAGAGAGAGAGAAACAACACAATGTGTCCAACACAATATGTGTTAACTATCATCATCCAATCACATTGCTGCCTACATCACTCCACAAGCTGTTAACCAAATTCATGCCTTTTTTTTCATTGGTGGATGACGTGGATGCACTCATGTCAGGTAAATGGATGTCCCCGCTAGAAATGTAATGTTCCCAGAGCATTCTCAGAGCGTCCCGCCGGTGTCAGTGACGTTCCCAGAACATTTCCTGAGATGCTCATGATGTGGAGCTCTTGTTGGGGGACGTTATTTGGAGGACTTTCAGGGATTAACACTGCTCAGAGTGTGTTTGGTCCCACAATACAGAGTGTTAAAGTAACACTGAAGCAGAGCTGAACTTAATGAGAATGTTAACAAGCAGAATTACTGAAGGAAAGAGAAACAGAAAAACAGAGAGAGACAAACAGAAACAACTACAACTGACTTAATCACAGACTTAGAGGAAATCAACTGAAATAAAACACATTACATATCTCAAGGATTAAACAACTCCACAAACAGCATCACCAGCTTCACTTATTACTAACCAGTTTGACTTTATTTCTGTCATACAAAAGTGCTTAATGAGAATTAACAGAGGTTTAGATGTGTTTCATTTCACAAAATGTCACCATCACTGTGGTCAGTGTTTGCAAGCAATTATCATATAGCAGCTTGGTTCACTGATTGTTGCATTTCACAGTGTTGGAAAAAAAAAGAAGCTTGTTTAGAAGTTTGTTTCTGTAAATTGAATTTTAACAGTGTTCAGACAATTAAAACAATTGTGCACAAAAGGCTTTCATTTATGGCACACATTGACGTGAAGAATCTCAACAATGGTGACAGTCAACAAAATATTCAGATAAACATCTTTGAACATCACAAAGCAAGCTACTATAAAGTCACATCAAAAATAGCAACAATTAAAGCAAATAATAAGAATAAAAGAAAATACTAAGACAATTCAGGTGCATAATTTATTTGTGTTGCAATGCATTCTGGGAGCCATGAATGAGTTTTGATTGGTGCACCCAGAATGCACTGCAGCATGAAGCTTTTTGTTTATTGTCACCATCATTGAGATTCATATGCTGATTCTTGATGAATGTTTGTATCTGAGTTCCACGTTTGTTCAAAATGCCTTGTGCAAAGTGTTTTCTTTTATTATTATTAAATCCAGCGACTTATATGATAGAAACACTAAATTCGACATTGAACATAATCACAGATTTAGACAAAAAAAAAAAAAAAAATAATGTAAAGGTGATATTGTTTGACCTATCCCTAACCCATAACAAAGACATCTCAAACAATGTCATCTTTGCATTAAAAATTACATAACTGAGCGAATGACACTTAATGACAGTTGTCATAAACATGCATAAAACCTTCATATTCATGACGTGTGTCATGTCATGATTATGAAGGTGTCATCAGTTTTATGCACAACCCTTCAAGTAAAGTGTAACAAACCTCTAAAACTGCCAAAGAAGTAAGGTAACACCAGTGACAAAAAAATGGTACATGTGGTCTTTAAATGAATGCACAAAAAGATAAAAAATCATTAAGCTGTCATTTATGTGTATTCATAAAGTCAAAAGGTAATCTAATAATGTGGTCTAAGTTTAAATGTTAAAAAAGGAAATACGTTTTAAGACATCTTGCCATACAAAAAGTGGGCGTTTCTGTAGAATGACCCTTAAGCAAAAATACATTGCATTAGTGCCCCCTTTTGTTGGCCGTCAACGTCACTTAATCTGACACCTTTTCTTTGATGAACCAGCCAGGGGTGCGTTTCCCAAAAGCAACCATGGTCGCGAGTTCCGTCCTTACCAATAGAGTTCAATGGAACTTACAACCATAGTTAGGTAGTGATGCTTTTGGGAAACACCCCAGATAGCCAGTCCGCCCCTGTGCACAGTACTGTGTATTTGTTTATATATTTGCATTAATATAAACATAAAAATGCAAACATGGTCTATAATGAATTTAATTTGCATGTCTTGAAAGTACATAATGTCTGTCTGATTTTCTTATCTTTGAAGTCAGTTCTAATGACACCGTTTGTTCGGCTTTATTTTTATGTGATGTGCATATTAATTATGTAGAAATTTAATTGTGCCGAAAAAAGCACCCTGTTGCGGGAACGAGCATTTATGAAAACGAATGACAACCGACACTATCATTAACGTTCTCATTCTACATCACATTTTTCTCTAAAGTCCAGATACAATTAGAAAGTGTGTTGGAATATTGTTTAGTAACTGTTTAGCAGCAGGGTGAGGACCTCTGGTGAAATACCCTACACAAAGCAGAGAATGCACTGCTGTTTAAAATCCACTATGTTCTCAGCGTGTCAGATATTACTGTTTGACTGCATTATTATATATATTTTTAATTATTATTATTATTAAATGTATTACTGTAAAGCTGCATTTAGAAATCGGTATTGTATAAAGCGCTGTAGAAAACAAACGTGACTCTACTTACGATTCTGCTTGACCAAAGTTTTTGTGTCTCTGCACTGGTTTGTTCCTTTGTTAGAGGTTTGTTTTCTCTTAAGATAAAAAGCCCTCCTCATGTTTCTGTCAATCCGGTTTTTTATTTTTTTTTTTATTTTTTTTTTTACACATGATTATTTAATATGGTAGTGTGAAGAGGAGGAGATCTGACACATCATTTATAAAAAATAGGTCAAATATCTGTAGCATTGTATTTAAAGGAGAAGTTGAAAGCAGCCCTTTGTCAGTTTAGAAAACCATGAGGCCATTGTAGATTAGCAGCTACAGGCGGGATACATGTAGCCTATATTTACTATTTTTTAATATGTAATATGAAATATTTCAATATTTATATATAATTTTGTCAAATGAGTTTTTTTTTTTTTTTTACGATTTAGGTCATTCTGGATACAAATTTGTCCTTAAAGCAAATCTGTCCTTTTTTTTTTTTTTTTGTAGTTAAGTTGTTCACCATGTTCAAATTTGGTCTTATTTCAGAAAATTACCTTTCATTCCATCTATGGGGCAGGTTGTAACAACAGAACTATGTTTGGCATGAACTCCTGTTAGAACATGTCAAACTGTGTTTTACCTGCAGTAGAAAAAAAAGTGGCTGCATTCATCAAAGTTTGAGATTGTTCACAGCTTGTTCGTAACGGCAAAAAAAAAGAAAAAGA
Organism: Spinibarbus caldwelli; assembly: GCA_039654775.1. Classification (NCBI taxonomy): domain Eukaryota; kingdom Metazoa; phylum Chordata; class Actinopteri; order Cypriniformes; family Cyprinidae; genus Spinibarbus; species Spinibarbus caldwelli. The sequence continues at coordinate 39,707,833 of CM077224.1, read as the reverse complement.
AAAAAAAAGCAATCAATTCCGTGCCAATGTTCCGACGAAGAGCCAGTGGCAGAACTCCTGTAAGATTGAGGAAGAGCTACAAGTGCTTGACAGGCTTGTAAAGTAAGATGGAAGAAAATCAAGCAAGCAAACAAACAAACAAACAAACAAACATACATACATACATACATACATACATACATACATACATATCCTTTTTGTAGGTTGAAGTAAAATTATAAGAAGTAAAAACTGCATCTCTTCCTTCCGAAATGTAATTTAATAATCCTACAAATATGCAGTAATCAAGTAAAATAGTTCAGCTTCTTAATCATTTTTATTTTTCTCTGAAAAACTACAACGCTGCAACTAGAATAAACACATGCAAATAGAATAAGCACCAGGAAATTAAGAAAACAACATCATCAGTTTGACAGCGCATGTGCTGCAAATACTTGCAACACAACCAAAAATAAAAACACGCTGCAAGTAGCACATACCACAATAAAATGAAGGTGCAAATAAACCACACATCACTTACACACGACAGCCACCAATACAGACACAAAGCAGCAGAGCTGTAGAAACAACATCACATTTATTAGACAAGAGAATGACTGTTTCACCATTGCTGTTGTTCAAATACATTCTACACACTCCAAATATATTCCATATATGTATCAAAATCCCTGGTAACTGCTAACATAAGATGCTAAATAAAATACTTTAAATAATCATTCATCATCCATTAATGTTTAATGTTTAATTTCAACATCCAAGCCAATTTGTGAGAATAATTCAAACAAATAAAAACAAAATGTAACAGCTCAAGCAATAAAACGACACCCATATACCCAGTAAGCAAAAAAGTGTAACATCTCATCAGGCAGCAGCACATTAGACATTATTTTTACGGCTGTATTACGGTAGATGCGACTGTACAGAAGGACCGTTTCCAGTGATCAAGCGCTCGTTGCTGCTGAACTTTCCTCATCAACTAGAACTCAGTTGAAGGAGAGAGAAAAGAGAGGATGTTTGTTGTATGAGAAATACACAAATTGCTTACAGTTTTTTTTTTTTTACAATCATTTTTGCACTAATAACAGAACCCTCATGTCATTTTTCAAAACTCTAGGCACAGAACTCAAAACAGTCATTATTTGTAACACAGGCTGTCCAATGTTCACAACTTTGCATATTGTGTTCATATCTTAAAAGAAGCCTTGCATTTGCAGAAGCATTGGTTCAAAAAACTAATTTATTATGAAATATCATAGTAACTTTACTTTAGATCACCCACACACAAGATACCCATAGTTTCACTGTTTAGTTGTTAATACGATCATTAAATATAGTCGTTCAAAACACGATGCAGCTTTCATTATGGTTTTCCACATTCATTATTGTAATAAACTAGAGAGAAAAGTACAGACACTGGAATCATTAAAAAAAATTTGAAAATTATTGATGAAATAATCAACTCAGCGGGTTTTTCAAAAAACTTTAAATAAGAAAAATTAGATAAGAAAAAAAAGATAAGAAAAAAACTACAGCAGGCCTACAGTAAAATGTCAACTGGAGTGTTCCTCGCTGCTCTTCTATGTTTTTATCAACCCTGTCTTGTGGATTTGGCCACAGGTTCTCATCAACATCATAATGGATGTTTTCATTAGCTAAAATCTTGGAAAAAAAATCTTCTGGCAAATACAGGCCTGACATTGGTCTCCTGTGATGTCATTGCAGGCATCATCCATGGCCTGGAGAAGAGAGACTTGTTTGTGAGGGGCCTATTGTGAACCCTCCACCTCCATGTAAGGAAAGGGGAGTATGGGGGTAAATAGAAGGTGATAAACTGTGGATGGGCCTGAAACCATGATTGCACTCAGTGCTGTTGTTAGAAATTCTGGGCCCATTGCACTGATTCTGCTGTGGGGCCCCTCAAAATCACATTCAGTGAACATCATTCTGGGCCCCTCTCAACTGCTGGGCTCTCAACCTCTCCTCCATGTCTTGGCCAGGTTAAAGCCTGCCTCATCCAAAAATATGAATGGCTTTCATCAGCTTCCAGCTTTATCACCCTCTAAAAAGACATTTACAGTATTGTAGAAAAAACAGATACTGATAACAATGATAAAGAATTTTTTGGGATTTTTTTTTTTCTCCCGACAACAGGCATCTTGAAACTGATCATACCTGAACATACTCAGTCCTCAGTTGCTTCACTTTCATAATCTAAACATTTAATATTGTTCATCATTTTCCATAAAAACTATGCTTCAAGAGTTATGCAACAGTTGCGTAGCATTTTGAGCAGTTCTATCAATTGATAGTTAGATCATTGTAATGAAATGAATAGACACTCAATTCAGATTTAATGTGTGAGTTGCATTTTAAAATAGTAATACTTTGATGTTGAGTTGTGTCATTTTGAACCGGTGACTTTAGCTCAACGAACAAAAGATCTTTGGTTCATGTGTATTGTATCCAAGCATTTGGAAAAAATGTTAAGTATTTTGAAAAATTTGCCTTTTGATCATTGCAGCATGGGTTCATATGTCTCTAGAATATGCTATCAAGTCAATTGCAAATGTCTCAATTTAAGGTGCTTTTTCTCTTCTTCTTGGACAGAGGTTCGTCTTTAAAGGGTAATGAAACACCGGTTAGTTCTCACCACAGTTTTATAAAATGTTAGAAAAGTGAGCGTGGTGCAGGGGGGAGATGGGAAACAGACAACACACACACAGCTTCGTGTTCAGACAGATTTCACCATAGATATGTATAGATGCCCTATTCGACCGCTCCAGATACGTTGACGCGTCCGTTTTGCTGTATAGGGTGGTGAAATAATCCGTTGACATGGTTAAAAATAATGAATGGTCACGTTATGGCAAGCCGTTTTAACTTTTAATCTATAAACCGTACTAGTATATTTTTTCATGCAATTAGTACTTATTTTTTAGATACTAGTATCTTTTCCATTAAGTACTAGTACTTATTCATTAGTTACTAGTGCTTATTCTTTAGCTACTAGTGCTTATTTTTAAGGTATTAGTGTTTATTCTTTAGGTACTAGTGTCTTTTGTAAAGTTACTAGTACTTATTCATTAGATACTAGTTCTTATTTTTTAGATACTAGTACTTATTGCAATAGTGACTAGTATTTAATTATACTCTTCTTGTTAAGAAAAAAAAAGAACTAGTTCTTATTTTTTAGTTACTAGTAACTTTTTAGACCAGAGATATCCTGAACTTAATATATACTAGTACTTTTTTTAAATTTACATTTCTGCCCAGTATGCTAATTGTATGTTGAATATTAATGAACCAGCAACATATAGGAGAGAGATTAGACAGGAAACGGAAACAAGGAGATGGATGTACTTTTTTGAGGAAACCACATAGAAAAGAAACAATCATTTGTACACAAGCACATAGAAAACATATTTTTGTCAGTTTTGCAAAGACTGTAACTTCGTAAACATAGTAGCCTAATGTGTTTGTTGGTCATCGAGTGATCTCTAGTGACAAGATGGAGATAAGACACCAATTTTACAGTTTTTCTCAGTGGCTTTGATGCATTTCTCAGATCAGAAATGAAATTCTCAAAACTATTTGGTCAACCTCCACATCATCTAGTCACTTGTGTGCATCACAAAATCAGTTTCTCATTCTTTTGAACAAGTTGCGATTGCTTTGATACATTCATGCAACTGATTATGTACATTTGTCTGCAGTTTCCTACATTATCAGTTGCTATTGTCATGTTGCTCAAAAGGTTTATAGTTCTCTGTGCAATAGTCTTACCCCTCAAAACATCTAGTCATTAGTTCATCGTATAGGTCATTAAATGCAAAATTGTTGATCTAGTTGTCATAAACTGTCAAGCATATTTTCTACACATTTCTGTTAGACTTTTTGTAAATTTGCCATGAATTGTGCAAATGAATCTTGACTTTCACTAATGAAGAGAATGTAGATCAACCAATTATAAACCAGTTCTCTGAAATAGCTCAAAGGTGCATCTCATGAACCTTCAACTGGAAAGCATATATAATTCTGACAATGGATGAACATACAGAAAACGATCAGGGTCAACAGCCGAGAGAAAGAAGAGGAGTAAGGATGCGTGGTGGAAGTGTACAGAGACAAAACAGAGGAAGAGGCAGAAGAGGCCAAGGACAGAGACGCATAGCTATCAGATGAAATAAGGGCCACTGCTGTGCATCATGTTGTCAATCATGGCCTTACAATGGCTGAAGGGTGCAGCTAAATATTGGGAGATCGACCATATCCTCAATAATTCAAACATTTCGAAACAGTCTCTTTCAATCAATATCCCACATACAGTAATGTGTAAATTTGTACTTTTGAAATGGATATGTGGCATAAGAAGTGCAGCCTTCTGCATTCCAGTACAGTAACTGTCATCCAAACTGTTGCCATAGTTTACATCAGTTAATACTAACAGAGTCCACTGTTATACTGACAACATGACTAATCATTTTGATCTTGTTTGTGAACAATGACACAAGGACTTTTCATTCTTATGGCACTGATATGTTCATTGACATAAATACTTACTTTAGAGAGATTAACTAAAGATTTTGAGTAAGTTACAGGCTTTTGCAGGTAATCCATTGAGAAATGCACATACTTCTTTGCAAATATTAAGTACGATTCGAGAAATGCACTAAAGCAACTGAGAAAAACTGTATTATCTATTATTTTCCTCCAGTAAAAACTATATATATCATATCAGGGCTGTACGTTAACTTTTTTGCATATAGCACTGGTGCTACAGACTTTGAATGTTTTTACATAAATATTCTATACAGGACACACTGGTGCTACAGATACTGAATGTTTTTATATTAATGTTCTGTACAAGGCACAAAATCCAAACCTTATGTTTTCAGACAAACACTTTCTTTATTTAGGAAAAAGGCCAAAAAAACAAACAACAACAACAAAAAAACATCATTCTACAGAAACGTCCACTTTTGGTATGGCAAGATGTCTTAAAATGTATTTCTTTTTTTAACATTTAAACTTAGACCACATTATTAGATGTAGCAAATTAGCTCAAAAAGATAACTGTATATAAATAATTACAATTAATTATGATTAATTACAATTATTTATATCGGCTGACAGTAATAACTGTAGAAGAGTTAAATTGCCATAAGCTGAGCTGTTCATCCAGCGAACATTCAGTGTAAATTCATATCAACTCTAAGAAAGGATATTTCCGTGGCCACAGAAAATATCTTCCTATTAATGCATTAGAGCATGTAGCAACGGTCAAAATCTTAAAGGGACATTAATATGCAAGGCAGAATCAGAAACTCATGTAATTTGTGCACAAGAGAATGCTAACACACATAACTAATCTAACAAACAAACAAATAACAAACACACAAACATACAATCGCTCATACATGGGGAAAGGGCTAATGAGAGTTGATGGATGAAACCATCAGGAAAACCAGAGAATGCAGTTATGGAAAAAGTCATTTAACCACCTGAGTAAAACCATCAGCGCCGTTTATAACGGGGTCTATAACTTATACTAAACCTCTGTTTTGTTTAGTTAAATGTACTATACTTGCACTTCCTTTTGTCGTGACGGAATGCAGTCTTGGATGAAAAGTCTTGATGGTTTCAAGGTTTTTGGACTCGCGATCACGTTCTTCCGGGTTGAAGAGTGATGACTTCCAAAGATGTTCTGAGGTAGAAATGTCTTCCAGGTAGAGAGTGGAAAAAGAGTTAAGAAAGAGATCTGCTGAGGTCCGAGGAGCTTTGATTGAATGGAAAGACAAGGCCATAAGGCCTGGCACAATAACTTAAGGGTCCAGAAGAGTTCTAGCTCACATCTTCCTCATCTTCTTAGGAGTCCCTCACAGAGCAATCAGAAGATAGCAGAAGAGCTTTTTTGCAGAAGAGAGGATTTTTAGAAGAGAGGGCCGGACCTGTGAATGAGACCTTTTATCTGGTATAGAGGTCACACCTCTGGGGAGTCAAAGAGCCAATGGGCTCCCTTCTCTTTGGAGGGAAGGTTTTACGACTCTTTGTCTCTGAGCATGGCAATTTGCATGGGGTTGCTATTAAAGAACTATTAAAGATTCTTAGAACACTAATATGTTGCATAGGTATCAACATGTAATATACACTGTCATTTAGATCATCCGAAGACGAATTGATAGAGATCAAACATGATATATCGCAGTCTCCCCTGGAGGCGTGGGTTCGAATCCCACTTCTGACAGACTTGTCCTTTGGGGAAGTCGTGGCCTAATGGTTAGAGAGTTGGGCTAGTAACCTGAAGGTTGCCGGTTCGATTCTTACACCGGCAGGAATTGAAGGTGGGGATTGTGAATGAACAATGAACAAAACTCTCTCTGCCTTCGATACCATGACTGAGGTGCCCTTGAGCAAGGCACCGAACCCCTAATTGCTCCCCGGGCGCTGGAGCAATGGCTGCCCACTGGTGTGTGTGTGTGTGTGTGTGTGTGTGTGTGTGTGTGTGTGTGTGTGTGTGTGTGTGTGTGTGTGTGTGTGTGTGTGTGTGTGTGTGTGTGTGTGTGTGTGTGTGTGTGTGTGTGTGTGTGTGTGTGTGTGTGTGTGTGTGTGTGTGTGTGTGTGTGTGTGTGTGTGTGTGTGTGTGTGTGTGTGTGTGTGTGTGTGTGTGTGTGTGTGTGTGTGTGTGTGTGTGTGTGTGTGTGTGTGTGTGTGTGTGTGTGTGTGTGTGTGTGTGTGTGTGTGTGTGTGTGTGTGTGTGTGTGTGTGTGTGTGTGTGTGTGTGTGTGTGTGTGTGTGTGTGTGTGTGTGTGTGTGTGTGTGTGTGTGTGTGTGTGTGTGTGTGTGTGTGTGTGTGTGTGTGTGTGTGTGTGTGTGTGTGTGTGTGTGTGTGTGTGTGTGTGTGTGTGTGTGTGTGTGTGTGTGTGTGTGTGTGTGTGTGTGTGTGTGTGTGTGTGTGTACGTACTCACTCACTTATGTCACTTTTGGGGACATTCACCAGAATACACACCAGTAAACTGAGGACCACCTTGACAATTGAGGACATTTTTGTGGTCCTCATTTGTCTGACTATATAGTGGCATTCAGTAAGCTCTAAAATGGTGTCCAGGCTTAAAATCTCACTTGTCCCCAAAATGCACTTTTAAGTGATTTGTGTACTGAAAGTGTGTATAACCCCCCTCCTCCCCCCCACAAAGTGTGTATAACACAGCGCCGCCTAGGAGAACTGCACTTCCGCTGAGATACACACTCTGGGGATTCCGACCAACCAGAGGCCCCCAAGAGGCCACGCACTTCTGAATAATTCGGTGATCTGACCAATCAGAGACAAAATACGACGGCAATAGGGATGGCGGAAGAAAATTAATTATGTTTATGAATGAATAGACAGATAATTAACTTAAAGATACATTAATAATATCATGTAATAATTAGTGTTTAATTTAAAAAAAAAACAATTTCCCCGAGAGGAAGCTGTGATCCTGTAGATCCACGAGCGTGTGTTTCTAACTTTGAATCTTCTATTGTCCGCTGAGCAGTGTGTGTGCGTCACGGACTCTTACCGAGAGATCAGAGAATAAACCAGCAACAGATCGCTAATACTGCTGTATGAACCATCACAAACACGGACACATCGAGGCATGTGACTTTCAAAAACACCTATTTCTTACAAACGCGGGGTACAGATGTTTAAATTTCCTAAAGTAAGAGTAATTATCTTTATGCACCTATTAGTTTATTCAGTAAAATAAGCCACCGAAAGATGTGTGAATACATGCAAACTCGCTTGCTTTTAGTGGTGGTTTTATTAATTTAAATAGTTTTTCCTAGTTTGTAAAAGTAAAATAAATAAATAAATAAATAAAAAACGTCTGCATCTCCCTGATATGATCGGTTCTCCCGCCGCCCCGCCCCCTCTCCTCCACCGGAGAACCGTCACAGCTGAGCTCGTGCTCACTATCAGAATATACACTGATTAGATCACTAATTATAATAGTATTATTATTATTACTACTACCACCACTACTACTACTACTATTATTATTATTATTATCAGTAAAAATAATAATTATTATTATTATCAGTAATAACTAAATTTTTAGTTAGTTTACAATAAAATGTGTTTAAAAGTATCAGAAGTCAAGCTGACACGTTTATATTTTGTTTACAGATGTATTCTTAATTCGATTAAAAAAAGCTTTCAGTGGCAAAAGTTTTTTTATTATTATTGCAATAATAATAATAAAGATTACAGTACGAACAAAATAAACAGAAAAGAACAGTATGTACAAAACATACAAAATACCTTTCAATAAAAAATACTTATGGATTAATAGATAACAGAAAAAGTAATATAATATAAAAAAAAATCTTTAAAATTGACAGAAAGGAGTCACACAAAAAAAAAAGAAAAAGAGAGGGCACACAAATAAAGATATAAGTACATTAAGGAAAAATCTTAAACATGGCACAAGTTCTAGATGTTTTTATAGCTTTCTTATTAACAGATGTTGAAATTGTATTTAAATACAACTTCATTTCTTGTTTGAAGATGTTAAAGTGGGGTTTATATTTACATTTATGGACATAAAACTTTCCAATAAATAACAGGAGGTTTAGATAGAAACTTGCATTAAATAGATTCTTATCTTTAACATAAAACCCAAAAAGAATGTGTTTATAACATAAAGAGAACTCATTAAAAATATTTTGGACAATCAGAGCATTAACATTATTCCAGAAAGACTGAACAAAAGGACACTCCCAAAACAAATGAGCCACAGTTTCAGAAGAACATTCACAGAAAGAACAAGATGTATCAATGTCACTTTTAAATTTCTGCAAAAACTGTTTAACAGGATAAAACCTGTGAATTATTTTATAAGATATTTCTTTAACTTTATTTGTTAAGAAAAAATTCTGAGGAAGTGACCAAACATATGCCCACTTAATATCATCAAAAAGGTTGTTCCAATAAGAAATGGAGGAAGAATTTCAGTTTCAGTGTAAGTGCGCTGGTGTTTCTGATGTCTTGACACGGACAGAAATGGACTCTTTTGTGTTCGGCAGTTTTCCAGTCCGCTCACTAACGCGATAAACTCCCAGACACAGACGGACATGTTTACACACTCACTGGTAAATCCACCTATCATCCTGTTCACAAGTGCACAAAAATGTGTCATATGCACTCATAAAAACAGTAAAGAAAGCCACAAACACGGCAAAGTATCAACAAAACTTAATTTTATTTTTCAGCAAATGCAGGACTGCAAACATTTAACAGGACTGCAAATATTCAACAAACACAACAGGACTGCAACATTTAACTAATCATTTAGATTGAGAAAAAGATTTTGCAAACAGACACTTCAAGTGAATTATTAAACTGATTAAACAATAAAATATTTATATATATATATATATATATATATATATACACACACACTAATCAGTAACAAACACAATAATGAATACACTTGCAATGGACACTGCAAAGTCAGGGCAGTGATTACTACTCCAATCTCAGACAGACACACATATTCTACAACTCTAATGGCACCATCAAAACAAGAATAAAATAAAATAAGAGGGATCATAAACATTCCATGCTATTTTTATTTAGTACTGTCCTGAATAAGCAATTTTAGATATTTACATATATTGAATTTATAAAAAAAATAAACTGAATTTATAAAAATGAAAATGTATAATTTATAAAAAATGTTCAAAAGTTTACATACACTTGATTCTTAATACCATGTCATTACCTGGATGACCCACAGCTGTTTTTATGTTTTGTGATAGTTTTTCATGAGTCCCCTGATTGTCCAGGGCTGCAGGTTCTACAATCTACTTACGCTTAAAGTGTTTTGGGAAACGCAGCCCAGAGCAATTCAACTGCCTGCTATTCTTCAGAAAAATACTCCAAGTCCAGCAAATTCTTTGGTTTTCCAGCATCTTCTGCCTATTTGACCCCTGTCCAACGACGACTTATGATTTTGAGATCCATCTTTTCATTCTGAGGAAAACTGAAGGACTCATACACTACTATAAAAGGTGAAAACATTCACTGATGCTCCAGAAGGAAACAATAAATTAGGAGCTGGGGGTGTAAACCTTTGAACAGGATGATAATGATGAGTAAATCATATTTGTTCTTTTAGTACTGCCCTTCAGAAGCTACATAAAATACTTGTTTTTTATACTTTTCAGACAAAATAAGTAGTTTACCCTGATCACCCTATTCAAATAGCTTACACTTTAGACTTGCGTCTCTTAATGCATTGTGTTGCTTTCTTGAGCATCAGTAAATGTGTTTACCTTTTGTAATAGTTATGTACGAGTCCCTCGATTGTCCTCAGTGTGAAAAGATGGATCTGAAATTATACGGTCACTGCTGGAAAGGGTTAAAATCTGCAAAAGATGCTGGAAAACCTGAGAATGTGCAGGACCTTGAAGTTTTTTCTGAAGAAAAGTGGGCAGTTGAACTGCTCAGGAGAAACAAAGGACTCATGAAACACTATCACAAAACAAACATGAACCACTACTCCTTTTTTAAATAAAAAAAATCAGCTATGATTCTAACTTGCAGACCAAACGTAAACATTTGTTAAATGAAATAGCTTCATCAGGCCAGTCCTAAATAATAATAAATAAATAAATAACGTATAATTTTGTTTAATAACATAATGCATATTCTGCAATGTGATGTAAACTTTTGACCACAACCGTATGTATGTGTGAAACAGTGAGTACAGCAGGCTAATTTCAGTGAAATATCAATACCCCTATCATCCTCTGCCATGTCCTTGTATTTATTTTGTGGAAACTGTCAGTCCTTCAGATGAATGGTTGGGTCTGGGAACAGAGGATCCTGTGAAAAAAATAAAATATAATAAAACATATTTTCTCTAAATACATAGTACAGTTTTCATTGCTTAAGCATAAGCTAGAATGATGAAACATAACATGATAATGCAAATGTAATGATAACAGCCAGCTATTTTGTTAGTGTTTTGGGATTTTAATTCATGAATTCTCATATGTACGGTGACCGGGAGGGAACTTAAGGCTGGAATACGCTACATGACTTTTAAAATCTGAACAGATTTTTAAAACACTAGGCATCATACACTTACCGACTTTGTAAATAGTGACAAAGAAAAACTGGGCATCATACACTATGCGACTGAAGATCATACACTACCAGACTTTAAAGTTGTTCCGACGTGCACCTTGTTGCTAGGAGACGCATGACAAATGAAAACATGTGTTCTAAAATCATCTGAAAATATCAAACATGTTTGATATCCTCCAACTGGATAGAATCAAAGTCTGAAGCTAAAAAATCGTAGTCTGTGACCATCATACACAACGAGATTTTCTGTAGAATCTGTCAGCTGTAATCTGCAGACTGGCTCTGACTTTCCTCAACTAGCATCAACTTGTTCAGACTGTAAAATCGGGGGGAAATCGGGGCAAAAATCGCGTAGTGTATTCCAGGTTTTAGTTTTGTCGTGGCCACGAGATTATTTTGTCGAGGTAACGACATCCTTTGTCGTGGCCACGCAATATGAAGTCATGGCCTCGAGATCCTATGTTGAGGTAGTCTCAGACGTCACGACCACGGAACATTGGCTAAACGTCTGATGCATATGGCACACTTATCTGGAAACACTTAAAGAGTGTCGAAGTTGTCATCGGATTGGTTGAATTCTACAGGATTTCCGGGAGACGTGTGTGTCGCGTTCTTTAACGTTCCGCCTGGAAACAAAGATGCCATGGCGCCAAACCCCCTCACGAAAGAAGAAAGCCGTTGTGTTTACAACTGTGATGACAAACGCTTATCCTTATAAAATAAACGCTGGATTTTCAAAAGTATGTGAAATATTTAAAGTTTGCGGCACAGAATCTTTAAAATACATCCGAGAGTTTCACATCCGAGTCTGTTATTGTGGCGACATTTCCACGCCCCAAAACGTGACGCTGAACGAAACGAACTGTGATTGGTTGTTTGATATGTCGGTCAAACGGCATCACGGGCGGGCCTTGGCCAATGAAAGCCACCATAGATTCCAGACCTTCAGCCATCAGTCTGAAGGTCTGGCTACGCGAGACTAATGTTGAGGGAACAACATCGATTTCTCATATATGTAAACAAACCTGTCTGACCATAGAAACCTGGGATTATCAGAGATGGATAAAACATTTTTATCCATTCCACAGTCTTGTAAATCCGTTAACTGATTGTGTCTTTTTATTTAATTGTATATTATTATTAGTATTAAATATAATAATATTATTATATTAACTGGTTAGGGCTATATTTTTACATTTATTGTTATATATGCTTATTTCCCCTCTCAATTCGTGTATCACTTTACCTAATTAATGTTCTGTATAATTATGCTAGTATTGCATAATTATGCTAGCAGTGCAAAAACGGTAAACGCCTGACAATTATGCCAATAAACTTTTGACTTTATGATTACATTACAATAACGTGATGATAAATTAGTGTGCTGTGTTTTCATTTACAATGAAACTACGCAAATGATTCATTCATCAACAAAACACTATAGTATTTATAATTATAGTCTATTAATTAGCTGAAATATATGTTAAATTCAATCTTTAAACTGCACTTCCAGTAAAAATTCCCGTAAGTCAAATAGTATAATCAAAGCTTTATTGGCATGTCGAGCATTTACAGCAGGCTATTATTTACAAAACTATTCAGAACGTTAAGTAAAGAGATCAAAATGAAAGGGAAAAAATCATAGACATAACAATGAATATAAAAATATAACCAATAATAATAATAATATATAAATTTTTATGGAAAAAAGATGATCAGTTTATGGACTTACAAGACTGTGGGATGGATGAAAATGTTTTCTTGTAGGCCTATTTTATTTTATGCGCTTTATGTAACATTTATTCATGATAAACTTCTTTCGAATGCTGTCTACGTCGTGTGCAATACAGTCACTAGGCCTACTTCATTAAGAATAGGAAAAAATCTAAGCTAGTCAAAGTGCTATCTTGCAGATTTAGTAACTGAATAAAATATAAGATAACCTGGGTAACTGAATGGTATTCAAAAAATATTTCTGTGTGCAAATTACCTGATTGATGACTGTTCTTTGAAGAGCAGTTTTCCAGAAGAATGGCAGCATTGGCTGACCTAAAACATAATATATATTATACATTAAATCACATCATCATAAAACAAAATACATTCTAGATTTCTACACTTAAACTAGAACACTGGCATGAACAAAAGGAGTTAAATTAATGCTGCACTTTGAAAATGATGATATATTAACAAATTTTATTGCTAAGACGCACCGTTTCCAGTGTTGCCAACTTAGCAATTTTGTTGCTAAATTTCGCAACTTTTCAGACTACCCTAGCAACTTTTTCTTCCAAAAGCACCTAGTAACAAATTTAGCAATTTTTAAAATTTATTTGGCAACTTTTAGCAACTTTTGATAAGTGACAAATAAAAAAAACACACATTTTCCATCCAAATTACACAAAAAGAGGAAACCAAAGATGCCTAGCAGTACAGACATCACGTGAATTGACTTAGCTGCTATTTGCAGTTGTTCAATTTAATAATAATAATAATAATTTAATAATTGTTCATTTATGATACACTTTGTTAGTAGCTTCTAGCTTGTACCTGCAATTGTTGATCAGTTAGTACACTGTAAGAAAAATGGAAAAGATACTAATTTTCCAGGACATTATCCATTACCCATGTAACCCTGTAACCCGAAAATACAATGCATAATTTAAAATGCAGGTAAAAATCAATACGGAAAATTCTTTCTTATTAACATAGTAGATTGTGCCCTATTTTTACAGACTTTTCTTAGAGTGTAGCATACTAACTACTAATACACTGCTTAAAGCATAATTGTTGAGAATGTGTAGTATTACTAGTTTACTAGCTATTAAAAAAAACTTAAATTGTTATCATTCAAAAATGTGTAAGTGTTCAATAATTCAATGTATTTAAAAATACAGTTACACTTACATCATCACACAATGACATCACAACGTCATTTAGCAACTTTTAGCAACAAAACACCTGAGTCTGAGTCTGTCTCAGTCTGTCTCAGAGTCTGTCTCAGTCTGTCTCAGAGTCTGTCTCAGGGTCTGTCTCAGGGTCTGTCTCAGTCTGTCTCAGGGTCTGTCTCAGTCTGTCTCAGGGTCTGTCTCAGTCTGTCTCAGAGTCTGTCTCAGTCTGTCTCAGGGTCTGTCTCAGTCTGTCTCAGAGTCTGTCTCAGTCTGTCTCAGAGTCTGTCTCAGGGTCTGTCTCAGGGTCTGTCTCAGTCTGTCTCAGGGTCTGTCTCAGTCTGTCTCAGAGTCTGTCTCAGGGTCTGTCTCAGGGTCTGTCTCAGAGTCTGTCTCAGTCTGTCTCAGAGTCTGTCTCAGAGTCTGTCTCAGTCTGTCTCAGGGTCTGTCTCAGAGTCTGTCTCAGGGTCTGTCTCAGGGTCTGTCTCAGAGTCTGTCTCAGTCTGTCTCAGAGTCTGTCTCAGTCTGTCTCAGAGTCTGTCTCAGAGTCTGTCTCAGTCTGTCTCAGAGTCTGTCTCAGGGTCTGTCTCAGGGTCTGTCTCAGTCTGTCTCAGGGTCTGTCTCAGTCTGTCTCAGGGTCTGTCTCAGTCTGTCTCAGAGTCTGTCTCAGGGTCTGTCTCAGGGTCTGTCTCAGAGTCTGTCTCAGTGTCTGTCTCAGAGTCTGTCTCAGTGTCTGTCTCAGAGTCTGTCTCAGAGTCTGTCTCAGGGTCTGTCTCAGGGTCTGTCTCAGAGTCTGTCTCAGTCTGTCTCAGAGTCTGTCTCAGAGTCTGTCTCAGTCTGTCTCAGAGTCTGTCTCAGTGTCTGTCTCAGTGTCTGTCTCAGTCTGTCTCAGGGTCTGTCTCAGTCTGTCTCAGAGTCTGTCTCAGTCTGTCTCAGGGTCTGTCTCAGGGTCTGTCTCAGTCTGTCTCAGAGTCTGTCTCAGAGTCTGTCTCAGTCTGTCTCAGAGTCTGTCTCAGAGTCTGTCTCAGTCTGTCTCAGAGTCTGTCTCAGGGTCTGTCTCAGTCTGTCTCAGAGTCTGTCTCAGGGTCTGTCTCAGGGTCTGTCTCAGGGTCTGTCTCAGTCTGTCTCAGAGTCTGTCTCAGTCTGTCTCAGGGTCTGTCTCAGAGTCTGTCTCAGTCTGTCTCAGGGTCTGTCTCAGTCTGTCTCAGTCTGTCTCAGAGTCTGTCTCAGAGTCTGTCTCAGAGTCTGTCTCAGTGTCTGTCTCAGTCTGTCTCAGAGTCTGTCTCAGAGTCTGTCTCAGTCTGTCTCAGGGTCTGTCTCAGGGTCTGTCTCAGGGTCTGTCTCAGGGTCTGTCTCAGAGTCTGTCTCAGTGTCTGTCTCAGTCTGTCTCAGGGTCTGTCTCAGGGTCTGTCTCAGGGTCTGTCTCAGAGTCTGTCTCAGAGTCTGTCTCAGTGTCTGTCTCAGTCTGTCTCAGTCTGTCTCAGAGTCTGTCTCAGGGTCTGTCTCAGAGTCTGTCTCAGTCTGTCTCAGGTGAATCCAGTGAAGTCAGCCTCTGAAAACAGAGAATGTGTCTGCAGATTTGTCAATGGGGAATATGTTAACAACTAAAGCATGCTAGCTAAACTAACATTAATTAATACATATATACATTTTACTAATAGCTAACTTTTTATTAACTTTTTTAAATTTACGTAGCAGTAGCTAAGCAAGTTACCAGTTAACTTACCAGCTTACCATGATAGCTAGACTAATTTTAGAACATAAACCCACTCAAATATAAAGTTATACATTAAAACACTTAATATTATGTTTTGATAAATAGACTATTGAAAAGGTTTGTGTAAATTCTCCCTTACTTTCTTCTGATATAAATCTCTCTGTAAACACTGGACGGCTGTCACCTCGCGCTGACTGAAGGCCGCTGAAGCGGGAACAAACGGCTCCAAACAGCATCGGGCTAGAAATACAGTTAGAAAAAAATTATATAACATGTTATGTCTGATAAACATGTTATTTAAATGGTTTTATGTACGTATACTGACCTTGGTCTGAGGTAAATCTCTCAGAAAATCAGCGCGCGCGGGAACAAACGGCTCGAAACAACGTCATGCTAGAAATACAATTTAAAAATATTACATCGAACCGAACAACTTTAAATGTTATGTTCTTGTAAACATGTTATTTAAAATTGTTTTATATATTCACACTTACCTTCTCTGATAAAATGCAGGACGCTGTCAGCGCGAGCGCGCAAAAACTGCAGTGAGGCAGCGGGGGAGGGGTAAGAACAGTGATGCTCGGAGGAGTCGATTCCAAAAAGATTCGATTCACGGGCGTCAAGAGTTGCGAGTCTCGGGTGATTCAGCTCCAAATGCGAGGCCTGAAATGTCCGTGCGTGATATTAACCACACATTCGTGATATTACTACCCACGAATGTGTGGATTTTTATTAATCTCACTCAAATTTTGCGATTCTGTTAATCAAAAGACTCATTTAAATTCATTCAATTCGGATTAATTTAAACTTGCCTACAGATTTAAAAATGACGGGTTGATTAATTTTTAACCGATAAACACCCAAAAAACACAACAGTGCTTGCTCCTTATGACAATTAACCATGGTACATAAAAAAAAAAAAAATAAATAAAAAAAAACCTTATTGTACGTAATTAAAAACGTGTATTTGTAGTAAAACTGGTTATACAAATATGGCAATCAATCTGCCAAAAAAGGTAAATACACTTTTACTATAATAAAGGCATGGGTTATTTATAAGGGCTAGTATACTGGAAATCTCTGAACAGGTCTAGTGTGTGCAATCAGAAATATCCTGTCTCTGAAGATCTCAGTGCAGCTGTAGTGTATGGAGGTGTACGGGACTCAGCACACTCAGCCTGGGAAACTTTCGTGCACGGGTCCTACACCTTAAGTTTCACTGAAATTTCCATTGTCCAATTTATCCCGGAAATCAGTCTTTTCATGCAGTGTAACAAGGTCCAAAAATAAAGACCTAATTTTGTGATTGGATTTTTGAACAGAGAAACAAATAGAACCAACCACAGTGGATTCAGGACTGAGGGGACAAACAGAAATCAATGAGCCACTCTTATTATTTCTATAGAACATTCAAATTTCCAGAGAGATGGCCTTTAAAACTGTATTAAATTCTTTTACATTTATGCATTTATCTATCTTTTCTAGATACAAGAAAGTGAAATCTTAAAACAAAATCAGAATAATTAAACAAATTGCCATCGTCAAACAATTGGTTCACTAACAACAATCCATTATTGAACCAATTTTCCAGAAACAAGGATTTCCTCTTACAGTTGTTGTTACAGTTGTTCCAAATAAAAAAAAGATTAAAAAAATGTGTGGTGAGAAATTATGCTTATGAATAAGTTTCCAAGCCAAAAGCATTTGTTGGTGATAACTGGAAAGTTTGATATGGAGTTTACTAATGGAATAATTACACATTAATAAAAAATTAATTCCACCTAATTGTGAAAACATGGGATTACACTCCAAATAGAAGACTGATTGTGGAGAAAGTGTTTCAGCCAATTGATTTTTAAGGTGTTATTAAGAGAATCAAAGTCAATCAAATTTAAGCCGCCCTTATTATAAGAATTTAAAATAACAGATTTTCTAATATAATGAGTTTTATTTTTCCAAAGAAATTTAAGCAACATTACATCAATCAATTTACAGGTTGGTCTATCTACAGATAAGGAATGAGCAGCATAGGATAATCTAGAGATACCCTCAGCTTTAGTAAGCAAAGTCCCTCCTTTCAATGATAGATCTCTTAATAAACAAAGATTAATATTTGTTTGTTTTCTCCCAGTGGCAAAAGTTATACAGGTGCTGGTCATATAATTAGAATATCATCAAAAAGTTGATTTATTTCACTAATTCCATTCAAAAAGTGAAACTTGTATATTATATTCATTCATTACACACAGACTGATACATTTCAAATGTTTATTTCTTTTAATTTTGATGAATATAACTGAAAACTAAGGAAAATCCCAAATTCAGTATCTCAGAAAATTAGAATATTGTGAAAAGGTTCAATATTGAAAACACCTGGTGCCACACTCTAATCAGCTAATTAACTCAAAACACCTGCAAAGGCCTTTAAATGGTCTCTCAGTCTAGTTCTGTAGACTACACAATCATGGGGAAGACTGCTGACTTGACAGTTGTCCAAAAGACGACCATTGACACGTTGCACAAGGAGGGCAAGACACAAAAGGTCATTGCAAAAGAGGCTGGCTGTTCACAGAGCTCTGTGTCCAAGCACATTAATAGAGAGGCGAAGGGAAGGAAAAGATGTGGTAGAAAAAAGTTTACAAGCAATAGGGATAACCGCACCCTGGAGAGGACTGTGAAACAAAACCCATTCAAAAATGTGGGGGAGATTCACAAAGAGTGGACTGCAGCTGGAGTCAGTGCTTCAAGAACCACTACGCACAGACGTATGCAAGATATGGGTTTCAGCTGTCGCATTCCTTGTGTCAAGCCACTCTTGAACAACAGACAGCGTCAGAAGCATCTCGCCTGGGCTAAAGACAAAAAGGACTGGACTGCTGCTGAGTGGTCCAAAGTTATGTTCTCTGATGAAAGTAAATTTTGCATTTCCTTTGGAAATCAGGGTCCCAGAGTCTGGAGGAAGAGAGGAGAGGCACACAATCCATGTTGCTTGAGGTCCAGTGTAAAGTTTCCACAGTCAGTAATGGTTTGGGGTGCCATGTCATCTGCTGGTGTTGGTCCACTGTGTTTTCTGAGGTCCAAGGTCAACGCAGCCGTATACCAGGAAGTTTTAGAGCACTTCATGCTTCCTGCTGCTGACCAACTTTATGGAGATGCAGATTTCATTTTCCAACAGGACTTGGCACCTGCACACAGTGCCAAAGCAACCAGTATCTGGTTTAAGGACCATGGTATCCCGGTTCTTAATTGGCCAGCAAACTCGCCTGACCTTAACCCTTTAGAAAATCTATGGGGTATTGTGAAGAGGAAGATGCGATATGCCAGACCCAACAATGCACAAGAGCTGAAGGCCACTATCAGAGCAACCTGGGCTCTCATAACACCTGAGCAGTGCCACAGACTGATCGACTCCATGCCACGCTGCATTGCTGCAGTAATTCAGGCAAAAGGAGCCCCAACTAAGTATTGAGTGCTGTACATGCTCATACTTTTCATGTTCATACTTTTCAGTTGGCCAAGATTTCTAAAAATCCTTTCTTTGTATTGGTCTTAAGTAATATTGTAATTTTCTGAGATACTGAATTTGGGATTTTCCTTAGTTGTCAGTTATAATCATCAAAATTAAAAGAAATAAACATTTGAAATATATCAGTCTGTGTGTAATGAATGAATATACAAGTTTCACTTTTTGAATGGAATTAGTGAAATCAACTTTTTGATGATATTCTAATTATATGACCAGCACCTGTAGCCTGTATTGATGATTGTGTCTCTTCCCCTCCCCCACTCTACAGCGCGCGCCCCTCCCCCACTCTACAGCGCGAGACTCCAGAAGAGACTCAGACACAGCAGAGCAGCGCGAGAGTGCACATATACAACACATTAATAAAAGTGCTGCTTAAGATGTATACAATTATTATGAATATGTATATTTAATGTAATTTAACAACACCCAGCAGTTTTTCCTCACTTTTATTTAATGTAAAATATTTTACCATTTATTCATATACAGGTGCATCTCAATAAATTAGAATGTCGTGGAAAAGTTCATTTATTTCAGTAATTCAACTCAAATTGTGAAACTCGTGTATTAAATAAATTCAATGCACACAGACTGAAGCAGTTTAAGTCTTTGGTTCTTTTAATTGTGATGATTTCGGCTCACATTTAACAAAAACCCACCAATTCACTATCTCAACAAATTAGAATATGGTGACATGCCAATCAGCTAATCAACTCAAAACACCTGCAAAGGTTTCCTGAGCCTTCAAAATGGTCTCTCAGTTTGGTTCACTAGGCTACACAATCATGGGGAAGACTGTTGATCTGACAGTTGTCCAGAAGACAATCATTGACACCCTTCACAAGGAGGGTAAGCCACAAACATTCATTGCCAAAGAAGCTGGCTGTTCACAGAGTGCTGTATCCAAGCATGTTAACAGAAAGTTGAGTGGAAGGAAAAAGTGTGGAAGAAAAAGATGCACAACCAACCGAGAGAACCGCAGCCTTATGAGGATTGTCAAGCAAAATCGATTCAAGAATTTGGGTGAACTTCACAAGGAATGGACTGAGGCTGGGGTCAAGGCATCAAGAGCCACCACACACAGACGTGTCAAGGAATTTGGCTACAGTTGTCGTATTCCTCTTGTTAAGCCACTCCTGAACCACAGACAACGTCAGAGGCGTCTTACCTGGGCTAAGGAGAAGAAGAACTGGACTGTTGCCCAGTGGTCCAAAGTCCTCTTTTCAGATGAGAGCAAGTTTTGTATTTCATTTGGAAACCAAGGTCCTAGAGTCTGGAGGAAGGGTGGAGAAGCTCATAGCCCAAGTTGCTTGAAGTCCAGTGTTAAGTTTCCACAGTCTGTGATGATTTGGGGTGCAATGTCATCTGCTGGTGTTGGTCCATTGTGTTTTTTGAAAACCAAAGTCACTGCACCCGTTTACCAATAAATTTTGGAGCACTTCATGCTTCCTTCTGCTGACCAGCTTTTTAAAGATGCTGATTTCATTTTCCAGCAGGATTTGGCACCTGCCCACACTGCCAAAAGCACCAAAAGTTGGTTAAATGACCATGGTGTTGGTGTGCTTGACTGACCAGCAAACTCACCAATCCTGAACCCCATAGAGAATCTATGGGGTATTGTCAAGAGGAAAATGAGAAACAAGAGACCAAAAAATGCAGATGAGCTGAAGGCCACTGTCAAAGAAACCTGGGCTTCCATACCACCTCAGCAGTGCCACAAACTGATCACCTCCATGCCACGCCGAATTGAGGCAGTAATTAAAGCAAAAGGAGCCCCTACCAAGTATTGAGTACATATACAGTAAATGAACATACTTTCCAGAAGGCCAACAATTCACTAAAAATGTTTTTTTTTTTTTTGGTCTTATGAAGTATTCTAATTTGTTGAGATAGTGAATTGGTGTTTTTTTTTTAAATGTGAGTCAAAATCATCACAATTAAAAGAACCAAAGACTTAAACTACTTCAGTCTGTGTGCACTGAATTTATTTAATACACGAGTTCACAATTTGAGTTGAATTACTGAAATAAATGAACTTTTCCATGACATTCTAATTTATTGAGATGCACATGTATATCATTCATTAAAAAAATAGAGACCTGTTCCAGTTTATATTTATGAGCAGCTTTGTATTTGCTGACATACTGTTACTGTATTGGTAATTACACAGAATTAGTAGAAAATATAGAAGAGATCCAGTTGCTTTTCTGATGCTCATTTAGACGCAGTTGTGCGCATGCGTGCAGCTCCACGCGCTTACATTGCGGCACCCGCTGTTCTGTGTCTCAGTGCAGGAGTCATGATGCGAGATTGACCTATGTGCATAATTACAGTCGCGATTTTATACATTCTAAACAATCTTTGAAACCCGTTGTATTAGGGGAGAGTCGACTTTCTCCCTGTAAAGCCGATCACTCATTAGTAAACAGCACACGTTATATCCTGAATCTCTTTAAAAAGAAGATTTTAATCGCTGGATTATGTTGTCCTGAACATCTTAGACACAATATAACGAAGAAACATAAGCTCGCGTGACTATGGATATGTTCTGAGGATTTTTGTAATCGTATTTTAGCATTTAAAGTAATTTACTTTTTTGTAGTTGTTCGTATATAATGACAAAGTTCAAATAAAATGCTGCTTGCAATGTAAAACGATTTTATTTCATGAATACTTTGCTGATTGTAATGAGTTCGATCAAGTTGTGTGAAGTGTCCTTGTTTGTCGGTTGCTGGATCGACACAGGGCTGTGTTCTATTCAAAGGAGGTCATCACTGCACCCTAACCCTTGTAAGGCTGTATTCCCCACTACAGCAGCCTTGGGAAGTGTATTTGGTCGTTAGGAACACACCTTTGAAGACATAAACATCGGTTTTGAACAGTATGTGCGATTGTCACGCTTGTTCTCTCTCATCGAAGTGCCCTCGGTAGGCATCACTGTAGCGATTGGAACGCAGTGCAGGCGTCAGTCCGGCCCAGAACAAGCACAGTTTTATTTTCTTTAAAAGTTTGCTGAACCAGTACTGGGATCAAAATAAGGTCCTTAATCAAAGAATTTTCAAGGTCTTTGTCAAAATATATGTATTATATTTAATTAATAAATGGAGGGACAAGTTCAACGTGAAATCCAAATACGTCATTTACACAAGTAAACGCAAACGCGTTTTCCCGGGAAATGCAGACACGTGACAATGACGTCTGCTCAATCAGGGACGCGTTTCCCGCGAAGCAGACCCCTCCCCCACTCCAGGCCATGCACCCATTAACGAAGGAAAGGTAAGATCAAGTCTTCTTCTGAAAATGCATAATAACTACCTATAATAACTGTGTTTAAGTTAGTAAGATGTATTTAGTTTAGTGAAAACATGTAACATTGTTCCAACAATTTTTTTTTGTGTTTTTTTTTTTTGTAATCTTCTAAATGACTTTTGGACATATCACATGTACTGTCATTATACTGAATAGAACCCTATGAAATCATTCACCCTAAACTAACAGTATTGGTGAATAACAAAATCATTTTTGATGTTTCTGAAATGGTTAATCCAGCAGTATGTGTAGCTCTTTAGTCATAATAAACTATCATTATTGTTGTTACCCATTAATTTAAAAATTTAAATAGTAAAATAGTAGCATACTTTTTTTTTTTTTAATTCAGATGCCCCATTAATCAATAAATACAGTCTAATAAATTTCTTAAGCACTGTATGTGTTTTACAAATTTATTAGATCACCTGTCATAACAAAGAGAGAGAAAAAAAACCCACAAAATCGGGCATCTGCATTAAGAAATGAAAGTGATTTGGTTTTTTTATTTTTTTTTTAATTTGTTTTTTTACTGCTGTGCTACACATACTGGTGGATTAACCATTACAGAAACATCAAAAATTATTTTTGTAATCACCAGTACTGTTAGTTTAGGGCAGCTGAGACATATATAGATAAATTATGGTTGTTTATTCCAATCACCTTATATCTCTTTTATTTTTATTTTCTCCAGTTATTACAGGAAAGCTGGCCTATGTCATAATGCTGGGAGCCTCGAGAAATAAACGACGAAAAAGACCTCAACAGGATGCAGAGCATTACATTGCTTGCAAAACCGATAAACCAGGACTTCAAGAGCGATTCATCGACACATATAAAGGCAAGATATTTCAGTATTTTTGACTAAGCAGTTTACCAATAATATTAATCTGCAAAACTGAGAATGTACGGTAATGTGTAATGTATATTTATGATTCCTGAATACAGTGCTGCATGAATGAGTCCTAAAACACAGAACGAGTTGTATGTTTGCACTTCTGGTTCCAAATCAATGGGTTTTTTGAAAGTCTGAGATGAACAAAAGTTTAAGATATTTTCACGTTTTATTCTACAACATAAAATACATCAGTAATACCCCTTGTATTCATAGTGTTTATAGCTTTTTACTTCTGGTGATTGTATTTAGACTTCAAAATGAATAAAAGTTGTTTATTTGTAAAGATAATATCATGATGAACAAAACGTGAAAGAATTCTAAACTTTTGATGTCACAGGGCTTATTTTCTACAATAATCCATAAGCAAATGAATTCTTCTGGGATTTTGTTGAGGGAACCGGATGCAAACCTCCAGATTGGCCAGCAAAAATATGTCATCCCTGTGACACTGTATTCTATAACTCTACAATATATAGCTATGATAATATTTGTGTAAGTGTATGAACCTGCAACCATATAATTTTAAGACTTTAAATTTTAATGTAAAGTTTAAACAGCACATCATATTTCTGAATTACCTGACTACTTAATATTTTCAGAGCTATTTAAAGGGATAGTTCACCTAAAAATGAAAATTCTGTCATTAATTTCTCACCCTCATGTCGTTCCAAACCCGTAACAACTTTGTTCATCTTCAGTACACAAATTAAGATATTTTTGATGAAATCCAAGAACTTTCTGACAACTGACACAGTCAAGGCCCAGAAACGCAGTAAGGACATCGGTAAAATAGTCCATGTGACATCAGTAGTTCAACTGTAATTTTGTGAAGCTACGAGAATGCTTTTTGTGTACAAAGAAAACAAAACAAAAAAAAGACTTTATTCAACAATTTCTTTTCTGGGACAGTCTGCCGTGCTGTTGAAGCAGATCACGCATGCGCTGAGTCTTGTTTACGAGCAGAGGAGCACACGCATGCATTGTGGTACTCTCGGTTGAACCACTGATGTCACATGGACTGTTTTAACAATGTCCTTATTACCTTTTTGGGTCTTGATCGTTGTAGTTCCCTTGCTGCCAATGCAGGGTGAGAGAGCTCTCGATGTCATCAAAATATCTTAATTTGTGTTCCGAAGATGAACGAAGGTCTTACGGGTTTGGAACGACACGAGGGTAAGTAATGACAGTGTTTTCATTTTTTGGGTGAACTAACCATTTAAAGAATTTATTCACTAATTTCCCTTTTACATCATATAACATATATTTGCACATTAATTGGTTCATATGGCAGAAAACTTTTAGTAATAATAAAAATAATAGTTGACTTTAAAGAAACTGCTGAACCTGATGATTTTCTTCTCTTTAGGACGTGGAGTTTTCACCACTGCAGCTGTTTTCAGAGGTGATTTTGTTCTTGAATACAGAGGTGAACTTCTGAGTTCAGCGCAGAGTCTTGAGCGGACGAATCTCTACAGTGACAGCGAGAGTGTGTTCTTGTTTGATTTTCAGTGGCGTGACAAATATTGGTGGTAAGTACAGAATTGTTGGATTGATGTAGTAGGAATGCTGGTGTTCTACACAGTTTGTTTGTGTGCTTTACCTGATGCACTCAGTTCAGTTCATGGATCTCTCTCCTAATGAGCTGATAATCTGAATCAGGTGTGGTAAAGGGGTCATATGATGCTATTTTAAAGATCATTGTTTTGTGTATTTGGTGTAAAAGAATATTTTGACATGCTTTAATGTTCAAAAAACACATTACGTTTCAAATACTGTACATTATTATTAGGGCTGCAGCAATTCGTCAACGTCATTGATTACGTCGATTATAAAAATACGTTGATTAGCATGGAATGTGTGTTCAAGCAGATGTTTTAATCTGCTGAATAAATAAAACATTTCAAGTCTCTCACCTGTAAGCAACTGCTGTCAGTCCCAAACAATAACTGTGAATGCAGCTATAATGTGCATTTCTATTGATTGTATCACTGCCCTTTCTCTTTCTTTCTTTCTTTCTTGTTATTATTTCTTTCTTGCTTCCTTGCTTTCTTTTTCTTTTTTATTAATTATTTATTATTATTTTTCTTTTTCTCTCTTTTCTTCTTATTTTTATTTATTGTTATTTTCTTTCTTTCATTTTTATTTTCTATTAATTATTTATTGTTGTTGTTTCTTTTTTCCCCTCTTTTCTTGTTATTATCTTTATTTATTTTTATTATTTTCTTTCTTCCTTTGTTGTTATTATTATTTACTTTTTGTAAAATATGAAAAAATGTTTTTTATTGATAATTTAACTAAAGAATTCATCAACTGATAAGAAAATAATAAATAGATTAATTAAAAAATAATCGATAGATTAGTCGACTAATCAAAAATAAAAAAAATAATCGATAGATTAGTTGACAATAAAAATAATTGTTAGCTGTAGCCCTATTTATTATAGTTCCTCTATGCCCTGCCTCTCTCAAACACGTCGTTTTCTACAAAGCCCCTCTTTCCAACAAGTGCAGTCTGCTCTGATTGGCCAGCTGACACAGTGCACTGTGATTGGCCGAACACCACAAGCACGTGTTGGAAATGTAACGCCCCTTACCATAATCGCGAGTTTCAGCTTTCAAAGTAAATATAAAGACAGTTAATAATGTTCTTAGTTTTACCATCAGTTCAAGCCCGAAAGAGGAACAAGAGTCGTGTGACAGACACCGTGATGATGCTCGTATGTATTTACAGTAACGTTACACAAGCTGTGGTTAAGACAGCTGACTCCACTGTGATGTGACTCTGTCTCTCTCTCTCTCACACACACACAAGACGTGTTACTCAACACGGTGCAAAACTCCGCATTTGAACAGTCAGTAGCAAATACTTAAACTAATAACAAAGCATACTTCCAGACGCTGATTCAGAAGCGCCAGATTGTCAGAGCAAAGTCGGAATTCACAAAACTATCGTCCATAAAATGCGTTACACAAATTCAAACATTTGAGTTGTGCTGTTGGGCAATTCCACCAAAACCTGAAATATAAATTCTCATAAATTATATTTATAATTTTCCAATGTATTCCAATATATTTTTCTAAACCCCTTAAAATAGAGTCCAGACATCAGAAAAGTATCAGCCTATAGACCTGTTTTATATTTTAAATGAGGGAAAAAACATGCGTTACAGACGTGACCACAAATAACACGAGTTTCTGGGAGACATAATATTTTGTAAACTTTCTGCGAATTACAATGCACAAACCAGAAGCAAAAATATCTGCCGAATGGAGAAGGGTTGGCTATTTACTAGTGCTGTCAATCGATTAAAAAATTTAATCGCGTTAATCACAGTCATGGACTGTGATTAATCATGATTAATCGCACATTTAAAATACTAGGATTTACCTGTAAATGTGTTGAAATGAAATGCATAACAAACTAGTTTAAGAAAACAGAACCTTTCACACTTCCGCCAGGTATGAGACATAATCCTTATTATTCTTTTATCATTATTCATTTCTTTTTATTCAGCCATTATCAGCCTTTATACTGACAATAAAACGTTTACCAAGCCACATCACTTCAATCCCAGTTTACATTTACCCAACTATTATCAAAAGTATTTCTAAATAAATACAACAAAACATTTTCTTGCGACCTTACGTGAAGTATTATGACAAAATGCATTATGAAGAAGAATTGGACCTGTTCTGCAGGTGCATTAGCGCTAACATTAGCATCATGCTTCAGTAGACAATTTATGAGATTAATAGTACACTTTTACTCAGAACTCACTTCAAACCTCCATCGAGTGTTTGTAATAACTTCCTTTTACGTTCACACGTCGAATTTGGTTGTTTACTGTTGTTAAAATATGCTCTTTATAGCCTTTTATATTGCTGCACAAATTAGCATTTCAAATGTACACATTCATCTCAAGAAAATCACATACAAACCATATCCTATCGTAATCGTGTGTTTATTATCTTGTATAATCTATAGTGGCTGTAGTCATGTTTATTTCTGCTGTGTTGTATGCTCTGGCTGAAACTCACGTTGTTTGTGATGTTTACAGCCGCCTCTCCGTTCTTAAGTTGCCAGGGATACATTGCAACTATAATACACATTAGTAAAAGGATCTATTTTAATTTTCATTTGTCTATATACACTTTGGGCAGCCGCGGTACATTATAAAAATAGCCCAAAAAAAAACGCAACCCGCGGCTCTGTAATTTTTCCCGCGACTGTATTTTCAAAATAGCCCAATTGTGCCGCTACCCTGGCAACACTGGCTCGCTGTGCCCTCATCACACAATGATAGATAACCTTCTGCGCTGCGATGATGGGAAGAAGTTGGGGTCAAGCATTATCACATGATTAATTTGCGTTAAAAAAATATTAACGCGTTAAATTTAGATCAATCGCATGCATTAAAACGCATTAACGTTGACACCCCTACTATTTACAAAGCATAAAATATCAATTTTGTTTAAATTTTCATTTTGTGTTTCACAGGAAAAATCAATGTTACGGACGTGACATCTCTCCGTTACAGATGTGACCGTTCTGAAAGCGGAATTTATCCGACTATGAAAACGCCTATAAAAATGCTTTAAAAACTTTAACAGGGATGTCTAGTGGGTATTTAATAGAGGTGCCCCCCACTAAAGATTTTTCTAGTTAACTAGTAGTTCATTTAAGCCATTAGGCTATTCAACTAATCACGCATTTATATTAAATCAATAGGCCTACTAATCCATAATGAGCTTCAATATATTCCACGCTCAAGCACACTTATAAAGTTTGCCAAAAAAGCACAGGCAAAAGTAGCCTAATGATTATTAATGTGTAGAAAAAGGAGACATTTAAATTATTTACTAATTATTTATTAATAAACTAATGTTTTCTTGTCGGCTGCAAGATGAAATTCACAGTGCTGACTCTCATCTCCACAGTAGCCTACTGACACGCCTTTAGAGAGAAATGCAACCTTCATATGTAATCAGGGAGTATTTAATTTAGTTTTTAATTGGTTCATTTAAAAGTAGACATTTCAAAATTTCTATAGATATATTTCTCTATGTGAGACACACGTGCTGAGTTTTGGTTCTTTTTGGAGATGCGCTCCACACAGAGGTGGCAGAAAGCGCATCCTGTTTGTTTTTGAATTCAAAATAACGTTTTGTTGTTATTATGAATTTACATAAAATCAGTTTCTAATTGATTTTAAGTTGTTTCATTATCAGGAAAAAAAATGCAAGTTATCGCGTGGGTGCCTCCCTTTCATCCGCATTGATATTCCGCACAAACACTTGAACACGGGCTAAAAGCACATTTATAGCCTTTAGGTTAATGGTAGAGTTTGGAATCCACATTAAAACAAATCCTCACCAGTCTACATCCGAGACAGGTGCAGTTATAATCTATAAATTGAAAGCTATTTGACATTTTAAAATGATCTAACTGACCAACGCTGCTCCAATTCGTTTATCATATTGTTGATCAAGATTAAACAGATGCCGCTGAAAAAATTAGTTTTAAAGACTTACTTATGCATTAAATAACTAAGATACAAAACGGGTTAAGTAAAATATTCTAAATATATAATAGGCCTATTGTACAAATATTTACAAAATAGACTGCGAATTGACTGCAGATTCACGTTTTGCATCTGCAAAGTGAATCATTTTACTATGCAATGATACGAAATTAAACCAAACAAGATGTGTAAAAGGGAAAAAAAATTTAGACAAAAAAAAAAAAAAGAATAAATAAATGATAACCCCACAGCTTGTACACTAAACATGCAAAATCTTGCACTCTGCATGCAGCACAGATAGCGACAAGAGTTATTTGAAACACACAAAATGTTTAAACAAGATAATATTAACAATGAAAGACATTTAAAATATTTTTGGCGAGCTGTCATGCAGTCCGCCTGTGAATGCTTAGGGTATCTCCGCTAAGCTCTCGCTGAGAATGCAATTTCTAAAATGTTATTAGAATGAATGCATTTCTAAAATGTTATGATACGGTAAACCTGACACAGCAGTAGACCTTTATCAGTCATCAGCAACAAGGCAAACGTGCGTATGCATATAATTTAATATGAAGTGTCCGTAGACTACAGTAGATTTACAATCCACAAACCAGAAGCAACAATATCTACCGAATGGAGAAGGGCTGGCAATTGTCGCAGTCATAAACTTGATTTAATACATCGCTTATGCATTAAATGATAAAGATACAAAGTTAAATATGCGGAATATACACTCACTGGCCACTTTATTAGGTACACTTGTTCAATTGCTTGGTAACACAAATTGCTAATCAGCCAATCACATGGCAGCAACTCAATGCATTTAGGCATCTAGATGTGGTGAAGATGACTTGCTGAAGTTCAAACCGAGCATCAGAATGGGGAAGAAAGGGGGTTTAAGTGACTTTGAACGTGGAATGGTTGTTGGTGCCAGACGGGCTGGTCTGAGTATTTCAAAAACTGCTGATCTACTGGGATTTTCACGCACAACCATCTCTAGGGTTTACAGAGAATGGCCAGAAAAAGAGAAAATATCCAGTGAGCGGCAGTTGTGTGGACGAAAATGCCTTGTTGATGTCAGAGGTCAGAGGAGAATGGGCAGACTGGTTAGAGATGATAGAAAGGCAACAGTAACTCAAATAACCACTCATTACAACCAAGGTATGCAGAATAGCATCTCTGAAAGCACAACACATCGAACCCTGAAGCAGATGGGCTACAGCAGCAGAAGACCACACCGGGTGCCGCTCCTGTCAGTTAAGAACAGGACACGTAGGCTACAATTCACACAGGCTCACCAAAATTGGACAATAGAAGATTGAAAAAGCGTTGCCTGGTCTGATGAGTCTCGATTTCTGCTGCGACATTCAGATGGTAGGGTCAGAATTTGGCGTAAAAGAACATGAAAGCATGGATCCATCCTGCCTTGTCTCAACGGTTCAGCCTGCTGGTGGTGGTGTAATGGTGTGGGGGATATTTTCTTGGCACACTTTGGGCCCCTTAGTACCAACTGAGCATCGTTTAAACGCCACAGCCCTTTCCTGAGTATTGTTGCTGACCATGTCCATCCCTTTATGTCTACAGTGTACCCATCTTCTGATGGCTACTTCCAGCAGGATAATGCACCACGTCACAAAGCTCAAATCATCTCAGACTGGTTTCTGAACATGACAATGAGTTCACTTTACTCAAATGGCCTCCACAGTCACCAGATCTCAATCCAATAGAGCACCTTTGGGATGTGGTGGAACGGGAGATTCGCATCATGGATGTGCAGCCGACAAATCTGCAGCAACTGCGTGATGCGATCATGTCAATATGGACCAAAATCTCTGAGGATTGTTTCCAACACCTTGTTGAATCTATGCCATGAAGAATTAAGGCAGTTCTGAAGGCAAAAGGGGGTCCAACCCGGTACTAGCAAGGTGTACCTAATAAAGTGGCCAGTGAGTGTATATTGTATATTTTTGTATAGTGTATAACATAGTGAATTATTTTTAACATGCAATGAGAATAAAAAATAAAACCAAACAAGATATGTAATGAAGAAAAAAATATTTAGACAGATAAGAATGAATGATGTTACTCCACAGCACTCTTGCGCGTCTCACTCAGCAGCATGTGCGCTGAACACGCAAAATCTTGCCCTCTGCATGAATGCAGCGCAGATAGTGACAAGTTATTTGAAACACATAAAAGGTTTAAAGAAGATAATATTGACAATGAACATTGACATTTGAAAAAGTTTTGGCGGTTTGTCCTTCAGTCCGTCTGTGCATTTCTGACCCGCACAGCAAATGCAGTTTAAATCTCTGCAACGTTTTCGAATGCAATTTAAATGAATGCAATTTCTAAAATGTTAGAATGAATTAATTTCTAAAATGTTATGACACGGCAAGCCTGAAACAGATCAGTATAGACCTACACAGTAGACTATCAGTCATCAGCAATGAGGTAAACATGCGTGCCAGTATGCATAAAATTTAAAATGAAATGTCCATAACGGTCACGTCCGTAACGCATTATATGGTTGATAAGAGCAAAGAATAGAGATGAGCTGTTGATCATAATTAGCATGGCCATGAGTTGGCTTTGTACAGAAAGTTTCAAGTTAATTGCATTAATTATATGATATAAACTTAATCTTTAAAATGTTACGGACGTGACACAGCACTGAAGCGTCCTAACCTCTTAAATCTAGCCCTTATAAATCCAAAAATCATCTCTGTTTAGACAACGTGAGTTAATTTACTTTTCAGACAGGCCTCCATTCTACAAAATACTTACTGTTGACACAAATGAAAAAATGGGCAGTCTTTGATATCTCATTTGAAAACATGAAATACAGTCAAATGAAAATGTAATTTTACTTTAGGTGCACCCTTCATATATAGTGGATAAACAGCGATTTCCTTCAAATTTATATTAAAGCATGTTAATGCAGTAAAATACAGACCTAAATGCACAAGTTAAACAGGGTTTTATTCTTTTGGTAAAAACTTTATTTATTCATGGTAAGGATGACTTTTGCATGAAATTGCCCTGTTCTGTTGTAATGATTCCCAACTGCAACTACTTTCGGAAGGCCAAATAAAGTGCTTAGCTTTCGCACAGAAACACACAGCGTCTCCCTGACATGGCTGCATCAACACTACTGCGGTTACTGAAACCACGCCTTCTTTCTTTGCGTGAACATTTGGGCTGCATTTTGCAAATATTACCACATCGTGACGTAGACGTGTGGGCATGTTTGAACGAGCCGTTTTAGCCCGGTCTGGATCAGCCTTCTCTTTTAGATAGAATAAATCCTTTTGTGGGAGACTTTGAGCTTTGTAACTCTGCAGATCTTATACATACACAAACAGCTACATAACACACTAAAGAAAAGAAAAAATAGAAATCGCATCATATGACCCCTTTAAAAAAGGAGACATATAAAATGTGCAGAGCGATGGATCACCAGGCCTGGAGTTAAGAACCACTTATCCACCTTTTTCTTCAACACAGATGTAAGCCTATGGGTGAGACTTCTGGTTCATTAGCCGCTATAGGTAAATAACGAGGAGAATAACAACATGCGGTAAATGGTAAAACCGTTTGCACCACAAACCAGTGTGTTCATAATTAAGATTATACATTTAAATAATATGACACACCAATTTTCGATATCAAGCAGCAAAATGAACTGTTTTGTACTGCTAAAAATAGCTGGACGCAGATGAGACCGGAAGCTAGACCCATAGAATTTACAAATGGCCACTCGCATTTTTACGGCAAGAAAAAGTCTGATAAAGATGACCTAACAGACAAGAAAAAAACAACTGTACGAGTCTTTAGGGTAGAAACGACACATTGACTTAATCGATTACACTGACCATAAAAATAAGTCTTTTTGCATGGAATGCACAATGTACTCACAGAGACATTATTTGCTTTTATCTGAAGATCCGCCAGAGCTGCTGTGAGTGAGGCGTGTGGTTCAAACAAACGCTCTCCGCTCAGTTATGCCGAGTTCACACTGCACGATTTTAGCCCTGTTTTTCAGTCGCCGACAGGTTTTGTGAAATTGCCGACAAATGCCTGAAATCGGAGGCAAATCAGTGCTCGTTCACACGAGTGACAATCATACAGTGTGAATTATCAAAGATGCGATCTGAGAGAATCGCCGACACGTGCCAACACCCTTGAAATATGTCATGCTAAATATCTGGTCCTGTCAGCGATTCAGAATCCTGCTGTGTGAAATGAGTTCTGACTGAAAAACACATCTACGATGACCTACAGCCAATGAGAGAGCAAGATACAGGGCAACGAGGTTCGGGGAGGAGTTATATGAAACGTAGTTTGCAGACCAGTGTTGCCAAGTCCGCGGTTGTCGCCGGTTGTTTTTCATATTTGCAGGTTGAAGCGACCCCAATAACGTGATATTTAACCCCTGGAATGTGAATTGTACCAGGAGAACCCCGCAAAAAAAAATGTGTACTTTTACCGCCCCTTTGAAAACAACAGTGATGCGACGTCTTTGAAAATCGTGCAGTGTGAACTCGGCATTACAAAGCATTTAAAGTTGTTGTAGGCTCTGTAAAAATATGACTGATGAACTTGTGCTTCAATTCGACTAATTCATGTAATAATACACTTTTAATTGAGAAAAAAAACTCCCAGTGTTATGGACATCGCCATCTTTGATACATCACTACGGTTACCTTAACGATTGTATTCTTATTTTCATAGTCAACATAATCGAGCAAGTGAATGGATAGTTTCAGCCCTATGTGTCGTACATATATAAAATTCAAATATTGTCTTATGCTTAGTGGTATTTTTATGTATTTATAGCATGGATGCATCTAAAGAAGACAGGTCCTTGGGAAGACTTGTAAATGATGAGCACAAAAATCCTACTTGCAAAATGAGGACCGTTGAAGTAAACGGAAAACCTCACCTGTGTCTCTTCGCTGTACGAGATATTCTACCAGGGGAAGAAATCACTTACAATTATGGAGACTCAGACTGGCCGTGGCGAGTCAAGGTACTTTCAAGATTGCTAAAAATCTTTATTAATAATTCATGATTACCCTTTACTCTCATTCTATTTAGTTACTAAGTTTTTTATATTTTTCAAGTCTTTGAATCAAGCATCAGAAGAATCCACTGATAAAAAGTTAGCCAGCAGTTTGGGTCCGCAGAAATCGGCAAGTCCATTTAAAACCTCTTTATCAATATTCTGTATTCTTGACTTTCTGAACATAAGGATACTGACGTGTGTGAGTACAGAGTCTGGGTTTTGTCAGAAGGAAAGGAGTGATAAATAAAGTTACTGTAGGACAGCTAGAGGAATGAACCTGTACTAGTTTTTCTATCTTTTACAAATATTTCTGATTTTGATATTCACTGATTTTTTTTTTGGCATTCAGTCCCATCACGCTGCTTCTGTTTCCTCACCTGACTTGAACAAGAAGAACAGCAATGGTCCACATAAGAAAGCTGAGCCAGAACAGTCAGACAAAGCAAGAACATCAGGAAATAAACAGGTAACCATCTCAAGCATGCAGCAACTACCTATTAATGTAGCTTTCTGGAAGCGCACTGCACTCGCAACGAAATGGATACGTTTATAATCTAATTCATAAATATCAAACGTTTTTGACATCATTTATGGAATACACTCGTTTCGCATTGAGTTCACAGTTTTAACGGTCATCTTTGCTTTAATTTATTTTCAAGATCTGAGGAAAATTATCTGTTGTTGCTTTCAGTATGGCTATAAGGAAGCACAAAATGATAAACTCATATTAGACACGTTTAACTTTGAATAAAGCACATAATCACCTGAGATTATCTACTGTCATATAGTTTGTATGTTGTTGTTCCAGCTGCAATGTCACAGAAATAGAAACCGTTTCTAAATTAGAAATTTTGTGTGTCGCCGTCATGGCTAGTTAGGACAAAAACTCAGATTAACATGAAAAAGATACCTTTTGTCGCATGTCGCGGTGTCGCGTGTAGTTAGGACACGGTGTTAAGCTAAATAACTCCTTATATGTCTACAGAAGCTGTCTCAGTCAAGATTATTGAAAGAAATTCAAAAGGAGCACAATAAGACCGCCAAACAGCCATCACAGAAAGATTGCTTGGTGAGTAAAATGTGAAATGGTCATATCACTACTGCAGGGGTAGGCAACGTCGGTCCTGGAGTGCCGCTGTCCTACAGAGTTTAGCTCCACCCCAAATCAAACACATGCTCTTTATCATCACAAGGGCTACGGGCAGGTGAGGTTTTTTCAGGGTTGGACCTAAACTCTGCAGGAAATTAGCACTCCAGGGCCGACGGTGCCTGTCCCTGAACTACTGTATGATTTACTCCTAAGTCCATTAACAGTTAATTATTTTATTATTAATTTATATTATATTTGCTTGGTGCTTTTGCTTTGAGTTCTTATATTTTTATTCCAATTATATTTTTAAGCTCTCACAGTCATCTTCTGTCGCATCTACCACCGATACAACCTCTTTATCAGCACCCTGTGCTGTGTCCACTTCTGTAGTTGCCCTGATCTATGTCTGTTTTTTTTGGTTTTGTGGTCGTTGTTCATGAGTGCCTTGTTGGTCCAGAGCAGCCCGCTGTTCATTCTTTGGTTTTCCAGCATCTTCTGCATATTTGACCCCTTTCTAACAGTAACTGTATGGTTTTGAGATCTATCTTTCACACTGAGGACAACTGAGGGACTCATACACAACTATTACAAAAGGTGAAAACATTACCGTTGCTCCAGAAGGACACACAATGCTTTAAAAGCAAGAGGGTGTAAACTTTGAGTAGGATGATGATGATGATGTGTAAGTTTTTCTTTAAAAAAAAAGAAAAAGAAAACTTTTTTTTCATTTAGTAGTGCACTTCAGAATCTACATAAATACTTACATGTTTCCAATTAACTGTACTTACATGTACAGTTTACCCTGATTATCCAAATTAAAAAGTTTACAGCCCCTGCCCCCCTTCTAGAGTATCGTTAAAAGTTTTCACCTTTTGTAAGGGTTATGTATGAGTCCCTCAGTTGTCCTCAGTGTGAAAGATAGATGACAAAGTCATACAGTTACTGTTGGAAAGGGTCAAATATGCTGAAGATGTTGGAAAACCAGCGGGCTGCTCTGGACCAACAAGGCACTCATGAACAACGACCACAAAACCAAAAAAAAACAGACATAGATCATGAGGGTATTCAAGGTTCAAGGATATGTAAACATATGAATGTGGTCATTTTTATAAATTCAATTATTTTGTCTTGTGGAGAATACATAAACATCTGTAATGTGAAATTCAAGACAGTACTAAATAAAAGAAATAACCTTTTTTCATGATCCCTCTTATATTGTTAAAATTATTAATATTTTGCATATTCTGAAATGGGTATGTAAACTTATTAGCACAACTGTATATGCAGTTTAATTTTTAACATTTATATATTAAACTGACCCATAAGGTTCAGCATATAAAATATTTGACATACTTGCTTTATTAAATTGACTGGTAGATTACTAAGATGCCTCATGTAACATTAATTAACTACGTTAAAAACTTTAGAAATACATTTAGCTATTGTGTTACTGTGAAAGTAATTGGAATTAATTAATTAATTTTTAATATTTATAAATAAATGTTTATTTATTTTTATTTATAATTATTTATAACTTTATTTATTTTGTAGGTTCTTCCAATACTTCAAAGCGGAAATGGGAAAATGC
The DNA here is from genome assembly GCA_039654775.1 of Spinibarbus caldwelli. Lineage (NCBI taxonomy): Eukaryota > Metazoa > Chordata > Actinopteri > Cypriniformes > Cyprinidae > Spinibarbus > Spinibarbus caldwelli. The sequence goes on along the minus strand of CM077224.1, from coordinate 39,671,099 downwards.
AGAGGTACAAGCAGTAGAACGACAAATGATAACCTTTATCAACACATGCAGAGTTCCTGGTAAGAAAGACTGTGAGCAATGCATACAAGCAGAACCAGCACTAAAGGAGCGGACATGGACAGGTGTTAAAAATTATGTCAGAAACAGGATCACTACTCTGAAAAAAAAGGGTGGTTTGTAGGGGTGTGTATGTAAAGGGGAAGAAGGAGGGAGGAGTGAACGTAAAGGGGAAGAAGGAAGGAGGAGTGAACGTAAAGGGGATGAAAGGGAGGAGTGAACAAAAGGGATGAAAGAGGGGAGCGTGAACAAAGGGGAAGGAAGGAAGGAGGAGTGAATGTAAAGGGGAAGAAAGAGGTAGGAGTGAGTGTGAATGAATGTAAAGGGAAAGTTCTTAAAATGTTACATGGATTGTCATTATAAACTTGATTATTTTCATTGTTCTGTTTTTACAAAGTTGGAGTATCATTTTAATCTTTTTAGTAAGTCGTAAACTATCTGTAATTTGCATGTCCACAACAATGTTTGAATAACATTAATTTCCTCAGTAAGTGGAGTCAATGTAAAGGGGAAAGTTTGTGTAATGTTACATGGTGTGTCATTATAAACCTTTTTTTTTTCATTTCTTTTATTAGTTATAATATGCACTTTGACCACAATGTTTTATACTGTTCATATCTTTAACAAGTGGTATTATTAAAAGAAAGTTGTTGTAATAATGCATACATTTGATGGACTGAGTTTCCATGTTAATATTTTCTGTTATGTTTATGTTGGATTTTCATTCATCAATTTAAAAATGACAACTTGGTACAATACTGAGTGGAGTGATTTTTGTTGTTGTTCTTAATCCAATCTCATGATTATAGAGTTTGTGTATACAGGAGTCCCCAAAATGTCACTTAAGCGGAGTTTGTGTATCCCAGAGTCCCCAAAGTATAATTTAAGCAGAGTTTGTGTATCCTGAAAGTCCCTAAAATGTAATTTAAGCAGAGTATGTGTATCCCGAAGTCCCCAAAGTGTCACTTAAGCGGAGTTTGTGTATCCCGGAGTCCCCAAAGTGTCACTTAAGCGGAGTTTGTGTATCCCGAAGTCCCCAAAGTGTCACTTAAGCGGAGTTTGTGTGTCTCGGAGTCCCCAAAGTGTCACTTAATAGGAGTTTGTGTATCCCGGAGTCCCCAAAATGTCACTTAAGCGGAGTTTGTGTATCCCGAAGTCCCCAAAGTGTCACTTAAGCGGAGTTTGTGTGTCTCGGAGTCCCCAAAGTGTCACTTAATAGGAGTTTGTGTATCCCGGAGTCCCCAAAGTGTCACTTAAGCGGAGTTTGTGTATCCCGAAGTCCCCAAAGTGTCACTTAAGCGGAGTTTGTGTATCCCGGAGTCCCCAAAGTGTCACTTAATAGGAGTTTGTGTATCCCGGAGTCCCCAAAGTGTCACTTAAGCGGAGTTTGTGTATCCCAAAGTCCCCAAAGTGTCACTTAAGCGGAGTTTGTGTGTCTCGGAGTCCCCAAAGTGTCACTTAATAGGAGTTTGTGTATCCCGGAGTCCCCAAAGTGTCACTTAAGCGGAGTTTGTGTATCCCAAAGTCCCCAAAGTGTCACTTAAGCGGAGTTTGTGTGTCTCAGAGTCCCCAAAGTGTCACTTAATAGGAGTTTGTGTATCCCGGAGTCCCCAAAGTGTCACTTAAGCGGAGTTTGTGTATCCCAAAGTCCCCAAAGTGTCACTTAAGCGGAGTTTGTGTATCTCAGAGTCCCCAAAGTGTCACTTAAGCGGAGTTTGTGTATCTCGGAGTCCCCAAAGTGTCACTTAAGCAGAGTTTGTGCATCTCAGTCCCCAAAGTGTCACATAAGTGGAGTTTGCGTATCTTGGAGTCCCCAAAGTGTCACTTAAGCGGAGTTTGTGTATCTCGGAGTTTGTGTTTCTGTTGTATTCCGAAACAGTTTTTTAATGGAGACACATCAAGTCATTGATAATTCCTATAGAGCTCTTCACAATGTTTATGCTTTTACAGAAAATCATGTCTTAATGTCTCTGAGCCTTCAGTCAGCAGCAAAAGGAAACTGCTGAGATTAAACCTCCTCAAGATACTAAATTAACTAGAAGGATGCAGGTAGTGGTCAGTGAATTGTCCTCTGTCATGCAGACACCTGATTTCAAGTTACTAGTCAGAAAAATGTAGGTTATCTATTTTCAATTATCTTAAAAAAACTAACTCGTGTATTATGCCTTTATCTCTGCACTAGCTTGTTTTCTAGACAATATTGACACTATGGCCCGGTTTCACAGACAGGGCTTAGACTAAGTCAGGATTAGGCCATAGTTCAATTAGGTCATTTAAGTAATTTCTACAAACCTGCTTGGAAAAAAAAAACAAAACAAAACAAAAAAAACATTACTAGTGTGCATCTTGAAACAAAACAAAGGCACTGATATATTTTAAAATCAGTCAGTGCAAGTTTCTTTCAGCTGAAACAGATCAGACTTAAATTTTAGTCTAGGACTAGGCTTAAGCCTTGTCTGTGAAACTGGGGGTATGAGTTGCAATTCTATTTCTGCTCGTTAGGATGACTCATTGGTAGCACAACCACAAAGTCCTAAAAGTATAGCTTAACCAGAGTTTGTGTATCACCAAAGTCCTTAAATTGTGGCTTGATCAGAGTTTGTGTATGTCCCCAAAAGTGACATAAAAAATACTTGTCCCTAAAGTGAAGGTAAAATGTCAGGTCTTTAAAGAAGGCTTTTATTGAGAATATCAACTGATAAGTGTAAAGAGAGCTTCTCCTGTATCTCAGTCATATATTTCTTTTGTCTCTAGACCCTTTAGAAAGAGGTGTACCCAAAGGTAGGGTGTTCAGTCATACGTCCTCATTTTGTAGTTAAGTAGGTATGCGTGTGTGTGTGTGTGTGTGTGTGTGTGTGTGTGTGTGTGTGTGTGTGTGTGTGTGTGTGTGTGTGTGTGTGTGTGTGTGTTCACTTGGATGGGTTAAATGCAGAGCACCAGTTTCGAGTATGGGTCACCATACTTGACAATACGTCACGACTTTCACTTTTCTTTCACTATAAGTGAGGTAATATTAACTAGTGATCTATCATAAACATGCATAAAACAGGATACAGTACAAAAAGACAATATACACGAACAGTAACAAAATACACAATGACCTGAGGATGTGTGTGTTCATTCAAAGAAAGGTTTTTCAATGAATTAATTAGAGAAGAGTCCATTTTTATGTGCATTGCATGTCTCGTTCCTAAGGGAAAATGAGGTCTGCCCGCATTCCTTTGACCAGTAAAACTAGTGTTATCAGATAGGTTGCCATGGCACCGGGGGGCATGGAGTCATCACAGACATACCGGCACTCAGAACTTGTGTTGGGTGAGGGGTCTGTGGTTAGTTGTTAATCTAATAACTAATTTGATTTGTTAAATCTGATGAACAAATGTGTGTCTGATTGGTCCAAATGCTACATAGATTACCTTTTGATTTTATGAATACATATAAATGACAGCTTATTATTTTTTTCTTTAGCTTTTTTGTGCAATTATTTCAAGACCACATGTATCATTTTTTGTCACTGGTGTTACCTTCGTTAGCAATATTAAAAGTTTTTATGAAATATTATTTCTCGATTTTTTTTTTTCAGCACATGTAGTCAGAGTTACAGGAAAAATAATGAAAATGCAAAAAATAAGTAGATTGTGTTTTATTTATTTAATGTGACAGAAAAACAGTACAGTGACATAGCAACACAGTACAGTAACACCAGTGACATACATAAGAGCTGATATACTGATCTTCACTGGTGTTACCCATCAGGAAGGTAACACGAGTGACAGTAACACCAGTGACAATTTTCATGAAAAATACATTTTACAAAATGTCTGCTGCAAAGTATCAAACCACGTTGCCAATCATGGTATACTCACTAAATTAATTAGTGTAAACAATTTTTATTATAGTTTTTTTTTACACTTCCCTAACAATAAATAGGTCATACCAGTGACGTCAACTAAAAGCTTCATATGAAATCATGAGATAAATGAGAAAATGTCTGATAACTGAAAAGCAACAGTGGACTAAACATGTGCCTTTTTTCATAGTTCCTCAGGAAATAGGAAGGAGGAAGTCGAGTGATGTCATCAGTGTGATTTTTTATTCCAAAATAAAAGACTTTTGTTAAGCGGTAACACCAGTGACACAACTCCAGGGGACCACTATTTTCATTATATACTTTATAATATTTATTTGGAATTCAGTTTTTTTTTTTATGCCATTTACATCATATATGTGATAGTTATGAATAGACTTTTGTATTTTAAATGGTAGAAAATCCTGTTTTTGACCTCAGAATAAAGCACTTTCCCTCTGTACATGGCTGTGGGGACAAGCAGTTTTGTGGTACTTGGAATTCTATATAATTACTAATAAAAAAAAATAATAATGCCACATTGATGGCTCAGGAAGGTGTAATTGTTCAAATAACATATTGTTTCATTTTAAAATATATATATATAAAAAAAAATTAACCCTAATATGTATTTCAACTGTAATATTTATGTAAAGTCAAGGGACAGAAAAGTGGACGTTTCTGTAGAATGACCCAGGTTTGCCATACTTGTAATAACACTATTTCACTATAATATACAAAACAGTATTTAAAAATAAATATAATAATAAATATAGCTGCAAGAAAAAGAAAAAAAAATACTCTTCTCTACACTGGAGAAAAACATAAGGATTTGCAAATGTTCACCTCAAAGTTCTTAATTATTTTTGCTATAATTAGGGTTTTGCGAGAAATAACGAGTCCTCAATTAATGTAATTTCTTTTTCACTCATACTCGTCGCCGGAGGGCGCCCTCGCGCAGAAACGCCACAAGTGAGACTCACTGATGAAGTTCCAGGAAATCCCTTATATGGACAAAGAAGACATTCAGCTTTCGCTGTTTATGTAGCATAGTAGCTGAATAACATGCAGATAGACCTTTTACTGATGAAACGTGAAGAAAATAAACAATGATTGCGACAATATATGGTTTTATCTGTGTTCTTCAAGCCATCTCGGGTATTTTATAAGAATAAAGTATATTTAAAATGTTAATCGACATAGCCTTTATCACTCTATAGAATAATATAAAGTGGCATGATTTCTGCTTCATTCTGTTTAATGAAACCATGTCAGATCACAAAAGGAAGTTATTTCAAACGCTCGACTGATGTTATGCAGTGAATTTGGAATAAAAACGTCAATATACTTTTGTTGGACAACAGGTTTGTACCCTAATCTTTCCTTGTGTTTTCATGGTAACCAATTAGCAAGGTAGGCTAACGTACAAAGCCAGTTAGCCCTACTTAACAATCAAATTAATTCAGCATATTAATGTATTGTATTGCCATGTGGACTCTGATTGGACGGTTGAGAGGTACTTATGTTTATGTAATGATCTGTTTGAATTAAAATATCTCCAAATACATTCTCACTAGTTCTTTATGAGGTTGAAGATATCTCCAAATGAACAGGTAGTGGTAGTTATTCTGTTTTTGATATCATCTTTTAATTTCTGACTAGTAATTATTGCAATAATGACTAGTATCTATTTAAATATTACTAGTAAGCATTCATTAGATAATAAAATAGATTCATTAGATTATTTTTAGATGCTGGTGCTTATTCATTAGATATTATTACCTATTTAATAGATACTAGTAGTTATTCATTAGGTACTAGTACTTATTTATTAGACACTAGTATCTTTTGTAATTACTACTAGTAACAATTCTTATCTTACTAGTCAGGTCTGCTTTTTTACTCGTCTTATGTTATAACTAGTCCAAATGGCTACAGTAGAGTTCAATTAAAAAATTTACTAGTAAAATAACAAATCTTACTAGTAACATTTCAAATAAGTACTAGTATCTAATAAATGTGTACTAGTATCTATTGAATAAGTACTAATATCTATTTAATAGGTACTAGTATCTAATGAATGAGTACTAGTTTCTAATAAATAAGCACTAGTACCTAATGAATAAGTACTAGTATCTAAAAAAATAAGTACTAGTATCTAATGGATAAGTACTAGTATCTAATAATAAGTACTAGTATCTAATGAATAATTACTAGTGTCTATTTAATAGGTACTAGTATCTAATGAATGAATACTAGTATCTAAAAAATTCGCACTAGTACCTAATGAATAACTACTAGTACATAAAAATTATGTACTAGTCACAACTGGAATACATACTAGTCAAAACTGAATAGTTGATATCTCAATGACAGATCACCATAGAAATCAATGGTAAAATTTGTTGCTAGTAACAACAGAATAGTTACTAGTCACTATTGAAATAAGAACTAGTATCTAAAAAATAAGTACTAGTATCTATTTAATAGGTACTAGTATCTTATGAATAAGTACTAGTATCTTTTAATTAAGTACTAGTATCTAATGAATAAGTACTAGTATCTAATAAATAAGTACTAGTGTCTATTTAATAGGTACTAGTATCTAATGAATGAGTACTAGTGTCTATTTAATAGGTACTAGTATCTAATGAATGAGTACTAGTATCTAATAAATAAGTACTAGTGTCTATTTAATAGGTACTAGTATCTAATGAATGAGTACTAGTATCTAATAAATAAGTACTAGTGTCTATTTAATAGGTACTTTTATCTAATGAATGAGTACTAGTATCTAATAAATAAGTACTAGTGTCTATTTAATAGGTACTAGTATCTAATGAATGAGTACTAGTATCTAATAAATAAGAACTAGTATCTAATGAATAAGTACTAGTGTCTTTTAAAAAGGTACTAGTAGCTAAACAATAATCACTAGTAGCTAAAGAATAAGCACTAGTAGCTAATAAATAAGTACTAGTGCTTAATGGAAAAGATACTAGTATCTAAAAAATAAGTACTAGTAGCATGAAAATAGATACTAGTACAGTTTATAGATTAAAAGTTGAATCGGCTTGCCATAGTCTTGTCGCCGATTACGTTTCCCTCCAGTGGGCGCAGTTCTCAGAGTAATTTTACACTTTGCGCTCTACTTTTGTGTCCTAAACGCTCGTTTTTTGGGTGGACAGTTTATAAAAACATAGTTCTGGGTATTTTTTTTTTTTTTTTTTATTTTATTTTTTTTTTTAGCTTGTTTACTGTACACCTTGTCACATAGCAGCTTTTAGGCATTGGTCTGTTTTTTTGTTATAAATCAGAAATGACAAGGAGGCAGCTTCCCGCAATAGAAAGTCAATGGAGAGCGTTGGATTGTTTTCCCCCGGTGGGCGTGGTTTTCAGATTATGACACGTGTCGCTCTGTCTCTACAGATTTGTACAGATCTGTCTCAGATGTTTTTTACAGTGTATGAACCTTATACAGTCTATGGTATGAACGCGCTGTTGCACCTCTGATAACTTCTAAGGCTTATTTCGCGGTGTTTATAATCCTTTTGATGGGTTACGTCAAGGAGCTGTAAAGACCAATAGCTGCGGGGCAGTTTTTTTTTTTTTTTTTAATCTACAGAAAAAAAAAAGTGCGAAAGTGAAGATCGAAACCAGAAAACAAGAAAGCATAGACTGCAACGATCAACTTTGTAAGTAGGCTACATCGTTTATTTCATTGCACAAGCTCTCTGATACGTTTGTCACAGGGTCTCAGTACAAACTTTTGAGTTTATAATTACACAGACTTATGTATGCTTTCTCAGGTTTTAAACGTGTTTAAAGAGGAAAGACACATCCGCCTTTTGTCTTTGTTTTAACCATATTCACACCAATTCTGACAAATTGAGGCATGAGTCGTGCAGAAATAGATGTATTTGCACATGTAAATGAAAATGAGAATGGGTGATAGAGTTAGAGTTCATAAGATTTTATTCCCATTTAGACAGTAGCTATTTACTCCAAATAAGGAAAATGAGAGTGTGAAAACATACCTAGAATATTTAAGATAAGATATACACCACTCATTTCAATTGCATTGAAATTTCATTTATATTTTATGTCTTCTGATTTAAAATGGGTTATTTGCAAAATGCTTACAGCCTAATTTTAAAAGCACTTAGTGGAACACTCTAGTGGAAAACATTAGTAGCCTATAGGGTACAAGGGGGTTGAAGGCACACCTTTAGAAAAAAATGTGCTTTTCACTACACTCTTAAAACAGATGTGTTAAAAACAACACAACCTGTGTTATATTTTAACACACCTGTGTGTCTAGTTAAGGACAACACATTTTGTGTTAATTTCAACTCAACCAGTGTGTTATTCTTCTTAACACAGGTTGATATTCTTCAAATATTTAAACAGTGCACCTTTAAGAATAGCACATCTATGACACAAATTGTGTTATGACACATTAGTGTGTTAAAAAAAACAGAACCTGTGTTATATTATAACACACCTGTGTGTCTAGTTAAGGACAACACATTTTGTGTTAATTCAATTTTAACACAACCAGTGTGTTATTCTTCTTAACACAGTCAGTGTGTTAAAATATTTAACACACTAATGTGTCATAAATCCGATGACACTAATGTGTCATAAAGTGGGACTTTCAAGTCACAAGCAAGTCTCAAGTCAAATCCCAAGTCCTCAAAGAGTTAAAGTTAATGAGATAATTAAGTGACTAATTAAATGATGATTGTGCATTAGTGATGAACACCTGCTGTTAACAAGCAGAATCATTGAAGAAAAGAGAAACACAAGAACTACAGACTTCAGCCACAGCCTTGGATGGAATCAACTGAAAAAAAAAAAACACAATGCCACCATAATTGTGGTCAAGGTTTCCTTTATTTGGTCTCTTGTCCCTTTTACTAATTCAAAGCGATTTGCTTCTAAGCATTAGCAATATTGTTTCACAGCAAAACGTTTGTGCATTGCTGAATCAAGTCTAGAAGCAGCAGATAAATTTATGATTTCTGCTTATAACTCATGGTGATGGAATATCATGAAAGGGTGTCTCTTTGATTTTTTTTTTGACTGACATTCAGCTATTACAGATCTGCAAAAAAAAAGAGTCCTGTTAAACACCACTATAATGCTTCAATATTGGGAAAAAAAAAAAAACTGTTTCCACTCAGGCTTTTAGACACGAACACTTATCATATGATCCTCAACAGTGGTGACAATAATTTTTCATACTGCAGTGCATAATGGGAGTTTTTACTATGGTGTTACCCAGCATGCATTGCAGCATGAAGCAGTTTGTTGATTGTCACCATTGTTGAGATTCATATGCTGGTTCTTGATGTCTGTGTGTGTTGAAGTAATACTGGAATTCAAATTTTTATATTTATTACCTAGATTTAAAATTCATTCACTATAACTATTAGCACAACACTTTGCATGTTATAGATTCACAGGGTTGATTATGCAAAACATGTTTATAAAAATAATAATAAAAAAATAACTTTTTGATTGTAATCAAGCCAACTCATGGTGACTAGCTCATCACATAAAAATAGCTAATATCTCCGCTCTGCTTTACAACACCATATGCATTGCTGCCTAGAGAGATATAACAAAGTCAAGGGTCAAGAGCCTAACTAAAGCAAACACTGATCTCCATGATGGTGGCATCATTTTAACCAATAAAACATCAACATCTGATCCTCTGTAATTCTCAATAACACCAGGTGTTCATCACTAATGCACAATCATCATTTAATTAGTCACTTAATTATTTCATCAACTTTAACTCTTTGAGAACTTGGGATTTGATTTGAGACTTGACTTGATCCCACCTCTGCCCAATCCTTTAGAGAACTCCACATCATCTCAGGAAATGTTCTGGGAACGTCATTGACACCGGTGGGACCTTCTGAGAACGCTCTGGGAACTTTACTTTTCTAGTGAGGAAATCCATATACCTGACCATATACCTGAGTGCATCCATGTCATCCACCAATGAAAAAAGAGAATTTGGTTAACAGCTTGTGGAGTGATACAGGCAGCAATGTGATTGGATGATAGTTAACACATATCGTGTTGGACACATTGTGTTGTTTCTCTCTCTCTCTCTTTCTTTTTACACGATCAACTTAAAATTACACAAAATGTGTTAAAATGGCTATAACACAAAAAATGTGTTATTAATTAACACATCCTTTTTGAGAGTGTACTCCAGTAATGTACGATTTCAGAAAAAGAAACATGTTTTTATTGAACATTGATGGAATAACATATTTTGTGTGAAAACTTATATCACAAAATTGGTTTGTTTTGTTTAAAAATCTTACAGGCTAAATGAATGAGGTGGAAAATGGGGCAAAAGGCACAGAGTATTTAGACAAATACTTTAGCTAAAGTAATAATGAATTATGGATAATATGTAGGTCTAATACTTGTTGAAAACAATCACTTTAGCAAAGTTGGAAAACTTCCTGTTTATTTCGATAATTTAAGAATGTATTTTTGTTCAGTTGTTATACTGTCATTATAGGGCCTATGTACGTTTTAAAAATACAGAAACAATACAACTAGGGACGTACTCCAAGCCGGTTGAAAATCGATTCCAAATATGTGGCGATCAAATCGTTTGAGATATTAAACAAATCGTGATGCACAGTAAAATCCCGAGTGTTAAATTAACACTCCTTGGAGCATATATGGTCCCACTCTAAAACAGTGTTAAAGTAACACTGAAGCAGTGTTAAAGGTAATGAGATAATTAAGTGATTAATTAAGTGCTGATTGAGCATTAGTGATGAACAGCTGCTGTTAACAAGCAGAATCACTGAAGAAAAGAGAAACACAAGAACTACAACTGACTTCAGCCACAGCCTTAAATGAAATCAACTGAAATAAAAGACATTAAATCTCTCAAGATGTCAGCAGAAGATAATTAATCATCTCCACAAACAGCATCACCAACTTCACTCATTACTAACCAGTTTAACTTTTTTTGTCATGCATCTAAAAATTTATTATTAAGAATTAACAGAGGTTTAGATGTTAATGTTTATTGAATATAATAAAATTTGAACTCACTGTTGTGGAGATAAGCGTTTGCTTTAGTTGAGCTCTTGACCCTTGACTTTTTAACATTAGTTTTTCTCTAGTTGCTGTAACTGTGTTTATGAAACATTTGTTATGGTAAGAAAAGTTGATTCTATCCAAGGCTGTGGTTGAAGTCAGTTGTAGTTCTGGTGTTTCTATTTTCTTCAGTGATGTTGATTGTTAACAGCAGGTGTTTATCACTAATGCACAATCATCATTTAATTAGTCACTTAATGATCTCATTAACTTTAACTCTTTGAGGATTTGGAATTTTACTTGAGACTTGCTTGTGACTTGAAAGTATTGACTTGGTTCCTCCTCTGGTGAAATCAGCTGCTGAGTTCATGGATAGAATAAAAATATGACAGGACTTTCTACCTCTGGCCAAATTCAGTAAAAAAAAAATAAAATTAAATAAATAAAATAACATGCTGAAGAGGTTAAATCGAATGTGTTAAAAACAACACAACCTGTGTTATATTTTAACACACCAATGTGTCAAGTTAAGGACAACACATTTTGTGTTAATTAAATTTTAACACAACCAGTGTGATATTCTTCTTAACACAGGCAGTGTGTTAAAATATTTAACACACTAATGTGCCAAAAATCACACAATTTGTGTCATAGATGTGCTATTCTTAACCAGTTAAAATGAATGCAATACAAAAAAAAAGTATTTATTTTTTTAAAATCTATTAACACTGCTCAGAGTGTGTTTGGTCCCACAATACAGAGTGTTAAAGTAACACTGAAGCAGAGCTGAACTTAATGAGAATGTTAACAAGCAGAATTACTGAAGGAAAGAGAAACATAAAAAAAGAGAGAGACAAACAGAAACACAACTACAACTGACTTAGTCACAGACTTAGAGGAAATCAACTGAAATAAAACTTTAAATCTCTGAAGATCTCAGCAGAGGAAGATTAAACAACTCCACAAACAGCATCACCAGCTTCACTCATTACTAACCAGTTTGACTTAAAAAAAAAGTTATTTAGAAAAGAGGTTTAGATTTTAAATTTGTTTCATTTAAACTTACCATTAATGTGACCAGTGTTTGCTTTACTTGGGCTCTTGACCCTTCACTTTCTAGTGTTAGTTTTTTTTCTGGCTGCTGTAAATCTGTGTTTGAAAAACGCGTTTGTTATGGTAAAAAAAGCCAAATGACTTAGTTGTGTTTTAGTATTCTAATTCACTGATCTTATCTAAAGTCTAAGTCTGTGGTTATTTGATGTTTATATAAGTTGTCCAAACATTGTTAAAATTCAACTTGCAGAAACAAAAGGCTTCTATATTCACCAGTGTAAAACGTAACAATCAGTGAATCCAGCCACTACATGATTGTTTTCAGCATCAAGTAGCCAACATCATCTGACCACATTTTCTTCTGGGTTTTCTTTGCTGTAATAATGTGCTCTGTAAACAGAATTATAGCAACAAGAGAATAAAAGTCATGTTTTGTGAAATGAAACCAACATCTAAACCTCTGTTAATTCTAATTAAGAACTTTTTTATGACAGAAATAAAGTCAAACTGGTTAGTAATAAGTGAAGTTGGTGATGTTGTTTGTGGAGTTGTTTAATCCTCTGCTAAGATCTTGAGAGATTTAAAGTTTTATTTCAGTTGATTTCCTCTAAGGCTTTGACTAAGTCAGTTGTAGTTGTGTTTCTGTTCATCTCTCTCTTTTTTCTGTTTCTCTTTCCTTTAGTAATTCTGCTTGTGAACATTCTCATTAAGTTCACCTCTGCTTCAGTGTTATTTTAACACTCTGTATTGTGGGACCAAATACACTCTGAGCAGTGTTAATCCCTGAAGGTCCTCCAAATAACGTCCCCCAACCCTTTAAAGAGCTCCACATCATGAGCATCTCAGGAAACATTCTGGGAACGTCATTGACACCGGCGGGACGCTCTGAGAATGCTCTGGGAACATTACATTTCTAACGGGGAAATCCGTTTACCTAACAAGAGTGCATCCACGTCATCCACCAATGAAAAAAGAGACATGAATTTGGTTAACAGCTTGTGGAGTGATGCAGGCAACAGTGTGATTGGATGATAGTTAACACATATTAGCCGCGTTTCCACTGTCGGGCCAAAAGCGGGCGTGCTAGCAGAAGTTTCACTGGAGGAAAGGCATACTTGCATACTTTCGGCCAGCTGTGAGCTAGTGCATCTACTCCCAGGGGAGAGTGTGTCAGTGAATAAAACAGCAGGCAGTGAGTGTTCTCCGTGGATGCGAAGAGATTCACCTCTGCCCTGCCGAACACACTCCAAATCATATTGACTGTCAAAGAGTGTAATCTCCACTCCCCGTGGATTACCCCGCCCCTTGACAGTAAGTCTGCGCCGTAGTTCAGGCGTCCAGGGACATGTACTGCCCGGATGGAGAGGAGGTGTTGATCTGCCCACAGAAGGAGGTCTCTTGCCAGCCGCAGCAGTGGTCGCAAGTTCACACCGCCTAGGTGATTTATAAACGCTACCACTGTCATGCTGTCTGTCCTGATGAGAACATGACGGTGAAGAATGTCCAGGAGAAATTACTCGAGCGCTAGGTGTACAGCACGGAGCTCCAGACAGTTTATGTGCCATGACTTTTCCGTTACTGACCATATCCCGAAGGCTGGTCTGCCATTGCATATGACTCCTCAGCCCATGCTCGATGAATCTGTCGTAACATTCTTTCTCCTGATCACTTGGCCAATAAGAACACTCCGGTGATACAGAGCCATATTGCGCCAAGGCGTCAGCGTATGCAAGCAGTCGCGCGTCACTTTGATGCGCAAGGTGCCCGTGCGCCATGCGTTCTGTGGTACCCGGCTCTTTAGCCAGAGCTGAAGCGGTCGCATATGTAGGAGCCCTAGTTTGCACACTGTCGAGGCGGCAGCCATCTGGCCGAGTGTCCTCTGAAAGCATTTTAGCGGGGGAGAACGCCCTAATTTGAAGACTGTGAGAGAGCTGATCAGTTTTTGTGAGCGCTTCTCCGACAGATGCGCTCACATATTGATTGAGTTCAGCTCCACTCCTAAAAAGGAGATGTTCTGGCTCGGTACCAGCATGCTCTTTTGCATATTTACAGTCAGCCCTAATCTCTGAAGATGAGCGAGGAGTCTGAACTTGTCACTGAGCAGCGCGCTCTCTGATTGGGCTAAGACTAGCCAATCGTCGAGATAGTTCAGCATGCGCATTCCGCTCAGAGGAGAGAGAGCAGCATCCATGCATTTCGTAAACGTACAAGGGGCCAGGGATAAGCCAAAGGGCAGGACCGTGAATTGGTACGCTATCCCCTCAAATGCAAATCTCAGGAAGCGCCTGTGGCGGGGGGCTACCTGAATGTGAAAATAAGCATCTAAGCAATAAAAAAGCAATAAATCCACGGAGATAAACCAATCTCCCGGTCTGATGTGTGAGAGGATTTGCCTCAGCGTAATCATTTTGAATGAGCGCTTTGAAACCGCGCGATTCAGCGGTCTCAAGTCCAAGATTGGGCAGAGTCTGCCGTCTTTCTTTGGCACCAGAAAATAACGACTGTAGAAGCCGGTCTCGCGGTCTGTGAGAGGCACTGTCTCTACAGCGTGCTTTGCGAGAAGATTGTGTATTTCCTCTCGCAGAACTGAGGCATTCCGCTCCTGTACAGTGGACATTAACACACTGTTGAAACGGGGCGGTCTGCAGAAGAACTGAAGCGTGTAGCCGTTCTTTATTGATTTCATAACCCACTCTGATACCCCTAGCAGTGCCTGCCATGCTTCTGTGAACTATGACAGCGGGCGAGGTGGACTGCACACTGTGAGGGATAACTCGCCGTTGGGGGGCGGGGAGCTTAATACCACACGAGTGTGAGAGTGAGTGGTGGGGGAGAGGGGAGCAAGAGGAGGAAAATTGCCCTGATATTGAAGTAAGTTTTGTATGTTTTTCGACTTTATTGCACTGCATAGTGGAACAGTCGAAACACAAACATGACAATTGCTCTCGCCACCCGCAACAGGCAGGGGGGCGTGGTGAGCACACACAGCGGAGCAAGCAGACTTCTTCAGTGGCTCGTCTTCGGTGCTGGGTGCAGCTTTCCTCCTCCGAGATACAGCATCAGGAACGTGGCTTTGATTCCGGTGCCGGTGGCCCGCTGTTTCTGTCAGGGCGGGGTCTCTGGCCCTTCGAGCCCTAATGGCGCTTCGAACAGCAGCTGAAGAGGCGTACGGTCTTCCCGCGCACTGCGCAGAGGACGTCTCCGAGCGCTGCGTTCCATGACTTTTTTATCTCGTCGTGCACCTCGGGGAAAAAGGGGCCACTCGTCCAGATGGCTTCTGGCCGGCTCGGCAGGAGGCGCCCACTCCAAACCGAGCTCATCCACTTCCTTGGACAGGACGCTTAGGAGCTTGCCATCACTGTGATGGAGGTCCCCCGCGTCGCTGCCGTGGGGCGCAGTGTAATCCAACGGGCTGTTGGACCGCTCCTCTCTCGCAGACGCTGCCACCGAAATGGCATCATCCTCCTCTTCAATGCCCTCCATGGCACGAAAGACACCACATCTTGAGCGTCGGGGGAGGGGCGGAGATCAGCGGTCATGAAGCACACTGGAAGGTGACCTGCATCAGTGGGGTGAGGAGCACGTGGGCACTGAGCCGGCGCGGGCTCGTCACCTGATCCTGACAGATCCGCATCAGAAACTCGCGGTACTTTCCTCCTTGGCTCAAAAGAGACTGCAGAGGAAGAGCGCGGCAGAGCTAGTTGGGCAGGTTCATCGCCTTGGACGATGGCCACAAGGAGCCTGAGAGTCCGGCAACTCATATCCCCGCAGTGGGGGCAGTCCGACCCCCCAAGCGCTGCCTCCCAGGCAGAAGACACATGATTCGTGGCTGTCAGAAGATTCGATTGGCTCCGCACAGGAGAGGCAATCACGAGTCATGTTTGAATGTAGAAATGTAGTAACTAAGTCATGTTTAATTATAATTTCCCCAGATATAATTGTTATACAGGGCTGCGGGACACGAGCAGGACAGGTGTAGCCTATATATAGGTTATATAGGCTTAGGCTATAATTCGTAATTTAATTCATTTCTATGTTCGACTTAATAATTTGTGGGCACTGTCTGTTTCATTCATTTGTTCCCAAGAAAACCCATGATTTAACTAAAATAACGGAACGAATTAGGAACAAATTCTTGATTCATGGCCATGAAATCTTTCATTTCCCCCCGCATGTTTACCACAGTAAGAGATGCAAAAACAGTGATTAAAAGTGAATGACAATAAAATAAACCTGTGAAATTAGAGGGTGAGATGGCGAGGATTTGGGAAAAGAAACAATAAATATTATTAAATTCCTGGAAACTCGTGACCAAGCGGCAGAACTATGGGATCATATTCCCGCCTAAAGTATTTCAGTCACGGAAAAAAAACTAACAAGCGTAAAAACGAAATTTAAAAACGCAAGTAAATATATATTGCACAAGATTTAAAAATGAAAGCAAAGTTTTCAGTATAGCAAACAATGGTCAAGGATAGAAAAATAAGCATAAATCAAAAAATTAATCATGCATTTTTAAAAATAATAAGCATGAATCAAACCTTTAAACACATTTAAAATCATATTGCACACAATTTAAATATTAATGCAAAATTTTCTGACTTGAGCACAAAATCATGTTTTCCTTGTTTATATTTCTCTGTTTTTTCTGCTCTCAGACATTTTTTGCTCATTTTTTGTATGCTTATGCTGTTTTTCCCTTCGCTCGTTTCCACATTCTTCGCTTGCTTTTCCAAATGTTGGAACACCATTATATGTGTCTGCCTGTCACTGCTATTTTTCTATCCCTGACCATTGTTTGCTATACTGAAAACTTTGCTTTCATTTTTAAATCTTGTGCAATATATTTTTACTTGCGTTTTGAAATTTTGTTTTCACGCTTGTTATTTTTTTATCTGTGACTGCAATATTTCAGGCAGGAGTCTGATCCGATCCGATACAGAACAGAACATAAAGCTGCGTATGGCTTTAAATGTACATCGAACAGCATGAATGCAAACTCATTCACGATGTAACATTTGCCTGCTAACCCATTATTTCTCTTATAAACAAAGCTTTGTACCTCACTTGTGTCATACTCGCATTAAAATGTTTCATGTGAGCAGCAGTGTTTTTCGTAGCACCGCCGAGAGAAGCGGTTCTCTGACCACGCGGCGCAAGCCTCACGAGCCGCAGTTACGTTTGGGACAGTGTTGGGTGTAACGCATTACTAAGTAACGTGTTACTGTAATTAAATTACTTATCCACTGAAAAAGTAAAGCAAGGGATTACTGCTCATTTTTAGGTAATTTAATTACAGTTACTTATAAAGTACTTGCGTTACATACAGAAAATAATTTCAACAGTTCTAAAATCAATATTGAATTTGAAATCTAAATTTACCGTCTAAAGATAAAATTGAATGCAGCGTCTTTAACCCTCTGCGCGCCAGCGCGTTCACTTTCAGTTTTTCCTGATTCACAGAGGAACCTTAAATACTCAGATACAGATAAGACTCAAATCAATCGAATCTAAAAAGGCCTACTTTTATTTGTGTACACTGGCAATAACAACAAAACACTGTGCTTTTGCAAAATAAACAAAACAAACAGGGTGCACTTTCTGCCGTCTAGGTCTCCGTGAGCAACTTTCTACACATCAC
The DNA here is from genome assembly GCA_039654775.1 of Spinibarbus caldwelli. Taxonomy (NCBI): domain Eukaryota; kingdom Metazoa; phylum Chordata; class Actinopteri; order Cypriniformes; family Cyprinidae; genus Spinibarbus; species Spinibarbus caldwelli. The sequence continues at coordinate 39,653,421 of CM077224.1, read as the reverse complement.
AAACTCAGCGAATATTTGACACAGAGACATGAGAAATATGTCTATAGAAAGCTTGTGTGTCTACTTTAAATGAACGAATTCAAATCGAAAACGAATATTCTCTGATTATGTAATCCGTGTGAAACTAAAGCGAGGTACAGTCTTTCACATATAGGAAGCTTGAAGTGTCTACTTTTAAATGAACGAATTCAAATAAAAAATGAATAGGCCTATTCCTGACTATGTAATCCATATGAAAGTGAGGCACAGTCTTTCCCGTATCTGAAAGCTTGAAGTGTCTACTTTTAAATTGAATGAATTCAAATCGAAAACGAATATTCTCTGATTATGTAATCCGTATGAAACTAAAGCGAGGTACAGTCTTTTCCGTATATGAATCTTGAAGTGTCTCATTTTAAATTAACAAATTCAAATCGAAAGCGAATATTCTCTGATTATGTAATCCATATGAAACTAAAGCGAGGTACAGTCTTTCCCGGATATGAAGCTTGAAGTGTCTAATTATAAATTAACGAATTCAAATCGAAAACGAATATTCCTGATTATGTAATCCGTATGAAACTAAAGCGAGGTACAGTCTTTCCTGTCTATGAAGATTGAAGTGTCTAATTTTAAATTAACGAATTCAAATCGAAAATGAATATTCCTGATTATGTAATCCGTATGAAAGCGAGGTAGCCTACAGTCTTTCCCGTATCTGAAAGCTTGAAGTCGTGGCCTAATGGTTAGGGAGTCGGGCTTGTGACCTGAAGGTTGTCGGTTCGATTCTCGCACCGGCAGGAATTGAAGGTGGGGATTGTGAATGAACAGCACTCTCTCTGCCGTCGATACCATGACTGAGGTGTCCTTGAGCAAGGCACTGAACCCCCAATTGCTCCCCGGGCGCTGGAGCAATGGCTGCCCACTGCTCCGCGTGCGTGTGCGCACGTTTGTTCACTACTCATTGCTGTGTGTATGTGCACTTGGATGGGTTAAATGCAGAGCACCAATTTCGAGTATGGGTCACCATATTTGACAATACGTCATGGCTTTTTCACTTTCACTTGAAGTGTCTACTTTTAAATTGAACGAATTCAAATCGAAAACGAATATTCTCTGATTATGTAATTGTAACAGTTCTTAAAATGGGAAGAAGGAGAAAGGAACCGGCAATCATTTAAACAAATTTAATAAAATAAATAAACACAAAAATAATGCGGCAGCCTCTCGCGGACGAGTGCCGCACACAAAACACAAATAAAAGTCCAGGCCTGGTCCTCTCTCGTCTTGCACTGTCGTCGCTCCTCCTTTTATCCTTCCGGAGTTCCTCTGTGGGACTCGAGACCGGTGTGGTCTCGACTTGAGTGGCGCAGGTGTCGCTCGTTATCATTAACTCCACCGGCCTCGCTCTGTTCCCACGGCTCTCAACCCTGCCCCACTCGTCACAGTAATCCTTATGAAACTAAAGTGAGGTACAGTCTTTCCCGTATCTGAGCTCATTATATGCAGTCACCTGCACGCAAACACCCTCATCTAGATACAAAAAATAGATTAAAAAAAAAATCAAGATTCATCTAATTTTCATCGTTTTTGAAAGAAGTCCTGCTATGAGAAATTTACCTCAGAAGAACAGCGCAATCTGACATGGCTTTATTCATCATTTATATAATTTATTCTTACCTTACCTACATTAGTTAACATGTTATTTTTACATAAACATGTACGGATTTTACTAGTTGGGCTTTTCCTGAACATCTTGCCAAACTGAAATGTATTTTTTTGTTATTCAGATATTTAGGTATTCAGAGTATTTCTATTTGTTAACCAAAGAAGGTTACATTTTTTTATAAAAATGTTTAAGTATTACAGTTGTTTTAAAGCTAAAAGGTTAAATTATTCTATGTTTGACTCAAATTGAAAGAATAAAGAGTTTAATTTCTATTAAGGTTTATAGGGATTTTAAGATGCAGCCTAGTTTGAATAATTAAGTTACTTATTGAGTAACTAAGTTACTTTTCAGACAATGTAATTAGTAAAGTAATTTAAATACAATATTGATGATGTAATTAGTAATAGTAATTAATTACTTTTTCAAAGTAACTTACCCAACACTGGTTTGGGATCATTTTATTTTAAATGCCAATAATGTCAATTGCAAACATTGTGAATGTGTTTTAAAATACAACAACAAGTACAATGAAACCATTTAAAGAGGCGCTTTCAGTGGTCTCCGTGACGGGATCTGAAACAGCCAACAAAGTAAAATGATCTGTACTAAGGCGCACTCTCTTCATTTTATCAAATGATCATAATCACATCTATTAATTGTACAGTCCTGCTACTGGACTTTTATTTAGACTAAAACCACTTTAATTCGGGTGAGAAAGTCTGCATTTTGGGTGGCATTTGTACATCCTGTCATGACGGTGAATATGCCACTCCAATAGACGCATTGATTTTATAGTATTAAGGTTAACGATTAATCGATTAATTGATTGTTAATTTAAACGACGATTGATTATGGAAATGATCGAAAATTGACATCCCTTGTTTAAACTCACTTTAAACATGTAAGAATAATAGCTATTTCTTGAGGAAGCACCAACGGCCGGATCATTCAGCTGATTATAGTTTTAGGGGGGCTGAGACAAATACATCAATGCAATGAAAATTCACCACATTCATTACTTTTATATCTATTATGTAAATGGGGGAGACGGACTTAGTAGTATGTCACAGCATGTGCGCAATAAATTTAATGCATGAAATCACTTCTGGTGGGAGGGGCCCCATGTCGTTCTTTGCGGGGCCTCACAAATGTGTAGTATGCCACTGGGTGGGGGTTTATATCAGTGTATCTCTGAGGGGAACGGACTCTCTTTAGAAAAGTTTAGATGGTATTTTCTTTTCATCTTCCCTCTAATACATATTAAAGTTCGTAAGGGCAGCGCTTCTTTGTTTACAGCGGTAACCAAGGAAAAGCTGTAATACCACAGTTAGATAATCGCCACCTGCTGTCAGAGAGTGAATTTGCGTCTCATTCAGTCCATCTGCTGTTTTTGTTTTGTGCACATGTTTTTTGTAGTTTCACAAAGCTAAAGTCAAACCTGTTATGGGTTGCCTCTAATTTTAAATGAAAAAAGGACAGGTTTGCCTTAGTTTGTTTATATGAAGAGATTTCTTTTATTTTTATTTATTATTTGTTTATTTGATTTGGGATTTGCTTTTATAATTTTAAAATAATTTGTTTTAAATGTCATTTTAGGAAAATTGTATCTGAAATAAGTATTGTGAATCATATAACATCGTGAGTGAATCCTATTATAGTCTTGAACTCTCTTTTTTATTTTAGTTGGACACCTAAAATGTGTTAACCAACCTAGGCTCATTGGAAGTACGTGCCCCTGCAAAACTATATGTACGATTCACTACAGTTTCCAGTTGAAATGAACACTAGAGGCAGTAAAACGCTGACAACTTTTATTCCTTTTCACACAAATTACGATTTACAGGTACAGAGGGCAGTTGTGGTCTAATGGATAGCGAGTCAGACTTTTAACCCGAAGATAGCTTGTTCGAATCTCAGGTCCGGCAGGGATTGTAGGTGGGGGGAGTGAATAACCAGCACTTTCTTCCTCCTTCAATACCACGACTGAGGTGAGACCCTTAAGCAAGACACCAAACCCCCAACTGCTCCCCGGGTGCAGCAGCATTATGGCTGCCCACTGCTCCGGGGGGTGTGTGTGCGCACTTGGATGGGTTAAATGCAGAGCACAAATTATGAGTATGGGTCGCCACACGTCACTTTCACTTTCAGAGTTTTGATTAATAAAAGCTAGTTTCCACGCAATTAAAAAAAAAAAAAAAATATATATATATATATATATATATATATATATTTTATTTATTTTTTTTTTTTTAATAAAAGCTAATTTCCACACAATTGCTTGCAGAATATTATGTTATGACTTCAAAACAATTTTAACATCGATGCACAATTTGAAAACTGGTACTTTGGAACGTTGTTGTCACATATAAAGCTTCATATGCATGAGTTTTCTAGTTCAGTAGGTTTGCTTGGTAGCTCACATGATACAGCGTTCCACTTGAGTGATGAAGAGCTCCGGTACGAACTCTGTGAAAGTATTGTTTGATAAAACAGCTCAAGGAAGTTGAAATAGCACGGCTGCATCAACAAATGTGTTTTTATGTAACCTTTGCATTTGTTAACACTATCGGGTAGGTTTAGGGTTGAGTTTGGTGTAGGGGATATTTCCAACACAATAGAGTATTAACTTTTAGCGACACTCACCAGATATTTGAATTCTGAATGGCCGCAATACGTACCTCAAGCAGCGTAATTAAAATGCAGCAATACTTGCCTGTACAAACGTAATAAAAACGTGCTACAGTCAAGTATTAAACGTGTGTTTTAGTGCCACTGTCTGGACATTTCACTTTGAAACTGACACAAAACGTGCAGTAAGGTTGTCTCAGGTTACATATGTAACCATGGTTCCCTGAGTAGGGAACGAGACACTGCGTCCTCTAGGGGTCGCTATGGGGAACGCCATCAGCGTGACCGGTGTCTGAAGCATATATCTAAACACGACAATAACGGCGACAGCCTATGACGTCATTACCTGGCGCCGCCACAGTATAAAGGGGTCGCCGGGAAAATATGTCATTCACTTCTTCGTCTGAAGCTTGCGTCCGAAGCATGGCACCGAGCCTAGAGGATGCAGTGTCTCGTTCCCTACTCAGGGAACCATGGTTACATATGTAACCTGAGACGTTCCCTTTCGAGGGAACTTCGAACTACGTCCTCTAGGGGTCGCTATGGGGAACGGAATACCCACGCCACCATGCTGAGGGGAGTGCAAAGCCAGGCACAAAAGGCGAGCACTAAGTACCAACTCTATCCGGCTAAGGGAGTTGCCCCTGGGACGGGTGGACGGCTGTCAGTGACATTATCCCCTTCGGCCAAAAACCTGAGCTGCATACCCCAGAACTTACCTGTTAGGGGCCGGGCCTCCTGGACCCAGGGTAGAGCTCAAAGGCTTGGAATCAGAAGCAGAGATTCCTTTAAGGGGATACGACCAAACGCCTAGGATAGTAACTAGGTCTTGGTCTGTCACCCAGGGGCTACTGCTTGCTCTGCATGAGCTCGCTGAAGGAACTGTCTCAACAGATCCTTGGTAGCAACACCCTGTTCAAGTCAGTATCACTGGGAATACATAGATAGAGTGGGGCCCAAGGTGAAACCGGGGCCTGACCGACTCAAAGAAAGGGCAAGAAGCCGCAGTGCTTAACCTATACCGTGCAGGATTTTAGAAAGACCGCAAAACACTTGGTGTGTGAACTTACCACAACGTGGCTTTCAGAAAGTACACAGAGACTAGCGTGCGTACTTAACATAACATGGATTGTAAACACCGTTCTAGGGTTCTGGAGAGCATAGGGTCACAGAGCTCTGGGGGAGCAGAGAACCCAACTCTCAACATGAGAGGGAACTCAGACGCTCAGAAGGGAGCGGCATGCTCATAAGTGACCCTCTATGGTGAGGGAGCAATGCTAGCTCGACCAATAAACATAGCTCTGGAGAGCGGAGAACCTAACTCTCAGCATGAGAGGGAACTCAGACTCTCAGAAGGGAGCGGCATGCTCATAGGTGACCCTCAATAGTGAGGGGAGCAACGCCAGCTTGACCAACAAGGAAAGCATATGGTCACAGAGCACTGGAGAGCGGAGAACTTAACTCTCAGCATGAGAGGGAACTCAGACGCTCAGAAGGGAGCGGCATGCTCATAGGTGACCCTCTATGGTGAGGGGAGCAATGCTAGCTCGACCAATAAACATAGCTCTGGAGAGCAGAGAACCTAACTCTCAGCATGAGAGGGAACTCAGATGCTCAGAAGGGAGCAGCATGCTCATAGGTGACCCTCAATAGTTAGGGGAGCAACGCCAGCTCGACCAACAAGGAGAGCATATGGTCACAGAGCACTGGAGAGTGGAGAACTTAACGCTCAGCATGAGAGGGAACTCAGACGCTCAGAAGGGAGCGGCATGCTCATAGGTGACCCTCTATGGTGAGGGGAGCAATGCTAGCTCGACCAACAAACATAGCTCTGGAGAGTGGAGAACCTAACTCTCAGCATGAGAGGGAACTCAGACACTCAGAAGGGAGCGGCATGCTCATAAGTGACCCTCTATGGTGAGGGGAGCAATGCTAGTTCGACCAACAAACATAGCTCTGGAGAGCGGAGAACCTAACTCTCAGCATGAGAGGGAACTCAGACGCTCAGAAGGGAGCGGCATGCTCATAGGTGACCCTCAATAGTGAGGGGCGCAACGCCAGCTTGACCAACAAGGAAAGCATATGGTCACAGAGCACTGGAGAGCGGAGAACCTAACTCTCAGCATGAGAGGGAACTCAGACACTCAGAAGGGAGCGGCATGCTCATAGGTGACCCTCTATGGTAGCAATGCTAGTTCGACCAACAAACATAGCTCTGGAGAGCGGAGAACCTAACTCTCAGCATGAGAGGGAACTCAGACGCTCAGAAGGGAGCGGCATGCTCATAGGTGATCCTCAATAGTGAAGGGAGCAACGCCAGCTCGACCAACAAGGAGAGCATATGGTCTCAGAGCACTGGAGAGCGGAGAACTTAACTCTCAGCATGAGAGGGAACTCAAACGCTCAGAAGGGAGCGGCATGCTCATAGGTGACCCTCTATGGTGAGGGGAGCAATGCTAGTTCGACCAACAAACATAGCTCTGGAGAGCGGAGAACCTAACTCTCAGCATGAGAGGGAACTCAGACGCTCAGAAGGGAGCGGCATGCTCATAAGTGACCCTCTATGGTGAGGGGAGCAATGCTAGCTCGACCAATAAACATAGCTCTGGAGAGCGGAGAACCTAACTCTGAATATGAGAGGGAACTCAGACGCTCAGAAGGGAGTGGCATGCTCATAGGTGACCCTCAATAGTGAGGGGCGCAACGCCAGCTTGACCAACAAGGAAAGCATATGGTCACAGAGCACTGGAGAGCGGAGAACTTAACTCTCAGCATGAGAGGGAACTCAGACGCTCAGAAGGGAGCGGCATGCTCATAGGTGACCCTCTATGGTGAGGGGAGCAATGCTAGCTCGACCAATAAACATAGCTCTGGAGAGCAGAGAACCTAACTCTCAGCATGAGAGGGAACTCAGACGCTCAGAAGGGAGCGGCATGCTCATAGGTGACCCTCAATAGTGAGGGGCGCAACGCCAGCTCGACCAACAAGGAGAGCAACCTAACAGGGAGACATAGAGAGGCCAAACAACCTGAGGCTGCTGAATGACAGCTCTGGAGAGCGGAGAACTCATCTCTCAGAATGAGAGGGAACTCAGACGCTCAGAAGGGAGCGGCATGCTCATAGGGGACCCTCTATGGAGAGCGTAGCAATGCTAGCTCGACCAACAAGGAGAGCAAACTTTCACAGAGCTCTGGGAAGTGGAGAACTCAATTCTCAGAATGAGAGGGAACTCAGACGCTCAGAAGGGAGCGGCATGCTCATAGGTGACCCTCTATGGAGAGGGGAGCAATGCTAGCTCTACCAACAAGGAGAGCAACCTAACAGGGAGGCAAAAGAGGCCCAACAACCTAGCATGACTGCTAGCTGGAGCTCTAGAGCGCGGAGGTCCAACTCTCAAATAAGAGAGGAACTCAGATGCTCAGTTTGGGAGCAGTATGCTCATAGGTGACCCTCTAGGGTGAGGGGAGCACTGCTGAGCTCAACCAACAAGGAGAGCAACCTAACAGGGAGGCAGAGAGGGGCCTAACAACCTGAGGCTGCTGCTCAACAGAGCTCCAGGGAGTGCAAGACCCGATGATAGGAGTCCTCAGACGCTCGACCGGGAGCGGCAAGCTCAAAGGTAACCCTCTAAGGTGAGGGGAGCATTGCCAGGCCTGACCAACAGGGACCCAATAACCAAACATATCTGGAGAGCTATCGCTCCTCAGAGCCAAAGCACACAGGAAGGGTTTCCGCAGAAACACCTCTCACTCGTACCTCTGGGAAAGCAGTGTACTCAAGCCCACTCCACAGAGGGGCGATTTACTGATTCGACCGTAAGTGATGGTTAAGTGGATGACTCAAATCTCAGGAAGCCTCTCGAGGCGAGACGTGAGTAGTACGTCCTGGCTGGGGCAGCTTCTCGAAGCAAACACTCAGCCAGGACGTCAGGGAGCACATCACGAAGCATTACACTCCGAAAAAGGCTCAGCCTGAATGGAGGACTGCGAGTCCTGGGGTTGCAGCGCTATACTGGGGACCTGAAGGCCAAAGAGGCTCCCGCAGAAGCCTAGCGACTTGGCTGTATGATCCAGCAATCATGAAGCTGAAGAAGTAGGCTATCATCCAGGCTAGATCCAGTACCAACGGGTGAGACCATCACCATAATCAGTCGACAGATCAAGAGGTTCTGACTAGAGTCAAAGCGTACAAAAAACAGGCCCACATAGCGCTGCGGAGAAATTAAATGGATCGTACTCACCCACCACAGCTCCCGTGCAGGTCCAACATGACTGTAACGCAAGTGCAGGAGGATGGTGGCTTCAGCAAGCATCGAGGAGGCTCACAAGCGAACACTTGAGCATGGAGAGTCATACAACCCCTGCAGAAAGAAGGGCTCCTGGAGTGCAGTATAATGTGGTTAGAACATGTTATAAAATACCTTAGGAAATTACTAATAGGGAAGATTTCCCGTCAAGTCCTTTCCACGTTCTGCCCATGAACCGCGAATCGCGGGCAATGGGCAGATTATTCTCACCGCACCCGCAACGCGCAGCATGTATTCAACTCCCACGGGAGCTAAACGTGCTCTGCCCACACACTAGATTACCTCGGAAATTAAGCGAGAACGGAGCCGCCGCCGCGAATGCGTCGCTATTCCCGCGAGAGGCGAACACACTCATGCAGACACGGGTATACAACTCACGTAAAAGTGAAGCACTCACCTCCCCTCTCAGTAGTCCCGCGAATGCATCACGATGAGCACAAGCAGTCTCCTCGTGAGTGGAGTATGTTGAATTCATGCCTATTTCTCACGAGAAATAAGCAACGAATGCAAAGAGTACATTCAACTCCCTCGAGAGCCGAACGCGCTACTCTTCACCACACACACAACACGCGAGCCGCGTGAAACTGTGGGTATCAGAGCGTGCTTATCCCTCACAAGAAACAAGCAATGAATGCAACAAACGCATTCAACTCCCTCAGGACTGAACCCGCTTGCTCTTCACCACACACACACACACACACACAACCCGCAAGCCATGTGAAACTGTGCGTATCAGAGCAAAGCCTCTGGCGAGAGAACACACACTCCTAGTCGTGCTTAGCTTCTGCTAGCATAAACAAATGGTCAGTGAAGACGAAGAAGAGAATGACGTATTTTCCCGGCGCCCGTTTATACTGTGGGGGCGCCAGGTAATGACGTCATAGGCTGTCGCCGGCCAATGTTATTGTCGTGTTTAGATATATGCTTCAGACACCGGTCACGCTGATGGCGTTCCCCATAGCGACCCCTAGAGGACGCAGTTCAAAGTTCCCGCGAAAGGGAAACATATTTACGGTGTTGCAGAAATGTATGTAGAGGCATGTATTTCCAATGAGCCTGGGTTGGTGTTAACTGTATAGAAAATTGCTGTTATATAAATTTTATGAATGATTTTTTTATAAAGAAATGTTAAATTCTTTATTATTAAATTACCTGACATACTTATTTCCTTGCTAAGATAACCACAAACACAGCTTAAACAGGCCTAAGTTGGTTTTATCTTCTCATCCAGCCAGCTATTTTGGTGGTTTGGGACACTTTTTAGCATGCCATGCTGGGAGCATAAATCAGCTAAGACCATGGTCCTAGGTCAATCAAAATTGTTGTATTGTTTTTTTGGTTTTTCCAATAGTGAAAAAAAATGGCCACAATCAAAAAAGTGATTTGTGACACACTTGAAGATCTTCTGGAAATGGAGTTTGAAAAATTCAAATGGGAGCTGTGGAATGGTGTAACGCCAGACATCAGCCCCATTTCTAGAGGGAAGTTGGAAAAAGCTAAAAGCTATGATGTTGTGGATCTCATGGAGCAGCAGTACGGCACTTCAGATGCTGGGAAGATTGCAGTCAGAGCACTTCGCAACATTAACCAAAATGAGCGTGCTGTCCAACTGAAGGGAAAACTTCAGGAAGGTAGAAGATTCAACTACTTGACGATATATGTATTTGCAATTTTTGATTCATACTGTTATGCATTTTGAGTTTATCACTCTCTCCATCAGTTCTAGAGAACGTTTCTGCTGAAGGTGGAGCTTCATCCGGTGCAGCAGGTGTAAATGCTTCAACTGCAGGAGTTACAGTGACCATCAGCTCTTCCGATGGAGGAATTGTAAAGGCCCCTGTTCTTCAGGGTGGTGTTTTTAATGGCCCAGTGAACTTCAGCTAATGTTCAGGGATCTATCTATCTTATAACAATGATTTTAATGACTAAAATGGAAAGAAACTAAAGCATTTGCTATTTGGTGTTTGATTATTTAGACAGCTCGTAGTTTAATAGGTAACATCCTCGTATTTGAAATGGAAGCTGACTTGTGAATTCTGATTAACTGTGTTTTTTATGCTCATTTACCACAGCAAAATATATATTTTTTTACATTAAACTATATACATATTTTTTACGTTTTCAATGTATTTGTGCCTAAATACAGTCTGAGTAATTCAACTCTCAAGTGGCAGCTTTCTAAAAATACTGGTTATGTGTGGAATCTGAATGATTAATGACAAGTAAAGTTTTTATTTTGTGAATGTCATTTATGTATGCGCCTAAGAAGGGGAGCTGCCAATGTTTGTATAACATATTCATTAAAGACAGCTATAAGCACAGATTCAACCACTCAGCATTGTTCTTGTGAGACTGTATCTGTAACTTCCAGCTTGTTACAGTCCGTTTGGGTTTGTATTGTGGGAGTTGTAGTAACAAAATCCCCTGAGATGATATTGGGCACACTCATATGCACTGGTATCCTGGTCCTTGTCAAAAGTGGAGAAGAAACTGTTGAATAAAGTCATTATTTTTGTTTTCTTTGCACACAAAAAGTATTCTCGTAACTTCATAAAAACCACTGATGTCACATGGGCAGTTTTAATGATGTCTTTACTACCTTTCTGGGCCTTGAATATGGTAGTTGTGTTGGAGGGTCAGAAAGCTCTTGGATTTCATTAAAAATATCTTAATTTGTGTTCCGAAGATGAACAAAGGTCTCACGGTTGGAACGACATGAGGCTGAGTAATTAATGACAGAATTTTCATTTTTTAGGGGTGAACTATAACTACAGTGTGCCAGCAACAACGCAGCAAACATCACCCAACATACCTGGTTAGTGACCAAAAATGATGCAGGAAAAAAAAAAGGGTGATGACTCCCCAGATAGCAACATAGTGTCGGCCCAGATCCGGCCCACATCTGCCACATGTGGAATGATGATCTGGCCCACATGTAGTGTGGAATGATGGCACTTGGGTGGACCGCTCCTGTTTGCCAGATCTGAGCCAAAAGCAGGCCATATCAATGACAAATCTAAGCCAAGAGCAAAGAAATAAACCACACTGGACCTTTTCTGAGCCACACAATCTTCATGTATTATTTATAGAGTCCTATCAGCTTGTCTAAGCTTGTTAACTAGAAAAATCACTAAAGAAAGAGACAAACATAAACTCAAGAACTACAACTGACTGCAGCCACAGCTTTATATGAAATCAACTGAAGATCAAAGACAATAAATCTCTGAAGATCTCACCAGAGGAGGATTAAACAACTCCACAAACAGCATTACCAGCTTCACTTAGAAATTAATCATGCAATACTATGGCTAGGACACAAGATACTTATTATTACATTATTTCTTATGAATAAAGTAAACAAAATGTGATGTGAGGTATGCAAATACAAAGAAAATTTAGAGCATTTTCTATTAAATTTTAGGAAATATAGGAGAAAAAGGCAACAACTAAAGAATGCATCATCAAATTAGGAAGGATATGGGATGTTGTTAAAGGTGTTTTAGGAATAGATCAGTCTCAGATGGAATTTGTCAAGGCATTAATGAAGTGTTTGAATGAAACTGGTCTCAGAAGAATTAAGAAGAGATCAATGAAGCCATGATTTTACACACTCCAATATAGTAAATGGCAGTATGCAGCTTTAACCTTGGTCTGTAACCCGCCATGAAACTAAAATAAGAAATTAGCCTATAGGAAGTGTTTAGTTTGCTCCGTCTCTTTTCATAGTCTTACACAGTGTCAGAATTGTTCTCAGAGAAATCTTAATTCAGTTTCTTTTTACTGTCTCTAAATGGCGCTTGAGGATGAGCTGTCGTGTCCTGTGTGCACTGAACTCTTCAGTGATCTGGTGTTATTGAGCTGTGGTCACAGTTACTGCCATCAGTGTATTAATGATCACTGGACCTCCAGCAGCTCCAGAAACTGTCCTTTCTGTTGACAGGTGTCACTGCAGGAACCTGTGTCCAAGCTGAGAGAGAAAAACAAGGAGGAGAAGGATGGAAAAGTTTCCGATACATGGAGAGAAAGTCGAGCTGTACTGTCAAACTGATGAAGAGACTATATGTGCAACGTGTTTGGATTATGAGCACAGATGGCACCAAACACAGCCTTTACACCAGGCTGTATGACAGCGCGAGGTTAGAATGCGTGTGTTATTTTAATGTTTCGTTATTTATCAGTATTTAACGGTTGTAAGATATCAGAAGCGAATCAGACAATTTAAGATTCGGTCAAGAACATGGTTGAAACACGAGGATCCGAATTCCACAAAGAGGCACAGGATAACAAGACAACGTCATAAATCTGTCCAAAGCCTAGCACCAGCCAGTCTGAAGCAAGCCTAACCTGCCAACTCCACAGTTTGAACAGCTTGCAACGTTAACACAAAAGAACACGAATTGATAATCCCGACTCAGGAAGGAGATTGTCAATTTTGGGGCAAGTAACCAAGATTGATGGTCAAAGAGATGCATAGCATGACCATCACATGTAAACCCACGATAGTAATCACAATCACAAGCTCTTTTGATTGACTTCCCCCACCTAAAGGACAAGAACCAGACAAGATTCCTAATGAGACCTTTTAATCTCTTCGGTCTTCACAGAACACGTTCTCACTTCACAGAATGGCAGAGAGACTGTCTTTACATGTATACTGTATGTCTAAAATGATGCTGTAGGGACTTATGAGCAACTTTCACTTCATTGCTTAACTCCATATCATGTATGTAACCCACACATTTGACTATCATGTTCTAATCACTCATTGTGTATGTCTTTTTAATAACTATTGAATAGCTTAAGGGTTAATATTCATGTTTAGTAAGTGTGTGTTTGAATCTTCTTCCAATTGATTCTTTGTAAAATGTATCATCTTCTTGTTATAGAAATCATGTCCAAAATTATACTCTGCAAAAGTGGGAAAATTCGGACCATGTGACTGATAAGATTTACATGTTGATTTATGAATTGGGTGGAGAAACATACGACACCCCGAGCTAAGACATTATCTAATTGGTTAAGACACCATTTGGGATGTGTCCAAAAGCCGAGTTTAAATAACTAGGACACCATCAAAATTTGCTTTTTGCCTTGTCGGCTTTTTTGCCACTGCTTTTAGTCATTGCTTTTAGCTTTTGCTTTTAGTCATGCTTTTTGTCATCACTTTTTGCGTTCTTTGAGCGTTGTTCCAGCATTCTTCGGCCTACACGGCAGCCGCTACTTAGCCATGATGAGAAGAAAACCATCTAGTCTCGTTACTTTTATTCTTTTACTTTAGCTTCATTTCTTTCCGTTGAGAGTTTCGTGATGAGTTAAGTTTTGCCGCAAGTTCAACTCCGACTGCACCCGCTTCAAAACTTCAACCAGCCACATTTACGCATCCTCAGCCAACACCCAACCATTGGCTTCCCAAGACATCACTTCAATGACTACTGAACTTCCAGCCAATCAGCAACCTCGGGAAACCCCCTTTTCTGCAAAGACAATGACAAAAGGGAATCCCTTAACACAAGGGCAGTGCAAGTAATACAACTCCAGACTTAAGCTGAGCTGGTGCATTTAATATAAATTTTAGCCTCACTGAGGAACTCAATGCGAGTGTTAATTAAGTGATTGATGGTTGTTCAGATCTATGCAATTGCACATATTGCTATAAACTTGGGATTTCACATTTTCATTCTCTTAAACTCATTCTTTCCTCACTTTCTCTCTTTCTGCAACTTGTATGCACGTGTGAATGCTTGTGTTCATGTGTTAGATTAGTTTACATGTCTTAGATTTATTGAATAAAGTCTTATTTATATTGAAAAGAGAAGTATCTTGTGTTTTGTGCTTACAAGTTAATGTCTTAAACTGCCGATCTTGTTACTGTGCTAATTAATAGTGTTTTCACTATATTTTGGATTTTAATATCCAGTGCAGAGTTGACGTTATACGGCTCATTCAAATGATTCCCTTTGAGCTAAGTTGACCTTGTTTACCCTTACACAGTATATGTCTTTTGGTTTATATATATAAAATCATGCAATTAATCGTGATTAAAAATTGTAATCGTTGCCCAGCACTAATATATATATATATATATATATATATATATGTGTGTGTGTGTGTGTGTGTGTGTGTGTTTAAAATATGTTACACCTATTTTACATCTCTCTAAATCCAGCCAACAGAACAATAAAACATTGTTGAATGATTTAAATGGTTCTTTTCAAACAGATGTTAAATCTATATATGAAGTTAAATTAAATAACTTTATATGCTAATTATTTGTATGTTATCTCTAAAGGGGAAGCTGAAAGCAGCTGTTCGTCCAGCTGAGAAGATCTTGTTGTCATTACAGAAGAGTGCAGCACAAGATGCTTAGATCTGTAATTACAATCAGGTGACAATTATATGCATTCCATTGATATTTTATTTGGATAAAACAGGACCAATACAGGACTAAATCAGTTACAACCGGCAGGAGGACTGGGGAGTTTTGAGATACATTTTATGACATCATTACATATTTGAAGTGGCTAGAAAATAGCAGGAAGACTGAAGACAAACATCAGGACACACACACACACACACACACACTAAACTGATAGGAAACAGGCGTGGGAATAAACAAAACCATAGAAATCAGGGGAAACAGGAAGGTAGTAAAAATAGACTCTAAACAGGGCATAATAAAACTGGGTTGTGGTGACTGAATCCCAGATATCCAAATCACTCCGGTCAATAATCAAACAAGTACACAGTATTAGTCAGAGAAGGAGATTAGGTTTATTAAAAAAAACAACGTACAGCAAGTGAAAATAGAGAGCATCTCTTCGGGGTGTCCAAAGGCCAAAATAACAAACAAAACCAATCTAAAAAGAAAAGGAAGCAAACATTAAATAACCTAATTGAACAACGAAATAAAAATACATTTTACTTCCCTAACTACCTAACGGAAAACAAAACCCAAACGAGCCAGCCAAAATAAATAGGCAGGACACCCCTACGCTCCACATTCTTAAAACATAATGTTTACAGCAAATGAACGTGATCAACAGGTTTTACACTTCACTTGAGTTTAACAAATTTGATCATCGGCTGGAGGAGGGATCCAGAACCCCTCAACCCAAACGCGACCGAACCAGCAATGAGCTCCCCGTTGAATGCCGGTGTTGTGCCTATTTTCAACCCCTGCCAAAGTATTACCCCCTCTCGTTGAAATCGCTACCTGATTGCCTAATCCTAACCCCTCCCCCACACCTAACCCTTAACCTACCAATGCTAGGGGGAGTAGTAATCTGGCGGGGATCAGAATTTGGCACAACACCGGCGGCGTCCTTATAATGATCACGCCTCGTCTGAACCGCCAATAGCGATCATACACCCCATCATTGGACAACCTATCAGAGACCAGAAAGAACGAGAAGGAGGAGAAAGAACACAACACAAACAGCAGATACCAAAGACGCAGATCATAACACAGGACATACAGTAAACAGCAAATGAAGCCAGGAACAAATGGAATGTTAAAACAAACTAAGAGTCCATGGACAAGTTCAACATAAGAGATCAAAAACACAGAGCTACACCATTGT
Organism: Spinibarbus caldwelli; assembly: GCA_039654775.1. Lineage (NCBI taxonomy): Eukaryota > Metazoa > Chordata > Actinopteri > Cypriniformes > Cyprinidae > Spinibarbus > Spinibarbus caldwelli. The sequence goes on along the minus strand of CM077224.1, from coordinate 39,637,259 downwards.
AGATCATTTCTAATTAGTTAAACTGATGTACTTACAACTGACCTGGTAGCAGTAACACTTTTTGCTTTTTACCTCCATGACATATCAAATTAGAGCCTGATCTTATTAAAAAAATTAATAAATAAAAAAAAAAAAACACAACCTCCATCCTCACAGTTTCAAGCTCAGCAGACAGAGAGAAGAATCCAAGAGGAGTTCCTCAGAAAGGAGGAGAAGAGCAGGATAGCAGCTCTAAATGAAGAGAAAGAAAAGAGAGGGAAAATGAAGAGGAAAATGCGCTCGCTCTCAGACAGACTGCAGGAGGTGGAGGAGAGAATGAAGGATGATGACGTCACCTTCATTCAGGTTGGGACGAAAGCAACTTCACACACTCACACATTTCATTATTTTATGACAGTCACTAATCTAGCTGTCTCATTGTGCATTCCTACAGAATTATGAGCAGGTATTGTTTGTTTTCTAAAAGAAAATATTCATGAGTTTATCATGTGTATAAGTTTAATATACTGTGTGTGTGTGTGTGTGTGTGTGTGTGTGTGTGTGTGTGTGTGTGTGTGTGTTCAGTGAAAAATACACACTTTTGGATCCAGAACTGGGTTCAGAAGCTCTCGATGTTCCCAAACATCTGGGCAACTTGAAGTACCAAGTGTGGGAGAAGATGAAGGACATCTGCTCTTACTGTGAGTGCTAGATGCTGCATTACATTTGAATCTGGACCTCTTTTTTTGTTGTTGTTGTTGTGATAGTGCCTTAGTTTATTATATTATATTCACACTGGTGTTTTAGGAACCTAATCAGATTAAGAATGATAATAATAGAACTAATAATAATAATAATAATAATAAAAGACGTAGTAGTTTTACCTATAAAATGAAGACAGGAATATGTTAAGTGTTGTAAATTATAATTGTACTGTAAACAAAATCTAATCATTTTAATTTACACAACACATTACCATACTAATATGCATGTGTCTTAATTTCTTCACTTCCAAATACTTAGCATTTAATACATATAATCAAAAGCTTTAATTTTGGAAGAATACTGGTGAAATGCTGTCAACTTCTGTCCACATGTGAATGTGTAAGTAAAGTGAATCTAGCACACGCTGCATTTCCAAATGTGTGTGTGTGTGTGTGTGTGTGTGTGTTGGTTTAAGGGTTTTCTTGTAGAAAAGGTGTGTCTAGCTGCTTCTTGAAGGATGTGATGGACTCAGGTGGAGCTTGGCAGCTCATTTCACCAGAGAGAAACAGAGAGGTTGAAGGGTTTGGAGAGTGATTTTTTCTTCTGTTCTCCACAGACCCTGTGATCCTGAATCCAAACACAGCTTCATCAGACATCAGATGATCTGACCTCTGTGACCTCATGTCTCCGTTGGCAGGACGAGCCCAACTCTCTTCCTCTGCACAGCAACCGTGTGGTGTTGGGGAGCGTGGGACACAGTATTGGCACTCACACGTGGGAAAATGAGATGGGAAACAGTCGTCATTGTAGTTTTAGACAGAGTATATTACATGTAACTGCAGGGCATGTCATCCTCCAACTTTTCAGTCTCACATTTCCACAAATTACCAGATAACCACTATCATTGTACAGAACTTCAAACATCTGTGTAACAATAAATATCTTAAGCTAAAAAAAATAATAATAATGTTAAAACAGGGTATATTCTTCATGCATCCAAAAGGTTGATTAAAAACAGCTCAATTTCATAATACAAATCTTTTTTCTTCCTTCTTGGACAGATGTTTTTTTTTAAGAAATGTGGAAACAACATAGCGCAGACTGAGCAGGAGGCATTTTTTTCTTTTTATCTACAGGAAGTGTAAGGGCAAAAGTGCAACCGAGCGACGCGAGAAAACAGGAAGTGAAGACTGCAACATTACGATCACCTTTGTAAGTACAACATTAACCTCATTTAAATCCTTGGATATACGGTTCTTGTCACAAGGTCTCAGTAACTTCTTTAAGTCTAATTACACAAAGTGTGTGTGTGTGTGTGTGTTCACAGTGATGTTGGTTTCAAATGAAAGGTAGCTGATGTATGAGGCGCCGTATGCCTTTCATCTTTAACATTACACGTTTGGAACCAACACACAAACCACATCATTTATTCTGACAAATATTTGATCTGTAATTGAGGCGTGTGTCATTCAAATATGTGCAAAGGATTTCACCTCGTCCTTCAGGGCTTGTTTTTACAACTAAGTAATAAACTCAAAGGCAGTCATAGTCATCGATGTCCAAGCACCAATAGCTCATATGGTTTGGTGATAAAGCGCAGAGTCGGACAAAGTACACAACTCCATTACTTGAGTGAAAGTACAGATACTGCTGGTCAAATATTACTCCATTACAAGTAAAAGTTGTAAAGACAGATATTTACTTAAGTAAAAGTACAGAAGTACTTGCTTTTAAATGTACTGAAGTACCAAAAGTAAATTTCCTTTTTTATGTCAATGCACTGTTTTCATTGTTGTTGTATGTAATACTTGGAATACCTCTGAAGCAACTTACAATACATTACACCTACTGAATACACTGACTAGCTTGTAGTATCTTTGGAATAAAGAGCTTTTAGTGTTAAAAACCTATGGAAAAAAAAATAAATAAATATATATATATATATATATATATATATATATATATATATATATATATATATATATATATATATATATATTTAACACCCCTACCCACCCCCACAATAGCAGGATGGTAGTGATCTCACACAGCTCTGACAGTGAGTGCACACATCTATGTGTAGCCATTCATCCAGATTTGAACAGAGTGGACAGTGAAATTGCTGTAGATGCAGAGTGATAAGGAAGAAAGAACCTGCTTTAAAACACAGCAACACAACTGTAGCTGTATAACTTTACAACAGAAACACTGCTTTAACAAAAAAGCAAAACAGCAAGGTTTAGACATCAAAACAAAAAAATTAAAAATGCTGTCTAATCGCTCTTGCGGTACTTCGATGTCACACACAGAACGGTCTGTTCAGTGCTGCTTCAAGTCAAGTTGGGCCTCATTTACGAAACAAACATACAAAACGTGGGCGTACGGTCGTTTCTAGGCAAAACTTGGAATTGATCAATGTGGACGTGAGCAGTGGCTACGATCTCACGTCTGGTCTCAGTTCGTTTATGCAAGTTTTTGAGTTACCTGAACTTGTGTGCAGCATCCTAAATCTGGTGGAGAATTGTATAATAACAGCATTTTGTTCATTTAGATTATTTTCCTGACCGACAACCGAAGCTCATTAGTCGATCGTTAAACAGTAAGATTAGAATTTTTTTTTCAGGGTTTTATATGCACAAATAGCAACAACAGACCATGAGGATTCACACATCATTGCATCATGTACCTGCAGCGATTCTGTGAACGGAGAAAAACAGAAATTAAGTCTATAAAAGGAATGAAACACATAGGACTACACGAAATATATTTCTCTTAAAAGAAAAAAAAAAAAACTGTGCGACAAGAAGCCTATAGGCTACGCTCGTTTTTGTGACACTCTTAATGCATTTTATTTCTTAATATTTTTATTTTATTAAACCCATCTGATCGCGCAGGCTCCTCACACGCACACAAACAACATTAGTTCTAGTGTTGCTTGACATTTCAGTTATTCATCATCAAATTAAAATGCAGTCAACGAAATATAAAAGTTACACTGTTTATTTTAAAAGGTCCGCTGTGAAATCAGCGTGCAGTAACGGGTGTTTTTGGAGTAAGATCAATTTATCTTTCATGAGATTACTTCCTCTTTTTGACTGGGTTTTGTTTCTCCGTGTCGTAAACTCTAGGGGCAAGGCTTCTAAACTGGGGTGTTTTTAGGGGCAAATGATGATTGTTTTCAGCCGCCACATTTATCAACGTATTATCATTCGTATGATGAGACTGGCGGCATACGAATGTTTCATGAATCACATGTGAACTCTGTCGTAAGTTGATTAGTGCGCACGGATCTGTGCTCGTTTCTACGTTAGATTGATAAATGAGGCCCATTGTGTTTTATTAGGAGACGCACTACAGTTCTTCTGTGGCTTTATAGGTAATATTTTCATGTACACAATTTAGCAAAATCAGACAATATTGTGTCTAATATATACCACAATATTAGCTTCTTATTGAATTGTTGTAAATAAATATCACATTTGCAACTGGTCAGTGTTCAAAAAATGCCGAGAATTCACTTCATGTAGCCCTACAAGAGTGATTACTGATAAACTGTCTGAAAAAAAGAAAGTCACGTTTTAGAGAAAAAAAATAAATAAACACCCACTGACTTTCAAATCTGCTACATAGTAACGACTTTCTACTTCGAGGACATTGATAGAAATGTAGTGGAGTGAAAAGTACAATATCTGTCTTTCAAATGTAGTGAAGTTAAAGTCATAAGTTTCCAGAAAAAAATAATACTCAAGTAAAGTACAGACACTCAAAAAGTGTACTTAAGTACACTACTTAAGTAAATGTACTTACTTACTGTCTGCCTCTGATAAAGCTGCTATATAATCTGGGTGCAAGCAATAACTATAGGGTTTATAGAATGCAACCTTACAACATCAAAATGTCATCTTTAATGAAATTTGAGTTCACAACCTAACTTTTGACATGGTCAGCTAAAAACATCAAAAATAACTCTTTGGTATTCAAAAATGTTACAAAATAAACAATTCAGGAAATTTGAGAATAGATTTCAAATAGATTTTCTGAATAAATTTCATTCAATAAACTCCCTTCAATACAGTCATTTTGGTAAATTCAATTCAAAAAGATTAGGTTCAACACATTCAATGCAAAAGACTCAGGTCAGTAATTTCAAAATTCAACTCAAAACAGTTTGATTTTGAAGTTTGATTTAGTACAAAATAAATAAATAAATAAATACTTTGTTCAAAAGAGTTCAAATCACTTCAATTCAAAATAATAAGATTCAGTTCAGTCAGTTCATTGGTTTCGGTTCAAATCGATAGATTCACCGGGAAAAAATGATTCAGTTCACAGTTCTAGAAAACTATGTGTGGTACGAAAATGTAAGGTAAAAAAAATAAAATAAAAATTGTTCTGTCTTCAAAAATATTACATTGAGCAGTCTCTCGAAGAAAAACAAAAACAAAACTTTGTTCCGTTTAAGCAAAACTAGCAGGTAATCAGAATTGTCCTACCTCGCTCCTGGGTTAGTTTGACTGTTTCACCTCAGTCAGCATTCGTCTCACGTCTCTTCTAATTGAAATGAACTTTGTTCCAACATGAAGAGGAAAAAAAAAGGATCTGCATATAGGCATTAAGTTCACAAGCATAATGTTTGTCTGCCTGCTAATCAGTGACATTTCCATTTTAACTCGACACTCAGTCGACATTATGAAAAAAATAAAAATAAAAAATGGGGTAGAGTGGGGAAAAGCCCCCTTTAATATTTTCTGTGAAACAAAAGTGAAATGTGTCCAGAATAGCATAGTTTTAGTGACAAAGACAAATTATAAACCAAGTATGAAAAAAGTATGAGTTTTCATGTTATTAGATTTTTAACAAAAATTCTGGCAAAGCAATTTGCTTTATACATATACAACAAAATCAGAGTACAGGCAGTTTTAGCTTAAAATTAAAAACAATATAATTAATAATTATGAATTTATAAAAAAGCCTATTTGAAAATATTGTTAGCTGATGTTAGCTGGCAAGCTAACTAGCTATCTGATGCTACCTTGAGGTAATTTTTAAATATAAAGTCCAAATATTTTTATCTCATTATCATCATCACACAATATGAACATATGGGACTCATATACATGTTATTGTATCAGTATGTCATTGCTAAAGAACTGAGCTTGCGTTTTCTCTCACTCGAACATCAGTACACATCTAATTGCATACAACAAAATGTGCACTCACTAAAATCCAGAGAAATAAACACATAGATGTAGGTATTTTATCATCTTTAACTACTTTTTCTTTTCTTTTAACTCTTGCTCAAAGTTATGCTGCAGCTCGTCTCGTAAATCTCGGGGAAGAAAATGCAAAAATGGCAGGATTTCTACTTAGACATAACGTGATTGGACGATCACTGCGATGTCAGTCATCTTATTGACATACATTTAAATTGGATTTTTGAATTTTTCTCACACTATTTACTCAATTCTGATTACACTAAATTATACACTAAATTATATAGTTACACGTGATTGCATTATAGTCTTCTTTTTTTTTTTTGGATAAAGTATTCCATACTTTATCAGAGCTTGGTAGACAGATAATTATTATATTTGTAGACAAGTTTAGACAAATAATTCATTAATATTATAAATAATGTCACTTGGATTGGTATTAAGATTATAAGTGTTTTATTAGCAGTATGTTAAGATTATAAATAATGTTATTTATTAATGTATCATTCATAGGCTACATAATAAATAATCCTGTCATACACAATTTATGAAATTAAAAAAAAAAATAAATAAATAAATAAAAATATTCATTTTTAATTTAGTTAAAAATGGGGCAAATATTTAAACTGTAGCCCTGATTAAAAATTCATCCCATCCAGGTTAAAGCTGCAGAATTGTCTAAAAGGTGATAAATGGATCTAGACAGAATGACTGCATAAAGCACACAGATATATCCTTGGAGGAATTCTTTAGGAATAAATAAAATAATCAAATGTGTTCTGTTGAATGCTCACATAGCCTACTTGTTCTGTTTTATTGTTATTCAGTTGTCAGGTGTTGAAATAATCAGTGTGAATGGGTGTCCCTTATTCTGCCACACTGAAGGTGGTAACTCTATTCTCAGCTGCAAATGAGGTTTATAAATGAAATGACAATATACTGATTCCCCTGCTAGTACCACATAAACAATTTAAACTGTGCTGGTTATATTCACTCACCCAGCTGAGTCTGCACTGAGGCTGATCAAGTTGTATTTTTTTTATTTTCCCTATATAGTGAAAGAAAATGGCTACAACCGAAACAGCGATTCTTGATGCACTTAAAGAGCTACTGGAAGCAGAGTTCAAAGAATTCAAATGGCACCTCTCAAACAGTGGGACACAAGACAACTCTATTCCTCGTGGGAAGCTAGAGAACACTAATCTCCACGATGTTGTGACTCTCATGGTGCAGCAGTACGGCAGAGCAGACGCCGGGAAGATCGCAGTCAGAACGCTACGCAAAATTAATCTAAATGAGCTTGCTGATCAACTGAAGGGAAAACTTCCAGAAGGTACTTTTTGACACTTTTTTTTTATCTATATCTATGAATATTTGATTTAAATTGATATTGAGTTTATCTCTGTCTCTCCATCAGTTCCAGAGGACGTTTCTGCTGAAGGTGGAGCTTCATCCGGTGCAGCGGCAGCAAATGCTTCAACTGCAGGAGTTAAAGTTACCATAAACTCCAGTGGAGGAACCGTAAAGGCCCCTGTTATTCACGGTGGTGTGTTTAACGGCCCAATGAACTTCAGCTAATGCTCAAGCACCTGTCTTATCTTATAACTATGATTTTAGTATTTACATCCTCAAGTTTGAAATGAAAGCTGATTGTGGCTTCTGATTCTTTGTGTTTTTAGGCTCATTTAATACAGCCACATACATATTTATACATGAAAAAAAAAATACAAATTATGTTTACAGTGTATTTGAAATTAAATAAAACTAAACTGGCAGCTTTCTAATGATGCTGGAATGTGAATGACTATGACCAGCAACATTTTTATTTCATTTCATCATTTATGTACTTCTTTGTCAAATTGGGCCGCACCTGAGAAGGGGAGCTGCCAATGTTTGTATCACATATTCATTAAAAACAGCTGTAAGCACAGATTCAGCCATTTATTCTTGTTATACCTGCAATTTGCACCTTGTTGAGTTCACCGTCTACAGAAAAGAAGCACCTTATTAGTACGCATGTCCAGACAATGATTTAAAATGCCCCAATTATATTATTTTAAAGGATCTTAATTTTGTTTTGAAGGTCTCCTGCAATATGGTTTACATGCATCCAAGGTCAAAAACCACCTTTATTTACATAATAAACACTGCAGCATCAGCTCTTTTCTCAGTGTCTGAAACGGTTTGATCAAGGATTGAGTCTCTCTAAACCCCTCCTTTCTGAAAGCCTGCTCTGCTCTGATTGGTCAGATTCATAAATCCTTTTTTTTTTCCACAAAAATAATTAATTTGTCAACACAAGACCAGTGAACTTATTTAGCATTTAATGAAATATTTATTATATATTCATTTATTATATATTCATTTACATGTGCCTTCGCGCAGAAGTTTGTGAGCTTGGTGTGACTCCACATGCAGAGATGAGACGTGGTTTGTTCAAAATTGATGGTTTAAGGCCATAGAAGTACATGTGTGTTTGTGGAACAGAATCCATTGTTGGGACACGTTGTGCAATAGACAGCAGCCTAGCCATTAAATAAAGTATGTTCTTGCTTCAATTCGTAATTCAGAAGTGTAATTGGGCCTGTAAGTCATCATTAACAGTAATATTTAATAATATATTAAATAGTAAATAATATTTATTATTTTATGTAGTGTTGGGCAGGAGGACTTTTTTCCATGAAACAGTGTTATCAAAATGTCAAATCAACTCAGAATGAAGATACCTGTCACTGTTGCACCTTTAAACAAACTATGTGCATTGGCTTGCATTTAGAGAGGAGGTTTTTCAGTTTATCAGCAGCTGTAATTCCACTAAATTCTTCATTTAACGTTTCTGTCTGTTATAAAGAAAAACAAAAAAGAAAAATATCCACACAGACACAATGCGTTAAAAAAAAAAAAAAAAAAAAAACGCCTTATAATTTTACTGTTACACAACAGAGGACAGGAAAGTAACATGATTAGTTTGTTGTTCATTTCTGAGAAATACTGTAACATTTCTACAATGGACTAAAACACACGTTTGATCTTCATGATGATGAATTTCTTACTGGTATTCTTCCAGATGAACCAAACATCACCCCAGATAGCACAGGTACGTCTGCAAGATATCTGTTAAAGATCGTTTCATCTGGAAAGCATCTGCTGTGTACAAACATCTGACAGACGTCTTTAAGATGTCAGTTTTACATTCATTCTAAATCTTAAACATCTTAAAGTCCGTGTAAAGTCAATATTAAATGTGTTCTGAGTTTGTCACACCACAGAAAAAATGTGTTATTAACCACCCAGCCAAATCTGAATGCTAAAAAAAAAAAACACCAAGTAAATAAAATAAGGTATCAAAGTCATGAAAAAATAAGCCTTATTCTCTGCTCTCAAACGCTGGGGGCGTGTCCGCTGGTGGCGCTGAAATCACGCCCACTCGCGGCAAAGCTGCCATCTCTCTCAACTGTCTTCCTCTAGCAGCTTAATTTAAATAAGGAGACTGAGCTCAGTTGTTTTGTAAATTATCGCAACCACGTATCAACGTGACGAAGGCATAGCTAGATAGCAAACTGTAGGCTGTGTAGTAACTAACGGTAATAACAGTAACTCGCAATTGAGCGGACGAACCACTGATGCTTATGCGTTCTAGTTATTAGGTGTGTTCGACTTGAAGCAGCGCTGGGCAGAACGATCAGTGTTTGACATCAAAGTACCGCGAGAGCGATTCGACAGCATAATGAGCGTCTGCTCTCTATAGCTCTCACTGTACTTTGATGTGACACAGCGATCGGTCTGTGCAGTCAGTGCTGCTTCAAGTCGAACACAGCTCGTATAGTGTTGGGGAAAGGGCCATCCTCGGTGGCTCCATTGCGTCATCGAGTCCCAATTTAGCCCCGCCCAAACAATCCTGATCACGAAAATGGTGAAAAACTGTTTAACTGTATAACTCCACCATTAAGTACTATATAGTTCACAGTCTTTGTAACATGTTTCAGCAATGCATTTCTAACATTTATAATGTGTTTACAAACAATTCTCTGAATTGACTTTACACAAACTTTAAAGACATCTTCTAAATGTCTATTTGACATCCTATAGACGTACTGAAGATGAGCAAATACAGACCGTTGGGGTTTGCATTGTGACAGCTGTTGTACCAAAATCCCCCGAGATGATATTTGGCACAGTTATTTCCCCAGGTATCTTGGTCCTTGGTACTACTTCTTACGTGCCAACTGGTAGATGTTTTCCAGCCCTGATCAAACACACATATGAAGAACATGTTCAACCTACAGAGGTTCAGACGCCGGGAAGATCGCAGTCCGAGTGCTATGCAAAATTAAACTAAATGATCTTGCTGATCAACTGAAGAGAAAACTTCAAGAAGGTACTAGATGTTGACATTATATGCATTTGTAATTTTGACCTAAATTATCATACATTTTGAGTTTCTCTCTTTCTGTGTCTCTCCATCAGTTTCAGCGGGTGTTTCTGCTGAAAGTTCAGCTTCATCTAGTGAAGCAGCTGGAAATCCTCCAACTGCAGGAGTTACAATGAATGTAAAGTCTTCCAATGGAGGAAAAGTAAATGCTCCTGTTCTTCAGGGTGGAATTTTTCATGGCTCAGTGACCTTCAACTCATGATCAGGGATCTATCCATCCATCTGTCTATCTATCTACCTATCTATCTATCTATCTATCTATCTATCTATCTATCTATCTATCTATCTATGACACTGGATTGACATACTTAATATTTTGTGTTTGAATCTTTAGACAGCTCATCGTTTTAAACATCCTGAGATTTGAAATGGAATATAACCAGAATTGTGGCTTCAGCTTTATTGTGTTTCTAGGATAATTTAACACAGTGTCATACATAGCTTATGTTTTGCAATGTGTTTGAACTTCCCCATCTCTATATCAGTCTGAGTAATTCTCAACAGTAAACAGTGTTTTTGTTTTGCAACGTTCATTAATTTATCAACAAGACCAGCAAATGTGTTTCATGTTTAAAGAAATATTATATATCCATTTACATGTGTTTTTTTTTTTTTTTTTTTGTGTGTGGACAAGAGAACAGCCTCTAAATTACACACGCTTCCACATGCAGAGATAAGATGCATTTTGTACAAAGCTGATGGTTTAATATATATAATCTACACAGACACAATGAGTTCATTGCAATAGATTTATTTTAAAATGTATGAATTGATTCATTTCATTAGTAAATTAAAAGAAGTGACTCAAAACAGAAGAAAAACCACCTTATATTTTTGAGAAAGATTTATCAACCTAACAGAAGAAAGGAAAGCCACTTGATTTGTTTTGTTGTTTGCTTCTGAGAAATGTTGTTATGTCTCTGCAAAGGTCTAAAACACATGTTTGATCTTCATGATGATGGATTTCATACTGTTGGTCTTCCAGGCTAACCAAACAACACCAATGTAGGCATGGGGGGAATCTTCTGTCCATAAATACAGACCGTTGGGGTTTGTATTGTGACAGCCGTAGTACCAAAATCCCCCGAGATGATATTTGGCACAGTTATTTCCCCAGGTATCTTGGTCCTTGTCAAAAGTGGAGAACTTCTGATCTTTGTGACTAGATAAAGAGTCACCTGCAAAGAAGAGGAGCATCGCTGAGGACAATAACAAAGGAAATGTGTTTTCATGAGTATAAATGAAAGTGTCCTACCAGCTCCTCCATCAGTGAATCCTGAAACATGCAGCTGATATCCATCCATTTCACAATCCACAGAGAAGGACGAGTACAGAGCGAAAACTTTATGTCCTTCAAAGTCCTCCATATCCACTCTCAGCATGTACTTCTTCTTACGTGTCAATTGGTAGATGTTTTCCAGCCCTGATCAAACACACATATGAAGAACACGTTCAACCAAACACTGGACATGAACATCCACACAAACACACACACACACACGCTGTGAGATCTTACCCAGCCAGTATTCTCCCTCCACATTCCCAAATCCTCTCTTGTACTCTTTCCACGGCCGATAGAAATTCACACTGCCGTCCATTCTCCTCTGAATCACCTGTGTTGGGTTTATATAGAATACATGATTCATAATGAATGTGCTGATGTGTGTTTAATGATCTAGAGTCACATTCGTACCGTCCATCCTCCATTGTCTTCATCACTCCCACCTGAGATCATGTGACAGTTAACCCTGACAGGAATGTCCGATGTTGGATAAATGTTATAAATCCCACCAAGCGTTTGTCCTGATTTATAAATGTCAGAACAGTCAACCGGCATTTCTTCATCATGTCTGCATTCACTCATCAGTACAACCGGAAGAAAACCCACCAAAAACACCAACATCTACATGAGACACAGAGAAAGAGATGAACTTTACACAGAAATGAAGGTGAAAACGTAGACTTATTGAATGTAGAGTAATTGATGAACTTACTGCCATCTTCTCAATCTCTGCTCAGTAAATCACAGATTCGATTTATATAAAAACGTAATATAAACATTTTCATAGGTCTATTTTTCAAATTGCATAGATGTTTGAATGTTCTGTGAGGTGAATGAAGAATAAAACAGCAACTCACCGTTTGTGTTGTGCCTTGAGTGTTTGCGAATGAAAGACTGAAAAACACCTTTATATATATCCGTCAGATTCTCAGGCTCCTCCTCTGTGTTTCAGTATAAATGTACATAATGAAGCACCACATTTTGAGTACAAACTGAAAATACATCAGTCCGGCCTCATGCAAGTTTAACATGCAGTGAAACAAAACTGTTTTTGTTTTTTCCTCCTTTTCCCTGTTCAGTAAATCTGACTGAATCCAGGTGACATAGTTACAGTTACAGCTACAGTTTGTTGTAAATGTAAGTTAGATTTCATGACAATCAAGTTTGTAATAATTTTCAATAGCACACACCCAATAACCATGTTATTTTTTTATATGCAATTCATGTTTTCTGTGTAGAGCCACAACAAAAGCAGAGTTGAATGTGAATTTGTGTTCTAATCCTGTGAGATGAAGAACAATGCCATTGTATAGTCCTTGTTTTCATATTTATAACATGTAACTGAACAACACAAGTAAGGGTGTAAAATGAACTCAATCTCAGGATTTACTGATGAAAGGAAAACAGACAACAACAGGTGTGTATCAGATGCAAACAGATTAATGAAACCAAGTAACTTAACTTGCGATTGTATTGCAGATGGCAAACACTGATGATTGAGATAAAATGAAAACATAACAATGGCTGATCAGCAGAAGAGTTAAAAATTCCAACATGGAAGACAACAAAGGAGAAACATGAGGAGGTCAACAACAGGAGTTTAATATATAAGTGCTACTCGATTGCTACTGAATGAGTCAGTGTGGCAATGACCATGACGATAGCCAGTTAACACACCACCAAGAGACCTTTTTCCCCAAATATAATCACAAGCACACAGACTGTTTGAAATCATTTTACTGCCTGAAAAGTCAAGGATCAGGTTGCTGCCAAATTTTGATAATGACCCTACACTAACTGGGTCATGTGTAGGTCCTGTAATTTAAGAGCCAAACTTGCAAAAGAACAGCAATAGCTAATGACAATTAAACAAAACGAAGCGTGCTATCACGTTCCAAACTAATTTTCATCAGGACACAGAATATGGGTTCAGCCTTGATCTGACAACAAAACTCATTGCAACTACATCGCAGATGAATATACCATAACATATCATATTTCTCCTGCATTCAAGGTAAATTTAGATGGATGTTTTACTGTATCCAAGCATTACAGCATCTAACAAATTACAAACTGAATCCTACAGCAGTGCTGCAAATCTGAGCGACTCTGAGGCCCCAAAAGCCCATGGTTAACTATCAGGGTCAGACTCTGAAGAGTCTGTTCATTTAACAAGAGAGTTTCTTTTTGATTCACTTGATGTTTGTTTACTCCAATTATTTAACCTGTTTCTAGATATTTAGTCAGTGTTGTGCTGGACAAAGTCTGTTTACCTCAGTTTGCAGTCGTTCCTTATGTATTGTTTCTAATGTCTGTTGTGGAGATAAACACATTCCCACTCCTGTCTTTCCCATTGAGCTTCAAAACAGTCAACCGGCTTGAATCCATCAGACACAAATACCACATGAAAACAGAGCACAGTCGAAGATGGTTCAGTCATATTACTATGAATGACAGAAAGTGCAACTCGAAATATGGTCGAAAAAGTCCCGCCTTCTGAATAAAAGAGCCAGTTGGTAAAATCATTGCACCACTGCAGTCTAGCCTGAAAAATAAGCTTTTTAATGCTATTTGAACATAAGAAACATTTATGGGACAGTTCATGTAAGATTTTGTTGGTTTGAAACATCTTAATTGTAAGTGTGGCCAGGGGCGCCGCTAGCAATTTTGGGCCCTATGAAAGAATATGAGGTTGGGCCCCCTACCGCACCAAACATACACAATATTGCCCAAAGTATTGGGTCACTCCCTTCTAATGAACAGGTTTGACTACTTTAGTCATTTCCATGAGTGCAAATCTTAATGTTTAAGCATATAATGATATTCTAGGGAATTGTGTGCTTATAATTTTATACCAATAGTTTGGACAGGACCCTTTTCTATTCTAACATGACAATGCCTCTGTGTATAAGGCAAGGTCAAAAAAAAAAAAAAAAGATTGATTTAGTCAGTGTGGAAGAACTTGACTGGTCTGCAGAAAGCCAAGTCCTAATCCAAGCTGAACACCTCTGGTGTGACTTTAAATGCAGACCTTGAGCCAAAAACTCATCACCAAACACCAATGACTTGTACATACACTATATGGTCAAAAGTATTGGGACACCCCCTTCTTTAGAACAGAAAAAGGCACTTCCAAAACAGTGGCAACAAAGATGGAAACACAATTCATGTATTTAAAAACTGTATTTCCATCTCTGTTGCCACAATTTTGGAAGTGTCTAAAATGATTGTACGCATATGTACAAGTCACTGGTGTTTGTCATTGTCATGCTAGAATAGAAAAGGGTCCTGTCCAAACTACTGGTATAAAATTAAAAGCACAAAATTCCCTAGAATATCATTATATGCTTAAACATTAAGATTTGTACCATGGAAATTACTAAAGTAGTCAAATCTGTTCATTAAAAGGGGATGTCCCAATACTTTTGGCAATATAGTGTATAAGCCAACCTAGCTATTCAAAATCTTTGTCTGCAATTTAATAATATTGACCTATTACTTTTTTATTGCTTTTGACCATTAGGTATCAGTAACATAATTCATTCAGAACCTGTTCTATGGACATAGACTTTCTGTACCACACTATTCTGCTGATATGGAATGAGTTTGACTACTTAATCAGTTATATTAACAGAAATGCTTCACTTGGGCAAACTAAAAAATCCTAAAATAATAAATATGATACCTCATAACACCAGCATTTCCAGCAGTATCCAACATTTCTCAATCATGATATTACTCAGCTAAATGTGACTATTAGCTTAACCGCTGTATTCCTTATTTGCTAGCTACCTATGCACATACAGCATACAATGTTAAAAATGTTCTACATTATGAACCTTAACCCAAAAACCTTTAGCTTCATACACTGTAGATAACAGTGACCCTACCTGTGGAAACCCAGCTAAAGTATTTTTTTTTTTTTTTTAAACAGTGGATGAGTAATTCACTCCTTGATTTGCTTAATAAAAGCCTCCTTTGAGGTCGTTTTGACAGACATGTTTATTCTGTATTATTTTCAACGTGTTTATTGCTAAGTTTAGTGTTTCAAAATAGAAGCGCAGCTGTAATAATGCGCGCGCAGTGTATCTGGTTGCCATGACAACCTCCCGCGCTTCCTGCTGCTGTTCTGTGTAATCAGAGTGAATTTGTAGATTTTCTAAAGCAAAACTAAAATGTGTTTAAAAGTGCGACTGACCAAATCGTCCGGCTCGGTTTGCCCCCCTCGAACTCGAAGACATAATTTGACAGTTTACCATCTGATCTCACTCAGTGACTCTAGCCTATGTAGGACGGGACGAAACCATGCAGCGAATGGGGGGAGATAATTTCGCCGGAGATGCAGAATTTTATTTTATTTGTAACTCTTTGGTAGATACATTTATAATTTCTATTATATTACTACTACTACTGTTACTACTAATAAAACAGATCTCTGGGGGCCCCAAAAGTGTGTGGGCCCTTAGAATCGTCCTAACTTCCCCCCTTAGCGGCGCCCCTGGGTGTGGGAAGCATATTTTGAGATTGATTTCTCCATTCTTGGATACTTGGAAATAGGGCTTGGCGATATAGCTAAAATATTTTCACAATATAATGTTTCATATTGATAATTATTGATTTTTTTTCTAACCTTTTTTAAACTGAGCAGTAGAAGAAAAGATTTAAATTTAACCACTGTATTTTTAAATTCCCAATTTATTGAGTTGAACAACAACTAATGTTAGTTTTAACAGTCAAACACAAAATACAATTGAAACAAATATCTCCTTTCTTATATTTTATATGCAGATTAAATAAGTGTTAAGGAAACATCTGTCTCCTGAGGCCACAGGAGGGCACAATGAGCAAAATAATGCACCTCATTAAACTGTTTATTCAATGCAATGAAATGACGACTGTCAAAAAATTGCATAATGTCTAAACTAATACTTATATATCAAATATGATTTCGTAAATTGGTTGTATAAACCACAGTTTTACTACAAATGCCACAGCTAAACTATGGTCAGTGTAGTAAAACCACGGTTAATTTTCGTAAGGGTTCTCAGTAATAAATGTTGTGTAAATGTCCTCAAACACAAATTAAACTATTTTAATTTGTTCAGCAGATGTCTTGTTCAGCAAATGATCAGTTGGTTTAGTTATTGATTTTCAGATCTCAATAAATAAACAAACCAGTAAATGCAGTAAAGAAGCTTTTCCCCATGTTAATGCAATTAATTTCACAATGTTTACATATTTATATAAGTTGATGATCTCCTACAGCTATATGAACTGCTTTGCTGCCAAAGCATCTATAGACATCATCGAGGTTAACGAAGTGAACAAATAAGACTTAAAATAAAGCATTTTAATAAAAAAAGTCAGCTTTTGCATGTCTAAAAAGGCAAATCCAAGAGCAGTATTCAAATCATTTCTGAACATGTGGTTCGGCTGTTATTTACAGTAAAACATGTGAAACCTTTGCATTTTCCTGCATAAAATCTCATCAAATTTGAACTGATGTTGTACTCAGTCACACAGAGATGAACAAGATGGAAATAAACGTGCACATAAATGGTAAGATGAGGCTTTCAGGTTACATCTGACAAAAGGACACATAGTCACTGTCCACCTTGAATGCTGCATATAGAGGATCTTTAAAAGCCGCGAGGAAGGTGTATAAGTGTGTGAGTGTGTCAGAGACGCTGTAGAAGGACAAAATGCCAGCCGTCGTGTCCACATACACACCCACTCTTTTAAATGAACAAGAGGATGGAGCCTTTATATTAATGTCTTCTTCGGCGTGTGAAACATATGGAAAAGATGCACCGGTAATTTTCCATGACACAGTATTGTTTCCAAGCTGACCAGTGGCCTCAACTATACAAATTTCATCACTTTTCCTCAGGATATCTTTGTATGTCACCCCGACTGTCCCCTCCGGACCCGTCCATTCTGCCTCCCAGTAACAGCGGCCGGACAGGATCTCTCTAGACAGCACTTGTTGGACAGATTCAAATCTCTCTGGATGATCTGGATACGGCTGCTTCTCCATTACATATGCTGCTGTTCTGTCTCCATTGGAGAGACACAACTGTACATGAGCTGTGTTTGGATCCAGCGTGAGATTGCATGCATCTGTGAGACAGAAAACACTTCCGTTAGTGCCTCAGAGAGAGACAGAGAGAGATGGAGAGTGATAAACTTACACTTCCTTATCCCTGCTTTGATGAAGTGTTCACCCATAGGGTCAGTTCTGTAGAAATCAATGAAGAAGAAGAGGTTAATAGAATGAAAGCAAATAATAACAAAAGGTCATGAGATTGATTTACAGGGAATGAATTAACTGAATAAATGAACCAGGTATTAAATGCTGCTTTGGATAAAAGTAGCTGCACAAATGTATAAATGCTTTCTGTGCGTCAAACAGCTCTACAGCTAGATTTCATAAAAAATGAGCCATGCTCCTTTAACTTAAAGATCACAAAAATATTGACAAATTAAAAAATTTAGACACTGAATCATAAGTGATTCTGTAAGTCATTGTCTATAAACACAAGACCGCTCAAAAAATTAATGTCACATTATCGACCCAAAAGACATACTTGAGTGTCTCCAGTTTATAGTTTGGATCCTCCAGTTTGTGTTTGAGCAGCTGGACTCCTGATGGTCCTGGGTGATTGTAGCTCAGATCCAGCTCTCTCAGGTGTGAGGGGTTTGAACTCAGAGCTGAAGACAAATAACCACAGCCTTCCTCTGTCACCATACAACCAGACAACCTACAGATTGACAAAACAAATGAGAAACAATACACTTCTAAAAGAAATAAACTATAGCTCTTAGTTTTACCTCAGTATCTCCAGCTGACAGTTTGGACTCTTCAGTCCATCAGAAAGCAGCTTCACTCCTGAATCCTGCAGGTCATTGTTACTCAGATCCAGCTCTCTCAGAGGCGAATCTGAGCTGAGGATCGAGGAAAGGTGCTCACAACTCTTCGAAGTGAGGTTAGACCAGCTCAACCTGCAGGGAAACATTTAATAACAGTCTTTTATCAATCATCTGCCTCATACATTGTGGTTGATGCTAAATATCAATACTTTCCTCAGAAACTGAAGTTTTCTTTCTGTGTTTTCCATCCCATCTAGGAGCTTATGGAGTCCAGAGTCCTGCAGGTCATTGCCGCTGAGGTCGAGCTCTCTTAGACGATGTGAGATATTCTTGAGAGCATAGACCAGCTCCATACAGCTCTCCTGGCCGAAATGACACCGGGCCAACCTGAACGTGGACAATATCAGCATTACATTTCAGACAGCATGTTCACACAGAAATGGAAACGCTAATGACCTGAGTGTCTCCAGATGACAGTGTGGGCTCTTCAGTCCAGCACAAAGCACCTTCAATCCCGCCTCGATGCTGTAATTGTGACTCAGGTCCAGTTCGCTCAGAGGACAGTCCTCTAGCTGAAGAGCCACAGCCACTGTTTCACAGCACTGTTGTGTCAGTCCACAGTCTGAAAACCTGGAAAGATGGCAAGATGTTAGTTAGTCATGAAAAGCTCACCTCTATGTTGTTTCAAAAAGTAAGATCCAAATAAAGCAAAATAAAAACTAATGTAATACACTGCACAGAAAAATGTTGGAAATGTACAAAAAGCCTAAACATTGACGAGTCATGAAGAGTTTACAGTATCATACCTGTACATTATTTTAACAACAGAACAAAGCTGCATCTTTTTAAAAATGTAACACAATAAACCTAAACTTAGAAAATCTTGAAAACTATGCATTTAAATTTTACGCTTCAAAAAATGGAAATTAAAAAAAACTACACAATGGCTTACACTGCATTTCTGCAGCATCACTAAGGTGATGCCACTTTCAGTGCCACTAATGCCTGAGCTATCGATTGAAATATTTGCCCTCTGGTGCTTCAAAACAGATGTAAGAAGTATCATCACAGCATGTGATCGCTAGTTAAATTATACTGCATTCATGTGGTGTCAGAATAATCTGAAAAAATAATTTCCCAACTGAGAAAATTCACGTGAACGCAAGTCGGAAAACTCTGACGATACAAATCCAACATATCTTTGTAGTAACGTTAGTGTCTATGTTGTTTTCACATTTTGACTTAAAAGCACAACTCGGGAAATGAGACCATCTCAGGAGCGCGTGAATGCAGCAATTACACTTGCTCTGAAGGCAGCAGGTAGCCTACCATTAGCTAGCGGCATTAAAAGTGCTTAAATTGAAATGTGTAAAGTTAAACTTACAAAAAAAAAAAAAAAAAACGATACCCAACCATACAAAGTCATTCAAAATGGATAAATATTTTAACAAAGTTTTAATTTCATTCATAAAGTTTTATTACTTCAACTGATTAAACATGCTTTTTGATTACTAAAATTGAATTTAAAAGGGAATCATGAAAAATTTAAACAGAAACACAAATTGGGGGGAAAAACAGAATATGTTGAAAAATAAAACAGAATATGTTCAAATAAGTTGTGGGGGAAATAAAACAAAATTTGAGGGAACAGAATATGTTAAAAAAATTGATTTTGTAGAAAAACAAACAGCATTTTTGGGAAAATATTATAAAAATAATTTATAAAAATAAATTTTGGATAAAGTAAAAGAATATGCTGTATAAAAAAATAAATTTTTGGGAGGGAGGTGAGTAAAACAGAAAAAAGGGGGAGGGTTAGGGGAGTTTTCATACTTACAGGGCTTTCCTGCAGCATCTCACGGCTGGGACGAGTCTCCTGCATCCTGCATATGTTGTGTTGAACATCTTCGGGTCGAAGTCATCCAGCACTTCCCCTGACATCAGAAGCACATAGACCAGCGCTGAGCAGTTGGAGTTGGACACTGTTTTCGGCTGGCCGCTCTCTGACCTCAGATATTTCATGATTTGTTGGTACAGGGTTCTGTCCTGCAGCTCCAGGATGCAGAAGAAGTGGTTGATGGATTTATTTGGGCACTTGTCATTGTTTTGCAGTTGCTTGATGTATTGGATGGTTTTCTTGATGCAGCTTTTACTGTCCAGCGTTTCGTCCAGCAAGCCGATGAGGAGTTTCTGATTGGACTCAAGAGAAATGCCCAGCAAGAACCGCAAAAAGAGATCAAAATGTCCTCGGTCACTCTCCTTCGCTTTATCGATCGCCTTCCTCAGCAGAACATACAGCAGTTCTTTCTTGTTAGGACGCGAATTCTCCAGGAAGAACGTCAGCTCGCCCATGTCCAGCTTCAAATAGCAGAAGAACACATGCAATGCAGCGAGAAACTCCTGCACACTCAAATGTATGAAGTAATACACCTTCATCTCGTGCAGAACACGATCTTTCTTGAAGATTTCAGCGCACAATCCTGTGGACTCCTCGCTTGCATCGATGCCGCATGCTTTCAGATCCTTCTCATAGAACATGACGTTATCCTCCTTCAGCTGTTCGAATGCCAGTTTAGCCAACTTGGCGATCATGTCTTTGTTTGAACTCAAAAGCTTTGTGCGATCTCTTTCCTGTTTCTTCTCGTACTTCTGGTTCTTCATATTCATCTGTATCAGAAGGAAGTGGATGTACATTTCGGTGAGGGTCGAAGGAATGTCCTCCCCGTCGTTTCTGACAAGAATATCTTGAAGAACAGTGGCTGTGATCCAGCAGAAGACGGGAATGTGGCACATGATATAAAGACTACGAGACGTCCTGATGTGTGAGATTATTCTGGAAGCCTGAGCTTCATCTACAATCCGTTTTCTAAAATACTCCTCCTTCTGCTGATCGGTGAATCCGCGCACCTCTGTAAACAATCCTATGTACTCAGGAGGGATCAGATTGGCCGCTGCTGGTCGTGACGTCACCCAGACGAGAGCCGATGGAAGCAGTTTCCCTACAACTAGGCTTGTAAATAAAACATCAACAGATGACCGCGCATTGACACATTTTACTAATTTACAATCAAAATCCAATTCCAGGCGACTCTCGTCAAGTCCGTCAAAGATAAATGCCAGTTTGCATTTTTTATAAAACTTGGTGTTTTCCACGTCATTCAAATCAGGATAAAATTCCAACAGAAGCTCGTGGAGATTGATCTCTGTATCATCTTTAATCAAGTTCATCTCTCTGAATGGCAGCACAAACACACAGTCCACATCCCGATTGGCTTTTCCTTCGGCCCAGTCCAGGATGAACTTGTGCACGGAGAACGTCTTTCCAATGCCAGCGATGCCTTTGGTCAGCACAATGTTTCCCTCCTCTTTTTGCTTCAGTAAACAGAATATGTCATTGCAGTCGATCGGTGTGTCCTCAAATTTGGGAGTTTTCAAGGCTCGGTCAAACTTCAGAACCTCATGTTCATCATAGACGTCTGTAATGTCCCCTTCAGTGATGAAGAGTTCAGTGTACACTTTGCTGAGGTGTGTTTTGTTCTCCTTTTTGCCCTCAAACACACGTCCCGTTTTGGCCTTCATGTTGTGTTTGTGACTTTCCAGAATTTTTTGCAAGATGTCGTCCTCTATAATAAATCAAAAACACAAGAACTGTTGTGACTACTGCCTAAAATCACTGATATGTTGGGAATCATAACTTGTAGACATTTAAAAATGGATCTAAATACAATTTCTAACAATTATAAGCTGAATGAAGAAGTGGCTATTGATTTTGTACCTTGTTTCTGAGACATCTGTCCTTCAGATGGATTTTGGGGCCCTTTTGAGTAAGCATCAGAAAAAAAAAAGCCAGAAAAATACACATATATTAAACACAAATTATTTAGCTACTAAAAAGGTAGCAAAGTATATTTATTCAAACCTTGCAAACTAGTTGGTGGTTGTAGCACATTACAACACGTTTGCTAGAGAAATAAGCAAACTGGTCTCAAAAATTACATCCCAAAGTAAGTGACCCCTGGGGAATTTGGGAAAAAAAATAATACAGAATATAAAAAAATATACAAAACAATTAGTTGAAAAATAAAACAAAATAATTAAAATTAAAACAAGTGTTGAAACAAAAAATGTATATAGGGGAAAAAAATAAAACCTGTGACTGCTGAAATCTATAAGGGAATTAAAAAAAAATGCCCGGAGTGGCTGATAATGAGCAAACTTGGCAACTCTGATGTTAATCATATTACAGTGGCATGATCTTACCGACAGCACCAGTGGCTGAGTTGAAGCTGATGATTACTGAGCCTTGGATGACATTTCCAGTGAGTACAGGAGCGTTTACAGTTGCACCTGCTTTAGCATTCAGATCAACACTGACTGAAGTTTGAGAAGGGCTGATCGTCTGCATTGACCCATTCTCTCCATCTGCCTTCTCCACTTCATCAGCCGTAACTGCACTTTTCTGTCTCTTTGGTTTGTTATTGTCCAGCTCATTCACTGTTTCCAGAAGTTGCTCTGGATTGGACGCCATCTTGTATACCTTGGTCTTGTATCCACCTTATTTTTCAATGCGGTAGTAAGCTGTTTTCTGGTAATGTGCAAGACCTCCGGTTCATTAGCCGCTGTAGGGGAATAATGACTTTGCAATGACTTTGAATTTCAACTTGGAATACACATTTTTTCAACTACAACTATGATCCATTTTCTAAATACTCCATATCATTAGGCACATATCAAACCTCAAAAAAAAAAAAAAAAAAATAAAAATAAATAAATAAAAAACTATTTTCCCACCTCAGGCATTTATGACCTTCTATTATTATTATTATTATTATTATTTATTTTTTTTTTTTTTCAGATTTAGACACCTTTTTTTCCTCAACCCCATAACGGATAAAATAGGATTGGTTTAAAAAGGATTTTACACAGAACGTGCAATAAAACAAACATCTAACTACTGCCCATGTGCCCCTCATAGTAATTTAATGATAACAAATGTAACATTTATCATAATTTTCTCAATTTCCAGGACTATTCCATATTTTGTGCATACACAAATTGTGTGTCTATCGCTATTTAAAAAAAAAAAAAAAAGAAAGAAAATTAATTGATAAGTTTAACTAAAACCACAAATGTATTGTTTTAGTTCTTAACATGTCAGATGGTGATTATTGTGTTATTTTACTTTATATTATGATATTTACTGAATATGATATTATCTTACTTAAAATATGATGTATGATCATGAAAGCAATCAATATACTGATTAATATGCTGAATTATTCCAATACTAGATGTCTTAATACAGATTGTGAAATATAAGAGGTCATCCACTGGGTAGTACTGGTGTGTGGGAATGGAATTTAAGGAAGATACTTTTAGGGTTGTAACTGATACAAAATAACACCACTGTCTCTTGGGAAGGTACAGAGAGTCTATTGTATTGACTTTTGAATACTGGTGTTTTTCCATTGGATTGTACTAAAATAACCCTATGAGTAAACAGATTTTGATGTAACCATTTTGATGTAACCATTCTTAAAAATGGCGGATCTGGTCAAATTCCACCATTAAAAAATGGGCCAAGTGGGCTGGTAATTAATTGTGGCAAAACCAGACAAGAGTAACCAATAAAAAACTGGTACTACCAAATTTGGTTAGTAAAAGGTATAAAAAGGATGTGTGGACAGACAAAGACTCAGAGGCAGTGGATGTGGCGGCTGTCTTCTCGGCTTTGTTACTTTGTCTAATAAAGTCTTGATTTTGGCACCTGGAACTCTGCTGTTTGAGCTTCTTTGACTGCGCTGAAGAGATCTTCCCCCTCTCTGGGCCACAACATGATCAGCAAGAAATGCCTTCATTGAGTAAACGAAGTAAACAACTCAACCCTGTCACAAGTTTACAACCCCGTAACAATGAGAAATACATATATTTTTGTGACTGGGTTGAGTGTGACAGGGTTGTGGTTTTTCACTCAATAAGGCCACTGCTCCTCATGTAGACCATATATCACAGCAATAAAATAAGTACATTGTATATACTTATGGATTAAAATGAAATGTTGAAAAATAATAATTTTCCATGTTAATTTTATGTGACGGGGTTGAGTTGTTAAGCCTGACATCACCCTCCCTGACTATAATATGCCTCAAAAATATGAATAACAAGTATGATACTACTAACCATTTTCTGCACCGCTATTATTATGGGTAGAATGGTTAGTGTGACAACATTGAGTTCAGACTAAAGGGACATAACTTTAAAGTGTTTTTTTTTTTTTTTTTTTTTTTTTTTTAGAAAAGTATTTTTTCACAAGAAAAGAAAACGCATAAATGTTAACATTATTGCCAAAAATCACAGACACTATGAACATTTTGTCAATAATTTTCAAAGTACAAACTTAGTGAAGTGCCTCAGGGACATGACAAAATGCTTGGTTTAAGATACGAGAAAATAATTTATGTTAAAAAAAACAAAAAAAACAAAATATATATATATATATGCATAAATGCAATAATTATTTTTATTCATTATAATAGGCATATCAAAGTATTGTGAAAAGCTTCTAACAATTCATTTTGGTAAACACCACTTTAAAAACTCCATAATCCCAGAAATGACCCAGTAAATGCATGATAAAACTGTTTGCACGACAAACCAAAGTGTGTTCTAATTAAGATAATACATTAAAATAACACCTCAAGAAACACCAGTTTGCGATACCAAGCTGTTTTGAAGAGACCGGAAGCCAGACACAAATGAACAAACGGCCCGCACTTACTGGAAAATATGGATAAGATCAGATAAGAAACCATATATGACAAGTTGGGTTTGACTTAAACGAATTTCATAATTTTTTTATATATCTAATAAGCTAATTTAATATTTTAACAATATCAAACACAACCAGACATGGTTTAGGCTACTTTCTGTTGAGTAGCTACAAACATAAAGAATGAGATAGAAGCACTTTTGCTAATGTTATTTTTATAAAAATTGTACTCATCACCCTTTACTTCGGTTTATAGCCTACAAACATGCAGTCATGCAGACGAAAGTCCAAAGTCTCATCTACAGGCCCATTCACACCAAGCAGGATAAATATAATCATAACTGTATTAACGTCGACACCAACGGACCATAATGTTTATTACTGGCGAGCTTCCGTTAAGCGCTGTGAACAACTGCAGAGCGCTTTAACAAGTTTTGATGTTTTTTTTTTTGTTTGTTTGTTTTGTTTTTTGCAGGTTATTAACTGGAAAACAAATCTTTCTAAAAGTGATTCCAGCGTTATTGATCTTCTACACCGGGTCGTTATAGCTGAGGTGTGTAGTTTGCAATTTTCGAGTTAGAGTTAAAACAACAACAACAACAAAAAACAAAACAAACCTGGTTATCGTTCCTGCTGTGTTCTGTTCGTGAACGGTTAAATTCAGGACAAAGAGTCTTGTGTGAATGACAGGTTATCAATTATTTACATATTTACAATTTATTGAAATCATTTGTTGCGTTTAGTCATTTTAAACGTGGCATAACGCTAAAAAAAAAGGCTTTGGTTCTAATAAAGTTATTTGTTCTGACATGCATAAAAGTAACAAATAAAGTCAGGAAATAATAAACACGCGGTACCTGTCTCGCAGCTCTCTGGTGCTTCCATTAGTTTCACTTTAAATCGTGTCCTCTCCCACAAGCCTCTTTCTGACGGAGGACATCCCGCCAAGATCTGCGCTTGCGCTTTCGACCTGCAGGGGGCGCCGATATCTCATTGGGATGTTGTTTCAATAGCGTCTGTCTGCGGACTGCAAGAGAGGGGCGTAACTTGAAGTTGTCCAAATCACACAGAACCACGCGAGATGTCAAAACGAGATGTTGTTGGCAAGATGGCCGCTTGTATAGAGACAATGGTGGGAATATTTAGTAGTTCAGACTAAAATGCATGTCTGGGCTGTTTGAACTGAAAGAAACTTGAATTGACTGATCTTAAAATAATTGTTTTGTCTCAAGATGCACATCAGTGGTGTTTTTATCCAAGGCACGTTTATAAAAGATACTCAAATGTCCTAATTGAAATATGGCCTAATCCTGGCTTAATCTAAACCCTGTCTGTGACCTACATAATATAGCATATTTGTGATTTTGCTGTAAAAACACGTTTTATAATGAATAACTAACAGGGGAGCTCCATTAAGTACACATACTTCTCAAAAGTGGATTTACATAAACCATATACATCTTAAAGATGATTACTAAATGTCTGTTTAACATCTGACAGGATAATCTTTGATAAGTATTACAGATGAGCACATCTAATAGACATGAAACAGACATCTGAGTGAGTTATGTATGTGTGCTGTTATGTAGAATTCACTGTTGTCAACACTGCTTTAGATGAATGTAAGTCATGTAAACAAACAAATCTACATAAAGTAACTAAACTTAAGTTATCTATTTTATTTATCCATTAGTAATATTGATAATTTAAGGAACATTTGTGTTGGTTACATCAGTAACTACCTGAACATGTAAATGCAGTATTGAGCAGATAAATCACAGGTGACTGAATCTTGTCTGATGTTACAGGAACAGATGAGACACACGTGTGTTTATCCGGTGAAGAGCGACTGATGAAGGAATGCTGCCATCAAAGACTTTGAGTGA
This sequence comes from Spinibarbus caldwelli, assembly GCA_039654775.1. NCBI lineage: Eukaryota > Metazoa > Chordata > Actinopteri > Cypriniformes > Cyprinidae > Spinibarbus > Spinibarbus caldwelli. The sequence continues at coordinate 39,610,123 of CM077224.1, read as the reverse complement.
GTACACTACAGAAATGAATAAAACATCTTTTAAATCTTAAGTTGTAGTTTATTTTAATTATAGTAATGTCAAACAACTATTACAGCACTTTTCTGATTCTTGATTCCTGTTCATTTGCTGCAGATCTTTTGTGGTGGAGCAGGACCTGCGAGGCAAGGTGACGGCGACATTTGTGAAAAAAAGGGAAAACCTGAAACAAAAGGATAAAGTAAGATCATTCTGTTACTTCTAATACAGAGATCAGATGACATTGTGCTGTTAAAATGACTGCTTTTGTATTATGTTTGGGCGGTTTTGTATGATCTGAAATGTCTGCAGACTGCTGTGAGCGCTGAGGATGGAGAGTCCACAGCATCATCCTGGAAATGATCCAGTGATATGAATGAGACGCTCCATCACTCCACCTGACCTTACTGCCTCATCTGGACCGGATGTTGCTGTGGTCTCTTCATCATCAGTGAGCTCAGAGCCAGCAAGAGCATCTAGAGAAAGACCAAAAGACACTGAGGATGTGATTTTGGTCAAGTTTGTTCTTCTGGTCTCTGTTCATACAATGAAGGCTAACTTTCAGAAGCTTCAAAAGCATCATCAAAAAATGTCATGAAGCTTTTATCCAAAGTGATTTACAGTGCTCTTATTACAGGGACCTACAATCCCCCGGATCAACCTGGAGAAAAGAGCCTTGCTGGTGGTGACAAACCAGCAACCTTCTGCTCACCAGTTCAGTGCTTTAGCCAGCTACAAAAGTAATAAGGCTACAAAAAAAAAAAAAAAAAAAAAAAGGCATGTAATTGTAAACATGAAATGAAATTTGGCAAGAAATGGAAAGCTGACAACATGAATTGTAAATGTTTAACTCTGTTTAAATGTTTTACAGGTAGTTGTGTTCATGGAGAGCAGGCACACGAGTGTTTGGAGCAGACACAGTGGAGCTGCACATGTTCTCCTGCTCCTCCTCAACACTGAAAAAACGGAAAGGCAGTTTTACTGAATTCACTTAAACAATACACTTACAGTCTACTTAATAAATTTATGTTTGTGATGCAAACATAATTTTATTGTGTAAAGTCTAAATGAAATTCAACACAGTCATCAAAACATGATATAATCACTTTGCAAGAAAATGTTCAAATTGATTCAGATTTCCAACAAATGGTGTTCACGTAAAATGATTTTTTTCTGCTGTTTGATTTACTTAATTAAAATTAGCTCATGTCACACGATTACTTTACATTTCTTCTCAACTTAATTCCATTGCGTACAATTAATCTAATTCAGTTTAGTGAAGTTCTCTTATAATTTACGCGGGAGCAAAGTGCACGAGAGCATCCGCTCATGCGCTTTGAAAACCAGGACCGTTGGTCTGGGAAAGGACACTTGAGGGGACTGACTGACTTGTTTCCAAAGCTCCTTAAAAGGTAAGAATTTCATTAAAAAAAATAAAAATAAAATAGTATGATAATTCGAAAAATGCAGTCATTGTCAGATTAAATGCAACAATAGTGTTTTAAGATAGCTCCACACGCTTTTAAATCATATCGACGGCATATTTCGTCGAGTGTCATCGCAGATTTTTTTTTTTTTTGAGGTAAGTTAAGGTTAAATATTAACGTTACTCGTAGTTTACCAAACTGCGATTAAATCAAATGGATACTAAGTTTTCATCAGGCGATTAGGCTAATGCCTGTCAACATTGGCTAAAAAGTGTTCATTTCACAGCGTTTAGAGTTAACTTCGATTTTCAGAATCAGTGATTATAACGTAAATATTTAACGGCATTTTGTGCTGAGGGTTGATAGGAAAGAATGCGTACGTATAACAAGGGGAAACCTAACTGAATTTATTAATGCTTCATAAGAGCGAGGTTTAATAATACCTTATGATAATGAATAATTATCCAAGTCTAACTATCGAGATGGAGATTAACGTTAAACGTTTTTGCACTTTACGTGGAACGTAAAGCATTGAAATCGGTTAAAAAAATGTCTTAAAAATGTCAACGTTATTGTGCTTTGTATCCAGAAAACCCGCTCCTTCCAAGTTCACTGATATGTGTTTTTAGGGCTAGATTCGACAATCTGTGCTATGAGCTACCCTCCACTGACTTTAGGTTTGGATTCAGGTGGGGGAGGGGTTCGTCGCCGTCGTATCACAGCAATGGACAAAAGCGCTCAATGCTCCGTCAGTGTATGTCTATGAGAGGAACAATCTGACGCTGACTGATTTACCGACAAATAAACATCAAGTTAAACATACAGTATGTTTTTTTAGTACAGTGACCTCTTTTATCAAGTAAACGAATACTCGATAGCCCCACCCTCGCCCCATAACTCATAAAAAGCTCTCTCAGGCAGGTTTTAAGATTATAATATTAAGATTTCACATCAACTGTTAATGAAATTTTGGTAGACTACATGGTTTTCACTTTGAGATGGATAGCATAATTAATATAAATTACTACCATAAAGGGTAACACTTTATAATAACTTTCAGTTGTAAGTCATTTATAAGGGATTAGTTAATGATGAACTAATCATTTACAAAACATTCATAAGGGATTAGTAAGTGATATGCTAACAATTTGTGTATGTTTTGTTAATTAATTTACAAGTAATTACTCATAAGTTTTCTTTAAGTGAACTTTACATCATACTTTAAGTAAACTACTATGTCCCTATTTAGGTATTAATTTGTATATATTTTATATGAATATCTGAACATACAAAGACCCGGCTAGAACAACTGGAGTGATACAAAATTGTGAAAGGCCATTCCTGTAGCGATACCAGTACAATATCTCACGGTTCTCAACCAATCAGATTTGAGACCCAGAACGAACTGTTGTATAAACTATTATATACAATATATTTAGGCTTTTATAAGTCTAAATATATTATATACTAATTATAAGTCAAGTATACTTATGTCATTTTAAGTATATTTCTGAGAAGTACATAAAAAGTAGACTGAAAGTATACTTTCCTATTTTTAGTTTAAAAGATGTATACTAATAGCACACTTGAATAAACTTTTTTCGTGAGGGTAACCCCATTTTTGTAGTTCTTAAGTCAAAATATAATGTAAAATAACAATTTGATGGTCCTTTCTTTAAGTAATATTCCATTATGCCTTTTAATAGGACAGGAGAGTAGATTGGAGTCACCGCAAGCACTGGCATTTTCTAAAAATGACTTGCCTAGTAAGATACAAAAAAGCTACCTCTCATTTTTCTTGTTCATGTGTTAAATACATATTCATCTTGTTTTCTATCTTTAGGACATGGAAGAAGATCTTTTGCAGAGTGCCACTGAGAAGACCACCATGGGCATCTTCGTGATAAAGGACACTGCAGACAATGAAGCCCATGATGTGGGAATTGTGCTAGAGGGTGTGACAGTGCTTCAGGACCTTGACAGCGTGGCTTTTGCAACGTCAATGTTGTTCGGTCTAATTTATGCTCTTAAACTGCAGTACCCCACAAAGTTGCATTTTACTTTTGAAATTCTGCAAAACCTCATCATGGAGTTGGATGGAGGGGAGCTCTCTATCAAGGCCCAAAATTTCAAATCTAAACTCCACCAGTGAGATGGACCGCTTTTTGAATGACTACTGAGACTATAAATGATCAACCCCAGAAAAATTCCAGCAGCTTTCATCCAAGACACCACTGCAGAGTGCAAACTGTGATCTCATCATTGTTTAGACTGTTCCCCTTTGCCTTCTCTTGTTTCTTAATCCCTTTTTGTCTGAATTTGGCCCTTCTTTGGACTGGCTCAAAAGCTGATTGATTAGAGAGCTGAATCTTTGACACATGGATGATCTCGCATAAATAAGATACATTGTTTATAGTTTGAGTAAGGGTCAGATACTGTATGTCAACATTATTTTTACATATATTTCAGTTATTAAAACATTAAGAGCAGGATTAATATAGAAAGTGCTCTTGGAGAAAATGACAGAAGAGTACAATTTGGCTGACCTTTTGGAGCAAGTCTTCTAAAACTGCTCCAGGACAAATTGATCAATACAGCATTAAATAATAAAAAATATTCAAGCTATGATCTTCAGCATAGACTGCTAGTAGATTTTGAAAGGAATCTATATATAAATATCTTTGAAATAAAAGTGTTTTTCTTGAAATAACTTCTTGGGTACAGTTTTAAGGTTTCTGAGAGCACTAATTTTATGAAATAAAATGATTAGTGTTACAATATTTTATTTGTTTTTAAACACGCAGTTACTTGTGTTTATGATCTTGTTTACAAAAAGTTCTTATGAAGGTTTACATATATCGGTGCACTATATGTTATGCATACAACAGTAATTGTCTTTGTTTTTATACTTGTCTCATTAAAACTAATATGTAGTTTTATTACATTTAATCAGAGAAGTTATTTATGCTAAGTTTTTGAAAGCAAAATGTTGTTTAGACGTCATTTAAATAACACATTGTTCAAATGATTAAAGGCTTCACAGAAGGTTTTTGTTATTGAAAATGAAATGAAACAACAAACCATTAAAATTTGTATTAAAATTTAATTTTAGTGAAGTTATCAAAATTATGTTAAGATAACTTAATTTAATTGCACAGAATTAACATGATCGAAGCATATATCTAAAATAAAATAATAATGTTAAGCTAACATAACTGAATTATGTTAGGATAACTTAAAAAGAATACGTACACATTACTTTTTGAAAATACATCTGATTAACACAAAAGTATTATAATGAAACCACATAAATGTGTAGGACACTCTGAACTCAAACTAAATGTGTGGAACCAATGTCCATAATTCAACTGAGTAAATCCAACAAATCTTTTTTTTCAGTGAAGACTGTGTGGTTCAGAGAGCCGTCATCATGGTCTTTCTCATCCTCTGGGTCAACGATGTCCCCATTGAGAAGAGCAAGATTGTGAAGCACAGCACAGCTGCAGAATTGACACATCTGTGTTGAGATGGCAGTAAGATGTGGGTTCACCATCTGTAAATACATGATTGTTAGAACAATAAGTTTGAATGAAGCTTTGTTTCATCTGTTGTTGACTTGTATATGTATGTATTTATTGTGATGCTTACATTTATTCATTCTTTTACTCATTTATTCATGTTTCTTATTGTTGTCAGTAAATAAAATATATTTTATTATTTCATGTATTAATTGCTTGACTGAAAATTTATGTATTCACATCAACTGCATTTGTTCAACTAGTGTATTCATGTATAGCTATGTCACGACAAAAAATTACATTTTGCTTGTTTTACTAAAATGACATTTTAAGTAAAAGAAAAAAAAAGTAATATAATTATTGGTTACACTTATTATTATTGCGTGAAAGTGTTGGGTGGGCAAACGATGCAATTCATTCTGGGGTAATCTTAATTTTTAAGTATTAATACTTACATTTTTAGAGTATAAAATCAACAGTCTTCTCCAAAAGTGAGATCTTCGAGCAGCTGCCTGACGTATCCTTTGTGCTGACATTGCAAACGCTGAGGAAAACCGTACTAGATTGTTGAATTAGTGATGCTATGAGGTGTTTGTGCACCTGTCCCTCTTTTTTATTATTATTATTGCCGAACTTATTACATAAAAGATCACGGAAAGATGGTTGTATCTAACAATGAACAATCATAATGGCCTGTGTTCATCATAGTATGAGATAATATACACAGAAAAAAAGCACAGTGACAAGGTTAAATATCTTTGAATAATTCATCATGATGCTTTTTTTTTTTTTTTTTTGAAGCCTGAGGGATGAAACAAGAAAGTTAAATTCAACAAGAAAAAGAAGAAAACGAGATTTAAGCCACTTTTGCTTGTAGATGATGAAATAAAATAATTAACAAAATATTCAAGAGATAATTTTGGGTTTTCGTAAAAAAAAAAAAAAAAAATGCTTTAAGGATAAAACTGGATCACATTAGTGGAGTTAAAAATATAAGAACTTAAATCAACCCAAAATGTACTGGCTATACTACAATCACAAAATAAAAGGGCAGCTGTTTCTTCAACAAGACCACAAAATGATCAAATTTCATCAGAATCAAGATACTTACAGATAGTTGAATTAAACCTGTCACTCATATCTTTTAAGTTGTTGCGCTTGTTATAACGTCTTAGGTCACATGATAACGTCAACATAGCGGATGATACGCATTCAGGCTGCAGAGTATGTACTCTTTTAGCGCTTGTTAAGTACTTATTGAAGAGAGTATGCGGTTTCGGACGCAGCCCGACAACATCTCGTTTTGACATCTCGCGTGGTTCTGTGTGATTTGGACAACTTCAAGTTACGCCCCTCTCTTGCAGTCTGCAGACAGACCCTTCTCTGTTGTTTAGGTGAACATCGAAAATAGAGTCAAATGACCTTGGAGCACAAAACCAGTCTTAATTAGCATGGGAATATTAGTAGCAATAGCCAGAAATACATTGTGTGGGTCAAAATGATCTATTTTTCTTTTATGCCAAACATCATTAGGATATTAAGTAAAGATAATATGTTCCATAAAGATGTTTTGTAGAATGTCCTACCATACATATATCAACACTGATTTTTGATTAGTAATAAATATTGCTAAGAACTTCAACTGGACAACTTTAAAGGCGATTCTCAATATTTTTTATTTATTTATTTATTGCACCCTCAGATTCCAGATTTTCAAATGGTTGTATCTCAGTCAAATATTGTCCTATCATAACAAACCATACATGAACGGAAATCTTATTTATTCAGCTTTTAGATTACGTATCTCAATTTAAAAAAGACTCTTATGACTGGTTTTGTGGTCCAGGGTCACATATTAGGTTTATTCAACTGTGCATATAAATTAAGCAGAACATATTAAATATTTTTTTTTTTTATTTATTAGCAGTTTTTAATGGAGAATTAATGGTGAGACTGCAGAGCAATATTGGGATCTACTGAATTAAGGCTACTCATCAATAAATAGTCATCAGTAAATACTGCATTGCCTTCTTTTTAAAGGCTGGTGAAATGGGGACCTTATATAATAGTTAATAGATGTGTGAGATTACTGACTACATCAATATATTAATCAGTCTAAATTATAAAAATGTATTCAAGCAGTATTCACACACTCTTATATTGCACAATTATTGATATTTAGACTGGAAGGAAATAAATAACAGCAACTATATCAAACATATTAATTAGCTCACACTGACATTTCAACCTGTCAGTTACTAAACAACAGACAATCAGTAATGTAACCAAACATACGTCAAACAATCTTATGTTTCAAATACTGACTTATCCAAAATAATGTTAAGGCCACAGGTTTAAAAGTCACAAAGTAAGTGATAAGCATTCTCAGTTTGGTGTGATTCAGGTTTAACCTGGTCTCCGTGAAGTCGACCTGGTCGACCTGGAAGTCGTGGCCTAATGGTTAGAGAGTTGGGCTTGTAACCTGAAGGTTGCCGGTTCGATTCTCACACCGGCAGGAATTGAAGGTGGGGATTGTGAATGAACAGCACTCTCTCTGCCTTCGATACCATGACTGAGGTGCCCTTGAGCAAGGCACCGAACCCCCAATTGCTCCCCGGGCGCTGGAGCAATGGCTGCCCACTGCTCCGGGTGTGTGTTCACGGTGTGTGTGTGCAAGTTTGTTCACTATTCACTGCTGTGTGTGTGCACTTGGATGGGTTAAATGCAGAGCACCAATTTCGAGTATGGGTCACCATACTTGACAATACGTCACGACTTTCACGACTTTCACTGAATGTCCTCAGTCTTTTGGTCTAACAGTTGCGTAGTCGCATGTTTCCTGCCCGTCAGAAGTCCTGTCTGAATGATGTGCAGCTGTAAATCTGATGCTGGAGTAAGTGAGATTGTCAGAGGGGCTGCTGGGTAACTGTGCTAAAGCATAAACAGAGGCATCATTTTCAGCAAATGCTGGAAGGACCAGACTATAATCAGGATGATCAAGTGAGCTACTGATGTCTTCATAATCATAGACTGTATGT